>JALIGW010000009.1:24166265-25366265 GCA_023053685.1 Diadophis punctatus similis | reverse complement strand
CCAGGCGCCTGTGGTTTGCGGACCTTATCCATATCTCGTCCCTGGAAGATTCCCCAGGCAGGATCTCCCTCAGCCAGGGAGTTGTGCAACACCCAGAGCCCCAATGGCTTCAGTTGGCCGTTTGGCACCTGAAGGGGAGATCCTGCAGAGAGACCATTTCTCTGGCAGAGTAATTTTGACCATCCAGGCTTCTCAACGAGACTCGACTCACAGGATATATGAAGCCACCTTGTCCACCTTATGCCGCTGGTGCTCAAAGGAGGAACTGGTTCCCACGTTGGCATCAGTTCCAAATGTCTTAGACTTTCTTCAGGAAGGCCTTGATAAAGGATTATCAGGTAATACCCTCCATAGACAGGTGGCCGCTCTAGCCACTATCCTGGGCGGCGATGGAAAGTATTCCCACTCTCATCACCTGAGGGTGTGTAGTTTTTTAAAAAGGGGGTTGCTAACTTGCGACCGCCTATGGTGCATAGATCCCCACCTGGGACCTGTCCCTAGTCCTACAGGCCCTTATGTCTTCCCCGTTTGAGCCATTAGGGTCTACCAGCCTCAGACTACTGATCTTTAAGGTGGCCTTTTTCATAGCTATCACATCAACTAGGAGAATTTCTGAGTTGGCGGCCCTCTCCATGCGGGCAGACTTGTGTGTCTTCCATTCCAAAATAATTGTCCTCAGACTGGATCCAACATTCGTGCCCAAAGTCAACACTCTATTTCACAGAGCCCAGGAAGTCATCTTACCGGATTTCTGCCCAAATCCCAGAAACCCTCGAGAGCGGTGATGACTTACATTAGATGTCCGCAGAGCCCTTCGGAAGTACTTCAATAGAACAGCCACTATCTGGAGAACTGAATCCTTATTCATTTCATTTCAACCAACTTTCATGGGCAGGAAGGTGACATCTTCTACCATCGGCCACTGGATCAAGGTATGTATTGCGTTGGCCTAAGAGCATCAGGCCAGACCTCTTCCGGGGCGCATCATGGCCCATTCGACCAGAAGCGCAGCCACCACGGCTGCTTGGGCCACGCAAGCATCGATCCAAGATACTTGCAGGGCGGCAACTTGGGCCTCCCCTTCACCATTCATCAGGAATTATAAACTAGACATGTTTGCCTCGGCTGAGGCTGTGTTTGGGCGGAGAGTGCTCCAGAGGGTTCTTCCAGTTGAGGGGATCCTGGACCAGACTGATCCCCGCCCTTTGAATATTTAGCTTGGGTATGTTTGGACTCTCCAAGCAGCGCACAGGAGAAAAAACGGTCTTACCTGAACGTTCGTTCTCAGTGCGCTGTGGGGGAGTCCAATCCCACCCAGGGTCCTTGCTGGTCCAGTGTCCGGGTGTGGCGGATTCATCATCCTGGCTACGTCATCTCAAGATCCAAGTCCTCATAGAAAAACTGGAGGCTCAGCCGAGCAGAAGAGGCGTGACCAAGGAATTTTACAACTTAGTCTCTGGCCAATCAGACGGAATTAACCCATGCTTGGACTCTCCCGCAGTGCACCAAGAAGAACATTCAGATAAGACCAATGTTCTTTCCCCAAATCTCCATAAATCTTCCTAAGGAAAATTAATTTATCACTTACCCATTTAATCAGGCTTTTGCTGTTGTAAAAGAATGCAGCCTTGAATTTTGAGAGGTGTATGCAATTAACTCAGTTACTTCTAGGTCTGCATAGTCCATTGTTCCTTCCAACAGGTCTATAATTTCCAAATCACATTCCTTTTGTGAATATTGATTTATCCAGAGCTACATGCATCTGAATATTTTCCATATCCATTATCATTTCATCAGGCTTTTTAAAAAAGCTTTCAACTAGAAATTGCATGTTACCAATTATTCTTTTTTAAAGCCATCCCCCCTTACTTGTCTGAAATCTGATGCATTGTTGATCTGTGTAACTAGCCAGAAAACAAAGAACACTGAAGCAAAGTGAAGAAATAAATAAAAAAGGTAGATATTTTCTGGATATTTTGATCCAAGATTAAAAGAAATTTTTTACAAATTTATAAAATGAAAAACCCTGTAGTGGTGAGTCCAATATTAATATAAACTAAAAGAAATAACTTTCACCATCCAAAAACATACTTTGTTTCCTTAGAGAGAACTGAAAATTATTCAAAAGGGTGGGAAAGCAGAGTCCAGCAGGTGGTTAAAATAAATCAGTATTCAACTGACCAGTCAGCCTTTAAAGATAAAAAGCAAAGTAAACCAAAAGATTCAAAAAGTGAAGTTAATACCCAGGCATGCTTAAGAAAGCAAACTGCTAAGAAGATATATTACCAGTGGCTTTCCGACTGGTCCCACGGGGAGCTGGAATCTTCCAGACTCCACTTCCCACTTGGGTCCATTGTTCCCCAAAAGCCATTTTGGGTCATTCCTAAATGCTCCCATTCAGATCCAGGGAGCCGCACTGCTAGAGGACCAGCTTTGGTAGCAAAATCAGCAGATCGTTGGTAAGGGAGAAAAAGAAACCTTACCATTTGGCAGTCATCTTGGGAAGGAATCCAACAAGCTATGCTTGAGAAAATCATGGCTTGGTACAGCATTATTTATTAAATTCATTTTCCATCCATCTCGGTTGTAAACACAATCTAAGTTTAATCACCATGAGCCACTGCTCAGAAATGATTTCCTGAGAATTATGGATAATATCTATGTGCAAAGTTTAGACTTGGCCATTTCATATTCCTTATTTCCAAATAATTTGCCTGGTATATGACATGCTAGTTATTCAAATTTCAGTCCTAAAATATGTAAGGTCTAAAGCTGAAGCGACGTCTCTATATAGACTCTGAAGCTTCTCTAGCTATATAAAGTGTCTGAAGCTTCTATATGCAAGTTCCTTGATAGCAGATTGAGTTGGATTTATTGTTGCTAGTGTGAAACTGGATGATGTGATCTGTATGGTAAATATGTTTGTATATGCTTATTTGCATAATTAAATGCTGAGTAGAGATTATCTTTTTGTAAGAAGCTTAAATGGAAGATCTTAACTTATTTGCAGGTGGAATTTTATATTGTACATTTTTAGAATTTTCTATATAGACAGATCAAAAGTATTGGTGTCTTGCCGCATATTTTTCAGACTCCTAATTTTCCATGAAGTACTATAGGTTGAAACTGACATAAGTAAATGGTATCTACTATTCTTTATTCCATAGTGCATAGAATAGGCACTTTGCTTTTGATGTATGACTTAAAATATTTTTATATATAATAAAACAAATGAAAATGACATAAATATAATTATTGATACCCTTTAGAAGTTAAAACACATGGGATTTTAGTGATCTCAAGCAGACTATTTAATTAATACCACAGGTGTCATAATCAGTCATTCATCCTATTTGAATTGAGAAAAATACTCAAGCATTTTGTGTCATTTTATGCAGTACAGTAAATATGGAAAAGAAAAAGTAAAGCAAAGGAGTTTTCTCTGAGAAAGAAACAAAGAGGGTAACAGCCAGGATCTGTTTTGAAATTTTCCAGGGTTCTTTCTCCACCATTCAAATTATTCTTCTGTGAAATCTGGGAGCAATATTCTTCTTGCAGGGAGGTTGGCGCTAGACCCGTTGTTAATCTTTAACTTCTTGAAAACATTAGCAGTGGTGGTAACAGAAACATGAAACTCTTTATAGAGATTTTTTTTAACCTTTACCATGCTTAGCTAATCTCCAAGATCAAGGTACAACAATATTATTTTACCTTGTATTGTTGCCTGACTGAAAGCTGCCTCTATGGTAGAAGACTCAGGGAGACCACACTCCTTCAGATAGGCACAAAAGAAGCCAAAATGGAGATGGCTAAAATGCATGGTGACAAGCCACAATATAACTGGGAGAATATCCTTTGGACAAATGAAACAAAATCAGAGCTTTTGGGTAAGTCACAGCAGTTCTACGTTCACAGGGGGAAAAAGTGATGCTTTTAAAGTAAAGAACACGTCTATTGTGAAAACTATAGGAGGCTTCATGATGTTATTGGGTTGCTTAAATGCCTTTGGCACTGGGTATCTTAAATCTGTGCAGGGCCCAAGAAAATCAGAAGATAATGAACACCTCCTGAAATTTTTTAACAGATTAACAGAGTCGGAAGGGACCTTGCAGGTCCTCTAGTCCAACCCCCTGCCCAAGCAGGAAACATAATGGCCAAGTTAGAAAACTATCTCAGTCTCAAGTCATGGATAATCATCTAAAACATACAGTATATCTAAGAGTACCCAAGAATGATTGAAAAGCAAACTTTGGATTGTCCTGATCTGAATCAAATAGAACATGGAAAAAGCTGAAGCTTACAGTTAGGAAAAGGAACTCATGAAACGTAAGACAAGTGGAACATTTTGCTCAAGAAGAGTTTTGCCTATAGAGAAGTATAGAAGGCTTATTCATAACTACAAAAAGTGCCTGATTGCAATTATTGCCTGAAAAGGATATGCTATGAAATACTAGATTAGAAATACCAATAATTATGTCCATTTTCATTTTATATGAAGTCATACATTGAAAGCAAAATATCTGCTGCATGGCCTATGAAATTAGTCATGAATATGATCTAACTATCAAATTTACAACAAATTGGGATTCTTGGGGGGAAATGGAAGGGTAGCATCTACATACATTTGATAGCATCTGTACTTACAATATTTTTTAATGAAATGGTCTCAGCTATTGAGAATATATAATTATTAGTTCACTACTGGATTTTTTTTAAAAAAATGTCTGGGGAATATCCAAAGTCTGTTTTGAAATTTAAAGAATGAAGCTTATCAGTCCTGTAAAACTATTACTGCTGATTTTATATGCAGGAATGTATAGAGGTCAGCTGTATCTGCAGTCATCCGTTAGAATTTCTGAAAAATTCCCTACTAACCCTAAAGCTTTGGAATCCAGAAATGATAATGCTGTAATGCATTTGCCTACGATCAAGTGGAAGCCTTTGATTCGTAAGTAACTTATCAGATTTATTATTTTTTCAAAAATGAAGGATGGAGTATATTTTTGATAAAAAATTATGAATGACTTTTCGCTATTGGAAACTTTTCTGTATGTTTTCTAAGATATCACATTATATACTGACACATTTATGTATTTCATAGTTTACTAACTTTATAAAAGTAACATTTGGACATCCCTCTGCTATTATGTGTAGTACTATGCTATAGTACAGTGATGGCAAATCTTTTAGACACTGAGTAGCCAAACTCCACCTGCGTGCATGCACAAACTAAAAGATGCATGCGCAAGCGTGAATGCACACACGTGCTGACATGCGTGCATGCATCCACGGACATGCATGCATGTGCAGCAGAGACCCGAAAACAAGCTGGCCGCGGGTGACAGGGCATCCCAACACCGGCAGCATGCACCTTTGTTACCAAGAGGTAAGATCTTTTTCTTTTGTGAGCTTCTGTTTCGTTCTTTACAGGGAAACACAAGCTCACGAAAGAAACGCCACGGAGATCTGACCTGGGGCAATGGCGCGCGTGCCAGCAGAGAGGGCTCTGCGTGTCATCCCTGGCACACGTGCCACAGGTTTGCCATCACGATTATAGTACTATCAGGAAAAAAAGCAATACTGTTTTCTATTGATAAAAACTATAATAAGGATTTTTTATATTCTTTCAGTAATAAGAATAAGTATTTGTTTCAATTTTTTTCTGAACATATTGCATTGATAAATGTATTGGAATTTGCATTTGGAAGCCTGTACATGAGATATAATAATGCCATCAAAAATATAAGAATTCCATATCATAGTCCATTAATCATTCAATAATTCATTTAATATTATTAATATTAACATAGAATTATGGGTTTTATAACACATTAAAAACAGATACTGTGGCATAGCTATGTACATTCTCAAAATTTTTGGATAGTTAAAATATTAACAACTTGTTAATATTTGCCAACTCTTTGTGGTCCTTTATAACAGACAAAAATGTTTTCTAAAAGATAACTTCCATTCTTATAATGCTCTTGAAAAGGGCAAAAGTAAGAATATAAAAAATTAGGTAATTTTAATCTTGATCATTATTGAATTAATATTGATAAAACTTAAAAATGTGCTAAGAGTAGTTATAAAAAGTGTGCTTTCTTTCTAGATTCTCCATCAAGAACACCTGTGCTGGTAGGATCTGATGAATTTGATAAATGTCTCAGCAATGACAAGTTTTCTCATGAAGAATATAGTAATGGTGCTCTGTCAGTTCTGCAATATCCCTATGGTGTGTGAATTGTGCTTTATTTTCAACTATTGCTTCAAGAGATTATTGCATTTATATTAGGACCTATGGCTCTCATTAATTTAAACAAAAATCATAATACTGATACTTCTGTAGAACTGTTATTGGCCTATTTGGTAAATTATATTTCTAGATAAATTAATGATAATGTTTTATATTCACTAAATAACTTAGAATAGGGAGACTTGTTCCAAAAGGACAATGGCTTTAGCATAATATCCAAAAGAAAGACAACAAGATTTTAGCAAACAAAACAAAAAGGAAGAGTAGACCAAAACAAAATACAATGAAATTTTTTTTACAATGTAGACCTTTCCTGTCTTGTCTACATAGAATTGCCAACACCAGTTGAAACCATTCCTAGAGATTTCTTGGAACTTGCCTTCCTGTTCCCTACCTGAGTGTCCACATGATTAATATCAATTCCTGTCCATATATACAATATATGTATGCTTGGTTATACATGCTTCTCAAAATTACACCAAAAAAAGGTTTATTAACCAAATTAATTATATAAAACAAGGCACCCCATTTACAGAATTAATTGACCTATCTATATATAACAATCATCTCTCTCACATACAAACCATAATTATACAGAAGTGGACAGGTATATACATGTAAATTCATACATGCTTTCCAGCTATATTCCAACAGAAATAGTAAAACGGGGAAAATAAGATTGTGATGGAGAAAGAGAAATGGATACTTTTACTGAGAAATAAAGAGAAAAGAATTTTAAAAACCCTAGCTGGATGTGAAGCAAGAGGAAGAAATAATTGGGCGCAGGAAAAAAATAGTAAAGATTTTTTTTTAAAAAAAGTTTAATTCTCCAAGAAACAACCCTTTCTGAAATAATCTTCAAAAGATCCAGATGTGTAGCAATGATATTTACTACATTTGCACCTCCTACTCATTGTTTACAACAACAATTTTTTATCAAAGAGAAACCCTCTGAGGGCCACACAACATGGATTTTGTAGTATTGTATTTGATAAATAGTATGGCTATCACCTTCCCAGCTGGGTTCTCAAACTCTGCTTTTTACATAACAAGTAAGTAAAATACATGACAAATAAGTAAAATAAGTAGAAGTAAAACCTTACTCGGTATTCCTAAAGCAGGGTAAGTTTGAAGAAACTAGTTTATTTTTTAACAAGATTTGTGAATGTAAGAAAACTATTTTTCTTTATGTACGATCAAATATCAGTACAATTTAAACCCACTAAAATCAAATAGTTAAATGAAAAGGAGAGAGAAAAGGTGGTCAGGTTATATTTCATGTAAAATGTTGTCTCATTTTAACTGCCACAAAAGTATTTCCATGTAGCCCATATGAAGCTGACGTAAAATTATCCATTCTTGCAGTTGAGTTATGTTATCCTTTGAAAGATCCTTATAAAAGTTGCAGTAGAGACGACAAGATACAAATATGCTGAAATAGAGGAATGTTAGTGTAGATGGGAGGAAGATGTGCTTGGACTTGAAAAGTCCTTTCTTCAATTTAGAGAAAATGAGGGTGTACAGATGTCTTGCAGGTTCTCTTGAACTTATTTCTAGCATACTTCTAGAGGTCTGGGAGAATGAACTGACTTCATCCTGATATTTGATACTACTACGGTACTACTACTACATTGGTGTCAGAAGCACCTACCAAGGCACCTGAATTGAAAGGATTAGCCAGTGACATTACTGTTGCCTATGGGACGTCCAAAGGGGCCCCTTTCATGTCCCCGGTATTTTCCCACTGAAGTGGTACCTGTTTTATCTATTTGTGTTTGTAGAATGCATGTGATTAGAACTTATGCTGGCAGGAACTTGGGCAAATTTACAGGAGCTCATTCCATCATGAGGCTTGTAGTTTCAGATTTAGAACTGCCAAACTCTTGTTGTCACTCTCATGTGATTAGTAGGACACTGAGTCAGAAGACACCCCCCTCGCCCCAATAGTTGATGTTGTTTTGTCTTTATAGCACCATTTTTTCAGCGTTGATATAGTCCACATTTAAAAAGGAATTGACTGGCATCCCAAATGTTCTTAATTTCTGCTCAACCGTTTTGTTCATAATGGATGGTAACTGTCATTATGCAGTCATTATAGCAACGTTGGAGGGAAAAAAATATCTCATATTTCCTATATCTCCAATAATCTCTGTGCCCTGTGTTCAGTTTTGGACATCCCACATTTAAGCCTGAGTACTATGTTCGGGTTCCCCAAAGTATGGCTATGTTGGGATACCCCAAAGCGTGGCAAATAACCTGATTCAAGTGGATTTTAGAAAATATTCAACAATATTCACTGTTTTAATTATAGATAATGGCTATTTTTTACCATACTACACACGAGAGAGGCATAGACGAAGCACACAGATAACTGTAAGATTTTCTGACGATATGAATTCAAAGACCATCCGAAAAAAAGATCCAGTTCTACTTCTGCACTGGTGGAAAGAAATTGCTAGTACCATCTTATTCTGTATTATGGCCACAACTTTCATTGTGCGCAGGCTTTTCCATCCTGATGCTCATAACCGGGTAAGTATAGGATTCTAGAAGTGAAAGAACACATATTTCCTTTATGAAGAACTTTGCATCTAATCATCAGTATTAAAATAATTAAAAGGTATTTTAGATTAGCTGTGATTGTCTGCTTCATCTTTTAGGGCAATAAAAGTAACATTTAGAATTATAAACAAGACTTCTAAATTATTAATATCTTTAAATCATGTTCTATATTTTTATACCATGTTTTCACACAATTATACCATATGGCCAGAAGGATATTATGTGATACCACTGCACATCCAATGCCAGACATTGAAAACATTATCTTAAATAGTTCTGCAACTGTCACTTTTTAAATTCACATCAGAGTAACTGAGAATATTTATTTGTGAAATGTATAAGCTGTTCAGTTTTGAAGGACTCTAATAAATGTATAACAAAGTCAATGCAAATACTTAAAATATATGCAAAACACTAATAATACCTGAAAACATAGATTATATTCACATTTATTCCTTTGGTACTGGAAACTCGCTGCCAACTGATCCCAAAATACTTCTGAAATAGCCAGCTTTTACATTCTACAAAAATATATCGTGACAAATTTTCTAATAAAGGGAACTGTCACAGAAAATGCCCATTTTGAGACTCCTCCCTTTCTTTGGGAGGAAATCTTCAGCAGCCATTCTCTCCAGTCATTGAGTGGGTGGTAGAATCTGTGATGTTTTTTGTGATATCTTATTTAGCTGCATCCTTTAGAAATCCAGAATACACATCTAAAATTAGATAATTTTTCTAATTAACATTTCAGTCTCATTGACTTATTTGTTTTGTTTATCAGCAGCGGAAGGAGTCTGAAACTCAATGTCAGACAGATAATAAAAATGAACAAACCAAAGACAACAGCAGAGATGATCTTAAGAATTCTGGATATGTGTCAAGGTAAAAATAATCATTATTCTTTGACAAAATACATTCATTGCAGTAGCCTTTGAAAAATAAACATTGATAGTTAATTTGTTCTAGTTTGTGTTAAAAGTAGTGGATACATTTTATGTTGGAGGAGTATTGTACTAGCATTATTTCCAAATTCATTTTTCTTGAATGTATAGTATCTCCACCTCCTTTCAATAAGTTGCCTCTTAATTGCTGCTTTTTAAGAAGAGTAATAAGAGAAGCTGTTGTTGCAAGAAGTGAAAAGTTTGGGTATGCTTGTTAATGTCCGATAAATTGCTGGTTGTGGGATTATAAGAGGCAACTGTTCTTATAAGAGGCAACTGCTATTTCAATAATGCATTATTAATATGGTTTTTGCATGGTTTTCTGTGATGCATTTTCTTACACATCAAAAATAACTTTAAATGGAAGAAAGTATTATATTAAGATAATAATGGAAATATTATATAAAGCAGGGTTTACATGCAAATAATTAATTTTATGTTTCTTTACATTTATTAGTGAAATTTCAAATAAAATATGAAACAGTTTTAAAAATAAATTCCTAAAGATTGCTAAGAAACAACAATAAAAAACCCATTAGCAGCTTTATAAAAGGCTTGTGCTTTCATGCGTATCATTAATGGTAGCCAGAGCCTCTATACTGACTCATCTGTCAATCCACAATACAAACTTCATGTCCAGCATACATTAAGAAATAAACTGGTTTCTTAGTAGACCAGTTTAAATATATATTCTGTTGAACTGAAAGTGTAAGAAACAATACAATTTGGGTTTCTTTAACCTGCCATGTTGATCAAGGAGTGGCTTTCTTTCTTCAGTAGCAAATGTAGAAGTCAAGCAGTTCCCCAATTATTGGCATTATGCTGAATGTCTGTTCACATACAGTGACCATACAACTAACAACTCAAATATGTGAATCATTAAATAAAAGCCTATGTTAAAATAGTAGTGTGCAAGTACAGGAAATATCAATTTACGTCTGTGTTTTCTTGCAGGTATCTGACAGATTTTGAACCAATTCAGTGTCTTGGTCATGGAGGTTTTGGAGTAGTATTTGAAGCCAGAAACAAAGTTGACGATTGTAACTATGCTATTAAAAGAATTCGTCTTCCAAATAGGTAATTACATACCTTTCTGGTTGCCTTCATATTCTACTCTAGATGGCACCAAGGTTCATGTATTGGTTGGCATTGCTTTAGAACCATTTTATTCAATGGCCGGGAAGTTTTCAAAATTTAAAAAGTAACATTAGATATTATAAGAAATCAGTGTTATTAGTTTTAGTAATAATTATAATATAAATAATTTCAGTAAATGTCTGAACATTCTCCTGCAGTCTTCTATAAATGTGAGTTCCTAAACTGTATTTTTTAAAAAAAAAATTACAAAGGACTACAGTCAAGAATATTTTTGTTTGAAACATTTTATGTTGGAGTAATTACATTATTTCTAAATATTAGAGGTGAGAATAAATCTCACATAGAGGCGATGTTTGATCTTTCTCTCGGAGCTCAGACATTTAGAAATGAAACTGAAGTTAAAGTCTAATAAAATATTTATTTTGGTACAAAAACAATAAATTCTGAATAATTACATTCTTGCTAATTAAATGCGAGCGCTCCCAGTCAGAGCCAAACCACAAAAAGAATAATGGAGAATCAGGAAAGCACACATGTGTACAAGATCACATCACGTGTCCTGCTTATAATGGAATGTACCATAATATTAGGATGGGGTGCATCACCCTGCATATACATACAACTGACAATATTCACTACGTGACACTAAATGCATCTAACGTGAGGACTACTGGAAAAAGAAGCTTGAGTTCTCCAACTTTCACTCAAAAGGGTTCAGTCCTGAAATTATAATCATATTTATAAAAGAAGTTCTAATAAAATGTTGCGTTGAATAAGAAAATAGACTATTTTAATTAATTACTAATTAGGACGTATAATTTACAAGTAAGGAAATTAAAGAAAATCTATTTTGTCACCTGAAAAGACTATGGAAAGTAATATTTGACCAATTTACCCTGCATAAATCTTTTGTCTTTGTTGTTGTTGCGTTACCTCAAATTTTAGGGAGCTGGCACGTGAAAAGGTTATGCGTGAAGTTAAAGCTTTAGCAAAACTTGAACACCCTTCTATTGTTCGATATTTCAATGCTTGGTTAGAAACACCACCTGAGAGCTGGCAAGAAAGAATGGATGAGCTGTGGTTGAAAGATGAGAGGTATTTACCTTAGTTTTTAGAAAATGTATAAGTTCATTAAAGGGCTCTGGAAATAATGGTTGTGTTCACAAATCTTGTTAAATCAAAATTTATTTGTAGAGGAATCAAGACATAGTCAGAATATAATGTAGCCACTTTAATAAAACTGAGAAATGTGGCTCTGGTATAATGCCTGGATTGGAGATCAGATGGAACTCACTTTATTATTCCATTATTGCTTCATGAGTTCAGCAAGGTATAAAAGTCAGGATATACATGTACCGAATAACGCAGAAACTAAAAAGAGAGACAGTGCAAATTCCTCGATAGTTGTTGTGCCGTATAACATGATTTCTCCAGAACTGCATTGTAGATAACATTGTGTGGGGCTTAGATTGTTAATCTGTTTTTATTTCTTAGTCTGGTACTTAGTCTTAGTCTGGTAAAAAATCCAACACAGTTCTAGGCTGCATTAACAGAGGGATAGAATCAAGATCACGTGAAGTGTTAATACCACTTTATAATGCCTTGGTAAGGCCACACCTGGAATACTGCATTCAGTTTTGGTCGTCACGATGTAAAAAGGATGTTGAGACTCTAGAAAGAGTACAGAGAAGAGCAACAAAGAGGATTAGGGGACTGGAAGCTAAAATTTAGGAAGAACGGTTGCAGGAACTGGGTATGTCTAGTTTAATGAAAAGAAGGATCAGGGGAGACATGATAGCAGTGTTCAATATCTCAGGGGTTGCCACAAACAAGAGGGAGTGAAGCTATTCTCCAAAGCACCTAAGAGTAGGACAAGAAGCAATGGGTGGAAACTAATCAAGGAGAGAAGCAACTAAGAACTAAGGAGAAATTTCCTTGACGGTTAGAACTATTAATCCCTCGAACAACTTGCCTCCAGAAGTTGTGAATGCTTCAACACTGGAAGTTTTTAAGAAGATGTTGGACAACCATTTGTCTGAAGTGGTATAGGGTTTCCTGCCTAAGCATGAGGTTGGACTAGAAGACCTCCAAGGTCCCTTCCAACTCTGTTATTCTATTCTATTCTACTTCCAGTAGCTACTTTATAATCTCTTGATCAACTGAGATTGTGTGTTAAAAATTGGGTTTCTGATCCATGTCACTTTGTCACAATATATTAGTGAACTCTGATCATTTGTCTATTTGTGCCTTTATAGGTCTAATATAGTTTGGGAGTTGAGATTGAATATACAAACCTCTCATTTTTGCTTAGTCTTTCTATGTTTTAAAAAGTGTTAAAAATTTACATGCATTTTCACAAATGCTTTTTCCGTTGCATAAAATTTCTGGCACAGGTTTTAGAGCAGCAAACTATCCCAAAATTCATAGAATGCAGATTTTGTCAGGAATGTGCCTTTTGTTCAAAGATGCAAGCATGATAAATTTATAAAAATTTAAATGGGACAAATTTCTAATTTTTTCATCAATTTCATCTTCTCATCATTAAGCATTACTTTTCTCTTTAATGCTATTTTTTCAGTGTAGTTCAAATCAAGGTTTGCTAGTTGGCTTAACAACAGTTTGTTCAGCGACTTCAAAATTATGATGGAGCTGAAGGAACAACCAGTGCTTATACTGCCTCCACAGTCACATGATTGCAAACTGGGGTATTCCCAACCATTCGTACATACAACAGGTAGTAATCCCTTTGTAATCATGTGATCATGATTTGCAGTCTACTCTCCCGGCTTCCTCAGAAGGTCAGCAGGGAAAGTGGCAAGCCATTTCCTTTCTCCAACACAGCACACAGTCACCCTACTCTCCTGATGTGGAGGGGATCTGGCACACTGTGCTAGAGAAAGGAAACTCAGATCATCAGAATCCAAGCTTCCTTTCTTTGGCCCAGCACACCAGTTCTGCACACAGAGGGAAGCTGTCCTCTCTCTTTCATCAGGAAGCTCTTTCACTCTGTTCATTTAGCGACCCATGCAGTCGCTTAGCAATCAAGAAAGCTGAGATGGTGATTGAGCAAGGCAGCTCAATTGAGTTGAGGGCTACCCGTATTGCATATTTTGAAAATGATTCAAAGTAAGTAAGACTGTATTTATACATAAAAACATAGAAAACTGTGACAAAAAAACATCTAGTGGTCCATCAAGTCTGCCCTATGAGGAGTTGTTTGTTTGTTTTTCTTTTCTCTCATTATTATTATTATTGTTGTTATTGTTATTTTTTATTTTATTTATTTTTAAAATTTTATCAGGTGATAGACATGTGTTTATCCCAAACATGTTTAAACTCATTTACTGATGACTGACCCACTACCTCCACTGGAAGTTGGTTCCAAGTTTCCCCTACTCTTTTTGTGAAGTAACTCTCTTACTTTTGAAGTTCTCTCCTGTCAGTATGAGGTTATGCCCTGTGTTCTTGACTTTTGTTTAATAATATTGCTTAAGCATGTGATTTCTAGGCCTTTCTAGGGTTGTATGGGGTCTGTTGGATGTCTCGCCAAAGGTGGAAAGAAATGACTACAATTGTACAAATTTATTTAAACTAAAAAAACTCCAACACTTGCATTATCAACCCTTTACACTTTCATAATGGTAGAGGCTGAAAAAGTATTGCTTGGAAGCATCTGGAAGTGCATTGCTCCATACGATATTCTTTTTTTCATTTAGCAGTTACGAGATATGTCAAATTAGTTTGAGAAATGATAAATTAAATAATTTATGAGATTGTAAGAGTTTTAAATAGAATTTCCTACTGTAATAAATCTTTAAAATGCTGTATGCCGCCCTGAGTCCTTAGGGAGTAGGGCGGCATAGAAGAATCTCCAAATGAATAAATAATAAATAAATAAATGAATAAATAAATAATTCCCATTAATAAAAAAGATGCTAGAAAGGAGGAAGGAGTCCACATCATCTGCTCCCTTCTGCTCAGGTAAGTAGGACTGCAGGAAGATTTGAAAATAAATTACTATCTTAGAAAAAATCTTGAAATGTTCCTGTTAAAATGTTCAGAAAATTCTTTTGTAAAGTCCTTTATACTCTGAATGGTGTAAACTATTTAGTAGGGTATGCCCAATTTGAAAATTTTTTGGAAAAAATTACCAAACCTTATGCAAACACAACTCATCCTGTACTGCTAATTAAACAACTGTATTCTTGTTTAGACTTCTGTATAAGCCTAAAAAGATCCCGGTATTTTATGGAGTCATTTTGTTAAACAATTTTTAAAGCATTAGCATCTTTTTTCAAGTTGTAAAGGAAGAATGCAAAACGTCATGACTGCTTGAATGAATAGCAGAGAGGTTCTGGGTTCATGCAGGGTCCAAGGCATTCCAAATCATTTTTGAAGCATGCATACCCTAATTCATAGACATGGAAGAAGCTTTGTATTTTTGCAACATATGGTAAGATTAACTTAAGTTTGTAATGTTGTCTTTTTCTTTTTTAAATATATGTAAAGTATTGATTGGCCACTCAGTTCTCCCAGTCCAATGGAGCTGCCATCGTTTAAAATTAAAAGAGAGCCATTCTCTACTGAGGAAAACATTGAAGTCATTGCTACATCTGTAGAAAAGAAGACACTGCTTTCCGTAGGAATACCTTGTGACCAGTCAGATTCATCAGAGAATAAGTTTTCTCCTTTGGAGTTTTCTGCCATCAAGAACAGAGATTTGATCCAATTGGCAAGTGCACAAGATAATTTCATTCATAGTTGTGATATAGGAGGCAGTTCTGTTGATAATGATCCTGTACATTCCTTTGAAGTTTTTCTTCCTGTTAAATCCGTAGTAAGGTTGAGGGAGCGAACATCATCTTCTATTGTCTTTGAAGACTCTGGTTGTGACAATTCTTCCAATAAAGGGGATAATGTTACCAGTTTGCTTCATGATAGCCATTTTGCAGATAAAGCGACAAGCACAAGAGAGTCCAATAATAGAAACTCATCTTCAACAAGCTCTTTATCTATTTCTCCACCAAGACCAACAACTTTAAGTTTGGACTGCTCTAACAACTCTATTCAAAAACTTTTACCTACCACTCCAAAAGTGTATCTTTATATCCAGATGCAACTTTGTAGGAAAGAAAACCTTAAAGATTGGATGAACGGAAGAAGTACAATAGAGGAGAGAGAAAGGACCGAGTGCCTTGTGATATTCCTGCAAATAGCTGAAGCTGTCCAGTTCCTGCACAGTAAAGGATTAATGCATCGGGATCTCAAGGTTCGTACTGAGAATACAGTATAATTTTTATCTCCCTGTAGCAAGTTATTTAATTATATGTATGTATTTTAAAAGCATTTTCATATTCATAGAATTATTTGTTCATTGTATGTTAAGAAGGATGTCAGGAAAAAAACTATACAATTTATTATTATACAATTTATTATTTATTAGTAATCTTTGTCAGTGTGAACATAAAGTAAATTATATAATAATAATTTATTAAGCATGTATCCTGCCCAACTCTCAATGACTCTGGGTGATCCATCAAAGCAATTTTAATAAAGTATTAAAAACAAAGAAAAGCTATATGCAGTATAAAAATGTACTGTAGAAAAATTACTCATGAGTAAATATAAATAAAATAGAAATAGAAATTATTCAGATGAAATATAATCCCCCAATAAATAAATTTAGTATTGCAGCCATAGGTTGTAACATACAATGTGCCATAAAATACCATAAAATAACTGAAGTAGAAAAACTTTAAAGTAAGTAAAATAAAGTAATGAAAAGAGTACAGGTAGCCCTCAATGTAACAACCATTCATTTAGTGACCATTCACAGTTACAATGGCACTGAAAAATGTGACTTATAACCAATCCCACTTACCACTTAGAACTGACAACAGTATTCCCACAGTCGTGATCAAAAAATGTGGTTGCTTGGCAGCGACATATACAGGTAGCCCTCAAGTTACGACCACAATTGAGCCCAAAGTTTATGTTGCTAAGTGAAACATTTGTTAAGTAAGTTTGCTCCATTTTACGACCTTTCTTGCCACAGTTGTTAAGTGAATCAGTGTATTTGTTAAGTTAATAATATGGTTATTAAGTGAATTTGGATTCCCCATTGACTTTGCTTGTCAGAAGGTCGTAAAAGATGGTCACATGACTCCAGGATACTGCAACGTCATAAATGTGAGTCAGTTGCCAAGCATCAGAATTTTGATCATATGAGCATGCTGCAATGGTCGCAAGTGTGAAAAACGGTCATGTCACTTTTTTCAGTGCTTTTGTAATTTTGAACGGTCATTAAATGAAGTGTTATAAGTCAAGGACTACCTGTATTTACAATGATTGCAGCATCCTGGGATCATGTCATCATGATTTATGAGCTTTCCTAGCCAGGTTCTAGCAAGCAAAGTCAATAGGGAAAACCATATTTTCTTTAAAACGGCATGATTCACTTAATTGCAGTGATTGTAATCATAGCAAAAAGGTCATAAAAATTTATGTGACTCATTTAAGAAGGGAAATTCTGGTCTCAATTATGGTGGTAAGTCAAGGACTACCTGTATTAGATATTAAAAAAAACTTAGCCCAAGCTACAGCTTAACAACTTAAGTATGGTATCCCCTTCTAAGTTTAAAGGACAGCAGAAAAAATGTAGTAACTTGTTGCTGACAATTGAAAATATATTTGCAAGAAGATAGTTCAGTTTTTAAAGATTGGAGCCCTTGAGTTAGCACACCATCAGTAATTTGCCCCTAATCTCATTGAACATGAAGCAGCAGAGGACGTAATGGATAATGTGCTTTGCTTGACCAACACAAGGACAGAGTGCAATCATCTTTCCTTAAAATAAGGAAAGGGGCTACCATAACATGCACAAAGAGTACACAGTGCATTTAGCAATGTCAGTAGTAAATTGTAATTTTAGTTACATTAAACAATGCTATTTGAGATTTTGCTGAAGAGTTAAGAGTTGAGGTCACTGAGGACATATTTAAAACAAATTTAGTTTATTTAGTGTCAAGTTTCCTTTAGTGTTTTGAAGCTATTTTTCATCTCCTTCATCCTAGGTTCTAATGTTTTGTCAGTTAAGATGACAAAACTTTTTCCAGAGGATGATATTTCAGGCAGTTTCAAAGCATTCAGGAGTGACTTGCATTCCTGGGAATTAGGTCGCAGATTTTCTCTTTTCCTTATTTCCCATTTGTAGTAGCAGGTTCTCATCACTAAGAACTGCCTTGGAAATCCAGATTGGAAGTTGATACATTTTTCAAAATGTGGAAATAGACTAAAAGACTTGATTCTGCTTTCATGAGCTTCATAGCAGATACAATCTAGCTGATGAATCTAGGAAAAAGAACAAAAATTAAAACTTTAATATTGGGCTTTTATTTTGACCCCTAAAATTTTGGTGAATTGGAACTTTTCTAAATATTGCCCTTATTGCTCTCTTTGGGCCCATTTAGAGAGAAATAAATTTTAGACTTAAGGGATCCTTGTTTCTAGTTTTGAAACCTGGTCACAAACTGAAAGCTGCTACACATATCTGGTTGTTAATAATAGGTAAGTGATTTATTTTGATCCAGAATCACATGAGAAATTTACTGTACATTGTGGAATAATTTGTAGATAGTAGGGTGGATGTTCTATGGGAATATGTGGACCAAAGAAGAATATTCTGTTGATTTTTTAAAAGGAAGTTTTAAAGACTTTGTATTTCAAGCATGATTCTGCTTCATAAGATATACAATTGAAACCTGTACCACAAAAGATTATGGTCCAGAAGCTTTTGCAGCTTCTCAGTTACCAGGAATATTAGAATGCTTAAAAGATACAATACTTGAAGTGAAACCAACAATTCAGTTTTATATAAAGATTAACATTATTTTCATGCCTGAATTATGGAACAAAAGAATCCAGATTTTATGTAATAGAAAAAAAATATTTCTTGTAACTCAAGAACAAAGTTAATTTAAAAATGTTATTTTGTTGGACCCCCTCAGAATATGTTTTAAAAACCGTGGCCATCATTTTTTCCCTGTGTACTAGTGTTTGTAAGAAATTTCAGAGCTCTTTAATTCATGTGTGGTCAAGACATCAATAGTTTCATATGGTTTAAACTCATATATGTTAATACTGTTTTAGAAATAATTATGAATATGTAAATATGAAGTTAAATTATTTTCCTGAAATACGGAATTTGTAATTTTATCAAGACCTTTGACTCTGTCAAGCCTGGAGTTCAACAAAGAGGATAAATTTACATAGTGGAAAGATACTATAATATACAGTATATGTATTTTTTAAATTACATAATAATTACTTTATATATTTTTGTTGGTGATTTATATGTTGTACATCACAGTTAATATGAGTTCTGATAATGTGATATTGTGAATTGTAAATTGAAAAGTCACATTTAATGCAACCCAAAATACAGTTGTTATGAGTTTAGCATATGCACAATTGAGGCTAGCAGGCACACTTGTAGTTTTGAGGTTTAGACATTGCTAACCATTGTGATTGTGTGATTTTGAAATGTCTGAATCTATGGTAGATTTTTTTTACTTTACTTTATATAACATCTTTGTTACTTCATTAACCATAAATTTAAATTATAAGTATATTCTCTTCATCCTTTACTTAATATTTGATTAATATGCATATAAAATTTATGTCTAAAAATTTTCATTGTCTATTTCTATTGAACATATTTCCATAGAAATATGACTTTGAATAGTGCAATTTCATATAATTCATCCACTTTGTGGGATTCATTAACCACACTAATTGAAACCTACCTGTATTTCATTGATGAAATAAACTTTTTAAAATTTCAGACAAAGACCACATAGGAGGATTAGGGATAGAAGGATAGTTTTATGTAGACACTGCTTCCTGCTACTATTAGCTAGTGGCCTGTTTATTACTTTGTAAATATGCTGCCATCTTTTATTTTATTTTGGAGAAACGTCCTACAACATGATACAATTGATTCCTCAAGTTAGTTTTCAAATGTACATGTGTGTTTTATACTTCGGAAGGAAAGAAGGATTTCTTCCATGAGTATTGTGAAAACTGATAGATTGGAAAATGTAATGATACAATTTTATATGATACAGAGTATATTATTAATGCCTTTATTGTAATTTTCTTTGTGTTCACTTGTTTCTATACAGCCTTCCAACATTTTTTTTACAATGGATAATATAGTAAAAGTTGGAGATTTTGGCCTAGTAACTGCAATGGACCATGATGAGGAGGAAGAATCTGTTTTAATACCAATTCCAGCTTACGACAGACACACAGGGCAAGTTGGGACCAAACTCTATATGAGTCCAGAACAGGTATGCTTTTTATCTGATTTACAGGATTCTCATAATGCTATTTCATAAAGAATAAATGTTGGCACAATTATTGAGTACATATCAAGTATGAGTCAGAAAGTTCCGTTTTGAATTTTGCCCCATCAACAAATAATATTTTCTGATTGAATAATATTTTCTGACTTATTAAAAAGTGGTAATAAGGAATACCTTATTCAGAGGAATTATATCATGTGTTTTAATTGCTAAATAGCTTTGTGTTTGCATTATGTTATTTCCCCATTTAGGATTTAAATGGTATTTATTATAGTTTTGGTGGGTTTTATTTTTACTCCAGTACTCCAGTACATTTTACTTCAGTTATAAAAATAACATCAATATTTTGAAGCTTAGACTGAAAAGTGTTTTAGATGGCATGTACAACATGCAACATACAAAAACCAATGCTGCAGTATGGGAGTTCTTATTCAGCATGCCAGGCAGCTAGATCTTTCCAGACACTCAATTTTATCTTCACCGCCCAAATTCCTACCCTATTTTGTAACCAGTTAAACATGCAGCTCTTTTAATTTTTGTCTTTGGTTTTTTTTTTCCCTTCCCCTGGTAATGATTTTTTCCCCAAAACTAGCAAGCTTGAAGTTCCTCCATATATGTTAATGGATCCCTATTGTTTTTGTGCAACTTAATATTGTTTACACTTCTGTTAGCTAACATTTTTGAAATTTTAGAAAAATCATTGTTTTATTGATAAGGGTTTTAGAAGAACATAAATGAGTTAAATGAATATCCTACAACTCTCTAGAACAGTGATGGCTAACCTTTTCCGGACCGAGTGCACAAACCATGCGCATGCGAATGCACGTGTGCGTGCACCCCCAAAATGCAATACGCATGCAGCCCCTGTGCATGTTCCCCCCGCATGTGTGTGTGGGCCCCTGCATGTGTGTGTGGCCCCCGCATGTGTGCGTGGCCCCCGCATGCGCCCTGCGCATGCGTAACAGAAGACGAGCTGGTCGGCAGGAGGTACACGCATGTGCGTCGGAGTTGAGCTGGGGTGACGCTCTGCATGCCACCTCTGGCACGCATGCCACAGGTTCGCCACCACGTCTCTAGAACATTTGAATGAAACATACATGTTTGCTATTATGAGTTAAATGTATCATTTTACAAATGCACACAGTGTCTAGTCTTTATTATTTGGGATATTGTTAGCTTGTTCATGAGATTTCATTTAGTTTTGATAACCATGTTCCAAATATCTTACTATTTAACTGTTAAGAATATTTATTAACATGAATTGATTTGACCTTATTTGATACAAAGTACTCTCTTACTTTGGTTAAATATTAAAATTTTGGGCAGAAATATTAGTGGGAAATAAAAATATAGCCTGATGGTTCAGTTTTTGATGGTTGTTTCCTATTTTAAATTTTACAGATTTATGGAAATGCTTATTCACACAAAGTCGATATATTTTCCTTAGGATTGATCTTGTTTGAGCTTCTTTACCCTTTCAGCACTCAAATGGAGAGAGTCAGGGTAGGTAATGAATTATACTTTAGCAATAAACTGAAAATTATTTTACCATTAGGTACAAAAATCGTATAAACAAAGAATAATTATTATTATATTAGCTATGATTCTATAATTCTTATGGAGAAGCTATTTGCTTAAAAAGTTCAGTAGTATATTTGTAAAACAATGCCTTGTCAAATATATACTTGATCAGAAATTGGGGGTGATTTTTATATTGTATTTTTAAGTATGATTTGGGGGGGTTATGTCAAGATAAAGATTTCTGAAAGCTTGTATAAATACAATTACTGAATGAATGGAAATAATGTATTGGACTCAGAACAGTATCAGGATAGGCACTTGCACAAGAATAAAAAGTTTTAATAAAATGTTTCTGTAATCTAAAAGAAGCAGATATGAATTAAATAAATTAACATAATTATGTGATATTACAACTGAAAAAAATTAAAACACACTGATTATGAAAGCAATATATTTGCTTTCATAAAAAGAAAATATTGTCCTCTTTAGGAGTTGGAGCTGAAACATGTGTAATTTATATTTCAACACAAATAACTTTTTCTTTTAAAATGTTTTTACAGATTTTAAGTGAAGTAAGAAACTTGACTTTCCCACCACTGTTCATTAAGGAATATGCACAGGAGGTATATAGGAATTTAAATTTCCAGCTTAGACGTGTGCTTTAGCTTTGGGATTTTATTGGGACAAACTGCATTTATTTTGTTATTAAAAATCATAAGCCTGCTTGGTAAATTGTACTATTAATCTGCTATGTTTGATCTTCTCCTTCATGACTTAAATAATTAACTGTGAGACTTCATTTGAAACACACAGACCCTCCCAAATTCTACTTTTCTAGGCACAGTTGGTGACAGTTTTATCATTCTGGAGAAGGGGAAATTCAGTCTGTTCCCCCAAAAAAGTTTATGATTTGAACTTGTTTCTAAACTTAGTTTAAACAGCACAAATGATATTTGTACACTTTCCTATCTAAAGCCGATTAGCCAGCTATATAGACTCTAGAATAAAGCCACACTGCCTTTCTCTTCAATATGTACTTGTGTCTTTGTACTGATTGTTTATTAAGACACAAATACTTGAAATATTGCATTTGGAGGTCCTCCTCTGGCTTTCTTGCCATTTAAACTGATACAGATAATGCTTTGCAGATATACTGTCTAATGCTAGCATATTCTAATTCTAATATATGTTTTAGTGCCAGAGAGTATTTATTTTAAGGTACGAGATAGACAAAATCTATTCATAGCTGTTGTGCAGAAATTTGTTTTGTCATTGCCTGGAAAGGGTATCGTATTTTTCGGAGTATAAGACGCACCTTAGTTTTGGGGGAGGAAAATAAGGAAAAAAGGTCTCTGCCTGCAAGCAATTTGCCAAACAGCAAACAGCACAGATGATATACACTGTTTGCTGTATTTCTGTGCATGTGTGTATGACCCATAGAAATAGTAAAGAATTGGAGAAATGTACATTATGCCAGAAAGTTTTCTTAAATGTAGTCACACTAACTCTTCCCAATTATTTAAATAGATCTACTCCAAGGTAACTAAACTCTAATACTAAACAGGACACTGTTACATTTCAGACTATACTTGTACAGAGCTGTTAAAATTAATTAAAATTTCTGGAATTATTCATTATTCTCTATTATTTAAAAGAAGATACAATAGCACTGGGCCTCTTCAGAGCAAGCATTTATTTTAAAAAGCTTCTTTATTTTGTTAAGTTGTCTAGATTTACAGGGATCTCCAACCTTGGCAACTTTAAGACTTGTGGACTTCAACTCCCAGAATTCCACAGCCAGCAAAGCTAACAAAGCTGGCTGGGAGTTGAAGTCCAAAAGTCTTAAAGTTGCCAAGGTTGGAGACCCCTGACTCTAGAACAATAATAAAGCAGTCTTTAAAAAAATAAGTCTAATAATTTGAACATTCTACAGACATTTATAGTTATTCACTTACCCCCTTCCATCCAGTTCAGCAAAAAATAAAAATCTGCTGTGTCTCTCCCAGCTATTTGCCTCTTTGTAGTTACTTTCACTTTCATTTTCCCACATGGCAAACCTAATCAGCTGTCGATCGGGAAACTGCTATTGACTTGCTTGGCTTTACAGGCTCTTCCCTCTTTGCTGCAAACAGATAAATTGCTGGAAGACAGAGGCCAAAGGGTGGGGGTGGGTGGGTGGGGCTGCATTCGGTGTATAAGACGCACCCAAGTTTTCACCCTCTTTTGGAGGGTAAAAAGGTGCATCTTATACTCCGAAAAATACAGTATTTACTTTGTAATAAGGGAACAGCAGTTAGATAACGATATCAATTGAAAACGTTTCACCATCTGAAATAATATTGTTTTTAATGTTTTAGCATAAGATGGTAAAGCACATGCTCTCCCCAAGTCCCACAGAAAGACCAGAGGCTGCAGAAATTATTGAAAATCCTCTCTTTGAAGATTTGGAATTCCTTGCAAAACCAGTGGTCAGGCAACGATCCCGGACAATGAGTTCATCTGGAGTCAAGCATTCAAGATAGCTGAGTAAATAATTTGGCACAATTACAGGAACCTTGCAGTTTAAATGACCATTTAAAACATTCCTGCATTATTCATATTCTAAGCTTCATTTTTTGTTATCTGATTCATGCACAACACTATTACCAAATGAAACTAAGAACTGAATATTTGAGTCTTTTTCAAGTGAATAATTTTCACTTCAAAACCTGGCCTGATTTAATTATAGTAGATTATTTTGCATTTGAATCTTGTACAAATGATGCTTATTATGTAAATAAAACTAAATTCTGTATTTTTATAGAAACAATGCCTTCTAATACCAAGATATAAGCCTTTATTCCTTTATATTAAAAAAATGAAGATGATCCGAAAGGACGCTAGAAGGGTAAATTCAGTTTTGTCCCTGGTAACATACGAAGTGAAAATTGTTTTACTGTCAGTTGCCAGGTTTAGAGCAATAGTGTGATAGGCTTCTTTTCAGAGAAATTAATTGAAGAAAATGTTTAGATCGAATGAAAAATATGTTGATTGAAACAAAATGAAACGCTGCGTTGGATACAGTTTTGAATTGTGCCAGAACCAAATGAGGCAATTTTTTTTCTTTTTGTAATTTCAGGAAAATATGCCTAATATAATCTTGATATAAAAATTTTGTAGTAATCAAGTCTTACACATTTCTCAGCTAAAATGTTATTATTTAATAATGCCTTTTTCAATGTAAATATGTTTATTTTTATTTATAAAATTGGAAGAACAATCCTTTTGGGTTGGTAGTGTACAGCATGCACTTAAAGTAATAAGTGCATTAAACTACTGTGACTTTTTTCAAGTCTGATTTAATAAAATCATTTTCATTTAGATGTAACTGTGTTGTCTTTCAAGATTGAATAAAAATATCTTAATTTGATCATTTCATCCCCATTTGTATATGGTAGCTTTCCAGCATCCTGCTAGCTTTCCTATCTTTCTCCCCTGCTGCATACTTGCTTCTTCTAACCCAGCAGTTCCCAACCTTCCTAATGCCGCGACCTGCGCCCCCGCCGCGATCCACCCTGCCACAGCCATTTCGGTTCTTTTACACTCTGCGCATGTGCAAAGCATTCTGCGCATGCACAGAGGCTAAAAGAACCCAAATGGCGGCATCTGGGCAAAGTCTCCAGATCCGGGCGAGGTCTCCGCTCACTTCGCGTGTTGCTTCTGGGAGCTTTTCGAGCCCCGTCGCGAAAGGCATGCGCGACTTCATCGGGGCCGTGACAGGCGTCTGTTTTTTATTTGGAACCCTAGCGGGCGCAAATGCAACAGTACAGAGGGAGAGTTTGCAAGTGGCGGCAAAGAGGATCTTCGAAGGAGGTTTCCGTTCCGGGGGGAGCCCCCCTCCTCTTCGCTCGGCCCCCAGGAGCAAAAGCCGGGTTTGAAGCCAGCTTGGGGGAGGAACGAGAGAGGGGAGGCCAGCCAAAGAGGGTCGCGGCGCGGCAGAGCAACTCAGGGGCAGAGATGCCTGTCCGGGGACCTCTCACCTGGCCGTACACCGGCGCCAGCGGCTGGGCGCTCCTTCTCCTCCTTGCGGGCTGCCCGGGGCCGGGGGATCCTGAGCTTGCAGCCACGCAAAGCCCTGATCCTGGGGCCACGAGGTCAGGGCGCGATGCAACAGCAGGCTACTCTGAGGAGGAGCGGAGGCGGCAGGCGGCCGGTGGGACCCCATGAGCAGCAACAGCGGCAGCAGTGGCCAAAGGGCGGCCGAGGCAGAGCTGGGCTTCCAGCTGCTGCCTGTTGCCATGTTTCTCGCTTTGCTCCCCCGGCTTTGCGCGCTGGCAGTGGCCAAGTGGGGCACCGCCGCCTGCAGAGAATGTGCCAAGGGATGCTCGGCTCCGGTGTGCGCCATAGAGGAGCCCCCGGGGTTGCAGGCACCGCGCCTGAACGGGGCAACCCCTTGGGGGCTGCCGCAGCCGGCCCCGCTCGCCTCAGCACTTACCCGCGGCCGGCCGATGAAGGAAGGCGAGCCACGTGTGGGCGACAAGGAGACGGCTCTGCCCGGAGAGAGCCATCCCCTTCGCAGAGTCTCTCCCGTCTACCTGTAGCGTTCGGGGCGAAGGGGAGCCACCTGTTCCGGCCCCGCCGAAGTCGCACACAACTTTCGCGATGGGGCTCGAAAAGTTCTCAGAGGCAACACACGAAGCGAGCAGAGACCTTGCCCGGATCTGGAGACTTCACCCAGACACCACCATTTGGGTTCTTTTACCCTCTGCGAATGCGCAGAATGCTTTGCTCATGCGCAGAGGTTAAAAGAACCCAAATGGTGGCGGTGGGGGCTCGCCCTTGGCACATTCTCTCCGGGCGGCGGCGCCCCACTTGGCCGCTGCCGAGCGCGCAAAGCCGCCGGAGCAAAGCGAGGATATGGCCAGGCTTGTGGCGGGAGGGAGCTGAGGATGCCGGGGCGACCCTTGGGAAATGGTGGTTCGACCCCCAAAGGGGTCACGACCCCCAGGTTGGGAACCGCTATTCTAACCTGTCTTCCCAGACACGTAGGAATCTCTCAGCTCCCCACTGCATTCATCACCTTCACCCGCCTCCCCACTTGGACTCTCCTTCAAGTCATTCATAGCAGATGAGAAACTACTAGAACAAAAAAGTGCTTCTTTAAAATACATTTTAAAAACACACAATAAATAAATAATACATGTACAAATATATTTGCAACTGTCTTTTCCAGGCTTCATGCCCAGGAAATAAGTAATTGTATTTTTGCCATTATAAATTATAAATATTTTCCAAGGGTTTGAAATTTGATACAGAAGCTATCCAGTGAGTTAGTTAATTTTTTAAAAGTCATGTAAGAAATGGATGGGTACTTGTTTCTCCTTCAAATTCAATCATGTTTTGCATATCTTTAAATTTGAAGGAAATATTTCTACCAAGTTGAAAGAAAAGTTATCAAATATTTATTTATATACGAGTTTGCTTAAAATGCAAATCAGTAGTTTATATAAAAACAAGTTATACTATATGCACATTCAGTGCCAGAGTGTCTTCCGGACTTCTCAAAATCAGATGGCTCCCACCAAATCATAAATGTGATTTGAAAAAGAAAGTAGATCAAGAGAAAATCAAAAAGCTTTATATGTATATATTGGTATATATTGCTTGCTTTTGTATGTTTGTTACCTATTTGCACATTTTTGTGTTAAAAAGAAAGTTGTATTTACATTCTCTTTTTTTCAAGATTATCCTCTGCAAATTAATATGGGGATATATGTAACTCTTAAGTCCTTCCTATTTTGCCCCTTTACCCCAAAATGCCAACACCTACTGAGTTCAAACTTAAGAAAGTAACATTCTGAACAAGTGTGTAAAAAAGCTAGGATGTCTGAAATAGGCATACTCTATCTGGGCTGAAAAAATTCAGAGAATGACAAAATGGTAGCAAAGAATTTTCTGTAGGTTTTTGCTGCCGATTTTTTATTTTTTTATTTTTTTGTCAGAACCACAGTATGCCTTATCTATAGAACAATATACTTGAATATTTGAGGGGAATTTCCCCATAGAGATGCAATCAGAAATGGAGGAAAAGCAGGCAGCATTGTAAATAAAACACAAGATGACTGGAATAGAATAATTTTAAATGTCAAGACCATTTTAGTTCTTAATGGTTATTAATTTAAACCAGGAAGTATTTCTGATGGGCAACTTAAGATAAAGGGGTCAAGCCAGAGATTCCTTTTAAATATATAAGTGAACATGGAAAATTATACCTGCCCATAAACAGCTTTATCTTTACTTTGGAAGTTTCTATATTCTCAAAGCTAATAATAGTGCAAAATTAAGATATTAAAATAAAGCTCAGTTGTGGATGTACCGAAAGTCATAACTTTGAACAAAAATGATATATCTAGAAAGAACCAACTGAAGTTATTCCATTAATAATAAATTCCAGTTAAACGTATCTCAATATAAGAAGGAAGAGTTGTTAAACATTTATGTGGAAGCTGTGTGGAAGTTAGGCCCTCCCATAAAATGAGCCAGCTAGAATACATATCCGACCTCAGCATCTTGAAACAGCTATCGCAACCTTTATACTGGTATTTCAACCTTAGCCATTTTAGGACATGTGGACTAACTTCCAGAATTTCTGGAATTTGAAGTCCACATGTTTTAAAGTTGCCATGGTTGAGAAACAATGCTTTATACCATTAGTGGCTTTCCCCCCAAAACCAAGCTTGTTTTTGATCCCTGTTTTGAGGGATGCTTCCCTGTGCTTTGAAAAATCAAAAGGACAAGATTGTGGTCTCTGTCACTGACTGAGAGTTTGTGCAGTCTACTGCTAAGTAATTCAGTATGGTAAGAGCGCAAGACAGTGTGATCTGGTGTTGATCGTAGAGATTCATTCAAATGATCATTGGCCTGCCAATATACTTGATAGACACTAGTATCTGTCATTGTCATTCATCTATACACATACATTGTTTCCAAATACTTGATATTTGAAAGCATATTATCCCTGTCTTAGATAAAATACAGCCATTATGCCTTAAAGCCATTGATAACATTAACCATCTTCTGAAATTCATTCAAAGGACAGGGCAAAACTACTTCTAGCAACTGCTGTATATTTATAAGTGTAGCTTTGTGCTGGGTTGAGAAGTTTTTCCTTTAATCTCTTAAACTAGTTTTTATTCTGTTTTATTGGATGACCTGGGGTCTGAATATTAGGACAAATCATCTTTCCCCACACTTTACATAATTTTGTGCATGCCTTTATTTTTTTCCAAGCAAGAAGTTCCAATTTTTTCACATTTGCCATCTTCCCAACTTTATAATATTCTTGTTTGAGGTACAAATATCAGAATTGTATATCATCAATTTTGTAAATGTATTTGAAACAAAGATTTGAATAAACATTACAAATTTGTTATTAATTTCATAAGATTCTCAGTTTTCTGGTTATGCTTCTCAGAGTAATTCTTCAATGGGTTATTTTCCTTCAGCTTTTTACCCAATCCAAGAAAGTTCCTGATTAGTCTCTGTTAGCCAACACTTCGTTTATATACATGTGATTTTTTTTCCCTGTCCCAAGATGCATTATTTTATCTTTCGTTTACACTGAACCACATTCTTACAGATTGCAGGAATTGTTTTGTAGGCTCTTCCTTGGAATAACTTCCTTAATTTAATTCCGTCCTGTTATATAACACCACTTGTTTGCAGTGTTCCACAGGGCTCAGTACCCAATACTCTACCTGAAGCCACTAGGTGAGCTCTTCTGTCAGCATGGGATGAGATATCATCAATATACTGATGAAAAGAGCTGTGGTGTAAAGAGCTGTGTGTGTGTGTGTGTGTGTGTGTGTGTGTGTGTGTGTGTGTGTGTGTGTGTGTGTGTGTGTGTGTGTGTGTATGAGTTAGAAGTGCTCCAACACGAGGTTTTAAAGAAGAGATTAGACAACCATTCATCTGAAATAGTAGTTTCCTGCTTGAGCAGGGGGTTGGAAGGAACTCCAAGGTTCCTATTATTCTATTACACCAAAAGAACCCTGTAGTGCAACCCTGTCCAGAACTAAGGATGACACTCAGTTCCTGAGGCTCCATGCACCCAAACCCACTCAGTTTTGCCAGGGTATAGTTGAAGTATGTTGTCCCTCATCCAGATTCCTACAGCTTCCAAGCATCATGTAAGGGCAGAGACACCATCACTCGGGTTGCCATGTGTAGAGATGTCGAGCTGATTATAGCAATAGCACTTAGACTTATATACCGCTTCACATGCTTTACAGCCCTCTCTAAGTGGTTTAGAGTGTCAGCGTATTTCCCTCAACTATCTGGACCTTCATTTTACTGACCTCGGAAGGATGGAAGGCTGAATCAACCTTGAGCTGGTGAGAATCAAACTGCCGAACTGCTGGCAATAGGCAGTCAGCAGAATTAATCTGCAATACCACATTCTAACCACTGCGCCAAATGTTATATATCCAATACATAAGATAGAGAGAGAGAGAGAGAGAGAGAGAGTTTTGTGTGTGTGTGTGTGTGTATTGACTGGGTCAATATACTTTTTACACAATGCTAACAATAATACAATTAAATATACATAATCCTTGTCCTCTAACTTCTAACCTTAACATGCACATTGTAATTATAATAGATTCTTTTATATATCAGTGTGTATAATACTATTTTCCCAATTTGTACTCTTCTTCCTCCCCCCCCATTTGTTGGGGTTCTACATTCACATCTTTGTCTTTAAACAATACTATTCTCTATTATTGTTTATCAGTTTCTCCATAAATACATTTAAACATCAATAACATTTCTTCATGCAATGTATTTGTTGTCCCCTGCTGAATCACTAATATTTTTAATATTTTAAAAATTACTAAATATTCCACCATAATTCCAATATCTCAGTTTTCTAGAAACACCAATAAGGCCAATTATTAATAAGATTTAAACAGTCCTGGGATTATATTCTTAAATCTCCTGAATTTATAGTCCTTGAAAGCTATAAGTTTCAAGCTATAAGTTTTTACACACTGTTAATAATACAATTAAATATACATACAGTAATCAGTCTTCCATCTTCTAACCTTAATATGTTTATGGTTATAATAAATTCTATTATACGTCAATATGTATACTTCTATTTTCCCAATTTGTACTTTCTACTTTTTTCTATTAGCTTTTAATACAGTCACTGTATTGCAGGATATTTTATCTCTATCCATCATGTCTTATCCTTTTTAAAATTTCATCATGTATTGACTTTTTGATAACTTTTATATTTCTGTCTTGGAATATTATATCTCTTTCTAACATTTTTATACAAACTGAATGTTCCCTCTGCCTTTCCCCTTGTCTTCTGCTGCATCATTTAAATACCTATCTATAACCCTTTCATTATTTTTGAGAGAACTTTTTTTTCTGTTTTATTGTAAACTCTTAAAGGATTATTTATTTGATTCTTAGTACTTATTGTTACTATCTCTTCAGTCTCTTTGTCTTCTTGTAACTTATTTTGATTTGTCACCACCACCACTCCTAATTTCTCATGTGTCTTCTGAATATTATGTTCATCTTTCCCCCTCATTTGTTGAGGATCTTCTACACTCACATCTTTATCCTTGAACAATCCCATTATCTCCTTATGATTCTTTGTCACATTTTCATAAATACTTTTAAGCATCACTAACATTTCTTCATACATCTTTATTGTCTCCTGTTGAATCATTTTGTAATAGTTTAATATATTAAAAATTACTCAATATACTACTAAGATTCCAGTGTCCCAATATCTAAAAACTCCAAAAAAGCCCATTATTAATAAAATTTAGTCAGTCCCAGAATTATACCTCCAAGTCCCCTAAATTTATAATCATTAAAAGCTAAAAATTGATAATTACATTTTCCAGTTAACACCTTCCCAATTGTCCAAATATTAAAGTCTTTTTTCTTTTCTTCTATCACCTTTCTTCTTTTGTCTCGTAGGATGTTCTATCAAGTAGCATTAGTAATCCAAATCGAAATTGGCCCACCAAATTTTCTCAAATCTTTCAAATCCACCTTCCAGTGAACAATTTCAATAGAGTTTTAGTTATTTGCAATTCAGTTTGTCTTAAAGATCTTCAAGAAGTTCACTAGATATTTCCAAACATCCAAATCACCTACTGAAACAGAATCAAGGTCAAGTGGTCTTCCAGATGCTTTTTACTTTCCCTCCTTTCCTTTATTTATAATAAACAATTATCACTTTCACTTAAGTTTCCCACGCTGCAGTAATCTTCCTGCAGTAGATGGCTCCCCTGCTCCAAATTCCAACATTAAACAGTGTGCAAAAATCAAACAGCTGATTGTCAACAGATCAGGGGGAGTTTAATAAGAATAAGAAAAGCAGTTTCTCCCAATAATCACTTTTCAAGATGTTAAATCTTTTCCAGGCTTTCTATGTTTTAAAGCTTCCATTAGATACTTCTTTTGCATCTAAACTTTCTCCATGTATCCAATTGCCGCTTTCTTAACATTTGGAGATTATTTTTTTGGAATTATTTTACATGGCTTAGATCTCTAGAATAAAAGTTGGAAGTTATCTCACCCAGTTTCAATGCTCTGTCCATGAACCGTTCCAGCACAAATCTTATTGTCCCAGTTGTCACAGCTTGTGACTTGCCAGAATGGCTGTCGTCCCTACTGCCATTCGGGAGAACATTCTTCGGATCAATGAGGAAATTGCGGTTTCCTCGTGATCGACAAAGCACCTGTCCTTCCTTCACCACCCCTCCAGGGCGGCCTTGATCCCGTAGGATCTCCTGGAAAGCAGATACTGGCTGGTTTTCACAGAGCTCAGCGGAGCGCCGCTATTTTCCAGCCGTTCCCACCACAACGCCAACTGGTCTCCAAATCTAGGTTTCCTCTCCTTGATTAGTTTCCATCCATTGTCATGCCTTCAGGTGCTTTGGACAATAGGTTGAACCCCTCTTCTTTGTGGCAGCCCCTTAAATATTTGAACACTGTTATCATATCATCCCTAGTTCTTTTCATTAAACTAGACATACCGAATTCCTACAACTGTTCTTTGTATGTTTTATTTTCCAGTCCCCTAATTGTCTTTGTTGCTCTTTTCTGCACTCTTTCTATAGTCTCAACATCTTTTTTATATCATGGCGACCAATACTGGATGCAATATTCCAAGTATGGTCGTACCAAGGCTTTTTAAAATGGTATTAATACCTCACGTAATCTTGATTCTATCCCTGTATTAATGCAGCCTAGGCCTGCATTGATTTTTTTGGCTGCTGCCACACACTGCTGCCTCTTATTCCAGTGATTGTCCACTAGTACTCCAAGATCCCTCTCACAGTTACTACTATTGAGCCAGATATCATGTAGTAGGCATGACCAGGAGAGCTTTGGCACAAAGGTCCAGTTTGTGACCTTTCCTGGATCATGATTCCCTGCACATAGGGAATCAAGCCCTGTTCATTTCTCACCTGGATTACTGTGATGTGCTTTACATGGGGCTAGCCTTAAAATCAATTTGGAAAATTCAGCTGATGCAAAGTGTGGCAGCAAGAGCAATCTTTGGGACTCCTAAGGTGGCACTTGTCTATGGAAATTGTCAGTCATCCAGGTCATGGTTGTCCCAAAGGTGCTTTATCAGTAGGTAAATGAACTTTCTTTGAAGACATTTCACTTCTTGGATGAGAAGCAAACTGTCTTCAAAGAAAAACAGTCCAGTTGCCTTCTGAAAAAGCATTTTTGGGATAAGGTGGCACCTATTACACCTCTGCTCTGCAAACTTCACTGCCTACTGGTTTGCTTCCAAGTGCAGTTCCAGGTTTTGGTTATGAGCTTTTTAAGTCCTTAATACCTGATGAAGCATTTCTTCCTGCTAAGACGTCCCGTCTTATTTGTGCCAGCAGAGAGGGCTACTCAGATCCTCTCAGTGAAAGAACTCTGACTCTCGGGATCCAGAAGAAGAGCTTTTTCTGCTGCTGCACCTGCCCTTTGAAGGTCATACCTTCTAAGGTAATATCTGCCCCCAACCTCCTATGCTTCCGTGCAGGGGCGGGTTCCTAATCTTTTTACTACCACTCTGTGGGCGTGGCTTATTTTGTGGGTGTGGCTTGCCAGTCATGTGACTGGGTGGGCATGACTTCTCGGACTGCTGAAGGGAGGGGAACTGAGATAGGTCCTGCCGCCCATTCCTCCTCCCCTCAGCAGCTCGAGAAGCCTCAAACGTGCGAAAATGCCTAGGATCATCACTGCGCGTTCGTGGCTTCTCGGACTGCTGAAGGGAGGGGAATGGAGATAGCTCCTGCCGCCCGTTTTTTCACATGCTCCCTCAGCCATCCTCCCCTGCTTGGACTCACTGTGGGGTAGGAAGGCAGCGCATGCACATTTCCGGAAGCTCGGCTTCTGGGCATGCGCAGAAGAATTTTTTTAAAAAAATGTAAAAAAAAATTTTTTAAAAATATGGCGGCGCCCAGGCACCGGCAACTGACCGCACCGGTACTGTGATGTCACCAGCGGGCTGCTACCAGTGCTATAGAGTGGACCGCACTGGTAGGAACCCACTACTGCTTCCGTGGGAGCCTAAAGATGTGCCTCTACTAATTAACTTGTGGACCACATGGGGAGTGCTAGATTAATGGCAAACTCCACCTCTTCCCATCTGCTCTTCACTCTCCATCGATCCATCTTTTGCTTATCATATTGATGTATTATTCTCATTATGTCTCTTTGTCATAGTTTCTTTATTATTTTATTTCTGTTCTAATTATACTTTTTTTCATTTTTCTTTTTATTATTGTAAGCTGCCTGGAGCAGCTCCACACTGAGATATGCTGGATAATAATTAATAATAATAATAATAATAATAATAATAATAATAATAATAATAATAATAATAATAATGATGATGATGATGATGATGATGATGATGATGATGATGATGGTGGTGGTGACGACGACGACAACAACAACAACAACAACAACAACAACAAAAGAGTAAAAATGCATAGCTATCTACATATTTTTATTTCTGGAACTAATTACAGAATATGTTATTGTTGGTTTTTTTCACAAGAAAATGGGCATGGGGATCTCAGCTCCAAATACTTTCTAAGGAAAATATTTTAAAAATTAGATTGTATTTATGTATTTACCTGTAAATTATTGCAATATGCTTTCCATTAATTTGTCGTTGAAGTTGCTTGAGAATGCCAGTTGAAGTTCCACAGCATCTATGGCCACTAGATGCTGCTGGAGGTCCAAAAATCCCAGCACACAAACATCTCTTTTGTACAATTACCCCAACTGCTGGGGATGGGTTGTTGTTTTTTTACATTGAATTAATGTGAAATTGAACAATCATGCTTTAGATTGCATTATCAACTCTACTACATGGCATGCTACAAGGAGGACTTACTTTTTCAATTTTAAATGAGATTTTGTTTCTAATAGTAGAATATTATTGCCATCTATCCCAGAAAAATACTGCCTAATCATCTTCAACATTTGCAGCAACATACTGTATTTCCAAGACAGTTGGAAACCAACATGGTGTAAATTCTACCATTTTTACAAATCCAAACAAAGTGTCTGCTATATCATTTTACTCAATTCTGCAAAATCATTTTCAGTTTTCATGGTCAGAAGATATGAATAAAACACTTATAGTACAACCTGTATTTAGTTCACCCCAAGTGGCTGTGTCGTTCCATTGCTATTGGCCTCCCTTCCTTTTTCCTTAAAAAGGAAAAAGGTTTTATTAAATATTGTGGGCTCCTGATCTACTACTTGTATTCTTGTAGACCTCAGGAATGTTTGAAAACTTTTTGATTCCAAGCACTGAACATGCAACTTTTCTATTTTTCCCAACATAACCCATGAGGCCTCAGGGGTATTTCAACAGGCTTTGTTGATCATAGCAATGTGCTAAGAAAAAAAAAAGTATATTATATATATTTATTATATTGATATTGATAGATTAGCATTGATAATAGCAACATGCTAAGAAAAAAATATTTTATTACGGTACATATTTTAGATAGATAGACAGACACACAGAAATGTATGTTAATCCCAGTTAAAGATAACCCTTTCCCAAATGCTATGGGTAAGATAAGATTTACAATTAAGGCAGATGCATTGTCTGTTACTTGCAGGATTGCTTTGCTTAGTAACGTACTTTCTATCTCTGCTGGTTAATGAATGCAAACTTTGGCACATAGATCTAAGTCTCCAATGTCTTGCTGCAGCTGCTTTATTATCAAAGTCATTTCTTTTCTGCATGTATTAAAATTAAGAGTATCCTTTGTTATTCTAGCATAGGATTTGAGTCAGTCAAAAGCTATTTGAGTCTGGTAATTATGGATAAAAGAGAAAACTGAGCTGTTCGACTGTTTAATTCAGAGAAAGGGAAAAGCTTCTATTCTTCACTATTCAGATTCTGAAATGAATCTCCCTATTGAAGGATAGGAAGTGGCAGCTTAGATTCCTGAACCAACTATCTATGAAGACTCTCACTCATCCAGGTCATGGTGGTCCCAAAGGTGCTTTTCAAAGGACAACTGGACTTTCTTTGAAGACGTTTCACTTCTCATCCAAGAAACTTCATCAGGAAGAATTTATATATATAATACATATTTATGTATATAAATTCTTCCATTCCCCACCATTCAGTCAGAACTGAAGAAGCTTGGATGAGAAGCGAAACGTCTTCAAAGAAAGTCCAGTTGCCTTTTGAAAAGCACCTTTGGGACAACCTAAACCAGGGGTGGGTTCCTCCCGGTTCGGACTGGTTCTATAGAACCGGTAGCAACCCGCTGGTGATGTCATGATGATGTCACCGAACCAGATCGGTCGGTGCCGGTTCATGGGCACCGCCATCTTTTTTAAAAAAAAAATTCAATTTTTTTTCTTCTGAGCATGTGCAGAAGCCAAGTTTCTGGCACTCTGCATGCAGTCACCATCTTGTTTTTGGCTTCCTTATTTTTTTAATTTTTTAAAAAAAAATTAAATTTTTTATTTTTCTTCTGAGCATGTGCAGAAGCCAAGTTTCTGGCACTGTGCATCCAGTCGCCATCTTGAGCAAGCCAGCAGAGAGGTAAGTTAGAACCCACCCCTACTTGGCTTCCCTCAACTTTTCAGTCCCAGAAATGGTGCCTGGCTGCAAAATAGGAAAAGGGCATTTTTCAGCTGAAAAATGCCTTTCTCCTATTTTGCAGCCAAGCGCCATTTTCTGTCCCGTTTTTATTTGGTTTTCCCTCCCACCCTGAAAGCAAAAGGAAGTGAGGGGGAGAGGGGGGAAGAAGGATAGCTCAGAGTATTGCTATGATTTTTTGCTCTTATATGCTGTTGTTTAGGTATAAATTTTGTTAATGTAGAAATTTTACTTAGAGCCTATTAAATAATGGAGCTAGCTGCCTGCCTGCCTGCCTGCCTGCAATCAGGCAGTGTGTGTGTGTGTGTGTGTGTGTGTGTGTGTGAGAGAGAGAGAGAGAGAGAGAGAGAGAGAGAGAGAGACAGAGACAGAGACAGAGACAGAGACAGAGACAGAGACAGAGAGACAGAGACAGAGAGACAGCGAAAGAAAGAGGAAGGGGGAAAGAAAGAGAAAGAAAGGAAGGTAAAATTAGGAGGGAGGATGGAAGGAAGGAAGGAATAAGGATGTGAATGGGATTCATGTGACTGGATTGGAGTTTTCTGTGGAACATGGGTCCAAATGGATCTTTGAATGTTTAAGGTGATTAGGGGACTGGAGGCTAAAACATATGAAGAACAGCTGCAGGAACTGGTTATGTCTAGTTTAATGAAAAGAAGGACTAGGGGAGACATTTTATTTTATTTTATTTTAGTTATTTTATTTTATTTATTTTATTAATTAATTAATTAATTAATTAATTTGTTTATTTATTTATTTATTTGTCAAATATGTACAGGATAGTAGTTGTTTGTATAAACATAAACATAAGTAAAAAGTTCCAATAAAAGAGGACAATAGGACAGTAGGACAGGGACGGTAGGCACAGTGGTGCGCTTATGCACGCCCCTTACAGAGCTCTTAGAAATGGGGAGAGGTCGACTGTAGACAGTCTAAGGTTAAAGTTTTGGGGGTTTGGGGAAGAAACCACAGAGTCAGGTAGTGCATTCCAGGCAATGATCACTCTGTTGCTGAAATCGTATTTTCTGCAGTCGAGTTTGGAGCGGTTTACATTAAGTTTGAAACTATTATGTGCTCGTGTATTGTTGCAGTTGAAGCTGAAGTAATCATTGACAGGAAGGACTTTTTGATATATGATTTTATGAACTACATTTAGATCAGATCGGAGGCGACGTAGTTGTAAATTGTCTAATCCCAATATTTCAAGTCTGGTAGAATAAGGTATTTTATTGCGAGCAGAGGAGTGGAGGACTCTTCTTATGAAATATTTCTGGACTCTCTCGATTGTATTAATGTCTGATATGCAGTGCGGGTTCCAGGCAGGTGAGCTGTATTCCAGAATTGGTCTAATAAATGTTTTGTATGCTCTGGTTAGCAGTGTAATATTGCCAGAGAAGAAGCTACGCAAGATTAGATTAACAACTCTTAGAGTCTTCTTGGCAATGTTGTTACAGTGGGCTCTAGCACTTAGGTCATTGGATATGAGTACTCCAAAGTCTTTGACAGAGTGAGGGTCGTCTACAAGTTCGTTTCCTCCGAGTTTGTATTTTGTTTTCTGATTCTTTTTGCCAATGTGTAGGATAGAGCATTTGTTGGTTGAGATTTGAAGTTGCCAGTTGTTTGACCATTCTGCTACATGGTCGAGGTCTTTTTGAAGGGTAGTAGCATTGTCGGTGGTGTTAAATAGTTTAATATCGTCAGCAAAGAGAACGCAGTTGCTTATAATATGATCACAAAGATCGTTTATGTAATAAACATGATAGCAGTCTTCCAATATCTCAGGGGTTGCCACAATGAAGAGGGAGTCAAACTATTATCCAAAACACCTGAGGGTAGAACAAGAAGCAATGGGTGGAAACTAAACAAGGAGAGAAGAAACTTAGAACTAAGGAGAAATTTCCTGACAGTTAGAACAATTAATCAGTGGAACAGCTTGCCTCCAGAAGTTGTGAATGCCCCAACACTGGAAGTTTTTAAGAAGATGTTGGATAACCATTTGTCTGAAGTGGTGTAGGGTTTCCTGTCTAAGCAGGGGGTGGACTAGAAGACCTCCAAGGTCCCTTCCAACTCGTTGTTGTTGTTGTTGTTGTTGTTGTTGTTGTTGTTGTTGTTATTATTATTATTATTATTATTATTATTATTATTATTATTATTATTATTATTATTATTATTATTATTATTATTATTATTATTATTATTATTATTATTATTATTATTATTATTGCTGATTCCTGACCTAAACTAACAAAAAAACAAAAACAAATGATTTAATGTGCCTCCTATATCATTTTTATTACCTCCATGATATTAACCATTCAATTATTAAGGTATCCAAGACTTCTAAATCCTTTGCTGGCATACTCCTTATAGCAGAGGTAGCAGATCACATGAAGATACATATGAATAAAATCCACTTATATCCATCAGTAGGGCTCATATAGGGCAGTGATGGCGAACCTTTTTTTCCTTGGGTGCCGAAAGTGCAAGCGCGCGTGTTATCGCACAGGCGCGAGTGCCCACACCCATAATTCAATGCCTGGGGAGGGTGAAAACAGCCTCCCCCGCTCCCCCGGAGGCCCTCTGGAGGCCAGAAATGGCCCGTTCCCCAATTTCTGGTGGGCCCGGTAGGTCCATTTTTCGCCCTCCCCAGGCTCCAGAGGCTTCCCTGGAGCCTGGGGAGGGAAAAAACGCCCTCCCTCGTCCCCCCAGAGGCCCTCCGGAAGCCAAAAATGCCCTCCCAGAGCCTCCGTGCGAGCCAAAAATCAGCTGGCCGGCACGCACATGCGCGCTGGTGCTGAGCTAGGCAACAGCTCGCGTGCCGGCAGGTATGGCTCCGCGTGCCACCTGTGGCACGCGTGCCATAGGTTCGCCATCACTGATATAGGGTATTAAGAAAGAAAGAGAGAGCCGAGAGAGAGAGAGAGAGAGAGAGAGAGGGAGGGAGGGAGGGAGGGAGGGAGGGAGAGAAAGGGAGAGAAAGGGAGAGAGAGAGAGACAAGGAAGAAAAAGAGAGAAAGAAAGAGAGAAAGAAAGACAGAGAGAGAGAAAAAAAAGAGAGAAAAAAAGAAAAAAAGAAAGAGGAAGGAAGGGAGGGAGGGAGAGGAGAGAGAGAAAGAGAAAGAGAAAGAGAAAGAGAAAGGAAGAAGAGGAAGGAAGCACCACAAACTCTGCCACTAGACGTGGCTTCTTCTGAAGGACACTTTGAAACAGCACAGCAATTTAGGGCTGGAAGATATCTTGGAGGTCATCTAGTCCAACCCCAACATGCTGTAGCAGGAAACCTTACATTGTCTGGATTATTTTGGTGTCTCTAACAGAGAGGAAAATTGCCAGAGAGGAGAAAGAGTTTACTAGGACAAGGCTGCCATGCAGAGGAAGGCAGAGATAGTCCTTGACTTATGACCACAATTGAGCCCAAAATTTTGGTTGCTAAGCAAGAGCATTGTTAAGTGAGTTTTACCACATTTTACTCAATCCATGACATGGCTCTAACAATCATGTGCAAGCTAGGGAAGAACATCTGAAGGCATGTGTAATGTTCTAATGTACAGAAGTTATGGTTAAATGTGTGGCAGAAAGTGGACTCTGGGTGTGTTTTTCCAAATGCAGTGAGGTTGAATGTGTAGTTTTAGAAGAGGGGTGTGTGTGTGTGTGTGTGTGTGTGTGTGTGTGTGTGTGTGTGTGTACATACATATACTGTACAGTATATATAGTAGATAATGTATCTTTTTGTGTGCCTGTGTGTAATATGTATGTAAACGTATGGCATATATACATAGGATTAAATTGTATATTTTGGATGTTCAGTAGTAGTAAATAGACAGGGAAATTGTATGTCGTTGAGGCCTTTGAGGCGAGGAGAGGCCAGGCACCCTAACCCTAACCCTTGACGTGAGTTGGCCACGCCCACCCAGTCACATGACCACCCAGTCACAAGACCACCCAGCAATCCTCACCCAGTCACATGACCGCAAAGCCACTCCCACCCAGTCACATGACTGCCAAACCACTCCCACCCAGTCACATGACCATGAAGCCATGTCCACTGTCACATGATCATCAAGCCATGTCCACAAAATAAGCCACGCCCACAGAGTGGTAGTAAAAAAAAATTGGAACCCACCCCTGACCTAAACCAACTGGAACTCTCATTCTGCAACTTAGGTGTAATGTTACAAAAATACAGATCCCCAAAGATGTAACCGCTTATGCTTATATTTATAACAGACACCTTGATTACCACAATTTAAAACAAAACTAGCCACAAGGGATCAGCTCTCTTATGCTAAATAAACACATTATGGCTTATTTATGTTTTGTCTACTGTTTATTTAAAAGGCATAGCCTGAAAAATTATCTATGGATTACTGATCTTAAGGAAAGTCTACAGCACAGTAGCACTGTCAATTTCCATATACAGTTCAAATCATAAATGATACAGTTCAATAAATGATATAGTATCAATAAATGATATTTATTATAGATAATAAATATATTATCAAAAACAAGTTATAACAACATAAATATATAAATAATTGAAATATAAACAGTTGCCCTTGGTTTACAAACATTCTTCAGGTTGTCCTGAACCATGCCAAAATTTTGGTAGTAGGTGTCCTACATTGCTTGTGGAGCTGCAATAAAAATATATAAGAGATATTTTAGAATGTTCAGATTCTGAAATAATTGTATGAAAAGAATAAAAGTTTTGTTCTATTTAGGAAATAAAAGTTTTTTACACATTTTGTAATTTACTTATGGATCTCATAGTCGAGGGTGTAACAGTTGGCTGAAAAACCGGCCCTTTCACTAAGAGTATGACTTATAACTATTTTGAACAAGGAATTGATGAAATATTTTACATGATATGTTTAAATTTAATTTGTACCATAATGACTGCAGCTGTCAAGTAGAACTCTGTGCACCTTTTTAAGGTGCTGTATTCACTGCTATTGGAGTCTGTGTGGATATTTCAGGAGAAAGAGAGGATATGGGCCTGACTGTAGAACAGAAAGTTGACACCGGATTTTGAGTTTTTCGGTTTAACCTCTTTAAGAAGATGTTGTAGTTATCCATATATTCTGATGCCCAGGGGTTCCTGAAAGGAAGAGTATGGATGGGTGTTGACAAATTGGAATTATTAAAAAACAAATGTTTGGATATAGTCATATTTTTCTAGCTATATAGGCACATCAAAGAACTGTTAATACTTCTTTTCAGATGGTGGTTTTGGGTGGAATTCCCTTCTCTGAAGACCTGCCAAAGATCCAATTTACTGCTAGAACTGATGTGCATAATTTGTGCTGTCTTTTGGTGGCTAGGAGCAGTTTTAATAATGATTCAAGGACTGTATCATTTATTTACTTATTAGATATAAATATGTAATGTCACTTTTATAACTTTATAGGTAATTTAAGGTACTGAACATACATAATACTGCTTTGGCCTATTATTTCATCTATTTTAAGATATTATTGCTCTTCTATCTCTTGGATGCTATTACAAAAAAGAAAGAAATCCAATAAATAAAAAGAAACAGGATTTTTGGTGTCATACATTCAGCAAGAACGTAGGATATGATGTGACCTCTGTATGTAATGATAATTTTGGTTACAGTTTAGCAGGTTCACATCAAAAATGTAGGTTGAGAATTCCTTGAATTAGACAGATGCTGTGGCCAGGAATGTAAATGTTACTAATCCAAAGCACTGCCCTTTTACCTTTAGCCTCTTCCTACCATCAAAATCCAAACAAAAATGCTCACTCATTGTAGTAGCCATCATTGAAAATAAAGTTGGAGAAATTCCGATTTGCTTGATAAAAGCCACTACGGACACGGGACCAATTTTTATAATCTCTTTGATAAGTACTTGCATCAGTACTGGTGACAAAATCTGTTAAAAGAGCAGATATGAAACAAATGTTTTCAGTCATTGTGTTTTTGCGTTTCTTTGGGAAAGGTGGACATTTCCATAATTATTGGAATATTTTCATAATTATTGATATCTTAGCAACTGCATATATTTGACCAAATTTAACTAACCTGCCTGAAAAACAGAAGATCCCAAATGTGATTTCTTAATTTCTTTAAGTTGTGCTTGATTAGCTCGATGCATTTCTAACATAAATTGTTGATAGTGGTTCCAGTTCTGCCCCAGTTCTTGCTTGATACAAGGAGTACCTATGCTTCCAGGAAAAGAAAAATCCCACATTGTAATATATATTTTTCCATTGTATCCAAAAGATCATTGTGGAACCAACTACATTCAGAGAATGGCTTACTAATTATTTTTAATAATAATATTTGAACAATGTGTATAATTGCTTATTAAAATATAATACTGATAAATTATTGTAAGAAAGCTATAGAGATAGGGTGCATTTCAGAATAGATAATTCTGAGCTGAGGTGATGGTCTCCAAACAGTGAATTTCTATTTGAGGTTGGATCCCTGGATATTGATTTAGGTGGTGTGCAGATTTATTCACAAACAAGTGTGGGTGTGGATTTTGATGTGCAGGATGTCTTCTTTTTCCATTGGTTTCCATCTTAAGACCAAGGAGAGATTCAACCTGGAAGTGAGGAGAAACTTTCTGACGGTAAGAGTGATGAACCAGTGGAACAGCTTGCCAGCGGAGGTTGTGAGAGCCCCAACACTTGCAACATTCAAGGGGAGACTGGACTGCCATCTGTCTGAAATGGTGTAGGAACTCCTGCTTGAGCAGGGGGTTGGACTAGATGACCTACAAGGTCCCTTCCAACTCTAATAATAAATCTAAGACGATACAATGTGTGCAGCCCACAGAAAAAGTGCAGATGGCATTTTCCATTTCACTCTTTCCCCCATAACTTTAGAGAGTTCCCTCCTTTGCTTGCTTGTTAATATCTTGCATTTAATTCATTACTTTTCCTGTGCTTTTTGGAGTAGGATGATGGAACAACCTACATGCTGCCATTTGAGAATAAGAAACAAAAAACCAGGCCAACTTAGCCAGTCCTGGAGTCCATGAACTTCTTTAGTTCCCAGCTGCCTTCAGCAGAGTAGTACTTAATTCTTTGATCCAGGCCATTCATTGTACTGAATGACATTCATATGTGGAGAGAAAATTCAGGTATCAGAGTTAACTAAGAAAAATAACAAATTAAATAAAATAAATTTTAGTGAAAATGGAAGCAGTAATTATATTTCTATGGAAAAGCTAACAGTCCAAAAAAGTTGTAACAGTTAAAGATATGAATATAACTTGGAGAAATACATTATTGCAGCCTTATGTATTTGTGAAGACTTCCATTTTTGGATTTCTTCCCATGAAAATCCTTAATGATAATTATTTTGGTTTTATTTACACAGTGTTTTGCTTTTTCTACAATACAGCATTGATTTGTATTTTAACATATTTCATAGAAGGAATAACTTGCAGATTTTCTGAAGCTAGAACACTAATTGCTAAGTTAAACCAGTAACTTGCTTAGGAAATAAGCTTAGGAAAAACATTGCTCAGGTTTAATGGAATTTAAGAGATTGCATAGCAGGGCTACCTTTTTTGAAATTCTCTGGCTGAAAACTAATAAGAAACATTAATATCCTGAAGCTAATCAATCAAGACAATATATTAGACTCTGGCAGCATTCCCAAAAAATGGATCAATTAATGGATAAAGCAGTCAGAGAAACATCCTGAAGAAAAATAAAATAAAATAAAATAGAGAATATCCCAAAAACTCTTTTCTTGAAGGCAGAATTCAGGAAAGTTACCCAGCCTTCAAAAAGATGAAGGAACTGCAAGTCGATAGGCCCAAAGATATTTAAAAGAATCAGTAACATTTAGCAAAATCCTAATTCCCACACTGTGGGGAATAGAGGTTGCCTCAGAAGTAATGATGGTCTCACAAAACGCTTTTCAGTTCACTGAAAAATAGTATTCCAAATGAACAATTATATGGAAGGTTATCATTCTAACATTTTGTACAAAAACTCTGGATGAATGTTTAACATATTCACTTGCACACAGGTAGTCCTCATCTTACAACCACAACTGAGCCCCAAATTTCTGTCACTAAGTAAGACAGTTGTTTAGTGAGATTTACCCCATTTCATGATTTTTCTTATCACTGTTTTTAAGTAACAGAGTTGTTAAGTGAATCTGGCTTCCCTTCCCCTGGCTTTGCTTGTCAGAAGGTCCCAAAAGGTGATCGCATGACTCCAGGACACTGCAACTGTCATAAATACATGCCAGTTGCCAAGCTTCTGAATTTTGATCACATGCCTGTGCAATGGTCATAAGTGTGAAAAACAGTCATAAGTCCCTTTTTCAGTGCCATAACAACTTTGAAGGATCACTAAACGAATGGTTGGTAAGGATTACCTGTATTGCCTGCTAAACTAGAGCAATCAATGAAGTACTTAACTTCTCAACTTTACTTGAATTTAAATGGATCAAAAACCACACCATCTAATTTGGTATTTATAATACCACATAACATTGACTCTAACCACATATGAATCCCCCCCCCCTTTTTTAAAAGCAAAAACAAAAATTCAGTAGTTTCACTCTGGTGGTGAAGGATGGACCCTTTTTACCTGGCATGGCAAATGTTTCTCTCTGAGGGGCTATGTTCTCTGCCTCCTTTTTCTGGAATGCAGTTGGCTCTGAAGGAAGATGATACTTTTCTTGATCTCTCTCTACTTGCTGGAAAGTTAGAGGAGCTTCTTGGCTGCTTGGCAAACTCTCATCTATTTTTACAGGATAAGGTGGTTCTATCTCTTGATAGTTGGGTTCCTCAGCATATTTCATAGGTTCCTTCTCAACAGGCCTTTCAAACTCCTTCTTTTTTAGCTGAGTTTCCAGTTGCAGTTTCTGCAAAATCGAATTACAAAAGCAACAGATGCAGATGAAGATTTTGTTTTTTGTTTTTAACCTGCAGAATAAGGAACACTTAAAAAATTGAAGTGTGGCTTTTGTAACAATCTGATAGGGCAGCCTTCCCTAATTTGCCACCTTTCAAATGATACTATCAGATGTATAATGTTTAACTGATCTTTTTATAGACATGCTAGGGTCCATTCCCCCCCTCTTTATCTGCTCAATTTCTGTAGGTAATCCTGAAACCTTCTACATATAAATTCTTCTCCCAGATCAAATGGATTCTACCTCCCTGGACATTGAAATTCTATTGTGCTGCCAGCAAAATAAAATCCAAATGGACTTATCCCCATTTTCCTCAACATGATAAAGCCATAGCTAACACTTGAATAAGACTGGATTATATCCTATGTATATATTTTATTTTATTTTTGCCTAGTTTTATCTATGAATCTGACTTTTATGTCACTGATGTAAAGCATTTAAGGTAAAAACACAGAGACACAGTTTATGCTGGTAACATTATGATGATAATAATATTCTGTTTTATCTTTTTAACGTATTTTATACTTGGTTGTCCTCTTTTACTTTTAAACAGCTTGTTGATTATTTGGGGTTTTTTTTTTTGTCTTCGATGGAAATAAACTTTGAACTTAACTGAACTATCAGTTTTATGCTAACATGAGAGTTCTTCTCGCCAATGATTTCTGCCTACCTGATACATTGGGGCAGAATGTGTTCCAAATCCCTTCGATTCGATTAAATGTTGCAATTTTGGAGGACCAAGGAAACGTGCCTTCTCTTTTGCAGCCCCCAATGATTGGAAAAGCATCTACTCAGAAATATGGATAGTATCCCTTTTCCTGGGGTTCTGGAAGACCCTTAAAATCTTGCTTTGTCCCCAGGCTTGAGGTTAATGTATATTGGTCTAAGGGGCTGTTGTGTTTTTATCATTGTAGTTATTTTTATTCTGGGCTTTCTTGTTTTGTTTATATTTTTAACTGATTATGCATGGATTAGATTTTGTAATCTGCCCAGAGTCTAACAAATTGGATGGTCATAACAAATTTAATGAAAGCAATGAACAATCCAACATATAATATACCGTATTTTTCGGAGTATAAGATGCACCTTTTTGCCCCCAAAAAGAGGGTGGAAATGTCGATGCGTCTTATACACGAATTTTTGGCCTCCCGAAGCCTTGCCCCCGCATCCAATTTTTGCGGAAAAACGGGCCATTTTTTGCAAAAATGGGGGCGCTTTTGCCTTCCCCCACCCCCTAGGAGCGCTCTGCAGGCTTCGCAAACCTTCTGCATGTCCTGTTTTTGCAAAAAAATGAATGAAAAATGGGCCATTTTTTTGCAAAAACTGGGGTGTTTTTGCCTTCTAATTACCCCATCTAGCAAGGCTGGAGGAGGAATTCTGGGAGTTGAAGTCCACTAGTCTTAAAGCTGTCAAGTTTGAAGTTTGTTAAAAATATACATGGTTGTAAAAAGTGTACATGGTTGTAAAAAGTATACATGGCTGTAAAAAGTATTCTCCTACACTGGTATTTTATTAAATAATATATTACTACACCATTTGGTTCAGAATACTTTTTTTCTTGTTTTGCTCCTCTAAAATCTAACTGCGTCTTATATTCTGAAAAATACGGTACTGGCTGAAGGTTGACTCAGCTTCCATTCTTCTGAGGTCGATAAAATGAGAAACCATATTGTTGGGGGCAATATACTGACTCTGTAAACTACTTAGAGAGGGTTGTAAAGCACCATGAAATGGTATATACAGTAAGTCTAAGTGCTATTGCTATTGTTAATATGTGAAGGATACTGAGTTAGAGAAAACCGTTACAGAACATGAATATTCCATACAGGGAGATATGTTTATCTTTTTCCAAATGTATGGAAGTTTTCTAAAATTAACAAAATCTTTGAGGGTAAACAGGAGGAGAAATGAAGAAAATTGAACAACTTTGAAATAAGAAATTGATATTGATATAATATTTTATGTCTGAAAGCCAAAATCAAGCATCACTAACCATGTAGATAATCGGTAATTATATAATTGTTAGTTCCAAAAAAATTAATTAAGTACAAAGAACATTAAGGAATAATTAATTAATAAAAATATTGCATACTTTTGAGAGATCCAGCATAGGTAGCGTGTACTGGAATTCATCATATGGTTTATAATCCATCATATACAAAGTCTTGTACATGCTCTTTTTCACTGGTGGCTAAAGTGGGAAAGAGATGGAAAAATTAATGTATTAAGGCTTGTGTAATTAGATTGCCTAATAAAACAGTAGAATGGAGAAATTCTGCTAACACACAATAGTGTATTTCAAAAGACTGCAAGTGGTAGGACGTGATATGCTGTATACAAAAAAACCAATCTAAACCTAAACAAGCCACCTGCGTTATAGTATTTAAGTGCAAGATCAATGTAAAATCCAGATTAATGGAATGAAGGTCAGTAATGATTTGAAGTAGAGGTAGAGTAAAAGAAAATATTTCCAAAAAATCCAGTTTTATTAAATATTAAAACAAAGGAAGCTATAATTGTTTCTGCCCAAATACTCTTTAGAAACAAGTTATTCTTATTTTAATACATTCCATTAATTACTTTTATTTTGATCAGCCTTTTGTCAACTACATTCCACCCTTCAGTACAGTGCCCTACAGATATTGGATTTAAACCATCATAATCCATAGTCAACACAGTTTTAAAGAGAGGGAGGGAGGGAGAGAGAGAGAGATGGATGTATAAAATAAACAAAAATAGGTCTTTGTTTTAGCTATGAAATTACCGAAATTGAATATCAGGTTCTTAGTAAATCCCATTGGATAACATATAAAACTGAGACATTGTCAAATTAGCAATGGGATACAACACAAATAAGTGTATTTTCATGATGAAATCTAGTAGAACTGCATTTGAGATGGGATTTTTTTTAAAATTAAACTAACTTCCTAACTTTCTGCTGAATAGAAAATCTACTCATTCAATCCACCAGAGCAGTTAATTTATCTTAAATAGAGTTTAGCTTTAATATGCTTTGAGCAGGGTAGGAGATTAATGGAAAAGGAAAGGAAAGGAAAGGAAAGGAAAGGAAAGGAAAGGAAAGGAAAGAAGGAAAAGAAAGGAAAGGAAAGGATTTGTAGGAAAAACTTCACACAAATTCATGCCTCACCCTGGAAAGGGAAATTCGCTGCGTGATATCTGTCATGTTGCATCGATTGTCTGGCAAAAAAAAAAGGTCAACTAAATTAACAAGTTGTCTCCAAGATGGTTCCAGAATATCTTATAAACTTCACACAAGAGATATATTTGAACATAAGTTTTCTTTGATCATGACAAGAAGTTTGGGGCATGTTTTCAACTGTATAATACAGGGAGATACTTCTCTTCATGCTATAGATAGAATCTTCCTTGGAGGAAGTTATTCTGATTTTTATACATTTTTAAACAGCAATGGCATGGTTATAAAATAACACCTTAACTCTTAATAGAGATATTAAGGCAAAAGCTTTCCAAGAGTCATGTAAAGCACTATCTGAAATTGCAGATAGACACACAGATAGATAGGTAAACCTCTATAAAAAGAAACAAGTCAACAAGGAAAACATTACTTTGCATCACTTAAAAACAAAATAGAGAAATAAAAGCAGAATATTAACTTAATTCAAAGCAGATACAGTCTGCGAATGAAAAGAATGTACACTATGATTTAAATGTCTGATGTTGTCATTGGGTAATATACAGCTATAGAATATATGTTTCAGTTGTGTTATATACATATATACATATACATATACATATACATATACACATACACACACACACACACACATATATGTATATATAGTGTATATATGTATGTATGTACCCTGTTTTCCCCAAAATAAGACATCCCCTGATAATAAGCCCAATAGGGCTTTTGAGTACATGGCAATAAAGCCAAGCACTTATTTTAGGGTTCAAAAAAATATAAGACAGGGTCTTATTTTCGGGGAAATACAGTATGTATGTACCGTAATTTTTGGAGTATGATGCACCTTCCCCCCCCCTAAAAGAGGCTGAAAATTTGGGTGCGTCTTATACTCCGAATGTAGCTTTTACTAAGCTTTTTTTTCAGCCCTAACGAGGTGCTAACGCGATCTTCCGTGCTTTTCTAGCTAAGCGATCTTCCCTTTGCCTGCTTTTTTCATTGCTGTTCCCTCCGACAATCAGCTGAACCTTTTTTCAGCCCTAACAAGGTGCTAACAGTGAAGCGATCTTCCGTGCTTTGCTAGCAAGTGATCTTCCGCCTTTTTTCACCCCTAACAAGGTGCTAATGAGTGAAGCGAACTTCTGTGCTTTGCTAGCGAAGCGATCTTCCCTTTGCCTGCTTTTCTCATTGTTTCTCTCTGAAGAGAGAGAGAAGTGAAGTGTTTTAGAAACTGTTTTTTTATCCCCAACCAGAGGATAAAAAGCAAGCACGTGCGCTCAAAACCAGCAAACTAATGTGCTGATGCTGACCAGACTAAGGACTGGTAGACAGATTATTTTTTCCCTATTTTCCTCACCAAAAACTAAGGTACGTCTTATACTCTGGTGCGTCTTATACTCTGAAAAATACAGTATTTCATTTATTGGGTTGTTGAACATATATCTTGCTGTGTAATTTTAGCCACCCTATTCCTTTGTATAGTTTCATATCCTGAATAATCACATCTCATAATTATCTTTTAATACAGCCAATTCAGAACAACGCACATTCAGTTATTCCTAAAACATCCAATTCAATTTGCTTAATTTCCTCTTTAATAGTTTCCTTGGTTCATGTTACATTTATGTTCCTAATTAAAAATGAGTATTTCTCTTTCAATAAAGCCAGCATCCATTGCTTGGCCTTCTTATAAATTTCGTCTTATTAGATCATCATCTCCAAATCTACTTCTGTAAGTTTAATATTTTTCAGAGCGAAATCAGGGGTGGGACTGGTTCAGGCAAACACGTAGTTGCGAACTGCATGTGGGGCCGCCCACCCGCCCGGGCGCAATCACATCCTATATAGCTGTGTTGTTTGACGCCGCACGCATGCGTGGGTGGTACAGCGAGCGAGCAAAGCTATCCCGTCTTATACAATCACCGTGTTTTTGATGCAGCGCATGTGCGTGCAAGGTGTGTGTGCGAGCACGCGCATGTGCACGCTCACATTTTTGATTCTGGGCGAAATGTATCCAACCCTACATATAGCAAAAGAATTACATAAAGTACTGTGCAAGTTTGTCTCATTTATTAGGTTAGGAGTGCTTAACACCCTTTAAACAAAGGATGCCGGATGTGCGTCCCGTATGACCGTTTTTGTCATCCCAAGAATTGGCAGAACCCCAAACTGTCACTTTTTAAATTTGAAAGGTTTAAAGAAGCAAAAAAAGGTGCTTCTGAATAGATTTCTAAATACATTTTACCTATTAAAAATCCTGAAACTCTTACCTCCAGAGATAGGACAGCACTGGTGCCATCACTGTGTGGAATACCACCCTCAGTACAAGATCAGTGCAGCCTTCAAACCTTCAAGCTGCCAGACACTGAATATCTCACTTAAATTTGATTTCTCTAACACCGTGATAGGTGTGGATCTGAAGATGGATCATCATTGATGTCAATAAATGGGGGGAAAGGAGTTGAACATATTTGGAGATTACTAAAGTGGGGAAGACCGATTATTGCATCTTAGCTTCTGTGCCTTCTCATAAAAGTAAGTGAAGCAATTTTTCTCTCATTCTTTTCAGGACATCTTTTCCTTTTTTGCATTATAAATTAGAGTTCAGCCTCTGTTTTCTTACTAACCTTCTGAACAATCTGCAAGGATGATATGATGGATTTACTTCCCTGACCAGACGAGCTATAACCCCTTAAAATAGCAAAAATGGAATGTAAAATTGTTAGAGAAAGCAACTTGTGAATTCCTCATGCAAGTGGATCTCTCACAACATCATGTGGAACTGAAATCAGCAGAATTATAATGTATTGCATGGCTACTTACTTATGCCACCCAAAATAAAGAGCTACTAGAATACCTTTGAGCAGAGGTTGTGACCCTGGCTGTTCAGGCATCGTTGCAGTGCTGTTTGAATGGATTCTATTAGGCCCCAAGAGTGAAGCAGGGACTGTCTCCAGGGAAGCAGAACATTTCACCTTTATGACACATTGGAACCTCTGCACATTCTGAAGTCTGTATCTCACTCCTCGAGGGAAAACTGCACAGTGCCTGTTATTTTCTTAAAATTGTAGGATAGACCCCTTGATCAGCATGCTAGTAATAAAAGCTTCTTCTTGGGCAAGCATGAATTTCACCCAGCATAAGTAATGATGTGGGACATTTATTTATGAACTCCTTCTTCAGGAGATAACTGTTCTTTGGGACAGGGAGCAGCAGAGGTGCCAGGAAGGTTATGGGAGGGTGGGGAAAAGCTGTTCCCTGCCAGCTTCCCACAAGGAAATTCAGTGAAGAAGCTGAACGGAAATATATCTGAAAACAATGATCCAATGGGACACAGGTTGTTCAGTATGTTTTAAAATGTTGAAATTGAGCTGCTCCTGGATAAATGCAGAATTTGAGATAAATCATTATACTACTCAAATAATCACTTTAAACATTTCTTATAAAATGCAGTCCAAGATTCTGAATGAAAAATAACATTACGTTAAGGAATAATATATGATTTTCTCACTCTAGATTTTATTTCAAAATTTATTTACGGTATTTATTAATTCGCTCCTCCTAGAATTCAGGGACTTCACAATTTAATGTACTTATATGCTATTAAATGATAAAAATCTCAACACAACCCTCCCCTCAATATATCTACAAATAAAATATATAGATATACAGATACAAATTGATTATATAGGTATACATACAGACATAGGTGTATTAAATTTAATATACCACCAAAATACAAAAGTTAAGCTCTCACACCCATGCTAATATAAATTAAATGTGAAATCCTTTCTAGCATAGTATAGGAAAGCCAAATCAACAGTTGATTTTTTTTTCTTTCCTAAATATAAAATTCTACTGACACTAAAGCGATTACAATCTACTTCCTCCTTAATCCAGCTAATACTCATGGGGAAACCCTCAGGCCTAGGATTTAAGTGTTCATGCAATTAATTAAGAACACCCCAGTCTTGAACCAAAAACACCCAATAAGGAAGCTGATTTCCTTTTTCTTCTCTTCCTGTCTTCGAGAGTACTGCCTAAATTCCTATGCTAACAAAACAGATTTCTTCTTTTTTTTTAATCCCTTGCTTAGCACCAGATTCTGAAGACAAAAACAACCATGAATTGAACTCATGTTAAAATTAAGACCATGATTGGATCTGGTTATTGAAATAGCAGTCTTCAAAAGAGAAGCTGTCAGAAGTAAGTGTGTGGTGACTGTGAGCAAAATGTGTTCTGTTCAGGCACAAACATTTGTTTAAGATCAATTTTCCTATTCTCTGTCTCTCTCATTTTCCTCAGTTAGTAGGAAAGTCTTTAAGAAGAGATTCCTGTTGGACCAGGGAATAACACTAGAAGACTTCCTTCACACTTCGTTATTCTCTTATTTTGTTAAGCTACTAATTTCAGCCTTTACATTTAAATGTACCCTGATTATGTCTTTGCAGAGATACAGATCTAGATTTCTGCTCTTTTTTGTTATAACACTTCTGTTTCCATTTCACAGGAGAAAATGAAAACAATTATTTGATTTTTCTGTGATCATTAAAAAGTTAAAAGTTCAGTTTCATTCATTGAATGCAATTACATTTATTAAAAGTGCTTTAAAAATCTTACTGTCATGTTTTTGACAGGTGTTTTGCCATATGTCAGTTATCAAAAAGGTAATTTTACATATCAAAACAGGAAAAAAGTAAGCAACACCCTTATTCTGAGCAACAAGACCATATGTATGTATGTAACGTATAGAATATATTTGTTTCCTGACAACACATAAATGGAATCATCTGCAAAGAGAGAATCTATGACAGCTTCCACTCTTCACACATATGAAGGCAGCTAGATTTCCCCCCACCAAAGTGGTACCCATTTATCTACCTGCAATATTGCATGCTTTCAAACTGCTGCATAGTATAAATTCAATATATAGTGAGATTTCTTTACCCTTTGGGAAAAGAGAAATGATTTCAAAATGAATATTATTCAAAGACTTATATTCTGAGAGGAATTCCAGTTTATATATCTGACAAATAGTTTCAGAAAATGAATTGTTTGTTTAGAAAATTTCTATGGGGTTCTTCTATATTGAGAATATCTTTATAGAAAATGGAATTACCAATTAATGAGGAAGGATTTGCTTTATCAAATCTGGAGCTATAACACCATGCTTACATATTGTCAAATATTAAATACTGGTAGTCAACAATTGGTGTTAATTTTCCAATTTGGACAATAATTAATTAATTAATTAAACCAACCAAGCAAGCACCATAGATCTGTAATATAGATATAATACAGGATCTAACTATACTATAACTCTAAAATCTCTGGAAATAATTATATCAGTTAGAAAATCAAGGGATGTAATGTGTAATAACAAAATATGTACCGTATTTTTTGGAGTATAAGACGCACCGTTTTACCCCAAAAAAGAGGGTGAAAACTTGGGTGCGTCTTATACACCGAATGTAGCCCCACCCAGCCACCCCCACCCTTTGGCCTCTACCTCCCAACAAATTACCTCTTTGCAGCAAACAGGGCAGAGCCTGATTAGCACAAAGAAGTGATTATCTGCCTGCCGACTCTCAGCTGAGAGGCTGCAGCTACCTGGTAAAATGAAACTAACTACGGTGGCTGCAAGGAGACAAATTGCTGGGAGATAGACTACTGGCAATGTTGGACTGCTGAAACTGAAAGGAGGTAAGTTAATAACTATAAATATTTGTAGAGTGTTCAAATTATTAGACTTATTTTTTAAAGACTGCTTTATTATTGTTCTAGACAACTTAACAAAATGAAGAAGCTTTTTAAAATAAATGCTTGCTCTGAAGAGGCCCAGTGCTTTTGTATCTTCTTTTAAATAGCAGAGAATGTATACTTCCAGAAAGCCACATCAAATTTAAAGATCTATAAAAGTATAATCTGAAATGTAACAGTGTCCTGTTTAGTATTAAGATAAGGAGATGAGTTAAACCCTCACTTAGTCATGTTTGGAGTAGATCTATTTAAATAATTGGGAGGAGTTAGTGTGATTACATTTAAGAAAACTTTCTGGCATTATGTACATTTCTCCAATTCTTTGCTATTTCTATGGGTCAGGCACGCATATACAGAAATACCCAGCAAACAGTGTATATCATATGTACTGTTTGCTGTTTGCTGTTTGGCAAATTGCTGGGAGGCAGAGGCCTTATTTCCTTGTTTTCCTCCCCCAAAACTAAGGTGCGTCTTATACTCCGGTGCGTCTTATACTCCAAAAAATACGGGTAATCCTTTTTCCATGCTAAATTTATTTTATAGGGAAGTCCAACTTTTAAAATGGGAAAAAAGATGATGATATGGAAATATTGGATGGAAGCAGGAATATTTACCTTAGATCAAGTGATATATGATGAGAGTGTTTACCATATTCTGTGTTATGAGACAAATATAATCTACCAGATGTAAACCAATGGCAACATGTACAAACAACATTGTCTGGATCAGCAGCATTTTGAGCTTCTGAGATATTGGAAACTTGTTATATCCTTTAAAACTAAAAAATCCCTATTATTAGTTTCTATAGATATTTATTATCAAAAAATCAGATTGATATACAGATAATAAGAAATGAGTGGAATAAAGAATTAGATTCCTAATTGCCTAAGCAATGAATAGTGTTTTAACTTCAATATCAGCAGTGTCAATTGACCTTAAATTAATTAATTAAATTTTAACTAAACTATGATTTGTTAGACTCCATTACATCTACACAGAAGAGGATTGTCTAGGACAGCATTTTGGTGGAGATGTAAAAAGGACAATGCTTCTTTTTAAATATATGGCATTGTAAAACCATGTACTTTACATGTTTTGTCTATAGTTTTGGGAGAAACTAGTGAACTATATAAATGTGATTACGGTATGTAACAAAAGCTAAAGTTTTCAAATAACAATGTTATTTTGAACTACATACCTAGTAAAATTTGATCTGAACAATATAAATAGATTTTCCATGCCTTTATTATGGACAAAAAAACTAATATTGCAACATTGGAAAGATACAGGTCTTGTCTCTGGGCTTGAGCCTGACATTAGCAGTCATATCTCAGTTTTTAGAAAGTCTGTGTGCAGTTCCTGAGTTATTATTCCAATTTCTATCCATGGGAAATGTACCTTTTCTTAGTCACATTTTTGATAAAAATCAACGTAACATGAGGAATTATTGTGTTTTCCTAATACTAATTGTCATAATAGGAAAGAAATGGTATTGATTTATTGATCAAATTTATATATAATTTATTTTACTGTATAAGTATGAGCACTTACTGTACCGTGCTGTAAAAATCCTTGAACCGGGGACAGATTTGGCATCTGGTGAGGATATCCAAGTTAATGTCTCTACTCTTAGATTGCTTATGACAGGAAACAGGATTTCAGAGATAGAATGCCCCTTATACTGATTTGGGGCCAACAGGATGCAAATTAGGTTCCTTAATTAGATTTATTTCTTCCTTCCTCCTATACTCTGATCCTAATGAAACTCTGGAAGAATTGTCAGTCTGTCCATCCATTCATCCATCCATCCATCCATCCCCCCTCCTTCCCTCTCTCATGGGTCTAGTTTTCCAAGCTATAAGATACCACATTTGGCTCCAAGCCATTCTGTAACTTGGTATTTTATTGATGGTATCAATTGCTAAGCTGTACTTTGTAATGAGATACTGATGGCCAATGGTCACTAGCCCAAGCAAAATCACATTCCCCATGTATAAATTGGGAATGGAAAGGAATTGTTGATCAACAAGGCATGTAAACAATGATGCCATGGAAAGAACAATGTAGGCAAATATATTGCTTTTTTAATGAATTATGTATGTGAATTATGTTTGCAGCTTTTCATTTCATACTATGAAATGAAATTTCATAGTATGAAATTATATATTTATTTATCCCCATTTTATCACGAGGATGCTGAATAACAAATGCATACAAAACAGAACAGATTCTTTCATCAAATGTCAATAAATGTCAACACTTCACTAGGTGGCCTAATATATTAATCAGAGGCATAAGCATGTATATCATGCTTTCATTTGTGGCTTTCATTAAATGTACTACTTATGATTGCTTGCAGATCTAATATAACTTTGTACTTAAATCAAATATAAATGCCTTATGAAGTATAATGTGCAGAACTGCAATTATTAGAATCTCTTTTCTCATCATGCTGTCACAGGAGGAAGATAGTCTTTTTAAAAGGTTTCCTGTCACTCAGCCTAAAGTAAACATACCTCTGTGAAGCAATGCTTCTTTGTATCAAGTGTCCATGGCTTTAATTTTCGGAAGACTTGATACACCTATTCTAGCATGGTTAACTTTTGGGTCGAGAAAAGTTTAGAGATGTGATCTCCTGTCAACCCTAAAAAGTTTTTCAAATAAAACACAAAAGTCAGACTGTCTTTTAAATTCCCTTTGTTTTTCTCCCTTTTATCCCCGAGCACCTTGAAATGTTTGTTTTTAATTTTGTTAGCTACTTTGGCTAACAAAAGTGAGCAAAAACATTAAGAGAGATCTTAAAAAACTCTGAAAATTCCAAAATTTTAAGGCAAAAAACATCACCTGTATATTAGGCCGTCATTTCTAGAAAAGCTTAATATAAAAAAACACAAAGGGGGAGCCAAAGAAGAGAAGAAATGGATGTTAGTGTTATGTGGCTGGAGGCTTAAGTGCTTTCGTCAACTAGTACAAAGAAGCATTTTCAGCTTCTCAAATGAAATGCCAAAAGAATGAGACAGCAGAGACTTTATAGACTCAAATCCAGGAAGCCACCGCTGGCACTTGGACAACATCTGCCCAACAACTTTGATTCCCAATGGAAAGCCAAATGGGTTGCTGAACGCCCAGACATAGGAAGGCATATAAATGACCCCACAAAAAAGGTGCCAGGCTTTGAACGACCATGTCAGCAATGGACAATCCTGAATAGGATTGACACCTCACATAGCATCTTCCAGGACTCTTTGTATAAACGGGGCATAGTATCCTTCCTTCAGTGTGACTGCGGGGTCCCACATCAAACTGTAGATCACATCATGATCGGCTATAAATTGAGGGCCTATACCAGTCTAGTATCTGATTTTTTTAAAAATATAAATGATGCTGGGCTTCAATGGTTAGATGTCCTAGACATTGGTATTTGTATATAGATATTTTTAACATTTATATGTTATTGGATTCTGCTAATCTAGTTGAAATGTTAATACCGTATTTTTCGGAGTATAAGACGCACCTTTTTCCTCCCTAAAAGTGGCTGAAAATTTGGGTGCGTCTTATACTTCGAATGTAGCTTTTTTTTCCAGCCCTAACTAGGTGCTAACAGATCTTCCCAGCTCTTACCTTGCAGGCTTTTTCATTGTTACTCTCTCCAAAGAATGTTTTTCCAGCTCTAAGTCTTTGCAGGATTTTTTTCATTGCTCTACTTGCTCCGAATAAGTTTTTTTCTAGTCCTAACCAGGTGCTATCTATCTTCCCAGCTCTTACTGGCTTGCAGGCTCTTTCATTGTTACTCTCTCCGAAGAATGTTTTTCCAGCCCCAAGTGTTTGCAGGATTTTTTTCATTGCTCTACTTGCTCCAAATAAGTTTTTTTCTAGCCCTAACCAGGTGCTAACTATCTTCCCAGCTCTTACTGGCTTGCAGGCTCTTTCATTGTTACTCTCTCCGAAGAATGTTTTTCCAGCCCCAAGTCTTTGCAGGATTTTTTTCATTGCTCTACTTGCTCCGAATAAGTTTTTTTCTAGTCTTAACCAGGTGCTATCTATCTTCCCAGCTCTTACTGGCTTGCAGGCTCTTTCATTGTTACTCTCTCTGAAGAAGATTTTTTTAAGTCCTAACCAGGGGATAAAATAATGTGCTGAAGCTGACCAGACTAAGGACGCTAGCCAGATGAATACCTGGTAGGCAGATTCCCCCCCCCCTATTTTCCTCCTCAAAAACTAAGTTGTGTCTTATACTCCAGTGCATCTTATACTCCAAAAAATACATATATTGCTAATCCATGTATGATATGCCATACACTGAAGGAAGGAAGGGAGAAAGGAAGGAAGGGAGGGAGGGAGGGAGGAAGGAAGGAAGGAAGGAAGGAAGGAAGGAAGGAAGGAAGGAAGGAAGGAAGGAAGGAAGGAAGGAAGGAAGGAAGGAAGGAGCAGAGACTCTTAGTGATTTATTTTAAAACCGTCTCCGCATATTTTTGTAGATTCTCTATTTTCTGCTTTTATATACCCTTAATTCAGTTCCAGGTGAAAAAAACACATACCATGTTCTGAATCAATTACTCTGAGTTCCTGTGGCTTTTGTTCCTCTGTTGCTCAGCTAATCTAGCCATATAATTTTGCTTTCCCAAGTTGGCCAGGAAAAAGACATTGGCTCAAGTTTTCAAAAAAACAATGTCCTAACTTGACTAACTCCAATTTTTTAGACTTATGAAGCATTCCCAACTGATGGCTTCCCAGCCCCTGCTTGTACACCATCAATGAACAAGTGATGAATGAGAGTGGGAATCCAGTATCTCCTCAGAAACTGTGCTTAGAAACCTTTTTACTAACGCTCAGCTGAAATATTCTTTTCCTATAATGGAAGGTCATTATTCCTTGTCCTGCTCTCTGGAATGATGCAAAACAAGTTACCATCATCTTTTGTGTGACATCTCTTCAGTTAATTAAAGAGCATTATCAAATATCCCTTTGTTCTTTTGTTTTTCAAGACTGAACATATTCTAATCTGTTCTCAGAAGGCTAATCTCTAGCATATTCTTTATTCTCATAGCCATTCACTGATCATATTCCAGTTTCTCTAACTCCTTCTTAAGGTATGGTACACAATATTATTAATATAAATCAAAATATGACTTACTATGGTTTGGAAATAGTAGCCGTATTGATGCAGCCCAAAATTGCATTTGCCTATTAATAGTCATATTATACTGATGAATTAATTTGTGATCAAATATAACTGCAAGACAATTTTGTACATGCCATATATCCCCATTTGTATACATACACTCAAGAATAAATTCAAAAGTGAGTCTAACAAACATGAGTCCTTGAATTAATTCTTCATGGTACTTCTAGGATCTGCTAATTTTATATGCATTAGAAAATATTACATCACAATATTAGACTAAAAGGTTTTAGTAAAGGGTCTGATTCTAGGGGTTTCATGGCTCCCTAAACAGGTCTTCATCTAAATAGTAGAGGAGCAGCAAGGACTAGATATACACCTGCAATACCTTGATACTGAAGAGCCAAGGCTTTACTTAAGAGAAATAGCTTCTTAGATCTTCATTCTGCAGTTCTGCATCATTTGAAAATGACATATGGTAGTAATATACTTTTCAAGTCCACAAGAGAATTGCCACATTGAGAGTCAAAAGGTGGCTACCTTAGTGCTTATCTGGTTTGACTGTACTAGCTTTGACTGAATAGAAACAAAAACCTTCTACTAGAAACTGAAAAAAGAATCTGTGATAGCTTGATCTAGACCAGTGTTTCCCAGCCTTGGCACATTTAAAACCCCTGGATTCAGGGGTGGGTTCTAACTTACCTCGCCACCGGTTTGCTTCCTCCCATGCTGCGTAGGCGCGCTTTGCATGCACAGTGCCAAAAATTCAAAAAAAATTCAACCCCCCTGAAAACAAGATGGCGGTACATGCGCAGTGCCAGAATCTCTGCTCCTGCATGCGCAGAAGAAAAAAAACAGGAAAAAATTCCAACCCCCCCCCAATCCCCCCCCCCAAAAAAGATGGTGCCGTCCACAGACCCGAACCGACCGAACTGGCTCCGTGACGTCACCAGCGGTTTGCTACTGGTTTGGGGGAACAGGTCCGAACCAGGAGGAACCTACCTCTGCCTGGATTACCTTACTAAGTAGTTCATGTAAAAATTTAAATCATCGGGACAGAGAAACTACAGTGCATTCAGGAAGTATTCAGACCTCCTTCACTTTTGGCAATTTTGTTATGCTGCAGCCTGATTCTGCAGTTCTTGAAATTCATTTTTTCTCATTAATCTACAATCAGTACTCCATAATGATAAAGTAAAAACAGAATTTTAGAAATGTCTGTAAATTTATTAAAAAGAAAAAAACTGAAATATCACATTGGGAAAAGTATTCAGACCCTTCTTGAAACACCTTTGGCAGCAATTACAGCCTCAAGTCTTTTGGGGTATGACACGACAAGCTTTGCACACCTGGATTGTGAGATTTTCTGCCATTCTTCCTTGCAAATCCTCTCAAGCTCAGTCAGGTTGAATGGAAACTGTTGGTGGACAGCCATTTTCAGAGATGTTTAATAGGGTTCAAGTCAGGACTCTGTCTGGGCCACTCTAGGACATTTACAGAGTTGTCCTTAAGTCACCCCTGTGTTGTCTTGGCTGTGTGTTTAGGATTGTTGTCATATTGGAAAGTGAACCTTCGTCCCAGTCTGAGGTCCTGAGCGCTGTGGAACAGGTTTTCATTGAGGATATCACTGTACTTTGCTCCATTCAGCTTTTCCTCAACCCTGACCCAGTCTCTGCTGCTGAAAAACATCCCCACAGAATGATGCTGCTACCACCATGCTTCATTGTTGGGATGATATTGGGCAGGTGATGAACGGTGCCATGTTTCCTCCAGACTTAACATATAGAACTGAGGCCAAACAGTTCAAGGTTGATTTCATCGGACCAAAGAACTTGTTCCTCACAATCTGAGAGTCTATCAGGTTCTTTTTTGCATACGCCAAGCGGGCTTTCATGTGTTTTGCAGTGAGGTTTCCGTCTAGCCACTCTGCCATAAAGCCCAGATTGGTGGAGGGCTGCAGTGATGGTTGTCCTTCTGGAATTCTGTCCCACCTCCACACAGGATCGCTGGAGTGAACATCGGGTTTTTTAAATAAAAAGTTTATTTATAATACAATTAAAAACAAACAAACAAAAATAACAAAAAGACATGGACATGACATAATAATCCAGTTTACATATTTTCATCAAGTTACTTCTTTTCCTAAATATAAGTCTTTATCTCTATATAAATATATCTCCCTTTTATGTACAATATTAATTCCATTTTCTTTCTTTAATGATATGAAAATCTATACACCTCCAATTTATCGCTAGTTTATAATCCCAACATTCCTCTTAAATTCCCACCATAATATAATTTGTCCCAGATTTTGAAATACTCTGATTCATTTTTATCTTTTAGCTCCATCATAAGTCTGTCCATTTCCACACAAGACAATATTTTATGTAGTACTTCTTCTTCTGTGGGGGTTTCTTTGCTTTTCCACTTTTGTGCGAAAGCCAATCTCGCGGCAGTCAGAATGTGTAACATTAAATATATTGTTCTTTTGTCGTATTTATCTATCGTAATACCCAATAGAAAGGAGGCGGGTAACAACCCAGGAGAACAAGAATTATTGAACAATCCCAAGTATTTATCCCGAACGGATTGGCTGTGACTTTGGGCAACGTTTCAGAACTATCCCCCAGCCATTAGATCTGGGCTGGGTGTTTCCCGTACGATCTCTATTGCTGGTGTGTTGCAGTTTGCATGCCGTGGGTGGCTCATTATCATAACGAGCTGCCCCTGGGGAAGAACCAGATTCGATTACTGGAGCCCTTAGCTTTCTAGCCGACTTCTCGAGGTGGCTGGCAATTTGAAAATTCTAACTGACCTCCTTAAATTAAAAAGCAGCTGACCGGGGACCGGGAATTTTCAGCTCCGGTCGCGACCATGACTGCTGCTCACGGAGGGGCCAGCCATTACTTTCCTCCGCCGATGATGAAATCAGCCTGGTTGGAGAAAGGCTCCCTCGCATGCCGGACAGCTTTTAATCAGTTTCCTCATCTACGCTCGCTAATGTGCCGATCCGCAGTGACCAACGCAGATGCCATTGCAGTTTTGGGACGACCCCTTTGGCTGTTTTTCTGGCTACTCCTTCGGATAACTTTGCCCCCCCGATTGCAGCCCCACTCACATGCGATAATTACCATCATTGCTGTGACTTGGGTGGCGACGTGGCCTTTTTTGATCGGTGTGGCCAGGGCTGCCTCTTTGGGCTCCGGGGGGAGTTTTCGAGCAGCAAAAGTAAGATCTTGGACTCCAGGGAGAACATTGCAGAATGGTACTTTGGTTTTGAGCCTCACTGATGCTAGTATCAGGGAGAGAGCAGTGGTATATCGCAGAAAAATCCGGACGCTGTTTAACGACCACGGTAGGCCTAAATACAGGATCCAAAGACTGGGAGCTAACATCGGGAGGTGCACCCTCTGCCTACTTATTGGCTCCATTATTATGACTTTTATACTATTTATTGCAAACTGTACCCCGGAAGTGATGAATGCTGTATGATTGAGAATGTTATGTCTGTGATATGAATGAGTAGAATGAAACGTTTGAAATTTTAGAAGACAATTTGAGGGAACTGGGAACCAAGGCTTGGCCCCCCTTTGCTGAGTGTATAAACAGAAGCGGAGGGGTCCGGGCTCTTTTACCCAGTCCAGTATGGATGGTATGGATGGCCTGCAGGATGAGAGGGGGACCAGCGGGGGAGGGGAGGGGGTCTCTGGTAGGGACGAGAGCCGGAACATCTCGGTCATAATGGGAAGAGGCAGGTATGGAGGGAGCAGAGGGGTGGGCCGCTCTCGGGGAATGAGACCTCGCTGTGTACAAGCGATCCCTTGTTCCGGCCCCTCCGATGTGGTTCCATCTTGCTCATCCCGAGTACCTGGTAACCAGGGTGTTCAGGGCCATGGGCTCAGGATGCTGCTGCTTAACGCCAGGTCAATTACCAACAAAGCCCCCCTGATACGTGATTTAATCACAGAAGAGGGGGCAGACCTGGTTTGTGTAACTGAGACCTGGCTGGGCCAGGAGGGAGGAGTAGCTCTCTCCGAGATATGCCCAGACGGGTTCTCAGTGCAGCATCATTCCCGACCCCAGGGAAGGGGGGGAGGAGTGGCAATAATAACACGCGGAAACCTGCATCCTCGTAGGATCCCTGCCCCGGAGATTGTTGGGTGTGAGACGCTCCTTCTGAAGTTGGACTTAGGGGTACAGGTGGGCCTTTTCTTAACGTACCTGCCTCCCAGCTGCGTAAGTAAGGCCCTGCCTGAGCTGCTCGAGGCAGTAGCCGGCTTGGCAGTTGAGTTCCCCAGGCTTATGGTCCTGGGGGACTTTAACTTGCCTTCTGCTGGCGAAACCTCTGGGATTGCTCAGGAGTTCATGGATTCCATGACAACCATGGACCTGACCCAAGTAATCCAGGGTCCGACTCATGAGGGTGGTCACACGCTCGACCTAGTGTTTCTCTCGGGGCAGTGGAGAGATGATCTGAAGATAAGGGACATAGTCATCACCCCTCTGTCATGGTCAGATCATTTCCTACTGAGGTTGGATTTCGCAGTTCCATTCCTCCCCCGCAGGGAGGCGGGACCGACTAGGTGGTTCCGCCCCAGGTGCCTAATGGAGCCGGAAGGATTCCAGATGGAACTTGGGGAAATACCTGAAACCCTGGTACGCAACTCGGCTGACTCCCTGGTGGATGCTTGGAACACCGCAGCATCAGGGGCTTTAGACCGAATTGCGCCTTTGCGACCTCTCCGTGGCAGTGGATCCCGAAAAGCTCCCTGGTTTACCGAGGAGCTCCGGGAGATGAAACGCCAGAAGAGACGTCTGGAGCGCCGCTGGAGGTCCAGCAAGACCGAATCCGATCGAACACTATTAAGAATTTACATCAGATCTTATTTAGTGGCGATAAGGGCGGCAAAACGATCTTATTTTTCCGCTCTTATTGCGTCCGCAGATTCTCGCCCAGCCGCCTTGTTTAGGGTGACTCACTCCCTCCTTGCTAAAGGGGGGAGCAAGGAACACTTGCAAGGTAGAGCTGAGGAATTCGCAGAGTTTCTGTCGGATAAAGTCGCTCGGATCCGGTCGAACCTGGACTCTGGCTGGGCAGAGTCCATGGAGTTGACGGGGGCTAGTCTTAATCCACCGTTGTGGGAGGAGTTTGGGCCTGTTTCTCCTGAGGATGTGGACAGAGCCGTGGGGGCGATGGGGGCCTCCACCTGTTTATTGGACCCGTGCCCCTCCTGGTTGGTCTCGGCCAGCAGGGAGGTGACACGCAGCTGGATCCGGGCGGTGGTCATCGCTTCTTTGGAGGAGGGATCCATACCGCAGTCGCTAAAAACTGCGGTGGTGAGACCCCTCCTGAAGAAGCCTTCCCTGGATCCAGCTGACTTGAAGAACTATCGTCCGGTCTCCAACTTACCTTTTTTAGGGAAAGTTGTGGAGAAGGTGGTGGCTACTCAACTTCTGCGACTTCTGGATGAAACAGAACATCTAGATGCCTATCAGTCGGGTTTCAGGCGCGGGTACAGTACAGAAACTGCCTTGGTCGCTCTGATAGATGATCTCTGGCGGGCCCGGGATGGGGGAAATTCCTCTATCCTGGTGCTACTTGACCTCTCAGCGGCTTTCGATACCATCGACCATGGTATCCTTCTGCATCGTCTCGGCGAGTTGGGAGTGGGAGGCACTGTTTTACGGTGGTTCTCCTCTTATCTCGCCGATAGGATGCAGTCGGTGTTAACAGGAGGGCAGAGATCCTCCCCTAGGCCCCTGTTATGAGGGGTGCCTCAGGGGTCGGTTCTCTCGCCCATCCTGTTTAACATTTACATGAAACCGCTGGGTGAGATCATCCGCAGACATGGGGTGCGTTTCCATCAGTACGCTGATGACACCCAGCTGTACATCACCACCCCGTCTGACTTCAGTGCGGCAGTTGATGTAATGTGCCGGTGCCTGGACGACGTTAGGATCTGGATGGGGAGGAACAGACTCAGACTCAACCCTGACAAGACTGAGTGGCTTTGGATATTGCCTCCTAAGGACTACGACAACTGTCCCTCCTTGGTTCTCGAGGGAGCGAAACTGACTCCCTCGGACCAGGTCCGCAACTTGGGGGTCCTCCTAGATCCACAGCTAAAATTGGAGCATCATCTTACTGCTGTGGCTAGGGGGGCCTTTGCACAGGTTCGCCTTGTGCACCAGTTGCGGCCATATTTGGAGAAGGAGGCTCTACTCACGGTCACTCACGCCCTTGTCACCTCCCGTTTGGACTACTGCAACGTGCTCTACATGGGGCTACCCTTGAAGAGTATCCGGAGACTCCAACTGGTACAAAATGCGGCTGCGCGTGCTGTGGTGGGTGTACCAAGGTACACCCACGTGACATCTATACTCCGCCAGCTGCATTGGTTGCCCATTAGTCTCCGGGTCCAATTCAAGGTGTTGATCATCATCTTTAAAGCCCTTCATGGCTTAGGACCAGGTTATCTCCGGGACCGCATTCTGCCTCATACTTCCCTTCGACCGGTTAGGGCCCACAGAGTTGGCCTCCTCCAGCTCCCGTCAGCCAAGCAATGCCGGCTGGCGGGTCCTAGGGGGAGGGCCTTCTCTGTGGCAGGCCCCGCGCTCTGGAACCAACTTCCTCCAGAGACCCGAACTATCCCCACCCTGCTGGCCTTCCGAAAAGCCGTTAAGACGTGGCTTTTCCTGCAGGCAGGGGGCAGAGCTTAATTCCAGCTGAACTCTCCCCTGGGTATGTTTGGTTGTTGAATGGTTTTTATACTGTAATTTTTAATTTTTATATTATGTTTTTAATTCTGTTTATTGGTTATTTCTTGTATTTTTCTTGTGTTGTACGCCGCCCTGAGTCCCTCGGGAGTTGGGCAGCATATAAGAAAAGCCAAATAAATAAATAAATAAATAAAGAGTTCAGGTTTTAGTTCTATTTTTACCATTAGTATTTCTTCTAGCCATTGAGTGAACACCGGGTTTTGATCACCTCTCTTAGTAAGGCCCTTCACCCGATTGCTCAGTTTGACCAGGTGACCAGTTCTTGGAAGAAACCTGGTTATGCCATTCTTGATAATTATGGAGGCCACTGTGCTCTTAGTAATCTTCAGTGCAGCAGAAATTTTATTGTAACCTTTCCCAGATCTGTGCCTTGCAATAATCCTGTCTCTGAGCTCTGCAGGCAGTTCCTTTGACCTCATTGCTTTTGCTCTGCTACAGTATGCATTGTCAGCTGTGAGGCCTTCTATAGAGAGATATCCAAATCCTTTCCAAATCATGTCCAATCAATTTAATTTACCACAGGTTGATTCTAATCAAGGTGTAAAAACATGTCAGCAATGATCAAGAGAACTGGGAGGCACCTGAGCTAAATTTCAAGTGTTGTTTCAAGGGGTCTGAATACTTATACCAATGTGATATTTCAGTTTTTTCTTTTTAATAAATTTACAGACATTCCTAAAATTCTGTTTTTACTTTGTCATTATGGGGTACTGAGTGAAGATTAATGAGGGAAAAAATTAATTTCAACAACTATAGAATCAGGCTGCAGCATTGTCAGAAGTGAAGGAGGTCTGAATACTTTCTATATAGCGTAAATTTTATTTTATTTATTTATTTTGTTCATTCTTATAGGCCGCCCAACTCCCGCGGGGAGACCACAGGTGTTCTCGTTGGTCTTTATTTCATCCCATCTGCAGGAAGAGCCATGTTTTAATGGTTTTACGGAAGGCCAACAGGGTGGGGATGGTCCGGATCTCTGGGGGTAGTTGGTTCCATAGAGACAGAGCTCCCACAGAGAAGGCTCTCCCCCATGGTCCCGCCAACGAGGCTCTCCCCCATGGTCCCGCTTGGCCGATGGGACCTGGAGAAGACTAACTCTGTGGGACCTGACCGGTCGAAGCGAGGTGTGCAGTAGGATGCGGTCCCGATGCAGCTCTTAAACAGAACTCCTTTAATGCCAGCTTCCAGATAGCATCAAAATTTGATTATTCTTGTATTTCTCTTTGTTGTACGCCGCCCTGAGTCCTTCGGGAGTTGGGCGGCATATAAGAATAACAAAATAAATAAATAAATAAATAAAAGCACCAACAGAGTTGTCGTTCTGAACCAAGGCCAGTTTTATTTATTGCATTTATATCCTATGTTTTCTCTAGAAGCTCAAAGTATCTATATCATATTTTCCTCCCATGTTGTCATCACATTCATTAGACACAAAAAATAATACAGATAGTCCTTAACCTACTAATGTTCATTTAGTGACCATTTGAAGCTACAATGGCACTGAGGAAAGTGACTTATGACCATTTTTCCACACTCGTGTCATGTGATCAAAATTCAGACATTTGGCAACTGACTCATATTTATGACAGTTGCACTTTCCTGGAGTCATGTGATAAACTTTTGCAATCTTCTGACAAGCAAAATCAATGGGGAAGCCAGATTAATTTAACCATGTTACTAACTTAACAACTGTAATGATTCACTTAACAACTAGAGCAAGAAAAGTTGTAAAATGGGACAAAACTCACTTAACAATTGTTTCACTTAGCAACAGAAATTTTGGGCTCAATTGTGGTCGTAAGTCGAAGACTACCTGTCTTTGGTCTAACGTTACTTAGTTGATTTAATTATGGAATTGGGATTTGTGAACCTGTGACCAATAATAATTATTAATTATTTATAGATACATATATATTAGACAATATTCTTTGATTCTTTGGGCTTCAGTAAATGAGCTTCATCTTTTCAAATAAGACCAGAAGGTCTTTTGATTAAATTGACTGAGTGGCAAGACTGATGGCCTTGATGTTAAGGTAAAAACAACTCAAGTTAGCTTAAAATGTGCTAGGCTTTCTTAGGCAAATGGTGCCATTACAAGTGCTGGCATTTCTCAGAGTATGTCAATTTTAGAGTTTAATTTCTAGAAATTGGTCACTTTTTAAACTAGTTAATAGTGTGTAAAGCAACTATACATTAATTTCAGAATTGCAAATTTTGCATCACCTTTTCAAATAAGGCCAGATAAAGAAGTGGTATGCCATGCTATTCTTGCAAAAAAAAACAACGTTCAAAGAAATTATCATGTTTTCAGAGAGAAATGCTGTGATTGCTGAGTTTTATTTGTTGTGTGAGCAAGAAAAGATATCACGGGGGAAGTAAGAAACCCTTCTCTAGTTACCCTACACAGTGATAGGAGTTTCTGAAAGGATTATAAGCCAAGAACCTTTCTAAGTACTGGGATGTTGTTACAGCTAAATCAAAGGTAACTTTCAAAAAAACCCCACACCCTGTCAATAGGTGAGGAAAAGAACAGGCCAAATACGGAGTTATGCATCAGGTATTAGACACAAAGTTATTACAGCTAAAAGGTTTAGGTAAAAAAAAGAAACCTAATCTCATTGGTTTCTTTAGAGTTTTGGTGGGATAGTTGCTGAAACATTTAGGAGGAGAACTGGACACACCGGCTGACAGATTGATATGGTTGAAATGATAGCAGAAAGATAAGGAACTGTGGGTGCCTTTTTATGAATAACCCTCACAGCCATCAAACAACAACATCTTACAAGGACAGAATTTCCATGGCTAAGCTAGGTGGTTTATAAGGGAGTAGCACCCGATTTAAAAATATCTTTGCCATGGTTGTTAAAGCTAATCACTGCAGTTGTTAAGAAAATCGTGCAGGCATTAAACGAATCTGGCTTCTCCCATTGACTTTGCTTATCAGTAGCAAAATGGGAAGGTTGCAAATGGGGATCACATGACTCCAAGATACTGCAATCATAATAAATACATGATGGTTGACAAGTACATGAATTTGGGTCACGTGACCATGGGGATGTTGCGACAAGTGTGATGACTGCTTGTAAGTCAGTTTTTTCAATATCATTGTTAACTTGGAACTGCTCCTAAATGAATGATTATAAGTTGGGGACTGTGTATGTGTGTGCATATATACACAGAGAGAAAAAGAGATAGTGTTGAACCTCCCCCCCCCCCAATTCTTAACAAATAATTTGGTTCTAGCATCACTTTAGAAAACTGAGTGTTGAGTTCACTTCTGGGAAATTCATATGGAGGGTGTTTTTAAATATATAGTTTTACCTCATGTTCTTTTTTCAACCATCAGTGAGACTTTTCATTTGCTTTCAGCCTTCAATATTAAAAGAATCACTCCCAACCTTTAGCATTTGAAATATAACTTCTCTGCTTTGTGCTATCTCCATTAGTCACCAGAGGCTTGTTGGAAACTATGGCCAGATAGGAATATGGTTTCTTGGAAACCATAGTCACTTAGGAACATGGCTTCTTGAAGCCATGGCCACTTAGGAACATAGTTTCTTGGAAACTATGGCCACTCCATTCAAATGTGAATGAGATTGATCAGGTGCTCTAAAATTACTAAGATAATACAATTGAAACCATTTATTAAACAATATACTATATAAATAGTAAATATTACAATTGTCAATGTTGGCCTCTTAATTTTTTAAAAAAACTGAAACTTCTGTATCACTTATATTGTTATTGCCAAGTGATTGGCAAATATAGAAAGGAGAACCCAGTTGAGTCCACTATATCTAATGTCAAGATTGTACATATTTAAAATGTTTAACTCATTTGATATCTAATATTAAACTGATATTAACAATACTGGATTAAAATTAAATTACAAATAAAATTGTCTAGTCCTTACTAGTTCTTATCAAGAAACAAAGCAACCAATTTCAATAAATTTGGATCAGCCTGCACATATGTTGTGTTTATTTGTATGAACATCCCCGTTTTATTTTATAATACATACAATTAAGATGCTTTAAAAACATACAAAGTATAAAACACTAAAAAATGCAGGGAAAACTCGGATTTACAAATATGTTATCAATATCAATAAGAGCCTATTTACATATTCCTGTTCTTATCCAATTTTGTTACTGCAAATGTTTAGGAATAGGCCATTAGAAATCCATCACCACGACCAATAAATTCAAGGTTGAGCTGATCAGATAGATTAATGAAAGGCAGCATAAGGCTAGGGTGCACCTGGAAGCTATTATTCCCTGAGCAGTTTTGGGTGGCAAGCATGTCATATGTGAACAGACTGCGGTTTAACACACCACATATAATATCCTCGTTTGCTCTGCAGACGATCGTGTGCACACACAATACTGATTTCGAACTTTGAAAGGCGCCGCTCATTTCTACTCCAGTCTCCTCCTTGCCCTCCTTGCAATGCCCGAAAAATACCTCCAGGCGGCTCAGTATGAATGACGAAACGGGAACCGGCGCAAAGCCTGTTTGCCGAAACAGAGCGACGGAAATGAGCGCGGCCAGGGGCTTTCTGTCAACGTTTTGCTCAGCTAGCAAAGGTCCTGCACCAGAGCACCGACGGCCTCGGGCAATGCCCGCCAGCGACGTTCTCGGAGGCTGCCGCTGCAGAGAAAGCGGTTCCTTACTTTAGAACAGCGCTCTAAAACGTCCTTTGTTTACTTCGGATCCTCCCGTCCGATCCTTCTCAGGGCAGGTATTTTGTGTATGTGAGAATTTTTTTAAATTTACCATCCAAAGAGGAGATCAAAGAAAAATACTCAAACGAGGATAGTGGCGATTTTCAAGTTGTAAACCTTGTCAATAAAAGCGGCGAGGGAGTACGGCACGTGGATCCCTCTCGCAGGTGCTCTGTTGACCCCGGCCCGCGTCCGCGCTTTCCTTCCTTCTGCTCGGGAAATATTCACAATTCTATTTATCGTTTATAACACGCACAAATTTTCCGTCTTTAACTGGAAATCAGTCGATCGTTTAAATATAAATTTATTTTCGTGTAGCTATCCATATTTATAATATACTCTTATATTAAAGAGACTGTTCACAGAACTAGATTGTAGACTTTTAAAGTCAGCTGTTCAAATGAAGGTAATTTTACCTCGGAGCAATATTATATGTTTCCTAATACAGCAATGAAGTTTGCATACTGTTCCCTTATGATATGGTTTCTCTCTTTTCGGATTTGTAAAGAAGTACCTTTCAATTCGATATTCATAAGATTTTCCAGGTGGCTTTTAAAAAGAAGTATTCTGCCAGTTTTGTGAGCATTTCAGCACTGGAAAATACTCACAGAAATAGAGGGTGGATCTGAAAGAAAAGCCATTTGACAATCTAACAATCTAATTTCCCCCCAAAGTGACTAGTTCTTCAACAGTCAGGGGAAACAGTGGCAGAGCTAAAATGGCTTTATTCTAAAGACTTTCAAGACTTTCCATTTTTAACCAGTGTAATGGTATAATTTTTGACTGGATTGTATGGTTTATATCAATGCCAAAAATGATAGAAGTAGAAATTTCACTTTAGCCATAAAATGTGTTTCCAAATCAATGCTGATAAGCTGATCATTATCACTTCTTGCAAATAAGTTCTGCTACAATTTATTGACAACTAATGAGGTATGAAAATGCTTCTAATAATGTCCGTTAGCAATGCTAACCTGTACAGCAAAAGCAACAATGATACTGAAATGCCGAAACTAAGTTATTTTTATACAGTAAACACTTTTACAGAGATTTCAGAATGAACTATGTTCTTAATGGTTCTTAAACATTTAGCAAGTAAGGAACACTAAATTGCTTACATTCTAAATTAATCTAACATAAGCATTTTTGTTTATTGATTCAACACAATACAATCAACAGGCTTTTTTTAAAATTTTCAGCACATCTTTTGAATACAATTTATCACCCAGAGTAACTGAAAATAAAAAGAACCAATAGATGCATATGTGTATCCTAATGAGTCAGCCAGGGGAATATTATTATGATATAAAAGTGATATTAAAGTATATTTTTGTGTATTTGGTCCGTTATAAGGTTTTATTGTATTATTTTCTACTTAGTGAAAAGTGGAATATTTTATTACTTTAGAAGAAATGTTACTGCAATCAGAAGAGTTCTTTCCTTTTGTATACATTTATCTAGATATCACCATTATATGTAATTTATTTCATATGTTAATGGCAGGACCTTGAAGGAAGTTCATTACTGGAGGGTGAATCCTGGCAGTCAAGGGCAACAAATAAGAAGTATAATAGTAGCAGTTCTAGTTGTTAAAGGAATTGCTTTCAATCACAGCATGAACTTCAAACTGTAAAATCCCTCTCAAAAACTTGTAGTTGATTTTGAACTTTTTCAAGGTTTTTTTTTAACTTTTTCAAGGGTTTTTTTTAAAATGGGGGAAATAGGAATGCTCTTTTGAAACAAGATGAAGAATAACAGAGGGAGGGAAAGATGAGTTTGCTTTATCTTTTGCCAAAACAATTCTCATTTCACATTATATTCTGAGCCCGTTCTTCTAAAAGAGTTTTCAATCACTCCAGCACAAAACTGAATCTATACATTCCTTAAACAATGTTGACCAGACTGAATGGGTCACCAGTCCCTCTTTATTCACTCTTTCGTTGATTTAAGGCAAGAGAGATCAGGATTTATTCTCCTAAATAAATTAGAATAAATAAAGAGTACTTCTTTTTCTCCTCCTCCACAAGTTTTGCAATTTATCAGCAGACATCTAAAGTATAGACTGTCGTTAATGGTGCAATCCTGCTGTTTCTTGGAAGTCCTCTTTAAATCAGTCAAGACTCATTCTCGATGAAACGCACAGCCTACCATTTCAAAGGTGTCCCTGAGGTGGGATTCTCCCAATCCCCACTTCAGAATGTAAACCCACAGAAAGAAAGGGGGGGGGGGGTTGTATCTTGCGTGCGCTTCTTTGGACCTGGTCCCCTCAACTTCCAGGCAATGAGACAAAAAGGAGGGGCGGACGACGGCGCCTCGGGGTGTGTGGGGTACTTCGGTTGGACGTTGCCAAACCTTGCAGTCGACCCCCGATGGGCTATTTGAAGAGCCACTCCTCTTCCCCTTTCTAGGTTGAGCCAGCCGAGAGCCAAGGCAGGGAAGCTGGCAGTGCTGCTCGGCGCAAGAAGGGGGAAGAGGGCGGGAGAGGGACTCCCCGGGAAAGCAAAATTCTGGGCGGGGATTGGACACCTGAGCACACCTTTCTATTCCTCAGATTCTTCGGCGACTGGGCGATGAGCGCCAGCGATTCTACGCCACCAGCGCAGTCCGTTTCCCGTTCGTCCCCGACGGCTGCTGGTAGCCCTTTGGCTCCGTGGTCTCGCAGCGGCCGCGAGGAGCCTGCAATGGCCGTCTACTGCAGCGAAGCCTTTAGCGTCTACCCGCAGACAGCCACCGCCACTGCGGGCCCCTCGGGGCAGAGGCCTTCCGCCGCGACCTATGCGCTTGGCGACTATGGGGCACCGCCGGGAGCTGCCGGGTACCTGTGGGGCGTGAGTAGCGCTGGGCCGTACGTGCAAAGTACCGGCGGCGGCGGCGGCAGTAGCGGGAGCTCAGGCGCGTCCTTTTTGCCCTACGGCTGCCCTCCGAGGGCCGTCGGGGGGCCGCAGATCCTGGCTTCGCCAGGGCCTGCGTCTGGCTCAGGCTCAACAACCGAGCTGGGCTGGCTTAGTCTGGCTAGCCAAGAGGAACTGCTACGCCTGGTGCGACCGCCGTACTCTTACTCGGCACTCATCGCCATGGCCATCCAGAGCGCTCCTGAGCGCAAACTGACGCTCAGCCACATCTACCAGTACGTGGCCGAGAACTTCCCCTTCTACAAGCGCAGCAAGGCCGGCTGGCAGAACTCCATCCGCCACAATCTCAGCCTCAACGACTGCTTCCGCAAAGTTCCGCGGGACGAGGACGATCCTGGTGCGTGTCTCCTCTCTCTTGGGCCGGGGTAGTGTGTGTGCGTGCGTGCAGACGGCGGAGTAAGACAGATTCCTGTCCCCAGAGGGGATGCGGAATTATTCCGCTTTCTTTTTACCGCCGCGATGACATCTGGGCTGGTCCTCCGCGCCCAGCAGTATCTGACCCATTGCAGCCGCTCCCAATGCTAGACAGATGAACTTGGATGCAGGTAGCGATAATTAAATATCGTTCAAGCTTATCAGCTTCCAGCTCAGGCTAGGCTTCTATTTGTTTGTTTGTTTTACCAGCCCAGCCCCCTTAGATCAAGCAGGTGTTTCTCCCAATTAAATTTGCTTAGGAACATCAAATCACTTTTCTTCCGAGGTAAGTTCTGCTATAAAATCAATTGAACTCAGTGGCCATCGTTTCTGAATAGATGCGCATAGGACTGAGCTACTTGGATTTTTTTCTCAGATGACCCATGCTAAATAGTGCCAGCATCACCACTCTTAAAACATTCCTAATTGCCCTAGCATACTTTGTATGAGATTGCCAAATTGCAATATAGAGCGATTTAGTAAGATTTCCAACCTGCGATCCATCATTATTCTGGATTAATTAAAAGCATAGGAGAGCAAGATTCGTGTGTGGTATGTATTCAGCACTCCCGTTGTACATGCCTTAGAGCTAAGTTCTAATTTACTGAAATTGAGGTCACTTCAGTCTTGGAAGGAGACTTTTTTCAGTTCAAATGAACTGGTTCCAGATATTTAAAATCTCTCATTCATCTGCGTGTTACTGAAAAACATGAATTAATTCTGCCATTCACATGAACTGCACCTGCACTGGATGTATTTGGAGGAAAGCAATCTTTGCAAAATAACACTAGATATGTAGACTCAGATATAAGAATGTAGAATTAAATGCAAACTTGAACATCTTTCTAAGTACTGAAATGTCTGCTATGAACTATCTTTGCATCTCGAGCCCTATGGGAATGTAAGAGGTTACTTATACTTTTTGCCTGCTTTCAGTTTTAAATTTTTAGATTCACACCAGAAGAAAATGCCTATTTAAAAATATAATTGGCACATGAACATGCAGGAATTAATTGTTAATTGATTAAAAAACATGGGTAATACTGTACTCATGTCACAAGCTTCTAGGGAAGATTACTGGGGTAAAGATTGTGTCCCAGATAATCATTCTGTGATTGTCCTTTTACTGTAAAATAAGAAGCTTGCCATTAGATATAAATTAGGATCCTTCTTAACACTCCCAACTATTTGTGTGCAAAAGCATAAAAGTGGATTCCTCCCCCAAGTTTTTCCATTGATGTCCCCTAAAAAAAATCCCACAGGTTGTCCTAAAGGTGCTTTTCCAAAAGACAACTAGACTTTCTTGGTTTTTTTCTTTGAAAACGTTTTGCTTCTCATCCAAAAAGCTTCTTTAGTTGTGGTACACAGGTGCCTACCTTTGCCTATTGACTTTTAAAAGTTGTTATTCAGCTTCCCTTCACTGAGGCTGCATCCACAGCAGATGAGTCTCAAAGAGCCACTTTGTTCTCACAGCTATCTTATGTTGTATAGACACTCTCTCATTGCATTTCCTCAATTCCAGGCTTCTACACATTAACCTATTGCTTCTAAATTATTAGTGAAAATCAGTTTGGGCCAAATTAGATATGACACTATTCTTGTATTTAGATGGGAGTTTGTAGAGTCAATTACAGACAATAGAAAGTAGGGAGAATGTTTTCATCTTTTGCTCTTGTCCATATATTCCACTATTCTTATTTACAAAAGATACTTGTGCAATTGCTTTCTTATTTAGCCCTGAATCCTTGGATTTTTCTGAGGATCTTCTGAAGCTTATTGGAGCTTCTTCAGAAATTCAGCAGTGGTATGTAAGTTTCTTTGAAAGATGTTGCTTTCCATGACCAATATTCCCTTGTGATACATGTCTGGAAAGAGCTGCTGTGTCCATTCCACTTCATAGTCTCACAGCCAAATTATATGTGATCAGAACAACTGCACTTCTGAATGATTTCTGCATCAAACATAGAAATTCTCTCTGTCTCTGTCTCTCTCTCTGTCTCTCTGTCTCTGTCTCTGTCTCTGCCTGTCTGCCTGTCTGCCTGTCTCTCTGTCTCTGTCTCTGTCTCTCTCTGTCTCTCTCTGTCTCTCTCTGTCTCTCTCTGTCTGTGTCTGTGTCTGTGTCTGTGTCTGTGTCTGTGTCTGTCTGTCTGTCTGTCTGTCTGTCTGTCTGTCTGTCTGTCTGTCTGTCTCTCTCTCTCTCTCTCTCTCTCTCTCTCTCTCTCTCTCTCTCTCTCTCTCTCTCTGTGTGTGTGTGTGTGTTTTGGAACAAAACTAAGAGAAATGTACTAGGCTGACAGATAATTGGAATTTTAGAAAGTGGGGAGAGAGTTAACTATGTGCTCCTTTTCATAAAAAATAAGACAGAAATATCCTTTTTGTTATGGGTCAGAGGGATAGTTACCTTCTTCTCTGTGCTTAGGTTTGATCCTCTGTTGTATTCTTTTAATTATTTTGTTAATAGTAAAATAATAAACCATCATAATCTTGAGTTGTATTGAGACCTAACAGGTTAGTCTGGTACACTAGGTGTGAATTTTGGATCCTAGGCAAAAAATACCAGCATATATTGTTCAGGGGTTCCTGGCCATGAAGTCGGGATAGAAACCTATATTCTACAATTAATCTAGTGCTGCTGACAGAGCAAAAAGAATCAAATGCCTATAAAGCAAGGACATATATGCCTATAAAACTTTTAAGAAGCTATAATATGTGGGGACTGTGCTGAAAGATGTGACTCTGGCATATTCAGCCGAGAACTGATCTGGATAATGGAAAGGAAAATTTATGACTTTTGCCTATATCTCTTACATAAAACTAATTTGAAAACTAATCCCATTATTTTGCTTGAAATTATGTTCACATTTGTCTGGAGTAAAACTGGAAGCTTCTTTCAGAAATTGTTAGATTATTAAAGTTCCCATATCCCATTTGGTAAAGGGGTGCAAAATAGAGGCAGCACAGACTGATAGAACTCAAGAGTATTTGAAATAGATATGGCTATTTCAATGGGAAAAGATTCCTGTCATATACTAAGCCAAATTTCAACCTCTACATTCCATAGATCACAAGAAGAGGAAAGTTAAAGAACTGAAAGACCCTGTTCTATCCATAGATGACTTCTCCAAAACCTAAGACTTGAACCCCAATTTTAATATTGTCTTCTATAATTAAAAAAAGGCTTCCCCCTGTTTCTGAAACAAAGTATGTGTTTGTTACTCATCCAGATAGCTTAACAAGCATTATACATTGAAATATTATGCAAAGAAATTCTATAAACCATACTTTCTGGTGTGTGTGTGTGTGTGTGTGTGTGTGTGTGTGTGTGTGTGTGTGTGTGAGGCAGTTTTGTGGGAAAATAAACTTGCATTTTCAGAGGGCTGCGATAATTGTTAAAACATTTATGTTTGAAAAATAAAGCATATTTACCATATGTTTCTTTGAGGGATAAAGTATGTTGAAAGTTATGTTTCTCTCCCTAAGTAGCTTTGAAATTTACTTATGAATTTAGTTTCCAGCCCCAAAGTGGATCTTTTGATTAGGTAGTGATTGGAAAGAGAAGTTACAAACAAAGGAGAATTTGCTAATTCCACAGCATTACACTGAATTATGGGGATATTTGAATTCTTGCATAATCAAAACTATTATCTGAATTAATACTGAATTTATCATTGGGGTTTGTTTTCAAAATTAAGGCAGACATATCTTGCTCCCAGCTTCAATTAGTACATAGAAGTTTAGGGGTGTTGTCTATTGTAAGTGATATGACTCTACTTCTGTTTTGCTTTTTGAATTTTGTATCTGCAAGAAAAAGAAAGGAGTCAGAAACACATTAATGATGCTGTTTAATCTTCTCACAAAATGCCACACATAAAGATGAATAACTCATAATTAACAAACGATCAGTTCAACAAAATCGAGTAGCTACTGGTAGAGATAATGAAAACTTTTGTATGTCAGGCTCAGATTACTTGGACCCTTCTGTAAATGTCAGGCCATTGTTAAAATAGGAGAGAAAGCTGAGCAGAAGCATTTGTAATGCAAAGGAGTTTTGCAATGTAGTTTTTCCTGTCAGGCCACAAACTAATGAAAACAAAAAACATATAAACTTCCACACATGTGAGAATGTTAAAGATGCTGTTGTTTAATGGTGGCATTGAATTTTTGTCTTCTCTAAATAATTCCCCACAGGATCAGTAAACCTCAGGTTTAACCAGAAGAAAAATGGGAAATGAGGGAAGCAATTGATTACTACTTCTTCAACACTTCGCATATTGAGGGCAAAGTTGCTGTTGCCAAGGGTCAGGCAGATTTTCTAATAGCCAGGGACTATACTTCTCCATCTTATTTTAGATGGGTTGGAGAGCAAGAGGAAGATGTAATCACATCACAGCAGAACTTTTTTATGTTGTCTCCCCCCATTTCTTATGGGCACGAGTAGCAGTGTGCAAGTCATATAAGGTTACTTTTCTTGAAACCAGAAACACACTTTATTGCTTTGTTTTCCACTGAGCTGGGGTATGAACCCCATGGATGTTTGAGAGCAACAAGACAGGTTTTGGTGTCATCTGTAGCTCACTAACCACGGCTTGCTTGTTCTTGATCTTCTGCAACTTCAGGGGCAGCATTTGAGTACAGAAATTATATGCTGCAACCAGAGGCTACAATAGATGAATTCCAGAATCCCAAGGCAAATGCACTACTTAATTTGGTTCCCTTAATCTGTATTAGGGAGAATTTCAAGTCTGTTATGCAGAAAAGATTTTATGTTTCAGGTGGGTTTAAAAGAATTTGTGCGTATGGAGCAAAATTTTGGCCAGGAAAAAAAAACATTTCTGAAAACTAGTGTTGCATTCATGGTGTCAAAATGACGTGAGCATTTTAATTGTAGATTAAAAATTAGCATGAGGATGTGTGGGTGTGTACATGCACACACATGTGAAGGGTTTTTGAACAATATGAACACAGATACAATTAATCTGGCTAAAACTTGGATTAATTTATAGCTAAATGTTGAGGTGTGCCTAGAGTATGAAGCATTTTCTCCCCACTCCAACCTTTTTTTTGTACTATTATAAAACTTGTTAATTGTATTATTTCAATACAGTGATGTTTATATAATATAATTAAAGATTGGCATTTTATTATTTATAGCCCATAGTATTGAAAACAGAAAGAATGTAATTATAATTGATCAGTATAATAAGCATAAAATTATTTAGTTTTTCCTCTAAAATTGAATATAGCATTAAGACAACAACTGCTGTGACTTATGTCATAGTATTTGTTATATGGTAGAGTTTTGATCTTAATTATTTAATATAAAAGAAATTCTTATTGAATTGGATATGATTTTAGGAGAAATATACATTTAATGGTGAAGGGAGAAAATAATCAGATCACTTTCAATGAATGTTGTGCCCTAACTGACAGGATTTCACATACCTCAGTAACGTGTCCTGAAATTAAATGCTAGCCTCCCTCTCATCTGTTCTTCCTGAAACTCTCTTTTGTAACTTGATCTAGAATGTATAATACAGGAAATAAAAACACACAGAGAGATATCTTCACATCAGCTTCCACTCCATACAATTTCCTGGTCAGACCTATATCCCTGTTTATCCCAAGTTTAGCATTTGATAGTCAACAATCAAATCAACAAGGAGTGTAACCCACAATAAATCTATGGATTAAGTTAGTACATGTAAGTAATGATAATAATTGTACATTTTGATTATACATGGAAATTCCCAAAGGATTATTTCACATACCAGGTTATGTGACACTTTTCTCTTGCGAAACTTTAGCAACCTATTCTTCACAATTCATGTTTTTCAACACATACAATATTCTTCTTTTCCTTAGTGTGGTTATGTTCCACCTGTGCTGGGCTACAAATCCTAATACACCAGCCAGCTGCACTTACCACCCTAAACTTTTCCAGTTAGCTGCATAGTGGGCAACAGCACAATGCAGATTCTTGCACAAGATGAAATAACTTGGATGGTAACTGATCCACTCCTGCATGGCTGTGCCTTGGGAACTTCACCAATGTTCTAGGTTGAACTCCCTGGCATTCACCAAGAATATCCACAGCTCTGAACTTTGCAATGCATAGTTGGCAATTATGCGTTGCCGCCAACTCATGAATCTTCCCATATAAAGAGGCCACAACTCCATATCTGGAGGTAACATAATCAAATCATTCGGGGTGTGGCCATACAGGCTGTGTAATGATTTCTATAGTCTTTAATTTCTTGGGAACCAGTATGCAGAGCAGCAAATGAGCCAGCTATTGTTCATTAAAGAAAGCACCCTCTATCCTTTGTCCATCTTTAGAGTAGCCACAATGGAAATTTGTTTTAAAAATTATTCCTTCTGGTTTTAACCAATGTTCACATAGGAGAGGCGGTAGCTTTGTACATTGTAGGTATACAGTCTGGAGCCAAATGTAAATGAGATACATTTACTTTTTCACTTTTAAAAATTGCAGCCAATGTAATAAGGTTTGAGTTGTAATGATCATTTTCTATATTTTGCCCACTTTTCTTTTGTTATGCAAAGCATCTGTTTTTAAGATTTAATATATTTTAGATATATTTTCTGCTTAGTACATAGACTGAATGATGAAGCCCTGCTCTTCACTGGTCTCTTTTTCTAGAGTTTGGGATTTCTTTCCTTTTTTTATGGTTTCTCTTCTTTTTGGGGGGGGGCAGTATTTTGATCCAGCCATACAAAAGGAGCATTGATGTTTAAAGCTGGGGAGTATGGGATTCCGCTTGGGTTGGGAATGGATTCTTTTTTTCCAACTTTTTCTCTTATTCTTCAGGAAAGGGAAATTACTGGACCTTAGACCCAAACTGTGAGAAAATGTTTGACAATGGGAATTTCCGCCGCAAGCGCAAGAGACGTTCTGATCCCAGTGCCTCTGGAGTGGCATCTGGTGTTTCGACCTTGGGGACCCTGAAGACTCAGGAAGGGATTCCCATCACTTTAGACCCTGGAAAGCCCTGCAGTGACAGCCCTTCCTCAGTTCTGGAGCCAACAGCGTCTCTGAGGGACACCATAAAGAGCAGCTCTCCACCTGTGGTTGCCCCACCAACCCCAAGCTGCCTCAGCACCTTTTTCAGCAGCATGAACTCCCTCAACAGTGGGCCTCGTCTTCCTGAACTGCAGCATCGAAGCCACCCTGCTGGCCCAATTAGGGGCAGCAGTTTCAACCAGGATCCTCCTTCGACAGAGCAGCTGCAACGAGTCTCGGGTCCGGCTGGCACCTACTATAGCCATTTCCATCCTAGCAGTGGAGGCCAGTCAGGACAGTACAATCATTTATACAACTTCACAGTCAACAGCCTCATTTATGCCCGGGAAGGCACTGAAGTATAAGGCTGATTGCCCTGACCTAGCAAGACAGACCAGAGAGCTTCTTCGTTTTTCTAATTTTAAAACAAAGTCTGCATCAAATATCTGGAAGGCCCAGGAGCAGAAAAGGTTTTGGAAACCTGCTGTTTGAAAAACATTGTACAGTGTTCTGCTGTTTCTGCCTATTGTGAGGATGCAATATAATTTTGATTATTGAGGCTCTCTGGAAGGAGTGATTTAGAAAGATTTCAGGGATTGAAACTAAATATATAAAAATAGTACATTGCTTGCTGGTCACATTTTCTTTAATTATTGAGCCATTGTTTATGGCACTATGGTGTAAAAGAAACAGAAAAGGAGATTTAATGAAGTCCCTTTATCAGTGTAAAAAAAAACCTGAATATTTTTGACAATGATAACTGATACAAAGCTTGTAGTAAATGCTACAGAATACCTGCCAGTTGTTAGACAATCAACTAAAATCCGGTTCACCAGTCCTCAGTCAGCCATCAAATTTAAATGATGAAATTTATTGAATCCCAGTTGCTTATAAACATTGTTTGAGTTCAGTCTGGTAAATCACAGGTCTTAGATTAAAAACTGTATTACTGACATAGTTTAGTAATTAATGACAAAATTACTGTGCACTTTTATATAAGAGAGCAGTGTGAACCACTTCTTTTATGGTGAAGTTATTATTGCTACATATATTTTCATGGAAACGAATTCCATGAAAATTGGTGCACGCAAGACAGCTGTAAAGTCATTCAGTTCAGTTGGTTTGGGGTTATATTATTTCAGATGTGGATGGGGGAAATAAAATATTTGATCCTCTGCCATATCAGAAACTTCCAGCATAGAGAAAACTACTTTGTCCCAATAAATATTTTGTGTTGGGATGATTTTTTTTTCTGTGTGAAGGGCTGTATTTTTTCAACGTATGGCTTTTGAAAAATACCACATTCTGAACTGGTCGATTATATAACAACAATTATATAAGTGTGGAATATCTTCCTTGGAGCCTTCCTTTCCATACTACACGTGACTGCCTAGTTGCTAGGATTAAGAACTAATTTTTGTGAAAACATGAGTTTGATAGGGCTTTCTGCCAAAGACATACACTTTTAACCTTCCATTTTCAGCAGAACAAACATCTTGAATATTCTTTTAAATACATGCTACTTTGTAATAGGCTACACTATATATGTATTCTTACATGTCTTTGTACATTATGAAATAATACTTATTTAAAATGTTTTTGGAAAGTTTGTATTTTTCTTCGATAGTTTATTAATAAATTTTTCAAGTTGTTACATTTTTACAAATTTCTTCAACTTTTCCATTATGTGTTTTTCTATTTCTAAATAGGATTTGGAAAAAACTTGGATGGATGGATGGATGGATAGATGGATAGATGATAGATAGATAGATAGATGATAGATGGTAGATAGATTGATAGAATGATAGATTGATAGATGATAGATGACAGATGGATAGATGGATAGATGATAGATAGATAGATAGATGATAGATAGATAGATAGATAGATAGATAGATAGATAGATAGATAGATAGATAGATAGATAGATAGATAGATAGATAGAATAGATTTAGAATACAGATTCTTTGTTATGGACATTTCATTGAAATGAAACCACAGTTGCAGTGCTCCCATTTTTTAATCAACCACTGCATTTTAGTGAGCTGCCACAGAAATAAGTCTCAAAATAGCACTGTCAGACTTTTTCATTCTGATTGGACAGTTTGTATGCATGATTTTTCTTCTTCTTCTTGAATAGATAAAAATCTGAAGTCTCCAATCTCTGCATCATATCAAAAGTAGCTTACATTTATCTAATTTAGTTATCAATTGGAATTTTAATAAAAATGAATTCTGGGCTGAAGCAACTTATCTTTTCAATATGACAGTTAAGAGTCAAATTATCTATTGGTTAATTAAGTTAAAAAAACATCTTGCCACTTTTATTTTGAAGATATTCTTGCTTTCTTTCTAAAAGATATAACACATACCCTATTTGCTCAGAAAGGTGCTATTTTCAGGAAAGTACAGTAAGGTCCGGGTTTTCTAAAACTTTATTTCGCCCTTAAATTTTCATCCCTTCTAAAGGCAAACATTGTGAATACAATCTATATATTACTTCTAGTGATAGTTGTCTCTGTCATCTCCGGCTGATCTAAGGAACAGGTGTATTTGAGATGGGTAGGAGTTTGGGGGGCTCCTAATTATATGCTTTCACTACCTTACCTGATAGGTACGTGCAGATAAGGGATTATGGCAATTAGTTGTTCTTGATATCATGATTGATTATTGAAATTATCTGCTCATTCCTAAACAAATATGGATGGCAAAACATTCGTAGCCTGAAAGACATTGGATTACGACTCAAAAAAAAAAATTCCCATGGAAGGGACACTATTTTTGAAATTATTTAAATATCCAGTTGATAAACATATTTAAATTCAGAAATGCTACATAATACGTTCCATATTGCTCTTTGAGCATAAACCATAATGTATTTTTATATATCTATCCAGATGATTGACATAGAATTACACCCCAAAAAACATACCGAAGATTGCAGCCTTATTACAGCTGATAGTTGCATAAGAACAGACTCTTTGGATGTACAGTAGCATCATGTACCGTATTTTTCGGAGTATAAGACGCACCGAAGTATAAGACGCACCTTAGTTTTGGGGGAGGAAAACAAGGGAAAAAGGCCTCTGCCTCCAAGCAATTTGCCAAACAGTAAACAGCAAACAGCACAGATGATATACACTGTTTGCTGTGTATTTCTGTGCATGTGTGCTTGACTCATAGAAATAGCAAAGAATTGGAGAAATGTACATTATGCCAGAAAGTTTTCTTAAATGTAATCACACTAACTCTTCCCAATTATTTAAATAGATCTACTCCAAGGTAACTAAACTCTAATACTAAACAGGATACTGTTACATTTCATACTATACTTGTACAGAGCTGTTAAAATTAATTAAAATTTCTGGAAGTATACATTATTCTCTATTATTTAAAAGAAGATACAATAGCACTGGGCCTCTTCAGAGCAAGCATTTATTTTAAAAAGCTTCTTTATTTTGTTAAATTGTCTAGATTTACAGGGATCTCCAACCTTGGCAACTTTAAGACTTGTGGACTTCAACTCCCAGAATTCCACAGCCAGCAAAGCTAACAAAGCTGGCTGTTGAATTCTGGGAGTTGAAGTCCACAAGTCTTAAAGTTGCCAAAGTTGGAGATCCCTGGCTCTAGAACAATAATAAAGCAGTCTTTAAAAAGTAAGTCTAATAATTTGAACATTCTACAGACATTTAGTTATTCACTTACCCCCTTTCCATCCAGTTCAGCAAAAAATAAAAATCTGCCTGTCTCTGCCAGCTATTTGCCTTTGTAGTTAGTTTCACTTTCATTTTTCTACATGGCTAATCAGCTGTAGATCGGGGAAACTGCTACTGACTTGCTTGGCTTTACAGGCTCTTCCCTCTTTCCTGCAAGCAGGTAAATTGATGGAAGACAGAGGCCAAAGGGTGGGGGTGGCTGGGTGGGTGGGGCTGCATTCAATGTATAAGACGCACCCAAGTTTTCACCCTCTTTTTGGGGGTAAAAAGGTGCCTCTTATACGTAATTCTAATTGGGTGTTTGTATTGGATGTCAAAGACGCTCCAGTAATAAACTACAGAGTTGATTCTATTAGATCAGAGGTATAGAACCCAAGCAGCCCTTCCAGGACTTATTCTCCCCAAGAACTATAAAACCACCCTAGAGTTCCCACAATGGGTGGGGTGTGCTTTGTGGAGCAGTCTGCTAGGCCAGAAAGCCAAAAAGGACCCAGGGGTTTCCTTTATGTAATGGAATGTATGAGACCAGGGAAGAGATGCTGCCTAGGAAACAATCAGAGAGAGAGAGGATTCCCACCCTAATGGACCAGGCAGTTAAAAGTAGACTCAGAAAGTTAACAAGTGAACTGAAGAGACATAGAGAACAGGACAACAGAAGGAACGGGAGCTGCCCAGGCCCAGAAAAGCCATTGCTTAAAATATATATATTTGCTGTTGTTCTACATCCATCTGAGCTGGAAGAGCTGTTGCTGGGAAGACATCCTAGTAATACAATTTGGAAAAGTATTTAACCAAGTGCCCCCAAATCTGAACTTTTGATTCGACTCTAAATCATCTGCAACCAGGACATCGGATTGACAAAGACTGGTCCATACTTAAATACAGTTGGAAAAACTATCTGCGTGAACCCAGCGTTGTTGTTTATGATGCTTAAAAGCAAAATTGGAAGAATCCGAGCAACATAATTTAATTTCCTCCCAGTATTCTGAACCAACGTCCTCCAGCAGGTTAACCTCACGCAGTTATGTATATGTTTGTGACATGTAAATATCTGGTAAATCCAGCCTTTGTTCTAGATAAATACAGAGACAAAGATAGTAAAACCTGTTGCAAAAAAAGAAATAATCCATATGAAAATGGTGTAAAACAACCTCATCTAAATGTAGTTCATAATCTGATCTAAATGTAGTTCATAAAATCATATATCAAAAAGTCCTTCCTGTCAATGATTACTTCAGCTTCAACTGCAACAATACACGAGCACATAATAGATTCAAACTTAATGTAAATCGTTCCAAACTCGACTGCAGAAAATACGATTTCAGCAACAGAGTGATCAATGCGTGGAATGCACTACTTGACTCTGTGGTTTCTTCCCTAAAGCCCCAAAATTTTAACCTTAGACTGTCTACAGTTGACCTCACCCCATTCCTAAGAGGTCTATAAGGGGCGTGCATAAGTGCACCACTGCGCCTACCATCACTGTCCTACTGTCCTATTGTCCTCTTTTATTGGTACTTTATGTTATGTTCATACAAACAACTACTATCCTGTACATGTTTGACAAAATAAATAAATAAATAAAATAAAAATAAATCATGTAACCTGATAAATGCATCTCCATTTTTTCATACTGTAGCAAAGAAAGCCATCTATTCACAGCAAATGTCTGTGATCACCTAATATACAGTCATAGGAAAAATGTTTTTGGTATGAAGGAGGATCCATCAGCTCTTATTGTAGTCAAGGTGGTCTTTGTCTAGCAACTACAATTACAGTTGCTTCTGCTCAATTTTTCTTTAAATATTTGCAAATTTTATACTGCAAACTGGTAGAATCTGTTTGAACAGGAGTTTTATTCCTCACAGGCTGACCCAGTAAAGTGTAGGGCCAAACACTTTTATGCTTCAGTTAGCAACCATCAGTTTAAAAAAGAGAACAAAACGAAGCATGGGAGGAAATGATTTTTAGTAAGACTTGAAGCACATGGGGAGGCCTGACCTCTCCCTTTCTGCCTGCAGTCTTGATGAAAATCCCCCTCTGCCCAAGTGACAATTAACCATAGGACACCCCTCCCCTTAAGTTTCCTAAGCTTAATTGCCACACAGGAGGGATAGTTTTGCTAAGATTATAAAGGGAAGGGAAGGATCAAATTTCCCCATGTGCTGAATTCTCAGTAAAATTCACCCTGTACTTTAATTACAAAAGGAAGGCATAGATACTATTCCACAAATTAAAAAAATATTGCTTGATTTGACCATATACATCATGAATCAATTTAATGTTAAACATTAAATATGGTGTAATTTTCCCACATAAAAAACTGTGACTTGGATCACTTATTACTGGTAACATTAATTAAGGCTTGGAGTTTTACTAGAAGATGCAAACAATAAGTTTGAATCATGTTTTTGTTAGGGGTCTCAATTATATTAACTTAAATTAACTGCATCATTTCCTTAAAAAATTATTCTGATAAAAAATAACTCCCCAGCTCATTTCCCCCTCCTCCATTATGTTATCTATGTTGACCTTACATTGCCTTATACCGTGTTTCCCCCAAAATAAGACCCTGTCTTATATTTTTTTGAACCCTGAAATAAGCGCTTGGCCTTACTGCCATGCACTCAAAAGCCCGATTGGGCTTATTATCAGGGGATGTCTTATTTTGGGGGAAACTGTACTAGCTTACCTTCCTTCAGCCTGTGGTCTCATTTTTAATATGAAAATGGAACTGTAGGCCTACTTTACAAGAATATTGAAAGGCTTATCAGATAATGCAGATGATGTGCATTAAATGTTCCATGAATGTTTCAAAACCAAGATATGAATATTAAGTCACTTGCGTATAACAATTCTTCCTCAGATTCTTCATGGGCTGTGTGATCTTATGACCTAGTTCACAAGACAAGACAAAACAATTGCAACTACCGGTATCTAATGGCTATCTTGGCATTTTATTCTCAATATAATATTGTTCATTAACCAGAGCAGGGGTAGCTAATACATGTTTCAATAGTCTGCACGATAAAATTAACAGGGTTACATATCAGATTGATTTAAAATCTTCCCAAAGAATAAAATCTTCAAAACATGTTGGCATGATCAGCTCTAGAAAATGCCATAACTAAGATGGCACCTGAATTTCTCTGTGGCACATTGCCAAATTAGCAAGTTGTAAGACTTTGAGGTTGCTATGTGCAGAAAGTACAGTCTTTATTCCCTATTCTCCTATAAGACTCTATAGTCCAATATTGTAGATGGAATAGGTTGGTATTTCCAAAAAATGCAAACTCAGTATCTGCCAAAGGGTCAAAGTATCAAAATATGCCATAATCTAATCAAAATTAATCAAAATATGCAACAGCCATTAAATGGTATCTTTTTACTAAAAGAGGCAAACTAATACCATCTGCCTGATAATTATTCTAAGTTAACCTACCGGTACTCTAAATCTAAATGGTATTGTATAGAGGCTAGATGGATCTTTATGTTGGGAAGAATGTTCTACAGGTCATTCAGATCAAATTTCTGAGGTTTATGTTTGCTGCACCCAGACAGTAGCTACGGTAATTGTCTGACCTATTCCAGTGGTGGGTTTCACTTACCTTTGTTACCGGTTCGGGAACGGGAGCGCGCACGATGAGATGACGTTCTGCCGGGTGGGTGGGGCCTCCCGCTGCTGTTGCTACCGGTTTGCCCAAACCTGGCTGAACCGGTAGGAACCCACCACTGACCTATTCCTAATAGTGAGGTAAGAGTATGGGACCTGTTATTCAATTGTTGGCTAAAGCTTCAATTCTTCCCTTCAGGTTTACTTCCATTAATATTGATGGATCATTTTCCATCAAGCTGGAACAATATTATAGAACAAAAATTAATGATCTCGTGTTTAAGGGAGGGTTTATAGAATATCTGGGTTATGATCATGCCACACATACACTTCTTCAAAGATTAAACAATATTAAATTTTAGATGCAAGTCAACAGTTTGGCACAAGAAAGCAGAATTTCGGTGGCAAAAAAGCTTATGGGAAGCATCCAATTATCTCTCCTCACTTACATTTCCCAAGTTAAAGAAATATTTTTTTGTGTACGTGGGCTAAGCATAATATTTTACCTTTAGCACTATTTAAGTGAAGATATTCTAAGACAGTGTTTCCCAACCTTGGCAACTTGAAGATATCTGGACTTCAACTTCCAGAATTCCCCAGCCAGCATTCGCTGGCTGGAGAATTCTGGAAGTTGAAATCCAGACATCTTCAAGTTGCCAAGGTTGGGAAACACTGTTTTAAGATCTCATATGTTTCTGCTCACTCTACCAGATCAAGTGAAAAGGCAATTATTTTCTATCAACAATCTTATTGGGTCCTGGAGTTATGGCTTCTCTGTGGCAGCACCTGCCCTATGGAACAGCACTCTCCATGGATTCAAATGGTTCCAATTCTATTAATCTTTCAAAAAGCTTTGAAGACGTGGCTGTTTTCTCAGGCATTTGGACTAGGTAGTTAGATGAATTTGCTGTTGTCAATGTGTTTCTGTGAGTGGGTTATATTTTTGGGGGAGGTGTGGGGGAGGGTTTGTATCTTTTTAGTCCTTATATGCCAACAAGAGTTGCTTGTTTGAGATGGATGAAATATTAGCCCTTGTTCATTTGCACCCTGGAAGAACAGATAGCTTGTATATGAGTTTAACTTTTCTCAAATTTCAAATTGTCTATAACCCAGGTGATGACAAAATACTATGCAGTGCAACTAAAAGTAACACCACTAAGTAATACAAGTTGTCCCAGAATTATAAATCGGTTTATTTGTTGACTTCCTTGGGATCCAATGTTTTGTTTTATTTGTCTTTAATATTCCTAGCCTTTGGGCATAATAATGGACATTGTTGATGTTGATTCTGACCTCTTGTTTGAGATGGATCTCAAACAATGGCAGCTGAAAAATAGCAGTGGGGTCTATTTCCTAGTTGTGTTCAGGCCTGCCGTAGCAGTGGAGGTGAGATTCTGGGCAGTAGTTCAGCAGGTCATTGGAGTTGAGTGATAGTTTCCTTTTTTGATGATTTTTTTTAATGCTTGAGGCAGTCATTCAATTTATTTGTGTATTTTTCCAATTGTCACAAACAACATTTAAAAAATCCGATAGTCAGTCTTTTTTCTCCTCAAAAGAAGTGTTGAAAATTTCTGTCTGCCACAGATTCCAACATTGTGCTTGCTCCCTTTTCACCTTTCAAGAAGGGCAAAGCAATGACGGAGGGAGGTGGAAGAACAAAGGAAAAACAAACTGCCTTCTCCATCAGGAATGGCCAGGGTTCTCTCTCTCTGATATTTCCAGTTCTGTTTAGGAGAATGAAAGGGGATTAAATTCTTACTAGAAACAAAGTTTCCCTAAGGAAAATTGGCTTTGGGGCAGGAACAGAAATCTATTATTTAAAATGTGATGGTTCTATAAAGGATTTAGGTCCATATTATTTTTAAATGACATTGATTCTTTGTACCACCAGGAAAAAGAGAGTGGGCTGGGTTGGTGGGAGATTCAAGTACACAAATATTCTTGAATGTTTTCCAGCCTTTTTGTACACCATCTAACTGGACCTTCAAACCATGTGTGGTCCATAAAGCTCAATGTCTGCAATAAGCAATACATATTACCAATTACATTGCTTCCTTGTGCTTATTACTGGTTGAGTTTTCCCAAGAGGCAAAGACAGAATAGATTAGGCTTTTTAAACAGAATGATAGTTTTGTTTTGTATAAAAAAAATTATGCGGGTAGTAACAATAAGCAAATATGAGAAATTCAATGTATGCATAGGAAATAATTAGTATGTTAAAATGCAAATGTCACATTTGTGGTAGCATATAATTTAATCAAGGAGCCATTATGGAATAGAGGGCTGGAATCAGATTTAGGGCCTTCACTGCTGAATTAAAATGCCATCCATTCATCTTTGAGCCACAAGAAAAAATCGTTCCATTCTCCACTTCAGTCGTGTCTGACTCTCAGTGACTTTATTTTACTAACTGCTCTCCATGCTACCCTGTCAAGTGCAGCTTCTTTCAGTTGTTGGATGTTCATCTTTGTATCAGCTTTGATGGTATTAATCCAGCGACTTCTTTGCTTGCCCCTTCTTCTTCTTGATCCACTAAGTTCTCCAATGAATTTGCACGTATGACAATGGCCAAAGTAAATCAGACGTAGTCTTGCGATTTTGACTTCTAATGATCACAAGAAAAATACTATCACTAATTTTGTTGTTCTATCCTACCTTGACTTCCCATCAAAGTAACAAAATGTTTCCAAACAAAACTGCTGACATTGTTAATAAATCTTTTATACACTTTGAGGATACCTTAGGATTGGAATAAGGGGGAAAGCATTATTTCAACACAAGTACTGTTTTTCTGGGAGTCATTTGCTAGAATAGAATAGAATAGAATAGAATAGAATAGAATAGAATAGAATAGAATAGAATAGAATAGAATAGAATAGAATAGAATAGAATAGAATAGAATTCTTTATTGGCCAAGTGTGATTGGACACACAAGGAATTCGTCTTTGGTGCATATGCTCTCAGTGTACATAAAAGGAAAAAAAGAAAAAAGAAAAAAACACATTCATCAAGAATCATAAGATACAACACTTAGTGATAGTCAAGTTACTAATAAGCAATCAAATCATACTAGGAAACAAACAGAACAATATAAATCGTAAAATACAAGCAACATGATTATAGTCAGGAGTGGGAGGAGATAGGTAATCATAAGACACAACACTTAGTGATAGTCATAGGTTACTAATAAGCAATCAAATCATACTAGGAAAAAAACAGGACAATATAAATCGTAAAAATACAAGCAACATGGTTATAGTCATAAGTGGGAGGAGATAGGTAATAGGAAGGATGAGAATAATAATAATAATACAGTCTTAGTAAATAGTTTGACAGTGTTGTCAGTGATGTAAACAACAGAATTAGTTGTTTAGCAGAGTGATGGCATTCAGGAAAAAACCTGTCCTTGTGTCTAGTTGTTCTGGTATGTAGTGCCCTATAGCGTCGTTTTGAGGGTAGAAGTTGAAACAATTTATGTCCAGGATATGAGGGCCCATGAACTGAAGATAAAATGAAGGCAATATGAGAGCCAGTTTGGTGTTTAAGGTGCTTTTCTAAAAGTCAAGAGATTGTGAGTTCTAGTCCTACCTTAGACAATAACTCTGCAGGGTTATTGTGTGGGAAAAGGAGGAGGAGGAAAGAGTATTATGTACTTTCAGTGCTTGAGTTACCTATAAGGTAATAAAATCTGGATGAAAATCAAATAAATAAATAAATATTCTGGGGACACAGCAGAAAGAAAAATTTTACCAGTTTATATTTGTGCTATAGTTATATACAAGTGGGAAATGCCTGTTGTTGTTTGTAAAACAGAATCTCTGAAATCACTCAGACTAATTCGCCATGACTGCCTAACTCCCATTGATTTCAATGTGTCTGCTCTAAACATGGTTAAGCCTATTTCCAATATATGACAAGAGCATCTGTGAATGTGACAAAATGTAGTTTCCTTCATCTCCAATGAGCAACCTCAGCTTCTTTTTTCCTAAGCAAATTTCCTAACACATAAAACCCTGACAGGGATTTATAAAGGAACATTTTTCAGACAAAATATTTCAAGCAGAATTAAGGAGCAAAGCACTCCATGCAGATGGCACTGCTCCCAGTTCCCAGCTCAAATATTCTCTAAACCACCCTGAAACTTTTGAGAGGGGTGGAATGAAATGAAGAAAGGGATCATGGGTCTACCCGATCCTTTTTATATTTCAGATATAGGCTGATGACCTAAAAACTAGATCTAAATGCACCATTGATGCTTCCCCTAAATTGTTAACTATCTTCAATTTCCTTTAGATCAGTGGTTTTCAAACTTGGCATTGAAAGAGATTGAAGAGTCTCTACAAGGGTTGGAGTTCACAAATCTTAAAGCTGCCAAATTTGAAAAACATTGCTTTAAATTTTTGCAAATTTTCAAAAAGCTTCACATATGTTATACTATATATGTGTTCATTTGAAGTTCTTTTCTGCTTTTGATAATGCATCAATTACTTATAAACTGAATCTATAAATCCAAGTAGGACCAAGAGAAAAATAGCTTTTTTTTTTCAACAGCTGCCGGTACCTGCATTTCTTCTTTCCTTCCTTCTTAACTGACTAATTATATTGATTATCAGAAGATGTATATGCAAAGAAAATATTGTAAAATTGTGCCTTTTTTTGGGCAAAAAATTATTTATAAGTATGAAGTCTTAATGAGAAAGAAGCAAACTGAAGCCTGCTTCTTCCAAGCCTGAATTCCCTTTTCCAGCATCCTCCAGGATGATATGTTTCATTTCAAGGATACCCCTGCAGTAGTAAGATTTCAACTTCCTGGTGAATGTATCAGTTAAACTATTCTCTGCTATCAATGTAAACATGGAGGACATAAATATTTTCCTTTTTAAGCCAATTCATCCTAACTTATGAAGTCGATACTTACAGTGGAAAATTAGATCATAAAGTTAACTGAGCTTGCAGAAATGGCAAGGCTGACTACTTTGGTCAGATAAAAAGCAATAAAAGACTTTACCACCTTTCTTGCCACAGTTGTTAAGTGAATCACTGCAGTTGATAAATTGGTAACACGATTGTTAAGTAAATCTCGCTTCCACATTGACTTTGCTTATGAGAAGTTTGCAAAAGGGGATCACATGACCTTTCCATGACTGGACTTTTTTACATGGACTTTTTGTTGAAGAATTAAAAATTTAATTGATGATTTTGTTATCTGGTAATTAAAAAAGACAGAGTTTGGGAAAAAGTTTAAAATGATAATTACTTGATAGAAAGAAGAGTAGAAGGCATAATTGCAGGTTTTTTCTTCTTTCCTTTTTCATTTCTTGTATTCTTGGTTCTGTATATTTTTATTACATTAAAAAATTCTAATTAAAATATATATAAGACTGATTCATGAGCTTCACAGTCAAACACCTCTTTCCATTTTTGGTGGTAAAACATACTTTTAAGTCATCAATATAGCCATCTTATCGTGACCATCGCAGCTAATGGCGACAGAGTCGTCTTCCTCAGCTGCTGGCCGAAAGGCTGGTGCCAGCTCCCTGGGGGGTTTGCAAGCCCCCCCAGATCCCAGACAGGTGCCTCTCTTCTTCACCGCCCCTCCAGGGCAGATCTGACCTAGCTCCAATTGGCTCCAGGTCTCCTAGCAGCTGAGATTCGGGATTCCCTGCGGAGGACGGAGGAAACCCGTACTGCTGCAATGTTGGCCAAACCCCTTCCCATATAGCTATCTTATCAAGGTTGGTAGAAAAGCTGGCTCTGACGGGAGATAATGGCTCATATCCTCTTTTCTCTGTCAGCAATCCATGTAGAGTACATACTGTAAGGTCAGGTATTGAATGAACAGGAGAGGGTGGCCAGATAGTATCTTCTTCAGTAACTCTTCTGCATCCATTACAGGTAGTCCTTGACTTATGACCACAACTGAGCTGTTGTTAAGTGAGACATTTGTTAAGTGAGTTTTGCCCCATTTTACCACCTTTCTTGCCACAGTTGTTAAATGAACCACTGCAATAGATAAATTAGTAACACAATTGTTAAGTAAATCTGGCTTCCACACTGACTTTGCTTATGAGAAGTTCGTGAAAGGGGACACAGCAACAGTCATAAATACGAACCAGTTGCCAAGCATCTGAATTTTGATCACAACATTGGGAAGGGGGAATACTGCAAAGGTTTTAACTGTGAAAAATCATCATAAGTCACATTTTTCAGTGCCATTGTAACTTTGAACGGTCACTACACAAACTGTTGTAAGTTGAGGACTATCTGTACAATTCTTGTTACTAGAACTGCATTGCAAAAGTTGAGACAACCCCTAGAGGGCAGCAAAGAGTTAAAGTTTGTGTATCTCTTTTCTTTTAAAATTATGATATTGTCTTATAATACTTTCAAAGCTCCAGAAAATGCACCTCCCTACAATTCATATAGCTATATGGTAGCAATTGAAATATCTTTTCCATGCATCCCCCCCAATCCTTGGGAATTATTGTCTTATGAGGAATATCTAACTGCAAATGCTGAGTGGTCTCATTTCCAGAGATAACTTGGTGTGCTTCATTGCATTCATTTGCAGTAATAACCAGATGAAACCAATATTTGTACAGGAGTCATTCATGTTTTGTAAATAAGTTTGAAGAACTCAGGTGAGTACAATGCATTGAGTACAATGAGCCGCGGTGGCGCAGTGGTTAGAGTGCAGTACTGCAGGCTACTTCTGCTGATCACAGGCTGCCAGCAGTTTGGCAGATCAAATCTCACCAGGCTCAAGGTTGACTCAGCCTTCCATCCTTCCGAGGTGGGTAAAATGAGGACCCAGATTGTTGGGGGAAATATGCTGACTCTGTAAACCACTTAGAGAGGGCTGTAAAGCACTATGAAGCGGTATATAAGTCTAAGTGCTAGTGCCATTGCTATTTCCATTCGTTTATGTTTTTTTAAGGTTGTCTTTGCAGCTTTCCCCCTTTCATCCTGCAAAGAACAATAACCCCATAGTAGCTTGACACTCTTCCCCATTCCTGTTCTTTTCAATACAATGTGCATGCCAAAAATAAGACTGGCCTATCTCTTCTTATTCTGTTTTGGCATTGTATATGGTAATTGGATGATTTAGACTAGAATTATCATTTTATTTCTAATATCTCTCCAGTAGAAGTCCTGTAACTTGTTGGAATCCAGTTCCAGTTCCCATGATCTGAAACCAAAATGAACAATTGTCAATAAATGAAGTCTAACAACACCTTGTGGGCAATTTATGTATTCATCACATAAATGTGCTCCCTCCTACCTCAATAATGAAACATGAAGCTCATACATAGCCTTCCTTACATAAAAATTTCCTTTTAGCTCTGAGAGCAACTAATCTTCATCAAACCTGTAGTTTCTTTCAATGCACAGTGGCAGAAATGATACATGCCATCTTTCTCTGTCCCTCTGTTAAATGATTCATTTATGCAACAGGCTGCCTTTTTGGATCCCAGCTAGGTCACTCTTAGGCTGAGGTAACATTAATTATTTTTCCGCTTGTCGGATCCCATGAAAAGAACGTGAAAACGGCCTGTTTATGAAAGAGAGTGGGCAAAGTATGTGCGCTGATTATGTCAAACATATTCAAAGCTTCCTCTGCAAAAGGGATTGTGATCAATAAAGCATGGCCCACACCTGCACTCATTTTCCAGCATGTGAGCTGGTCACATATGAAGACAGTTACTAGAGGAAAAAAGAGATTATAGTAATCCTTCTGGAAAAGTAAGTTCTTCTACTCCAAAGAGATAACCCAGTTGGCTGCAATGTTTTGTGACAGGAAATGAGGAAACCAGTTCACATAAGGGCTGTGTGAATCTTCAAGACCTCTATTTATTTATTTATTTATTTTATTTAAACGCTCTTATAGGCCGCCCAATCCCGTGGGACTCAGGGCGGCGTACAACAAGAATAAGAGGCGTACATTTAAAAACAGTCGTCATTAATTTAAGTTAAAAATATAATTAAAAAGAAGACATTATAAACACAACATTCAGGGGGAATCTGGTTGTCCTATTCACCCCATCTGCCGGAAGAGCCATGTTTTTAAGGCTTTACGGAAGGCCAGTAGGGTGGGGATGGTCCGGATCTCTGGTGGCAGTTGGTTCCAGAGGGACGGGGCTCCCACAGAGAAGGCCCTCCCCCGCGGTCCCGCCAACCGACATTGTTTGGCCGACGGGACCCGGAGGAGGCCCTCTCTGTGGGACCTAACCGGTCTTAGGGAGGTATGTGGTAGGATGTGGTCCCGCAGGTAGCCTGGCCCTGAGCCATGTAGGGCTTTAAAGGTAGCGACCAACACCTTAAATTGCACCCGGAGGCTGACTGGTAGCCAATGCAGCTGGCGAAGGATAGGTGTTACGTGGGTGTATCTCGGTACACCCACTACTGCACGCGCAGCTGCATTCTGTACCAGCTGGAGTCTCCGGATGCTCTTTGAGGGTAGCCCCATGTAGAGCGCGTTACAGTAGTCTAGCCGTGAGGTGACAAGGGCATGAGTGACTGTGAGCAAGGCCTCCCTCTCCAAGTAAGGTCGCAATTGGTGCACAAGACGGATTTGTGCAAAGGTCCCCCTAGCCACAGCTGAAAGATGTTGCTCCAATTTTAGCTGTGGATCTAGGAGGACACCCAAATTGCGAACCTGTTCTGAGGGAGTCAATTTTTCTCCCCCGAGAACCAAGGAGGGACAGTCGACATAGTCCTTGGGAGGCAATATCCAGAGCCACTCAGTCTTGTCTGGGTTGAGCCTGAGTCTGTTCACTCCCATCCAGACCCTCACATCGTCCAGGCAGCGGCACATCACATCAACTGCTTCACTGAACTGACACGGGGTGGAGATGTATAATTGGGTATCGTCAGCATACTGTTGATACCTCACCCCATGTCGTCGGATGATCTCACCCAGCGGTTTCATGTAAATGTTAAACAGGATGGGCGAGAGGACCGAGCCCTGTGGCACCCCGCAAACCAGGGGCCTAGGGGCCGACCTCTGTCCTCCTGTCAACACCGACTGCGTCCTGTCAGAGAGATAGGAGGAGAACCACTGTAAAACAGTGCCTCCCACTCCCATCTCCCCAAGACGACGCAGAAGGATACCATGGTCAATGGTATCGAAAGCCGCTGAGAGGTCAAGTAGCACCAGGATGGAGGAATGACCCCCATCCCGGGCTCGCCAGAGATCATCCATCAGCGCGACCAAAGCAGTCTCCGTACTGTAGCCGCGCCTGAAACCCGATTGAAAGGGATCCAGATAATCAGTATCCTCCAATAGCCGCAGGAGTTGGAGCGACACCACCTTCTCAACAACCTTACCCAAGAAGGGTAAGTTGGAGACTGGACGGAAGTTCTTTAAATCCGCTGGGTCCAGGGAAGGCTTCTTGAGGAGGGGCCTCACCACCGCAGCTTTTAAAGGCTGTGGGATGGATCCCTCTCTCAAAGAAGCGATCACAACCGCCTGGAGCCAGCCGCGTGTCACCTCCCTGCTGGCAGAAACCAGCCAGGAGGGGCACGGGTCCAATAAACAGGTGGAGGCGCTCATCACTCCTATGGCCTTGTCCACATCCTCAGGAGTGACAGGTTCAAACTCGTCCCATATAACAGGACTAAGACTCACCCCTGTCATCTCGGCTTGCCCTGTCCAAATGGAGTCCAGGTCTGTCCGAATCTGAACGACTTTATCCGCCAGAAACTGGGAAAATTCCTCAGCTCTGCCCTGCAAGGGATCTTCAGCCCCCTCCTTGGCTAGGAGGGAGCGAGTCACCCTAAACAGAGCGGCTGGGCGGGAGTCGGCGGACGCAATAAGAGCGGAAAAATACGCGCATTTTGCCGCCCTTATCGCCACTAAGTAAGACTTAATGTAAGTTCTTAAAAGTGTCCGGTCAGACTCAGCTTTACTGGCTCTACGCAAGTCCCGTTGAAGCTTTGCCTCAAGTCAGAGAATCACTTTGGTTTCATGGTGCAAAGTTCTTGGTCAGGTCATATCAGATAGACTTCATGCTTTTTCTTGGAGCAAGATTCACACATAAGCACCTGAAAAGTCTGCTGGCTTCATCCATTGATTCTGTTGTAGTCTGTCCAGTGCTAACCTATGAATCACTACACTAAAAAAAGAATATTATTTCTTTCTTTTTTTTATTGAAAAGTTTTACAAGTACAAAGTACACATAATTTTATCTTTTCTACCCTCCCTGTCCCCCCTCCCCCCTTCCTCCCACACTCACACTCCCCCCCACCCCCCTCCCGGACTTCCCAGAGAAAAACACAAGGTATAAATTCAAGACAAAAGATATAAAACTACATAATACTAAAACAAACTGTTAGTTCAAAAATATCTTTTCCTTTCTTAACTCTTTGTTATCCATAAGCTTGAAAGTATAATCTATTATTTCCTCAAACACCAAACAGTGATATACTATTTAGATTATATTAATCTGAAACTTTTTCTGAATGCATTCCGTCCACCTACTCCATTCCAACAAATATCTTTCATTTGAATGATCCTTAAGATAAGATGAAACCTTAGCCATTTTGGCCAGATGTGTCACTTTCAATGTCCATTCTTCAGTTGTAGGTTCTTCTTCTTTTTTTTTTTTTTTGAAGAAAAAAGAATATTATTTCTGAGAACAAATAATATTGAAACAGAATGGCTATAGGTCATGCATCCAGGGGTAGGTTCTGGCTTACCTTGCTGCCGGTTCGCTTCCTTCCAGTCTGGGTCAGTGTGGTAAGAAAAGGCTTATCTTCACCTTTTCCTACAACATTGGGAAAAGTGTTTCAGGCTGGATAGCTTTTGATTGTGTCATGCGCACTGAAGCCATTCAGCCAGAAAGATCTTCAACATGCATGGATGAGGCTCAATAGCAACACCAGTATTATTTTAGGCTTATATACCACATCATAGTCAGTGGTGAAATCAAATTTTTTTACTACCAGTTCTGTGGACATAGCTTGGTGGGCATGGTATGATTTGGTGGGTATGGCTTGGTGGGCGTGGCAGCGGAAGGATACTGCAAAATCTCCATTTCCTCCCCACTCCTGAGGGAAGGATATTGCAAAATCTCCATTCCCACCCCACTCTGGGGCCAGCCAGAGATGGTATTTGCCGGTTCTCCAAACTACTCAAAATTTCCGCTACCGGTTCTCAGAATTACTCAAAATTTCTGCTACTGGTTCTCCAGAACCTGTCAGAACCTGCTGGATTTCACCCCTGACTCACAAGCACTCTCTGGGCAGTTTACAATGTAAGCATTATATGCATGTTATTCCCAACAATCTGGGTCCTCATTTTATCGACCTTGGTGGGATGAAAGGCTGAGTCAACTTTGAGCCCTGCCAGGATTGAACTCCAGATTGTGGACAGAATTTGCCTGCAATACTGCATTTTAACCACTGTGCCACCAGGGGTCCTGTGGATTGCACACAGCATATTCTACCACTGTCTGACCTAGAAAACAAAGAGAAAATCAAACAGCTTGAAAACCAAACTATTCCATCACCAAACAACAACTATCTCTCCTATTCAAAAAGAGAATGGCTTCAAGTTGAATACACAATTGGGATGGGAGAAAAAAGTTCAAGATATTACAACTTGATTTTACTATAGATAGGGTGTACATTTATTAGCTAGGAGAGACTGAAATTCTTTAGTAAAGGCGTAGGTTTTTTTATTATTTAACACTACATACTTTTCTCATCAGAAGTTGCAGCTCCTTGAATCTTGTTCTGTTTTTAATCTGTGGTCTTCACCAGAAATAGTGTTTGCCAAAAACATTTACTATAATATTGTAATACTATAATATATGAGTGTGATGTCCTTCCAACTTTTTTGTATCAGACTTTCTTAAAACACCAGGTGTGTTTTAAGTTCTTGTCTTGAGCATATATTGTGGAAATAACTCATAATACAGGTTGCAATTGCCTGGCTAGATAATCTTTCTGAGCATCTGAGGGCACCTACCATCTGTCTTACAGCATTATTGAACTCAGCACACACCAAAACTCTCCAGCCTACAAATCATTGGTCAGTGGAAGATGGCATCTCTCATTGTCCTAGAGAAATGTTTTTGGGAAAAGCAGGCCCAAATTGGGTTGATAGGCCATTTTACTCTTAGAAACAAGGGGATCATATGACTGCAGGGAACAGTTATAATTAAAAGTTTCCTTGAATGGAAGCATTTCTTAGAATTACTGCATATGAGATATAATGCTTATGGACAGCAGTCTGCCCATGGATAATTACTTGGGAGTCCTGTCACTGCGTTTTTTTTTGTTCATCAGCTGTGCTTCCAGTCTGAGATTTACGGTATTCTGGTCATACTCTTATCTCTAAGTGTCTTGTGACTTGATTGACTGCACATGTGTAGTTTCTGTTTTTTTTGTTCTTCTCTTGCTGTTCCTGTGTCCGGCTGGACATATTTTTTCTCGGTAGGATGTAATCATTTATTTTGTTACTTTTATAATAAACCTATTTACTTAGAACATATATTTTCAGTTTTATTTTATGCCATGGGGAAACACGGTCCATTCATCTCTGAATTGCTTAATTGCAATCTCCCCACGGGGGGAGAAGGCTATGCAAGCTTCAATAAGTCCAACATTTGCCATTTATATTTTAGATTTTTTTGCAAAACAAAATTAAATGGGAAGAGACCATGGTATAAGATAAATCACAAGTCCCAACATCGTTTATTTTACAAGATGCTTCCAAGCCCCACTGGGAATTAAAAATTCTACCCATTGGAAACTTCTGAAAATTAGTTTGAATGTTGCTATCCAGACAAATCCATTGCAGGAAAAATGTCATTAGGAAGAAAATCCAGCTGTAAAAGGAAATTAATGGAACTGGGCTTATTTTTCAAAGGTACAACATTTTTCCGCTTTTAATTGGCAAAAGTGCTTCATAGCCTCACAAAATCCTGGGATTCTGTGGAGAGTCTTTCTTCTATATTTCCAAGGCTGATCTGTGACTACATGAGACTGTATGTTCACTATTGTTGCAGGGAAAAAAAAGGCAGAAACAGAAGCCTCTCTATAAACATCCCCAGACTGCTGTAACTATACGATGATGTGATTTTTTTCAATATATTTTGGCCACTTTATATAACTGCAGATTAAGTCCAACTATCTTCTCCCTTCTGATGAACATTTCTGTGGATTTTTAAGAGTAGTTCCCTTATGCTCTAAATGTCAGGGTTCCAAATAGCATCCAAAATTAAATCAGAGTCCAAGGCAAAGTATTCCTCAAAATTCCAATTTATTAATAGAGCCATATTGGCACATCTGGGTGAAACCCGAATCTGAAGTCCTCCCGGTTTCACCACCCAGTTCAAAGTTCAAGTCCTTGCCCCCACACCCTCAAATCCATCACATTGTCCAATCTCCTATTGCCATGCTGGCAGAGTCCACCCATCTCCTTCCGTGCAGGTGCAGAGGTCCAGAGACAAAGGATGACCTTGGCTTTCTAGAAAGAATTTGTTATGGCTACATACTAACAACCTCATACAATCCCCCCTCCCATTTTCCCACAGTAGAAAATGCATAGTGAAATAGTATAAAGTGTGGCAGGCCTAAGCTCCCCAATAAAATGGCTTCGGCCTGACACTAAGATGTGGAAAATCATTTGGGATTTCTGAACTAAATAAAGAAACTGAAATTTAGAGAGAATTTCTACTAGTATCTTTCTCATTTCTTAATATCCTAGATACTATTTGTTAGCTTAAAAAAAAACAAAGTTAACAGTTTTATTCTAATATACTTAAATTGAAAATGCTGGCTAGAATCCAAACAAAATAGAATATTTTGCTTTGAGCAGAGACCAACAAATAAAATTAAGACATAACAAAGTCTTGAAAATCCTATTATTTTAGCAAGATTATGCACATTGTTTAGTAGTACTATTTAGCAAATAGTTGTCTATGACTAAAACCAGCAGTTGTACAAAATTTGCATGAACAGCTGGAAAAACTCTATTTTTAAATGGATAGAAGCTAAAATGTATAAAATTCTGTTTTTCCTTCTTGATAGATTCCTTTGAAAAGACAGCATTAGTGGTGCATGTTTGTCTATCAGACAAGTCTTGTTTCTATCTGTCCTGTCCCACACAGGAAAAAATATTGGTTAGACATGATGCTCTGGTATCTACCTTTCAGCCACATGAATAATAAAGTACTTCACTTCACCAGAATAGCACAGTGTTTTCCCATGTAATTTGGGACTGGTAATAGCACTAGCACTAGCACTAGCAATAGCACTTAGACTTATATACCGCTTCATAGTGCTTTACAGCCCTCTCTAAGCGGTTTACAGAGTTCAGCATATTGCCTCCAACAATCTGGATCCTCATTTTACTGACCTCAGAAGGATGGAAGGCTGAGTCAACCTTGAGCCAGTGAGATTTGAACAGCTGAACTGCTGAACTAGCAGTCAGCTGAAGTAGCCTGCAGTGCTGCACTGTGCCACCTCGGCTCTTAATGGTAATGGTAATGGTAGATATAAAGTCAATATTAATATTTTTGAAATATAAATGATTGAAAATTTGGCTTTGTTTTCTTCATATATATAGGGAGGCTACTACTAAACCTGAAAAAGAAATCAGCAAGGAATGCCAAGGCTAGAGTGCGAATATTGTCTCCTCCTGCAATAAAACATTTGAAGAAGAACTTTGGTTCTGTTGCTAGGAAAGCTTCATGGCTGTCTCCATACATTCAACAGGAATGTTCAGTCGCACATAACTTTTTATTCTTTTCCTTGAACACTTGCAACAGCATGTAGGCTTATGTCATATCCCAAACAGTTTTTGAAATGTTGCTTTTCTTCAAAATCAAGTATATCTAGGATTCACAACTGAAATCAGACACAACTGCCATTCAAACATTTCAATTCCCTATAGTATATATCATTGAAAAAAAACCCTTCATTTTTATTCTTCGTGTAATTCTTTCATGGAGAGGGAGGGAGGGAGAAGAGAGGGAGAGAGGGAGAGAAGGAGAGAGGGAGAGAGGGAAAGAGGGAGAGGGAGAGGGAGAGGGAGAGAGAGAGAGAGAGACAGAGAGACAGAGAGAGAGCTCAAAGATATAGGCATGTATATAACTCATTAGCAGAAGTGTCTGTAATAAAAAGTATCACCATAATTTTCTGTCATTTTCCAAGATGTGAGTTATTTGACTGCCAAATTAACTTGCATAAAATATAATCATGTGCTTGGAAGTTGGCCATGAATATAGCTCCTTTGGTTACTGCAGATAGTATCTTTACTTCAGATCTCTTGCCAGAAAATACAGATATTGGATATAGAGAACATCACTTTAGCTGTCTTATGTTACCGCCACCGGAAGATACTACACTCCTCAAAAAGGTAATGCCACCAACCATAACAACATAAACTTATTCCAGAAATTCATACTATAATGTGCTGATACAAGGTTCCTGGTTCAACTGGCTGGCATTTCACTGCAGTGAAGAATGAATGACGTTCTACATGTGCTTTTGAATGGCTCCTTGCCCTGAAGCTAGCTGAAGAACCTTTCCTCTCATGATCCGCATGCCCAGAAAAAAATTGCTATCATCATGTCAGATGAAGAAGAGTAATGGGGCAAGAGGAACTTTCCTTTCATGGCATCAGCATAATATCAGTTACATCTAACTGTTCTCCAAGATAAAACATGAGCCAGCAATGTGCTGCAGCTGCCAAAAAAGCTCGTGACATCTTGGGCTACATCAACAGTGGCACAACATCAAAATCCCAGGAAGTGATAGTTCCCCCTAGACATATCATAACTTTGTTTGGGTCATCACAACAGAGGTGGGTTCCTCCCGGTTCGCACTGGTTCTATGGAACCGGTAGCAAACCACTGGTGATGTCATGATGACATCACGGAACTGGTTCTGTTGGTGCCGGTTCTGTTGGTGCCGGTCCGTGGATGCTGCCAACTTTTTTTTGAATTTTTTGAATTTTTTTAAAAAAATGTTCAGGTTTTTTTCTTCTGCTCATGCTCAGAAGCCGAGTTTCCGGCACTGCGCATGCGTCACCATCTTGCTTTTGGCTTTTTTTGTTTGGCTTTTTTTCCCGGCACTGTGCATGCGTGCGCGCACAAAGCACGTGAGCGCCCAGGAGGCACAGCCATGCGGTGCAGGAGCAAGCGAACCGGCAGCGAGGTAAGTTAGAATCCACCCCTGCATCACAATACCAGTTGAATGCAGAGGAACTGAAAAGAGAAGAGCAACAAAGATAGCAAAGAGTTTGGAGACTAAATCCCATGAAGAACAGTTAAAAGAACTGGCCATGCTTACCCCAAGAAGAGAAGGTGAAGAGGAATCCTAGTAGCAGTTTTCTAATACTTTAAGGTCTATCGTAGCAAAGAGGCTATGTTTAAGGACAGAACAAGAATCAGTAAAGGACAGCTTTACAATTTCCTGAATTATTAAGCAGCGAAATAGCCTACCTACTGGAATTATGGGAAGGTTTTCAGGCAAAAGTTGGACAGTCATTTATTTGGGATGGTCTGAGGATTCCTGCCCTGGACAAGAGTTGATTAGAAGATTTCCAAGACCCTTTCAAGCCTAGGATTCTTCAACATGTTCAAAAGAATGCTAAAATCTTGCAAATTTCTAGAAGTTACATGAGATCACATTTGGAATCTCATGAATTTTGGCTATTTACGGAAACTTTTGACATTTTAAAAAAACTAAAATAATTATATTTTGGGGAAATCCTTCAATGACTCTATAAATTCTTCACAGATGCAATGGCACCTTCCAGCCCCTCATTTTCCAGCATCTGTTCTCTAATCTTCACTAATCCTAGGGTCTTCTAAGTGGTTTCCAAACATTTCTTGATAAGCTTTCTGTGATGTGTTGTAATGTGATATGATATTTATTTATTTTATTTATTTATTTTAGTGTTCTTATATGCCGTCCTACTCCCTCGGGACTCAGGGCGGCGTACAACATGTAAAGAACAACTATAAAAAACAGTATCAATAAAAAATAATAACAGTTTAAAATTTTTTAAAAATATTCAAACCATACATTCATGGGGGAGACCTAAGATATTAAATGGTCTCCAATCACCCCGCCTGCAGGAAGAGCCATGTCTTAATGGCTTTTTGGAAGGCCAACAAGGTGGGGATAATTTGGATCCCTGGGGGTAGTTGGTTCCAGAGAACAGGGCCCCCCACAGAGAAGGCTCTCCCCCTAGGCCCCGCCAGCCGGCATTGTTTGATTGACGGGACCTGGAGGAGACCCACTCTGTGGGACCTGACCGGTCGAAGGGAAGTATGAGGTAGGATGCGGTCCCGGAGGTAACCTGGCCCTGAGACATGTAGGGCTTTAAAGGTCAAAACCAACACCTTAAATTGCATCCTGAGACTAATGGGCAGCCAATGCAGCTGGCAGAGAATGGGTGTTACGTGGGTGTATCTGGGAACACCCAGCACAGCTCACGCAGCTGCATTTTGCACCAATTGCAGTCTCTGGATACTTTTTGAGGGTAGCCCCATGTAGAGTGCATTACAGTAGTCCAGCCGTGAGGTGATGAGGGCATGAGTGACTGTGAGTAGAGCCTCCTTCTCCAAGTAGGGTCGCAATTGGTGCACCAGGCGGACCTGTGCAAAGGCCCCCCTAGCCACAGCTGTAAGATGTTGGTCTAATTTTAGCTGTGGATCTAGGATAAGGTGACCAGACGTCCCGATTTTGGCGGGACAGACCCGCTTTTTCGCAATTTGTCCCGCGTCCCGCCCGCCTTCTAAAAAGTCCCGATTTTTAAACCTCCGATGGGAGAAGGCAGAGATACCAGCAGTTTAAAACGAAGCTCCACCCAACACCCAATGCCCAAAATCTAAAGGCAACTACCGGCCAGTTACGGCAGTCGAGGAGTCCGACAAAGAATTCGGAAATTGCATGATTGGCCGCCGAACCGGAGCACCCCCTTCCAAAAACCCTAATGGCCAGCATGAAATGCGGCTTTAAATCTCCCTCCAGTAAGCAGGGAGGGCGTGGCTTTTTGCAGACCTCCGGCCTATCGCAGAGTAGGAAGAAAAAAGGAGGCGGACCTTCGGTCAGTTGATTGGCTGGACGAAGAGTAAGACACATGGGCGATGTTGTGGGGCGAAAATAGGCGGAAGCGGTATTGGGTATGTTTGCTGCCATCAGTTATAAAAAAATAACGAGGCGAGATTTTTAAAAAAATTAAACTGAATATATCTTTTTAGCCTGATTGTTACTAGATTCCTCCTTGTTTCCGTAGTGCCTTCCGCGCGCGCGTCTCCATTGATGACAAGCACGCGGGCTCCCCGGTACAGCCACAGTGATCCTATTTGCTCTAGTTTTTAACTCTTCGGGGATCTCTCCCCCCTCCTATTTTACTACTCTCCCCTCACCTGCATTATTAGAGGAACTGAGGAAGAGTCGTCCGGAGCTGTTCCAAGGATGAGGAAGAGAGAAAGCCATTGTGCTGCAACCTGAGCGCCTTTAGTGGCCTATCGCCTTCTTATATCGCCGGGCTTTCTAATTTGCATGCCCCAGGTAGCGGTCATTGGCTCCCTGGTCACTGTGGCTGTACCGGGGAGCCCGCGTGCTTGTCATCAATGGAGACGCGCGCGCGGAAGGCACCACGGAGCAGAGGCACCTGGCGAGCGAGGCGAGTGGCGGCATCGGCGGCAGGCTCCTGCCCGCGTCTCCTGCCCGCCTGCCCGCTCGCTCGCCAGGTGCCTCTGCTCCGTGGTGCCTTCCGCGCGCGCGTCTCCATTGATGACAAGCACGCGGGCTCCCCAGTACAGCCACAGTGACCGGGGAGCCAATGACCGCTACCTGGGGCATGCAAATTAGAAAGCCCGGCGATATAAGAAGGCGATAGGCCACCAAAGGCGCTCAGGTTGCAGCACAATGGCTTTCTCTCTTCCTCATCCTTGGAACAGCTCCGGACGACTCTTCCTCAGTTCCTCTAATAATGCAGGTGAGGGGAGAGTAGTAAAATAGGAGGGGGGAGAGATCCCCGAAGAGTTAAAAACTAGAGCAAATAGGATGCAAAGAAAGAAACGCGGCTGCGCCCAAGCCACTGCCGGCTCGCGAAGGGGGGGCAGGAGGCGGGAGGCGAGGAAAGGCCTCCCGCCTCCCCCCCACCTGGACGCCGACATTAGCGGTCTTTTGCCCTCTGCGCATGCGCAGTGTTCTGCGCATGCGCAGAGGGCAAAACTCAAATGGGCGGCCCCGCCCCCCGTCAGTGTCCCGCTTAAAAAAAAAATATCTGGTCACTTTAATCTAGGAGGACACCCAAATTGCAAACCTGTTCCGAGGGACTTAATTTCTCTCCCCCAAGAACCAAGGAGGGGCAGTCGACATAATCCCTAGGGGGCAATATCCACAGCCATTCGGTCTTGTCAGGATTGAGCTTGAGCCTATTCATTCCCATCCAGACCCTAACATCGTCCAGGCAATGGCACATTACATCTTCCCTGAACTGAGACAGGGTGGAGATGTACAACTGGGTATCATAAGCATATTGCTGATACCTCACCCCGTGTTGTCGGATGCGATATGGGTCCCAGTGGGCTGTTTCTCTTATGTAATGATTTATTTTTGTGCTATACAATTCACATTCAAATAATGTTTGTGCTACATCCCCAGTATCCAGTGCAAATAAATTTGCACAAATAATTCAAGTGGCAAACATATCGAATACATCTTCCTCCTCCTATTTTCCCCACAACAACAACCTGGTGAGTTGGGTTGGGCAGAAATAGAGTGACTGGCCAGTGGCCCAAGGTCATCCAGCTGCCTTCCGTGGCTAAGGCAGGATTAGAACTCATAATCTCCCACTTTCTACCTGGCGCCTTAATCCCTAACCCAATTGGCTCTCATAAATAAACTCCTTTATGGAATACTTGGGCATTTAAATAAATAAATATGATAAATGTAAAGAAATTAATTCATTTCAGAATACTAGAGAAGCTGAGAGTAGCTATATATTTTAAAACAAGGATTCTTTGTGGAACAATTTTCTTAACTGATTCTCCTGGTGCTGCTAAGAAAGTGGCAGGAAGCCTACAACTCTTAATGTAATTTGTAACTTGTACTACCCAGGAAGAGTCTAATTGAACCCTAGCTCTTCTATCAAGCAAAATTTGGGGAGTTTCCAAAGAAGTATGTCTCCACCAATAATTATATATCCTTATTTCTGAGTGGGAACATAGCATAGATATTCCAAACACAGTTCTAGCTGCAATTCTTTTATCCACACCCAATATTCTCCACAAATGATATGACTGCTTTTGTTCTAAGAGTAATACATGTTTTAAATCCAATACTTCAGTCACATATAAGACCATGGACCTATTTTCCATGAATCACATGTTTGATTCCCCCCCCTAAAATTAGGAAGTAAGGAGGAAAAAAAACATCACAAGTACAGTATGGACTTTTGGGGAGTCTTGGAGAAATGCACAGGGGACACTTTTAACATGCTCCATGCATGAAAACATCAGCTTCAGAAGAGATACAGTCTGGAGAAAACATGTGGGTTTATTTCAGGGCATAGAACAAAACACAAAGGAAGATTGTGGGGGAGAGGAAGAAGACTCAAGAATAGATATAGGCAGCCATGGCTGTGGGTAAGTAAGGAAAAGGTTCAGAAAGATCAATGGGCAGGTCCACATACAGATGAGGCAGAAGAAGGAAGAAGAAAAGAGGTCTTGCTATGCTTACCCCATAAGACCCAACTTTGTGTTTCTGCCAAAATTTGTAACAGGCAAAAATTCTAGGCTTGGGTTCTGCTGAACCACAGACCACATAGGATGAATGACACCTTCCAAAATTCACTGGTTTGGAGATTAAAACTAAATACTTTTCTCATTTCTTATATACTCTTAAAGCAAAGTGAATGAGGGAAAGATTCAATAAGTCTTTCTTTGCAACAGTGGTGGGTTGCTACCGATTCGCCCTGGTTCAGGCGAACTGGTAGTGGCGGTAGCGGGAGGCTCTCCCCACCCGCCCAGACATCATCACGGACAATCTGCGCGCGCACATCTCCGAACCGGTTGCAAAGGTTAAGTGAAACCCATTACTGCTTTGCAGGCACAGAAGCAAAATAGAAAGTGAAGGCAGGTTGCAAAGTTGCATTGAAATCATATTGGTAAGTATCATGTATTAAATTTAAAAATTGACTTTTAAGCTGGTCTGAGACTTTGTCCATCTCTCCAAATGCCTTTGTTTTGAAAATATGTGATGTTGCTTGCTCTCACTTCTACAATAGAATTAACAAGAGTACACAACCTTTTTGAACCAAAGAAAAACATGGATAAACCTGGACAAAACTAAACCTGATTTTATTACAATGACATTTACATTTAAATTATATGCTGTTAATTAAATACAGTTAACCATTTCCTTCACATATTAATAATACTATTCAATCATATGAAGTATTACCATTAATACTTTTACATTATTAAATACATTAATAAAATAAAAATAAAATTAAATATTAGGATCAATATATCTTAATGCTACCCTGTGGAGAAGGGGCCATTGAAACTACAACTCATGCAGTCCTGCTATATTGCATCTTCTATAAGGACTCACAAACTCAATTTATAACACCCAACCTAAATCGTTATATATTATCATTATAATTCTACTTTCACCAGAAAATATAAAAAGAGAGATTACGTTTCAATTCAATCCACTAGTGTATGTATGTGTGTGTGTGTGTGTGTGTGTATGTATGTATGTATGTGTATATATGTATGTATGTGTATGTATGTGTATACACACACACACACACACACACACACACACACACACACACACACACACACACACACACACACACACACACACACACACACACACACATATATATATATATATATATATATATATATATATATATATATATATATATATATATATATATATATATATATATATATATATATATATATACCGTATTTTTCGGAGTATAAGACACACCTTTTTACCCCCCAAAAGAGGGTCAAAAACTGGGTGCGTCTTATACTCTGGATGTTGCAGCCGCTGCTGGCCGCCACCACTGGCCGCCGCCACTTTCCACCGCTGCTGCCCGCCGCCGCTTTCCGCCGCTGCTTTCCACCGCCGTTTCCCGCCGCCGCTTCCCACCGCTGCTTTGCGCCGCCGCTCCCCGCTGCCGCTTCCTGCCACCGCTTTCTGCCGCCGCTTTCCGCCGCCGCTTTCCGCCGCCGCTTTCCGCCGCCACTTTCCGCCGCCACTTTCCGCCACCGATGCCCGCCGCCGATGCCCGCCGCCGCTTTCCACCGCCAATGCCCCCCACCGCTTTCTGCCGCCGATGGCCGCTGCCGCTTTCTGCCGCCGCTTTCCGCCACTGCCCGCCGCCGATGCCCATCGCAGCCGGACTAAGGGAAAGCCGCCGCCGCTGGTGGCGGACACAGGAAAGTCTCTGCCGCCGTTGCTGGCCGAAGCCTGCTCCTGAAGCAGCTAAGGAGCCGCCGCCGCTGCTGCTGCCCAAAGCGAGCCCACAGCTTTGAAGACCAACTTCCAAGTTTGAAGACCCCTGGAGTTAGGAGTGCAAGGGTCTTCAAACCTGGCAAGTTTAAGACTTGTGGACTTCAACTCCCAGAATTTTTCCTCCAGTCATACTAGCTCAGGAATGACTGGAAAAGGAATTCTGGGAGTTGAAGTCCACAAGTCTTAAACTTGCCAAGTTTGAAGACCCTTGCCACCCCTAACCCAGGGCTCTTCAAACTTGGCAACTTTAAGACTTGTGGACTTTAACTCCCATTCCTGAGCTAGCATGACTGGAGGAGGAATTCTGGGAGTTGAAGTCCACAAGTCTTAAAGCTGTCAAGTTTGAAGATTGTAAAAAGTGTATATGGTTGTAAAAAGTGTACATGGTTGTAAAAAGTGTACATGGTTGTAAAAAGTGTACATGGCTGTAAAAAGTGTACATGGTTGTAAAAAGTGTACATGGCTGTAAAAAGTATTCTGCTACACTGGTATTTTATTAAATAATATATTACTACACCATTTGGTTCAGAATACTTTTTTCTTGTTTTCCTCCTCTAAAATCTAGGTGCGTCTTATAGTCCGGTGCGTCTTATACTCCGAAAAATACGGTATATATATATATATATATATATATATATATATATATATATATATATATATATATATATATATATATATATATATATATATATATATATATATATATATATATATATATATATATATATATATATATATATATATATATATATATATATATATGTAACACATTTTTATTGATAATGAAATAGAAATAATTCTTAATACTTGGGCGGATCATAACCCATTGATAATAAAATGGAAAGGGCAAGATAAAAGAAAGAAAATGAGATGGTCATTAGATCAAAGAGTTGTAAGAGAAAAAAATTATATACAGATGATACAGAAAGAATTAGAATATTTATTTAATATTAATACTAAGAAGCAAACTTCAGCACAAAACTTGTGGGATACCACTAAGGCCTACATTAGAGAGTTAACAATAGCGTATGTAGCAAATCGTAACAAAGAAAAGAAGAAGAATAAAAACTTATTATATACAAAACTCAAAGAATTTGAGAATAAATTACAGAATGACCCAAAAGATTGTAAAACCAAGGAGGATTTAACTATAACGAAACATAAAATTAATTTGATAAGCCAAGAGGAATTGGCATGGAAAATTAAGATATCTAAACAAAATTACTTTGAAGTTGCAAATAAACCAGGAAGGTGGCTGGCTTACAAACTTAGAAAAGAGAGATCAATTGAACAACTATTAGATGAGAATGGGAAACTACATAATAGGTCTTAAGAGAAAAAAGCCATTGTCCACAGTTTTTTCATGGAATTATATAAGAAAGGAGAGATTAAAGAAGAGGACATTAGAGACTATTTGGAGGAAAGGAAATTGCCAATCGTGTCGGAGGAGGATAGGAACATGTTAAATAAGGAAATAACAATAACAGAATTCAGAAATGCCATCAATAAACAAAAAACAACAACAATAAAACACCTGGATTGGATGGAATACCCTCTGAGATCTATAAAAAATTTCAAGGACTATTAGAAATGGTAATGTTGGATGTATATAATGAGGCAATGGAGAAGGAAAGGATACTGGAATCGTGGAAAGAAGCCTATATAACATTAATACCTAAAGAGGATACAGATAAAATATTAATTAAGAATTATAGACCAATATTGCTATTAAATACAGATTATAAGATATTTATTACAATTATCGCTGAAAGGCTAAAAAAAAATACTTAATCAATTAATTTAATCAGACCAGAATGGATTCTTATCAAATAGACAGATTAGGAATAACACTAGAATCATATTAAACACTCTGGAATACTATGACCTACATATTGAAAAACAATTGGCATTAATATTTATCGATGCTCAAAAGCATTCGATAACTTGGATTGGCAATTCTTGATAATGCAATTAGAAAAGATGGAATTCGGAGGAAGATTATCTAGTTTAATTAAAGCAATATATACAAACCAATCTGCCAAAATACTAGTAAATAAGGACTTGACGGAAAAGGTAAATATAACGAAAGGCTACGCCAAGGAGTAATTACTCGTCAGAGTAATCCTATACCTGTATTTGGAAATAACTCGACTGAGAAGGATTGAGGCATATTAGGAGCAGTTCCTCCCATTTCACTACACCGAGCCTCCCTCCCACCCCCTTTTAGCTGGGCCTGCCATTTTAAGTATAGATAGTCCTCGACTTACAATAGTTCATTTAGTGACCATTCAAAGTTACAACGGCACTAAAAGAAGTGACGTGACCATTTTTCACACTTATGACCACTGCAGCATTCCCATGGTCATGGGATCAAAGTTCAGATGCTTGGCAACTGACGCATATTTATGATGGTTGCAGTGTCCTGGGGTCATGGGATCACCTATTGCGACCTTCTGACAAGCAAAGTCAATGGGGGAAGCCAGATTCACTTAATAACAACTGCAGTGATTCATTTAACAATTGTGGCAAGATAGGTCATAAATTGGGGCAAAACTCACTTAACAAATATCTCACTTAGCAACAGAAATCTTGTGCTCAACTGTGGTTATAAGTCAAGGACTACCTGTATCTATATACTCAGGACTGCTGCTGTTTTTTTTCCATCAATGGGCAACAATTGGCAGGAGGAAAATTGAAATGCCATTTTCTGATTTTACTACTGTGACAAAATAGGGATCAACTCTCAAGCACGGCTCTGTAATATTTTAGCTTTAGCCCATTAAAGTCAGAGTTAATGAAAAATACAGCAACATTTTTTATTAATTTCTAAGAGTAAGAAAAGGACCAGAGGAGGGGTAGTGGGGTAGTGGGTAAAAACAGCCTATCAAATAATTATGACCAAGATGGGTTTTAAAGTAAAACAACAAATGTTTTAAATTGTATCTAGAAACAATTTGGCAGCCAATGCACCCTGGCATTTAAAAGGGCATTCTATAGTACTGCTCTTGCATGGTCCCAGTGAGGAATTGGGCTCCAGTAACTTGCACCAGTTGAAACATCCAGCACAAAGATAACCCCTAAAAAGGATATTTCAGTTACCTGCCCTGAATCAAGCTAGGTAATATATAGCTGATGCAAGCTAAAAAAAATCATTAAGATGAATTTGTATATAGACATAGCTAAAAGTCTTAAAAGTCACAGAACCCCAAGGTCTGAACCTGTCTTTTGAGAACAGTTTTGGTTTGTAGGCTTAATAAATGGCTTCTAATATTGCTGAGCAATTCACAGAATGAAACTTCATAATCCATGTTACAAAAACCTGGAAAATTGTGAAGTTCAAAAACATTCAAGGGTTGAAGTCTGAATTAAAATTTCAATATAAAAACCTTGCTAAGTTTTTTTAAATTGGATGACTCAACAAATGTTGAATATTTATAAATATCGTATCTGTTCTATAGGAAGTTTCAAAAGAGGGGAAGAGAGAAAAGAGAGAGAAAATGCTAATAATAACTTATCTTAAAAGCAGAGTAATGGTGTAGTAGAAATAAAGATAACTTTGTCTACAGTTGAAGTCATTCTCACAGATATTACTTCATACACAAATTGGCAGAGAGCTTCAAAGGGCAATTTCCCCCATTGTTATCCTACCAATTCTTTTTAATGATCCAGTAAGGGCTATACATATGTGAAACAATGAATGTAAACACTGAGTATGGAGCAATGTTATGAGGCAGGTAACAATTAAGCAGGATAAATGCCCATTATCATGGAAGCCTAATGACTACTGGCGATCACTCTCTGTTCAGGAACTGCTTGTTTCCCCCTCCAATTAGCTTGCTTGAGAGGTTCTGTTGCCTTCTTCAGCATTTACAAATAACAGAGTAGAAAATCTCTTCACTAAGAGGCGGTATCCAAAAGAACTGCCAAGGTCTCTTTCCTGTCTTTATACTCCATCTGCCAGGGGGAGTTTTAATTACATGCCAGAGTTCAGACAGACAAGGTGGGCACACACATGTATTTCCGGAGCTGGCAATGAAAGGGCATCTTCATAACATCTCCTAGCATTGCCCGGTAGGAGGGAGGAGTCAGCGTATCTCAAGCAATAACCTCCAGAAGATGCTGTGATGATGGTACCAACCAGGATAGCTTTGAAAAAAACACTTAGGCAATTGGTGGAGTATAAGCTAATCCATAGTTCCCAAAAATGATAGCTATTCACTATCTCCATGGTAGCACGCTTCTGAATATCAGTAACTGAAGAATAACAGCAAAATGTGTTTATTTTGCTTTATCGCGGCTACAGTACAGAAATTGCCTTGGTCGCTCTGATGGATGATCTCTGGCGGGCCCGGGATGGGGGAAATTCCTCCATCCTGGTGCTACTTGACCTCTCAGCGGCTTTCGATACCATCGACCATGGTATCCTTCTGCATCGTCTCGGCGAGTTGGGAGTGGGAGGCACCGTTTTGCGGTGGTTCTCCTCTTATCTCGCCGCTAGGATGCAGTCGGTGTTAACAGGAGGGCAGAGATCGTCCCCTAGGCCCCTGTCATGTGGGGTGCCTCAGGGGTCGGTTCTCTCGCCCATCCTGTTTAACATTTACATGAAACCGCTGGGGGAGATCATCCGCAGACATGGGGTGTGTTTTCACCAGTACGCTGATGACACCCAGCTGTACATCACCACCCCTTCTCAATTCAGTGTGGCAGTTGATGTAATGTGCCGATGCCTGGACGACGTTAGGATCTGGATGGGGAGGAACAGACTCAGACTCAACCCCGACAAGACTGAGTGGCTTTGGATATTGCCTCCTAAGGACTATGACAACTGTCCCTCCTTGGTTCTCGAGGGAGCGAAACTGACTACCTCGGATTAGGTCCGCAACTTGGGGGTCCTCCTAGACCCACAGCTAAAATTGGATCATCATCTTACTGCTGTGGCTAGGGGGGCCTTTGCACAGGTTCGCCTGGTGCACCAGTTGCGGCCATATTTGGAGAAGGGAGGCTCTACTCACGGTCACTCATGCCCTTGTCACCTCCCGCTTGGACTACTGCAACACACTCTACATGGGGCTACCCTTGAAGAGTATCCAGAGACTTCAGTTGGTGCAAAATGCGGCTGCGTGTGCTGTGGTGGGTGTGCCAAGGTACACCCACGTGACACCTATACTCTGCCAGCTGCATTGGCTGCCCATCGGTCTCCAGGTCCAATTCAAGGTGTTGATCATCAACTTTAAAGCCCTTCATGGCTTAGGACCAGGATATCTCCGGGACCGCATTCTGCCTCATACTTCCCTCCGACCGGTTAGGGCCCACAGAGTCGGCCTCCTCCAGGTCCCGTCAACCAGGCAATGCCGGCTGGCGGGCCCTAGGGGGAGGGCCTTCTCTGTGGCAGGCCCCGCGCTCTGGAACCAACTTCCCCCAGAGACCCAAATTATCCCCACTCTGCTGGCCTTCCGAAAAGCCGTTAAGACATGGCTTTTCCTGCAGGCAGGGGGCAGAGCCTAATCCATCTGAGCTCTCCCCCAGGTATGTCTGGTTGTTGTATGTTTTTAATATTGAATTTTTAATTTTTATATTTGATTTTAGTAAATGTTTATTGTTGGTTGTTCTTGTATTTTTTTTTGCTGTACGCCGCCCTGAGTCCCTCGGGAGTTGGGCGGCATATAAGAAAACCAAAATAAATAAATAAATAAATAAATAAATAAATAAATAAATAAATAAATAAATAAATAAATAAATAAATAAATAAATAAATAAATAAATAAATAAATAAATTATTATTTGCTCTGACCCCAGTAGTCTGCTAATGTTTTTAATCTTAAAAATTGCATTAAACTTTAATATGTTCCTCCCTTTTTTACGATATACACAACACTTGCTTTACCATTGTCAAAAATAGAAAGATGCACATACATAGAATTCTATTGATAATGATTTGACATTGTCTTCTTCTTGTTTGATTTTGGAGTTTCTTGTCAGGGAGTTGGCCTGCCCATCACTTTCAAGATTCTACCTTTGCTTTGGATTATCATTTGCTTCATGCTCCCTTTTGATGTGACCCTAGCTGGTTCTCACATTCCTATTGGTGTTGTTCTTAGGGTCATTGAACCCACTGAACATTCCTACCACATTAAGGAAGAAATACAGGACTGTTTTCAGAACAACTACAAGTTATTACTTGAATCAGAATGAAATGGTCAGCACTTGTCCATGCACTCATCATGACTCGCTAACTCAGTGGCATACAACAACTCACCTTTAGGGCATAAACTTTACTACAATATTATTTATTATGCTTTTCTATCTGTTATGAATATTCTAATAATTTAAAATGCATAAAAATCACAACAACATAGTAAAAAATCAGTTGTAATTATAAATGGAAAAAATGCTAAATTATGACTAAATAGCGATTTTTTAGCATTTTCAAAATTTGCTGATTTTAGTAAGGCACAAATAAGCATATACTTTACCATAATAATCTATAGGATATAAACATGCTTAATGTAATATATATAATCCCTTTGGTTCTTCTATTATATCATCCACTTTCTAGTATATACAGTATTGTATTTTAGTGGTTTATAACAGTGCCCCCCCCCCCCTCAATCTTTTGGGCACCAGAGGCCAGTTCTGTGGAGAAAAGTTTTTCTGCAGATCAGAGGGGACATGGTTTCATGTGCTGCCTTCCTTCTGTGGGTGGGGCTTCACTTGTTTGTGTGGCTCAATTGCTGGCATGCTGCGGCCTGGTGCCGATCCACTGACCAGGGGTTGGGGATCCCTAGTTTATAAAACAATAATAAATGGAAATATTGATTTAAGTTGCCAAAATTTATTGTATGTTATAACATAGTTAAGGGTCTGAGAAACTATTTTAAAAAAAACCGGTCCCTTTTTCTTCATAGTATTGTTAGATTAGAAGTGAATATGACCAAGCACTGGTTTTGATGGCCAAATCTAGTCTTGGATTCTGCCTCTCTCCTACACTCTCCAATAAGCAACCAAGTCAGAAAATAATTTAACAGCCATGTATTAGAGTACTCTGACAAGGAGGGGTCCCTCTATGAAATATAAGAGATTACCTGGAAATTTTACTTTTACTTTTATAGTTAGCACAAGAAAGAACTTAGAAGTAAAAGTTGATTGGTATAATAATAACAACAACAGAGTTGGAAGGGACCTTGGAGGTCTTCTAGTCCAACCCCCTGCCTAGGCAGGAAACCCTACACTACTTCAGACAAATGGTTATCCAACATCTTCTTAAAAACTTCCAGTGTTGGAGCATTCACAACTTCTGGAGGCAAGCTGTTCCACTGATTAATTGTCCTAACTGTCAGGAAATTTCTCCTTAGTTCTAAGTTACTTCTCTCCTTGTTTAGTTTCCACCCATTACTTCTTGTTCTACCTTCAGGTGCTTTGGAGAATAGTTTGACTCCCTCTTCTTTGTGGCAACCCCTGAGATATTGGAACACTGCTATCATGTCTCCCCTGATCCTTCTTTTCATTAAACTAGACATATCCAGTTCCTGCATCCGTTCTTCATATGTTTTAGCCTCCAGTCCCCTAATCATCTTTGTTGCTCTTCTCTGCACTCTTTCCAGACATCTTTCAACATCCTTTTTACATCATGGCAACCAAAACTGAATGCAGTATTCCAAGTGTGGCCTTACCAAGGCATTATAAAGTGGTATTAACACTTCGTGTGATCTTGATTCTATCCCTCTGTTAATGCAGCCTAGAACTGTGTTGGCTTTTTTGGCAGCTGCTGCACACTGCTGGCTCATATTTAAATGGTTGTCCACTAGGACTCCAAGATCCCTCTCACAGTTACTACTGTTGAGCAAGGTACCACATATACTGTACCTGTGCATTTTGTTTTTCTTGCCTAAATGTAGAACCTTACTTTTTTCACCATTGAATTTCATTTTGTTTGATAGCGCCCAATGTTCAAGTCTGTCAAGATCCTTCTGTATCTTGAGCCTATCTTCTGGAGAGTTGGCTATTCCTGCCAGTTTGGTGTCATCTGCAAATTTAGATTTAGATTTATTATTAGAATTGGAAGGGACCTTGTAGGTCATCTAGTCCAACCCTCTGCTCAAGCAGGAGTTCCTACTCCATTTGAGACAGATGGCAGTCCAGTCTCCCCTTGAAGGTCGCAAGTGTTGGGGCTCTCACAACCTCCGTGGGCAAGCTGTTCCACTGGTTGATCACTCTCACTGTCAGAAAGTTTCTCCTCACTTCCAGGATGAATCTCTCCTTGCTCAGCTTCCATCCGTTATTCCTTGTCTGGCTCTCTGGTGCCATAGAGAACAGCCTGACCCCCTCCTCTCTGTGGCAGCCCCTCAAGTATTGGAACACTGCTATCATGTCACCCCTGGTCCTTCTCTTCACCAGACTGGCCAAGCTCAGTTCCTGCAACCGCTCTTTGTATGTTTTATTTTCCAGACCCTTTATCATCCTGGTTGCTCTCTTCTGCACTTTCTCTAGTGTTTCAATTTCTTTTTTGTAGTGTGGTGACCAAAACTGTATGCAGTACTCTAGGTGTGGTCTGACTAAGGCTTTATAGAGTGGTACTAGTACCTCTCTGGTCCTTGATTGTATCCCTCTATTTATGCAGCTCAGGACTGCGTTGGCCTTTTTGGCTGTTGCTGCACACTGCTGGCTCATATTTAGTTGGCTGTCTACCAAGACTCCAAGATCCCTCTCGCAATTGCTGCTATTGAGTGTGGTTTCACCCAGTTTGTATGTGTATTTTTACAAACTGGGTGAAATTTGATGAGTTCCCCATCTATCCCCTCGTCCAAGTCATTGATAAAGATGTTGAAGAGTACTGGGCCTAAAACAGAGCCTTGGGGTACTCCACTGCATACTTCCCTCCATGTAGATGCAGTTCCACTGAGCACTACACGTTGAGTGCGGTTGGTTAGCCAGTTTTGAATCCATCTGAGGGTGTTGCTGTCCATCCCACATTTTTCTACTTTATCTAGTAGTAGGTTATGGTCTACTTTATCAAATGCCTTACTGAAGTCCAAGTAAACCACATTGACAGCATTCCTCTGGTCCACTAATTTTGTCACTTTGTCAAAGAATGCAATAAGATTAGTCTGGCATGATCTGTTTTTGACAAACCCATGTTGGCTTTTGGTTATTACTTTGTTTGCTTCTAGGTGTTCATTGATTCATTGCTTGATTATCTTTTCCAAAATCTTCCCTGGTATTGAGGTCAGGCTGATAGGTCTGTAGTTTCCTGGATCTGTTTTTTCCCCTTTTTTGAAGATGGGAACTACATCAGCTCTTTTCCAGTCCTCTGGCAGTTCCCCGGTGCTCCAGGATCTTTGAAAGATATAGTTCAGTGGTTCTGAGATCTCATCTGCCAGTTCCTTCAGAACCTTGGGGTGTAATCCATCTGATCCTGGTGATTTGAATTCGTCTAGGGTAGACAGGTGTTTCCTTACCATTTTCTTCCCTATTTTAACTTGTGTTCGTAATATGTTTTTTGTGATGCTGTTTTTGATAGGTTGGACTGTTTTTTCCCTTTGTGTAAAGACAGATGCAAAATACGTGTTAAGTAGCTCTGCTTTCTCCCTGTTGCTTGTCACCTTCTTGCCACTTTCTCCCTGCAATGGACCAATTGTTTCCTTGACTTTTTTCTTGTTTTTAATATGTTGGAAGAAGCTTTTTTTGTTACTTTTTACTTTGTCACAAGCCTTTGTTCATTGTGAGCCTTAGCTTTCCTCACTTCATCTTTACAGGCTCGGGCTATTTGCTGGTATTTTGCCTTAGTTATTTCCCCTTCTTTCCACTTTTTATACTTGTCCTGTTTGTCTTTCAATTTGTCAGAGAGTTCTTTATGCAGCCATGCTGGTTTCTTTTGAGAGCTATTATTTTTCTTCTTCATTGGTATTGTGCTAGTCTGGGCTTTTATAATGTCACTTTTCAAAATTTCCCAAGCTTCTTGAGTTGTTTTCCCCTTGAGGATTCTCATCCATGGAATCTTTCCCAAGTTCTCTCTAAGTTTATTGAAATTAGCTCTCTTAAAGTCCAAGACTCTAGTTTGATTTTGTTCTACTGCTTGTGTTTGCATAATGTTGAATTCCAATATTGCATGATCACTTGCCCCCAAGGTTCCTGTAGCTTCAACACCTTCTATCATTTCATCTCTGTTAGTGAGAATTAAGTCCAATATAACTGATCCACTTCTCTACTTTTTGGGTAACAAAGTTGTCTGCTAGGTTTGTTAGGAACCTGTTGGATCTTCCACTTGGTGCAGAGTTTGTCTCCCAGTTGATGTCAGGGTAGTTAAAATCCCCCATTACTATTGTGATGTGCTTCCTACATACCTTAGCTGACTAGCAAAAAGTTCATCTACTTCCTCTGTTTGGTTGGGTGGCCTGTAGTATAGACCTATGGCAATGTCATTTCGCTCCCCTTTAATATTGACCCAAATGCATTCAAGATGATTTTCATTATTTTTGTGCTCTATTTCTATAGAGATGTAGTTATTTCTTACGTATAGTGCAACTCCACCGCCTCTTTTATTTGGTCTATTTCTTTTAAATAATTTAAATCCCTCTAGCTGTATATTCCATTTGTCAGTTTCATCCCACCAAGTTTCCGTAATGGCAACTATATCATATCTTCCCTCATTTACTTGAATTTCTAATTCTCCCTGTTTATTCCTTATACTCTGTGCATTGGTGTATAGACATTTAAGTCCATTTTGATTGACCCTGTGTTTATTGTCTACATAACCTGTGTTGTGCCTGACTGCCCCTACTTTCTTGCCACCTGTTTGATTAGTGCACATGGTATGGCACTCACTATTAAATGCTTGGCTTTGCTTGACAGCAGAGCTGATAAATTTACCCGCACAACATCTATGTTGTGTGCACTGTTAACCCTATTAATTTTAGATTGCTGGGGACAGAAATGATCTGTATCAATTAATTCTCTGTCCCCGCTGTTCAGTTTAAATGTTTATCCAGGAAATCTGTGAATTTAATACCAAGTAGCTCAGTCCCTTTCTTTGATGGATGCAAACCATCTCTTTTGTACAGTTTTTCATTGGACCAGCTGCAGACATCATGACTAATAAAACCAAAACCTTCCCTTTTACACCACTCCTTTAGCCACACATTAAACTCTGCTACACGTTGGCCTTTCCCTATAGAATAGAAATAATAATCTTTACTATAGCCTTTCCCTATAGTATAGAAATAATAATCTGTCCAGTTACACCATAAGGATTAAAACATTCAATAATGTGTGAGCATAGTCATAGAAAAGAGTACTGTATGCTTAAAAATAGTAAAAGAAGCATCTGCAAATGAAAAATGTCAGAATGAGTATGGGTAAGATAAATTTGCAGTGCTTCCAAATGCTGAGTTGAATACTTGTTTTGTTTGTTAGCTGAAAACAAAACTATTTATCTACAATTTATTGAATACTTCTCTGCGAGTATCGGTTTCCAAAAGAAAGGCTTTTTACATTCTTCTTGAAGATTAAGGCTTAATACATTTGAAAAAGGCAAATTTAAAATACAAGAAAACTCTTGTTGTGTTAGCCAGTGCAAAAGTACCATAAGTACCCATATTATAAGTATATAATCCTATGTGACCCTGAGTAGGAAGTTAGGTTTAGGCCTTTGTAATGGTGGGATTTCTGGGGCAGGAACATGAATTGAAAAGGAATGGTGAACTGAAAATGTTTCCACCAAAGTGGAGACAATGATCGTGGTGAAAACCAAGCAATCAGTGGGTTGGCTGGTTCTTTAGAAACTTTCCAGATAAGGAGAAGACAGGAGATTGCCCACCCATGCTCCAGATGGCTGCTTCTTACAAGGAGGCAGCAGGACAGCAGATTTGCATAGATTTGAAGACCAGGAGATGATGGCATCAGCCACATCAGTTCACAACTACAGTGGAGCCTTTTAAAGGACACTAAGTTCGATACCATTGACCATGGTATCCTTCTGCATCGTCTCGGCGAATTGGGAGTGGGAGCCACCATTTTACGGTGGTTCTCCTCTTACCTCGCCAATAGGATGCAGTCGGTGTTAACAGGAGGACAGAGGTCGTCTCCTAGGCCCCTCACTTGTGGGGTGCCTCAGGGTTCGGTGCTCTTGCCCATCCTGTTTAACATTTACATGAAACCGCTGCGGGAGATCATCCGTCGACACGGGGTGAGTTTTCAACAGTACGCTGATGACACCCAGCTGTACATTTCCACCCCGTCCCAATTCAGGGATGCAGTGGATGTAATGTACCGATGCCTGAATGATGTCAGGATCTGGATGGGGAGGAACAGGCTCAAGCTTACCCCCGACAAGACTGAGTGGCTCTGGATATTGCCCCCTAAGGACTTTGTCGACTGTCCCTCCTTGGTTCTTGGGGGAGAAAAACTAACTCCCTCGGAACGGGTTCGCAATTTGGGAGTTCTCCTAGATCTATGGCTGAAATTAGACCAACATCTTGCAGCTGTAGCTAGGGGAGCCTTTGCACAGGTCCGCCTGGTGCACCAATTGCGACCATACTTGGAGAAGGAGGCTCTACTCATAGTCACTCATGCCCTTGTCACCTCTCGATTGGACTACTGTAATGTGCTCTACATGGGGCTACCCTTGAAGAGTATCCGGAGACTTCAACTGGTGCAAAGTGCGGCTGCGCGTGCTGTGGTGGGTGTCTCAAGATACACCCACGTAACACCCATACTCCGCCAGCTGCACTGGTTGCCCATTGGTCTCCGGGTGCAATTCAAGGTGTTGATTATCATATTTAAAGCCCTACATGGCTTAGGTCCAGGTTACCTCTGGACCGCATCCTACCTCATACTTCCCTTCGACCGGTCAGGTCCCACAGAGTGGGTCTCCTCCAGGTCCCGTCAACCAAACAATGCTGGCTGGCGGGGCCTAAGGGGCCTTCTCTGTGGGGCCCCCGCTCTCTGGAACCAACTACCCCCAGAGACCTGAATTATCCCCACCTTGCTGGCCTTCCGAAAAGCCATAAAGACATGGCTTTTCCTGCAGGCGGAGTGACTGAGACAATTTTACATCCTAGGTCTCCCCCATGTATGTATGGTTTTATATGTTTTTTAAAATTCTTTTTAATACTGTTTTTTAAATTTTATATTGTTTAGCTGTTCTCTAAATGTTGTACGCCACCCTGAGTCCTCAGGGAGTAGGGTGGCATATAAGAATACTAAATAAATAAATAAATACTGTATTTTTTGGAGTATAAGACGCACCGGATTATAAGACGCACCTTAGTTTTGGGAAAACAAGGAAAAAACGTTTTCTATGCAAAGCCCATTAAAAGTCTTCTATTTACAGTGGCCAGAAGTAAAACAAGCCCAAAAGTGATAAGCAAAAGGAATTTCAGCAGGTATATCCTGCTTTTCATCTGATCATCCCACATAAAAGTAATTCAAACAAGCAAAAGATTTATTTAGGATATCTTTTTCAATAAATTATGCCTAGATATAGGGACCTTGACAGGGACCTTGACAGACAAGGAAAGGAGAACTTTCCTATGGTACTTTTTTTTCACTAAAAGGAACTTCATTCTGATTAAAACTGCCATAAACATGCTGCCATTTAGATAGTTAGTTGTCTAGTTCTTAAAATTATCAGACACTGCAGTGGCTGCTAAAAGAAAATACTGTAAGTAAATTTGCAAATGTTGGAGAGAAGAATTATAAACATCCATACAATGTTATCTTCTTTAAAAAAAGTAAATACTTCTGAGGAATATTTCTGCTTCTTTCCAGAACACTAAAGCAGATATAGGAATAATAAGAATCAATAAATAAGATTGAGAAGTAGTATTCTGCTATTTAAAAGAAGATACAAAAGCACTGGGCCTCTTCAGATCAAGCATTTATTTTAAAAAGCTTCTTCATTTTGTTAAGTTGTCTAGAACAATAATAAAGCAGTCTTTAAAAAATAAATCTAATAATTTGAACATTCTATAGACAGTTATAGTTATTGCCTTACCTCCTTGCCAGCAGTCCACCTCCCCAATTTGCCTCCGTGCAGTTTTAGTTTCACTTTCATTTTACCATGTGGCAGCCTCTCAGCTGTCTGTCGGGAGGCTGATTTGACCTGCTTGTGCTAATTGGGCTCTGGCTGTTTGCTGCAGAGGTAAATTGATGGGAGGCAGAGACCAAAGGGTGTGGGTGGCTGGGTGGGGCTACATTCGATGTATAAGACGCACCCAAGTTTTCACCCTCTTTTGGGGGGTAAAAAGGTGCATCTTATACTCCGAAAAATACGGTATATCATCTGTGCTGTTTGCTGTTTGGCAAATTGCTTGGAGGCAGAGGCCTTTTTCCCTTGTTTTCCTCCCCCAAAACTAAGGTGCGTCTTATACTTCGGTGCGTCTTATACTCCGAAAAATATGGTATATTCTGCGGAATAATTGGCAACATGTTGCAAGCTGATTTCAGATCAGAAAAGTATAATAATTTCTACTTATGTTCCTGATACCTGACCAATCAAGATTAAAAAATAATCACTTCCCTAGATAAATCAACAGCTGTAACCAAATTTTTAAAAATGAATTGGGCTTCAGCTTTGAACCTGATGAGTCAGCTTAGATCTTTTTATTATATAATACCTTTAGATGTGTTTTGCCAAAGCATCAGTGATTGGCAATTGGCTTAAAATATTTTATTCAATTCCCTTTAGGAATGCACCAAAGACAAATTCCTTGTGTGTCCAATCACACTTAGCCAATAAAGAATTCTATTCTATTCTATTTAATATTGTATTATAAAGTCTTTTTAGATCAGTTTAGTCTAATTTACATATTACTGTCTCTTGTGGTGATATCATTCAGTTTATTGTTTCTGTTTCAGGAATTTGGAAAAATTATATAATAGTCATAAATCATTAATGCTAGCATAACTTTACTGGCCAATTTTGCCAGTTCATATAAAATGGTGCAGTCAAAAAAATTAAATATATAGCCAGATATACTATAGCCAAGCACCAATAATTTTTTTTTACTAAAGAAGCAATACATTGAGCTGTAAGTCTTAAAGAATCCTTTAAAGATTGCTATACAGATAGTCTTCAACTTATGACTACAAGTGAGCCTAAAATATCCATTGATAAGCAAGACAGTTAAGTGAGGTTTGCCCATTTTAAGACCTTTCTTGCCATAGTTGTTAAGTGAATCACTGCAGTTGTTAAGTTGGTAATATGGTTGTTAAGTGAATCTGGCTTCTTCATTGACTTTGCTTATCAGAAGCTTTCAGAAAGTGAAATCATATGACCCTGGGACACTGCAACTTTGCAATGTAGAAGATGATCAAGCTCAAGGGCAGGGTCAAATGCATCCTCAGTTTGGAGTTGTTACATTCCCACAAGAGACCTAAATTCAACCCCCATGAATTCCGTTGACCCATATCTAGCGCCAATTTGCCTTGACCATTAGTCAGAGGTGGGTTCCTCCTGCTTCACACAGATTCTATAGAACCGGTAGTAAACCGGTGGTGATGTCACAGAGCCGGTTCTGTCAGTGCTGGTCCGTGGACGTTGCCCTCTTTTTTTTGGAATTTTTTTGGGGGGGATTTTTTTGCTGGATTTTGCTTCTGCGCATGCGCAGAAGCCAAGTTTTTGGCACTGCGCATGCACCACCATCTTGTTTTTGGCTACTTTTGCTTTTTTTTGCTATTTTTTGGCACTGCACATGTGTGCACATACCTGCGAGGCACAGCCACGCGGCATGGGAGGAAGCGAACTGGTGGCAAGGTAACTTAGAACCCACCCCTGCCATTAGTAGATACTTATGTATAGGTAGCATGGAATATGTTTTTAGTACTTGAACTCTACTCCTATTCCTGGATTTTTGTGCCTGACATTCTAGTTTCCAAGTATCCGAATTTTGATCATATGACCATAGAGATGCTGTAATGGTCATAAGTATGAAAAATGGTCATAAGTCACTTTTTTAGTGCCATTATAAATTCAAACAGTCATTAATGGTTATAATTCGAGGTCTTCTTGTATTGAAATTCCATATCAATTTTTAATTCAATCAGCATAATTCCTAAGAAATTCTGCTCAGTTATGCAAATGTCCTTTGAGATAGAAATATTTAATATGGATATTAAATGGATATATATAATTCTACTTCAGATTGAAATATTTACTATGTATGTATCAGGGGTGAAATTCAATTTTTCCCCTACCGGTTCTGTCGGCGTGGCTTGGTGGGCGTGGCAGGGGAAGGATACTGCAAAATCCCCATTCCCTCCCCACTCCTGGGGGAAGGATATTGCAAAATCTCCATTCCCACCCCACTCTGGGGCCAGCCAGAGGTGATATTTGCCGGTTCTCTGAACTACTCAAAATTTTCCGCTACCGGTTCTCCAGAATCTGTCAGAACCTGCTATATTTCACCCCTCGTATGTATGTATGTATGTATCAGAGGTGGGTTCCTGTCTCTGATACATACATTGCTGGTGCGGTAAATAGCTGTTGTTCGGTGCAGAGCCGAAGACGCTGCTGCCGTTTGCGGCGCGGGAGCTTTCCCCGGGCGCTTTCCCCGCCCGCATGGACGCCGCTATTTGCGTTCTTTTGCGCTCTGTGCATGCAGAATGCTTTGTGCATGCGCAGAGGGAAAAAGAACGCAATTGGTGGCATCCATGCGGGCGGCGGCAGCACCCGGGGAAAGCCCCGCGCTGCGAACGACAGCAGCGTCTTCGGCTCTGCGCCGAACAACAGCTATTAACCGCACCGGCAGGAACCCACCTCTGGTATGTATGTATGTATGTATGTATGTATGTATGTATGTATGTATGTATGTATGTATGTATTTATTTATTTATTTATTTATTTATTTATTTATTTATTTATTTATTTATTTATTTATTTATTTATTTATTTATTTATTTATTTATTTATTTATTTATTTATTTACTGCCTTTATTATTTTTACAAATAACTCAAGGCAGCAAACACATCCAAAACACTTTTATCTTCCTCCTATTTTCCCCACAACAACAACCTTGTGAGGTGGGTTGGGCTAAGAGAGAGTGACTGGCCCAGAGTCACCCATCTGGCTTTCACAACTAAGGCAGAACCTGAATTCATGGTCTCCTGCTTTCTAATCCAGTGTCTTAACCACTAGATCAAACTGGCTCTCCATATTTATGTGTATACACATACGCATACACATACGCATACATATACATGTTCACATAAAACAAACAAATGTTAAAAAGTTATGATATTTATGTAGTTACTTACCAACCACATCTAAATTATATTAAAGTAACCAAAATATCTTTATAATCCCCAAGGCATGTCACAACCTTTGAGCACCTCTAATGTTTGATAAATTGAAAGTTGAAAAATTTGACATGCCCTAAACACATACACATACACATACACATACACATACACATACACATACACATACACATACCCACACTCTCTTAATATTTGTGGAATTATTTTTCATGCTCCTGGTCCTCTTTTATTTTTTGATTTAAAATTTTTTTTGGTGCTCAATCACAAATAAATATTTGAAAACTCTTAAAGTTGCTGTACCTTTGAAATGCATGGTACAATTTTCAGTACAAAAATATTTTTCTGGGTATTCTAAGGAAACCATGACTGCTCCCCAACAGATGTTCGCCATTTCCATTTTGACAAACCAAGGATTATTTACGTATTTACCCTATGTCTACCAAGGAGGATCAATGATCTATCAGACTTATACCATCTTGGGTTATTTTAGAGAATCCAGACCACAAGCATACAGTCCAATTAAACATTGAAAGGAAAAGATCAGCTAGGGTCACCCCATTGTAAATTGGGAAATCCTTGCAAAGGATGAAGCTGAGCAAGATTACAAAAGCAAATTAAATTAGCATCCAAAATGTCATGGAAACCAATTCAGAAAGTAGTTACTTCTTTTTAACAAAATATGCGCCAACCCAAATAAATGTATGTGTTTGATTCATCAATTCACATGTACAATTATTTGATCTTAGCAGTTGATTTAAGTAAAAAAAAACACCTCCTATGTTTTATAGTAGATTGAATGCTATTATTATTGCACTCTTCTTTCTATAAATATGCTGAATTATTCTTAGGAACAAAAGGTATTAGGCTGTAGTGAGCCTCTCTCAGTTTGTGGTAGGACTAATTCATTAATGTGGCTCCACCAAGAATGTGGGTGACATTTGTTCTAATTAAACATGACTGTTGAACAATGTATTTGACCTCTATCCAGTTTTCACTGTCACTTATGCTATATAATAAGCTTTGCATTTTGCAAATGCAAAGCCCAGTGATAACTATTATGCCCTGTGAATCAATTTTTAAACAATCTCTTGTAATGAACTTGGGCATTTCATTGTTATCAACCAAAAGTGCACAGTCTTGCTATTGTCAAAGGCTCAATTATGAGTTTCTTCTGATAAATCAGCATGGAGGGAGACCATGGGTGGGAGGGTGTTTTGTGGACTGTAGTGACAGAATAAAAGAATAGCTCTTTTTTAAAAAAGAAATGTAATTAACTAAAAGGCCAGTTATAGTGAGCTTCAAGTTCAAACATCTATTGAAAGATGATAGTGTGGGAAGTATTCATATCATTAGGAAAAGCAAACTTTAGCTAAGTTATTGTGCAGTTGAAATTCTTTTTTAAAAGTTAATGGACAGAAAAGAGATAAAGGATTAGAAAAGGAGATGTGATTTCACACGCTACAAAATGACTCTTCTCCAAAGGTACTGCTTCAGCACATTATTTTTCTTTAAAATTCTTGAGAAAGAACTTGTTCAGATTTTTAAGAAGGTATCTCTCAGATTAATTAATGGCTACTCCTAGAGGACCAAACTACCTATTACACTAGAAGTAGCAGATGTTCCAGGTCAGGTGAACATGTTGGACAGATATCAGCATGGAGGAAAAGGAGCTAAAGAAGGAAGTTCAAGCCAAGCATTATAATGCCTCATCCTCATGAGAAGTGGATCCGTGGAAGTGGATCCAGGAGGGCTCCTTGGTTTACCGAGGAACTCCGGGAGATGAAGCGCCACAAGAGACGCCTAGAGCGACGATGGAGATCTAGTAAAGCTGAGTCTGACCGGACACTTTTAAGAACTTTCATTAAGTCTTAGTGGCGATAAGGGCGGCAAAATGTTCGCATTTTTCCGCTCTTATTGCGTCCGCTGACTCCCGCCCAGCCGCCCTGTTTAGGGTGACCCGCACCCTTCTTGCTAAGGAGGAAGGCGGAGATCCCTTGCAGGGTAGAGCTGAGGAATTTTCTCGGTTTCTGGCGGATAAAGTCATTCAGATTCGGACAGACCTGGACTCCGATTGGGCAGTACAGGCCGAGATGACTGGGGCGAGTCTTAGTCCGGTTATATGGGATAGGTTTGAACCGGTGACTCCTGAGGATGTGGACAAGGCCATAGGAGCTATGAGCTCAGCCACTTGTTTATTGGACCCGTGTCCTTCCTGGTTGGTTTCGGCCACCAGGGAGGTTTCACGCGGCTGGCTCCAGGCGTTGGTCAACGCTTCTTTGAGAGAGGGGTCCGTCCCGCAGCCCTTAAAAGCTGCGGTGGTGAGGCCCCTCCTCAAGAAGCCTTCCCTGGACCCAGCGGATTTAAAGAACTTCCGTCCAGTCTCCAACCTTCCCTTCGCGGGGAAGGTTGTTGAGAAAGTGGTGGCACTCCAGCTCCTACGACTGTTGGATGACACTGATTTTCTGGATCCCTTTCAATCTGGCTTCAGGCGCGGTTACAGTACGGAAACGGCTTTGGTCACCCTGATGGATGATCTCTGGCGAGCCCGGGATGGGGGTTATTCCTCTATCCTGGTGCTACTTGACCTCTCAGCGGCCTTCGATACCATTGACCATGGTATCCTTCTGCGTCGTCTCGGAGAGGTGGGGGTGGGCGGCACTGTTTTGCAGTGGTTCTCCTCCTTCCTCTCTGACAGGACGCAGTCGGTGTTGACAGGGGGGCAGAGGTCGAGCCCTAGGCCCCTACTATGTGGGGTGCCACAGGGCTCGGTCCTCTCGCCCATCCTGTTTAATATCTACATGAAGCCGCTGGGTGAGATCATCCGACGACACGGGGTGAGGTATCAGCAATATGCTGATGATACCCAGTTGTACATCTCCACCCCGTCTCAATTTGGGGAAGCCGTAGACGTAATGGACCGCTGCCTGGCCGATGTTAGGGTCTGGATGGGGAAGAACCGGCTAAAGCTTAACCCTGACAAGACTGAGTGGCTGTGGATATTGCCTGCTAAGGACTCGACCAACTGTCCCTCCTTGATTCTTGGGGGGGAGAAATTAGCCCCCTCAGAATGGGTCCGCAATTTGGGTGTCCTCCTAGACCCACAGCTAAAATTGGAACAACATCTTTCAGCTGTGGCTAGGGGGACCTTTGCACAAGTACGTCTTGTGCACCAATTGCGACCCTACTTGGAGAAGGAGGCACTTCTTACAGTCGCTCATGCCCTTATCACCTCACGGCTGGATTACTGCAATGCGCTCTACATGGGGCTACCCTTGAAGAGTGTCCGGCGACTGCAATTGGTGCAAAATGCAGCTGCGCGAGCTGTGGTGGGTGTACCTAGATGCACCCACGTAACACCTATCCTCCGCCAGCTGCATTGGCTGCCCATTAGTCTCCGGATCCAATTTAAGGTGTTGGTCGTTACCTTTAAAGCCCTACATGGCTCAGGGCCAGGTTATCTTCGGGACCGCATCCTGCCGCATACCTCCCTACGACCGGTTAGAGCCCACAGAGTCGGCCTCCTCCAGGTCCCGTCGACCAAACAATGTCGGCTAGCGGGACCTAGGGGGAGGGCCTTCTCTGTGGGAGCCCCCTCCCTTTGGAACCAGCTCCCTCCAGAGATCAGGACCATCCCCACCCTACTGGCCTTCCGTAAAGCAATAAAAACTTGGCTCTTCCGGCAGGCAGGGTATGAATGAAAGTTTGTTTTTTAATGGATAGTATTTTAATATGGCTCCTTTTAAAAATTGTTTTTTATGTGTTTCTATATCTGCTGTGAGCCGCCCAGAGTCCCCCGGGAGTTGGGCGGCATAGAAATTTTAATAAATAAATAAAATAAATAAATAAAGAAAGGAAACAATTCCTGAAATTGGGAATGGAATGGAGGGTTCTGTAGATGGAATAGTGAGGTCTTTGAGGATCATATCAGATCATAAATTTCTGCTTTCCCTTTCCTGTTGATCCTTTCATTCTTCCTTCACATAGTTGTTTTGGGATTGGACTTCCATTCATTCTCCCAAGGTGACCAATCTATACAGTTTTTCCTGTTATTTCCTATAGTTATATTTTATAAAATTGTTGCAAACATTAAATTATTGCGACTGCAATTGGTGCAAAATGCAGCTGCGCGAGCTGTGGTGGGTGTACCTAGATGCACCCACGTAACACCTATTCTCCGCCAGCTGCACTGGTTGCCCATTAGTCTCCGGATCCAATTTAAGGTGTTGGTCGTTACCTTTAAAGCCCTACATGGCTCAGGGCCAGGTTATCTTCGGGACCGCATCCTGCCGCATACCTCCCTACGACCGGTTAGAGCCCACAGAGTCGGCCTCCTCCAGGTCCCGTCGACCAAACAATGTCGGCTAGCGGGACCAAGGGGGAGGGCCTTCTCTGTGGGAGCTCCCTCCCTGTGGAACCAACTCCCTCCAGAGATCAGGACCATCCCCACCCTGCTGGCCTTCCGGAAAGCGATAAAAACCTGGCTCTTCCGGCAGGCGGGGTAAATGAGATACTCTTTTAACTTTTGTATTTTCTGTATTTTTAATTATTGCATTTGTATGGTTTTATATTTTAATGATAGCTTTTATTTTGTAATGGATCGAACATGTTGTGAGCCGCCCTGAGTCCCTAGGGATTGGGCGGCATAGAAATCCAGCAAAATAAATAAATAAAAATAAATTAGCAAAAACTGATCTCAGCTGGGAACATGTACAGTACATTGGGCAATTCAAATCATTTGTTGCTCTGTGCATGTCTCACAAATTTTAGTGAGTACATGAATTTGCAAATACAGAACCGACTATGTTTCTTTCATACTGGTCATTTACATGCACACACACCACTTAAGCATCCCATTGCCAAACCATTCAAGTGATTTTTATGTTTCTTCTGGTATTTTCAACAAATAGTTATACATAACGAATCAACAGAAACACATGCTTATACCCAGTCATGTTTGTTTCTTTTGACAAATATTCATGTTTCAAAGTAAATTGCCAACTACTTCTAGAAATATTTGTATGTTTTAAAATGTATCCATTTCTTTCTGACAATTAAACTTTATATCACAGTCCATTAATTCATACCTTGTTTTAATTCTTCACTATTTATGCACACCCTGCAATTGTTGATTCCATTTTTCCTGTCATGTACAACTAACTTATTTTTGACAGATTAATTTTCAGATCCATACACCTCATTGCAAAATGCAATATAATCTTCACTGCAAATATAAATAATCAACATAATCTTCACTGCAAATCATTCAGGTTCTCTGCCAACAATGTGATATCATTTACATACAAATTATCATTTACATATAAAGCTATACATAACTTCATGTCCACAACAACATACCTCTAATGCCACCACAGCATTCCTTATTTATTTATCCATAAACATATAGAGCAATAAAAGAACATCACGGATCCTTATCTTACTCCTTGTTCAATGCTAAATTTGCCAAGAATGACTCTTATTTCCATACAAGCTTTACTCCATCATATAACTCTCTTACTCCATTCTGCAAACAACCTTATCTCCATATTTGTATAAATATGCCATAGTTCAAAGTTTTTCACTTCATCATATGCTTTCTCTATACCAACAAATATACAATGACTTGCTGAAGAGTATGGTCTATATACTTCCTGAATGTCCTTGACACACTGAATTTTATTCATTGTCAGCACTAATACACCATCATTCAGAGTTCTGTCAAATACTTCCAAGGAACATTTAGCAAATTCTCTTTATCTTTCTGTCTTTTCCTTTCTATGGAACAATAACTTCATTCCTAAATCATCAGGCATAGATGCAGTTTTCACACACTTGGTTAACAAATTGCCCAGCTACTCCATCAAAAAGCCACAGATATATTTTCAAATTTCTCTACCATACAACACTTCCAGCCTTCCAACTTTTCAGCACTCTTACAACACTGGCAACTCCTTTTCCTACATTCTTAATTTCAATGATGCTATTTGACATATCACCATCACACTCACACAAACCTCTAAAAACTCCATCCATCATTTCCTCACTTCAGATTCATTCCCCACATTTCAGCACTTTTATTTTTATTTATTTTATTTTTAATTCCTTTCACTGTACAAGAGATTCTGTGTTTAACTTGTTCCAAAGAATTTTATATTTCCTTCCAAATTGTGTTGCAGTTTCTTTTATCTTTAAATTTGCTGTTTGATTATATTCTTTGCAGTTACTGTATATTTTTCTCTTCATTTCCATCATACCTTATCTTTTCTTTATCCTTACTGAATTCTATATCCTCATTCCATCATTTCACAAGCCTGACACAGACAAACAGCTTCTGTGGTTCTTGTAACATAATTCTTTTTACTCTGTCAAACAGCTTCCACATCCTCTTTCTTTTGTCTGTTTTCCTTTAACCTGTTGAGGAATTAATATGTCTTCTAATCCTTTTCTGCATATGGCTGATTTCATGCCATTTATTTATTTATTTAGCAATATCCATTACAATCTATCCCTATTTAGAACCTCTCATTACATCCATATCTCCCTTATTTCTTTTAGTTGTTCAGATTTATCATGTTTTAAGTTTCATATTCATGTACATATTGTCACATATTCAAATAAATAGATAAAGTGTACCTTGGTACTCAACTGCTTTGAAACTCATCAAATGTGGTACTCAATGTATTTTGATGTGAATTGTTGAATTGTCCTGCAGTGAGTTGGCTATAGTGAATTTACATGTTGTACGCCGCCCCGAGTCCCTCGGGAGTTGGGCGGCTTATAAGAAGAAGAAGGAATAAATAAATTGGCCACAGCAATTTGGCCATGGCGAGTTGCCCATGGTGAATTGGCTGTGGTGAGTTTTTCCATTCCAGCTAGGGCTGCTTAAACCATATAATTGAAACAAATAGATCTTTTCCATATTCAAACCAGTCTTAGTTTTCTAAACAATCCACTTTTTTTGTAGCCTTTCATCTCATTCCTATCCATATATTCATGTTACTAAAAGGACCATTTTATGTCTGGATTGCATTCATTCAGAATGTTACCAGATTTTTCCATTCTTATCCTTTCTTTTCCCATTATAATAGCAGTATAACATACAAGTGTCACAAACCTATGGATTTCTACTTTATGATTACACTAATTTCTATTTCTGTACATTTTAGCTCTTTCCTTCCTAATTAAACTTCATCTCCATTTTTCTGCATATATTTTTCAATTTTAGTCCACAATAAAACTCTACCTCCACTCATCACTATTACTATTTTCCTCTTTCTCATAGTTTTACAGATGTACAATATATCTGTGATGCTTTCTTTTGTTTCTTTTGTTAATTTATGCTCTTTTATTATTTATTTTTCTTTTATTCCAAGTCTCATTTACATCTGCCCTTGTGCTAACACATGGGTTCATAAATATTAACATTTGTGATCCATGGTAGCTGTATTAAGTCGAAAAATGTAATATTTTTCCAAGAAGTGAAAAATGTGGGAAGAGTAGCTATAGGTTTAGATTTCCTTACAATCAAACAGGGCATGATGGGAGCAATTGTTCAATTTATTATTTGAAATTATCAGATAAATTTTATTTTTCACTTATGCAAGTAAAACAAATCTGTTGAAATAAAATCAAATGTTGATTTTATTAGTAATAGTATTCTCCCTCCCACACCCCTTTATTGAAATATGGGCTTCAATGGACAAAAAAATCAGAGAAAAAAATTACATTATGGAAGGCTTAAATTAATATTCTACGTTTAAGCTTCAGGTCTGTTCAGAGTCAACAACAGCAACATTGACAAAATCACCATCTGTCAATTATAAAAGACAGTTTTACTTGGAACAGCTTACATTCTGTGACAATACCTTTAACACTATAACAACATTTGCCTATCCCAAGTCCTTGGGAAGAACTCGATGGGTGAGTAAAAATGCCAAATCCAGTCTCAACATCTGACTATGCGATCGATCACAACAACAACAACAACAACAACAACAATAATAATAATAGCATCCTATCTATATCTTGTGTAATTCACAGTGGCAGACATATCATTCTTCTCTACAGCAACAAAACTATGAAGTGAGTTGGGCTAAGATTGACTGGCCCACGTTACCAGCTTAGGAATCTATGTCCCTGTTTGCCTCTCTCTCTTCCCCCCTCCCTCTTTCCCTCTCTCCCTCCCTCCTTCTCTCTCTTCTATTACTGTAACCGTTTTATTTTATAATGATTTTATTACTTAAATTACAATTAAAAATGAAACTAAAATACCAAAACTTGTGAATGCAATTCAAAACAAGATACTAAAATCTAACTAAACCAAACTATGACATATTGTACTTTTCTATAATACAGTTAAAATAAACTAACATCAGAACATGTCAAATGTTTAAACTAAAGGTGCTATTTTGTCCAAGAAATTCTCACCTACTCTCACTTTCTTGTGTAGAAAGTTAGCACCCACCGCTCTCCTAGAAGAATGAAATATTTTGGGAACTATTTTAAAAGGCAAAATATTATATTTCCCCTAAAAGAGAAATGGAAATCTTAAGGGAGACAGAAACTCCCTGCCCCCAGCAGGTATTTGGTGCCTATTAAGGAAGACTGGGCCAGCCTATCTACAAAACAAAAGACCTTCAGCTCCAGGATGATGGGATTAATCCTTCAGGGAAAAGCCATTCGGCCACAATAGGAACTGCACAACAAGCTCCTTCATTGCATCAGTCCAAGCTTCAACCAAGCTTGACTCAGAAAACCTACAAGGTTAGCTATGATCCCTACAGCAGCCAATAGCTTGCACAGGAACAGGAAGCTCAAGGGCAAGGCCCAAAAGAGGGTATAAATAAACCTCACTCTCCACTCCATGTGTTCAGCTACCCAGAGTCACACGTGCTTGGTGGTTTTTCTTCACCAGTAAACCATCTTTCCAGTCAGACTCCATGTTTCCAGTGTCTTTCTCCCCACTTGGAACTGAGCCAAATGGATATTTCTTCCAACACTTGGAAACGGCCAAATATAGTTATCCATGCAGTAGCAATAGCAATAGCAATGGCACTTAGACTTATATACCGCTTCATAGTGCTTTACAGCCCTCTCTAAGTGGTTTACAGAGTTCAGCATATTGCCCCCAATAATCTGGGTCCTCATTTTACCCACCTCGGAAGGATGGAAGGCTGAGTCGACCTTGAGCCTGGTGAGATTTGAACAGCTGAACTGCTGAACTGCAGTGCTGCATTTTAACCACTGCGCCACTGCGCCACCTTGGCTCAGTAATAAATATAAATAAAAATTTACCTGCCATAGGCATCAACCTTCTCTTTCATTTGATACATGTGCAATATAAGAACCATTCCACCCTGACCTCAGGGACCTCAGGGATTACTGCTCAGGGATTTTGTCCAATGGTGGGGACTAGATTCCCTAAATTCTATTCAAGCAGCAAAGCTATTCCCACAGCCAGTCATTGCAACATGCACGGCTGTGCTCCTTCCCTGCATTTCAATATTCTTTCATAGGAAAAGAGTTTGGTTGGGTCAAATAATTTGGGTTTTTGTTCCAAATTGCCTGTTGTCACTTTCTAAGGTATCATTTTATGGGGCAGAGTATATAGCTCCTTTAAAAAATAATACTAACTCTATTATTCAAACTGGCATCATCCAAGAACAGTAAAGTTTTTGCATGAACTGATAGTGGAATGCTGTCGGTGGGGACAAGTTGTGTTTTCTGAAAATCAGTTGTCTTCAAAGTCAAATAACTGATCCTTCCCTGATTGGAACAATGTCCTATTTATTTGCAGGAAAATAGAAGCCTGCTGCTATTCTGCTAATAAGTAGAGTTGGGAGGGTGTTATCCTTTTTTTTATCTCTACCCTTGGGGACCCCAAAGGCCAGATGAGGTAGCCACATCCAGATTCAAGTGCCCTGTCAGCCATGCCTGGCCTAGACAAGGTTCTGCCTGAAATAATGATGAACAAATCTCTATTGTTTGGCCACCCCACACAACATGAAAATGAGTATGATCCAGGCATGTTGGGGCCTCCACAGCAGCTACAAGCCATGATTATGGGGCATGCGGTTAGCACAGTCTGCAACATCAAACAGCTTGTTTACAATAGGTCTAATCCATAATGATATAACAGGTGTATAACAGTCAATACCAGCATTGTAGTGATCAAATAACTTTGTAGCACATTTGCATTGATCCTGTATTAATCCAACCACCTGAGGCTTCTTGGGCTATGATTTATGTGACTAACTGGGAGGCTGAGGTGCTTTTTGACAAGAAGCCAAATTTTAGGCAAAGATCAGGGTATAATTTATCTTTGCAGTTAAGAGCTTTTAAAATCCAGGCTCAGATTGTCAGTGGCACTGTTCAAAAGGGAAACTTGTTAGAGCATGTAAAGAGAGAACTGAATTCATCAGCCACTGTAAGTCTCCTTAAGTGCTTAAAAATGATGAATTACATTTATGTGAAATCTCTCTCTCTCTCTCTCTCTCTCTCTCTCTCTCTCTCTCTCTCTCTCTCTCTCTCTCTCTCTCTCTCTCTCTGTGCATATACCTATCTATGTTCCTTCACAATCTTTCCAAGTCTTCACTATGCTGTAAGCTATGTCATCACCATTAATTGATATATTATTTGCTGATCGTTTCTGAAAGCCTGTCTGAGAAGCCGCAAAATCAAATAATAAAATGATAATCCTTATTTTGGACAAGATCATTTCATCATGAATCTTTACTTTGATCCAAGACCAGCATAAAATGAAACAAATCTAGAGGTGTAAATAAAGTTTAGTGTTAGTCTTATTTTATCTAATTAATAAAACACAATCCATAAAATATAATGATATAAAGGGCTTAGTAATAATAGGAATTAAACTTAATAAACTACCTCTAAGAGTTGTTAAACTCTACATTTAAAACTAATAAAAATTCTATATTAGTTGAAATCTAATTTATTATTTAATCATGCTAGAGGTGAATCCTAATTTCCTGAATGTATGGGTTCTCAGCTAGTGGAATAGGATGCGACAGGAACCAGGCACATCTCCTTCACTGGAAATCTTCAAGAAGGCTAGATGATCATCTGCCTGGTGGTTCCTATGCTGGGCAAGTGGTTGGACTGGATGATTTCTGGAGCTTCTTCAACTATTTGATTCTGCACTTGTGTAAAAGATAGGTCTACATCACTGTACTGTAATTTCAGTTGGAAATACAGAAACTATTAAATATCTTACTATATTTTTGAAACTGTTGGAATTCTGTAAATATAATTAAAATAGAAGTTGCGAACATCCAATACTGTGCATAACACGTATAACATATAACTATACCAGTTGTAACTTCTTCTGAGTGTTCTTCAAAGGCAGTCTTATATAAAGCACATTGCAGTACTCTAAATAGAAACTGAGTAAGGCATGATGGTGAGAAAGACCTCCCAGCCCAGAAAACTGTGCAAGTGGTGTAAAAGGACCCCCCACCCAGCCAAAGCTGCTACCTGCTTATTAAACAGAAGCAGTAAGTCCAGGTAGACCTCCAAATTGCACACCAGCTCTGTCTAGAGAGTGCAATCCCAAAGATGAAAAGTCACCAAAATTGGTGGTCAGAAATCCAGAGCCACTCCCTCTTGTCAGGGTTGAGCTGAAGCTAGTTTATCACCATCCAGAACTTTACATCCCACCAGACCCTTGGACAGTGCCATAACAGCATCTTTTGTCCAGTAGAGATATACAGGTGGGTATCAGCATACTGATGATATCCTATCTCATACCGTCAGATGACTTCATCCAGACGTTTCATGTAGATGAGGAGGACGAGAGGAGAGACCCAAGCTCTGAGGTATTAAACTCTGCAGGGGACTAGGGCTAGACATCTTGTCCATCAATACCAACTGGAACCAGCCATAGAGAAATGAGAGCTGCCATAATGAGAGTTGTTTCACATTCCCAATTCCTGGAGCTGGTTCAGAAGCATACCATGGTTAGTAATATTAGGAGATCCAAGGAGATCCATGGTTAGTAGTATTAGGAGATCCAAGATATTTGCACAACCCCTGTCCTGACCCCACCAAAGGTCAATGCCATCTACTTGAACTCAGACTGAAAAGGACAACAGACAACAGCCCAATCAAGGAACACCAAGACCATTTCACCAACACTGACAGATTAAGCCACTAGTATACAAAATGAGCACATCACTAGCACTGATGATGTACCTAGTTGGTAATTAAACATTTGCAATAAAACAGTCAAATTCAGAGAGCACCAGGGGTCCCAAAATTGAACCGTGAGCTACAAATATTATAATAGAATAACAGAATTGGAAGGCACCTTGGAGTCTTCTAATCCAGGAGACCCTATATCCATGATGGTGAACCTATGGCATGCGTGCCACAGGTGATATGCAGAGCCATATCTGCCGGCACGCGAGCCGTTGCCATAGCTCGACTCCAGCGCGCATGTGCATGCTGGCCAGCTGATTTTCAGCTCATATGGAGGCTCTGGGAGGGCATTTTCAGCCTCCAGAGGGCCTCCGGGGGGGTGGGAGAGGGCATTTTCAGCCTCCCTAGGATCCAGGAAACCCTCTGGAGCTTGGGGAGGGCGAAAAACGGGCCTACCAGGTCCACTGGAAGTGGGGAAACAGGGGAGTGGGGGGGTCATGCACTCATGCCCGGGGGGCGGGGCAGCACAGGGGGGGTCACACGCGCATGCACAGGGATGTGGGGCACATGGGGGGCATTGAATTATGGGTGTGGGCACATGTGCACGCGCTTCCGGCACCCAAGGAAAAAAAGGTTCACCATCACTGCCCTATTCCATTTCAGACAAATGACTATCTCTTCTTAAAAGCCTCCAGTGATGGAAACCCACAACTTCTCAAGGCAAGCCGTTCCGCTGGTTAATTGCTCTCACTGTTAGGAAATTTCTTCTTAGTTCTAGGTTGCTTATTTAGTTTCCATCCATTGTTTTTTGTCTTGCCTTCTGATGATTTGGAAAATAAGTTGACTCGCTCTTCTTTGTGGCAGCCCTAAAATACTGGAACGCTGCTATCATGTCACCTCTAGTCCTGCAACCATTCTTCATATTTTAACTTCTAGCCCCCTAATCATCTTTGTTGCTCTTCTCTGTACTCTTTCAGAGACGCAACATCTTTTTTATATCATGGTGACCAAAACTGAATGCAGTATTCCAAGTATGATCTTACTAAGGCTTTATAAAGCGGTACTAATATTTCACATGATTTTGATTCTATCCCTCTAATAATGCCACCTAGGATTGTATTGGCTTTTTTGGCTGCTGCCACATACTGTTGGTTCATATTTAAGTGATTGTCTGCTAGGACTTCGAGATCCCCCTCACAATTCCTGCTATTGACCCAAATTTCCCCTAATCTGTACCTGTAATTTGGGTGTTTTTTGCCTAAGTTTTCTTTCCATTCCATTTCATTTTATTAGATAGGGCCTAGTGTTCAAGTCTGCTGCGATCCATCTGGATCTTGAGCCTATCTTCTGGGGTGTCGGCTACCTCTGCCAGCTTAGTGTCATCTGAAAATTTGATGAATTCCCCTTCTATTCCCTCATCTAAATTGTTTATAAAGATATTGAAGAGTACTGGCCCTAAAACAGAACCTTGGGGTACCCTGCTACTTACTTCCCTCCATGTGGATGTAGTTCCATTAAGGACTACATGTTGAGTGCAGTGTGTCAGCCAGTTACATTGCATGACAACCACCCTCTGAATGACAGTCCCCTAAAAAAGAAAGTTCAAGACTAGACAAAAGTTGTTTAATAAACTGAATCCAAGGCTAACCACTTGACAAAGGTGGGCATCCTCACCTCATTCAAGATAGGCAACAACACCCACTCCCACAAAGAGAGATTAGCCACCACTTAGAAACCAACCAGGAGGGGCCAGAACTCAGGTGGCCAAGCTCACAGCCACAAGCACCCTATCTACTTCCTCAGGTCAACCAGCTGGCTCAAACTCCTCCCAGATAACAGGATTCAATTTTGTCTCAGGCACCTTCAAAGGATCTGCTCAGCCAGAGTGCAACTCCAAGTGAACTTGAGTGATTTTATCTGACAGATGCTGAGAATACTCCTCACAATAGCCCTGCAAGAACTTCCCTGGCTAAGTGTAGAACTTTACTCAAGAGGGACCCAGTCACCCAGAACGTGACTGCTTGGACGGCAGCAAGGATGGAGAAGTAAGTACACTTAGTGCCCTTATCACTGCAAGGCAAGTCCTAAAATAAGCTGTTACTTGTGCTTGATTGGCTTCACTCTTTTTGCTTTCCTCTAGTAATCCTTTGGCTGTCTCTTGTGTTACTTCATGTCTCAAAGCTGTTCAGCAACCACAGTGCTATATGAGATTTGTGTGCATAGATAGCAACTTGGATCAACACCCCCATCACTTTCTCATTCCAAGCAGTAAGGAGGGCATTATTTCAACTGTGGGCTACCGCTTCAGGAAAACCCTAAATTTCATCTGAAACCACACTAGGTCCATCAAGCATCTGGGACAGGCCAATCTAAGTGGCCCAACCTCTCTATAGCCCAGTGAATCACCTGCACTTAACTTGGCAGGAAAAAGCTTATGCTCAGTCCATCACTGATTCAGCAACTCTATGTTGCCATCTAGTTCAGTTATTAGGGCAAAAGAAAGCTACCATATATCCGTTTAATGACTTTGTAGAGTTTTATAGAGATAATAAATTGGTCACAGAATTCTCCAGTTCTCTTAACCCAAAATAATAAGTTCGGCAATGGTCTTCCAGGGTATCTTCTTGACTGATCCTGCAATTGCTCAGTGAAATGTTAACATCACCTTGGTCTTAACTCTCTGTTCATCTAGTCAACGGAGGGACACATCATAGCTAATACCAACAAAGACAATGAAACTTCAAGGAGCAGTATCATCTCTCTCTTCCAGCAGACATCATTCCTAAGGTGATCAAGTTGATGTCTGTATTAAATCCAGGTTTGTATTTCTGTCCCGAAAGACTTCTATAATTTGAAAATAATTATAGAAAAGTAGCCATGTAGAGGGTACTTAAATGGCTATATTGTGATGTCATCGACATTTCACACCACCAACTCCTAAATAGTTGTACAGCTTAAAAAATGCTTTCAAATTGTTTTAAGGGAAAGAATGAACACAACCAATAAATAGTAGTAACTTTCTTTAAAAAAATCTATATAGAAAAATGGAAAGTGGAACTCGCATTGTAAATCAAGAACTTTCTGTGAATACTCTGTAAATTCTGTAGCTCTTTCCATAAATCAGAATTGCCTGGATCTCTGTAATTCTAGATAAGATGTACACAGGCAGATGAGCAACTAATGGACTTCTTAATTTCCCTTGAATTCTGCTATCATTAAGTTCTAAGAAATCTGAGCTAAAACTGCTAAGCCTCACTGAATACAGTAATTGCAACTGAAGCTCATTTGATCAGAAACTGCTTGGTGGACTGTTGGAAGGAAGAACTGCACAGTTTGGGGTCTAACACAAATAGAAAATAGAAACACAAATGTGGCTTCCTCTGAATTCAGATATAATGTTCCTATAACAGACAGCAGGCAAGCTCATGTTATTGGCCTCTTTGTTTCCCACATTAGCCGTATTTCCACAGGACACAGGAAACTGCAAGGGAGCTCCAATGTGCTTGCTAGTGTTTTTTGAAACTATGGAAGTTATTAAGCGAACAGGATGGATGAAAAAACATTCCAAAGCTATGACATCAGTGAAATGTGCCTGTATCATTTGATGGTGGGAGACATCAGATCTCTTGTGGTTTTCCATTTTTGATCATATAATCCTAGCTTAAAAGGGAAATGCTCTGTGTATGGAATTTCCCTGTACTCTTCTCCAAATTTTAACTAGATTAGGTTAATTAATATGGGGGGAGGGAGGCTTACTATTGCCTGTCTTTACAATAAATTGCGTTCTGCTTGCTTCCAGGCAAATAAGAGCAAAAGAAATGAAGATAAATTAATTTAGGTGCAACATAAATGGGCTGCAACAATCTGCATGGCCACTAGTAGGCAACAAAGAGTACCAAAAAACCTGCTTTGCTACCTTCAAGTGGGTATATAGATTATGAAGTCCAGGTATGGTAATTATTGCAATTAATTAAGTAATTTATTAATTCCAAGACTAGCTTTAAATTTATATGGTGATAAGAGTTACTGCTACTCAGTCTCAGATTTTAGCCTTTATTTCTTCATAAGTGTGCATGTTTTATTTTAGAATTTAAGATAGAAAAGTTACAAATATTGTAAGATATATCACCGAGATTCTGCAAAAAAGTGGACAATGTTTATGCTTGCTAGTTATACCTTATTTTTTTCATTAGGACTCCCAAAATCATCAACCAGAGCCTTTTGCTAAAAAGCACACTAGGTAGTATAGTGGATTCTTGGAAATAAGATACCAGATTCATATTACAGTAGAACAGTAGAGGTCAGTATCTGATATTTATTTATATGCAGGCAGAGAAGCTGGCCATTGCCTTGTTTACCCCTTATAAATATTGAATCTGACTTTCTGAAACCTTGCTCTTGTTGAATAACGGATTGGCTACAAACTTTCCTCCTTGGAATTGTGTCCCAACTCATAATTATTTTGCACTACAGTCTGCAGAATCCCTATATTAAAACCCATTTAATGTAATTTTGGATATGTATATTGGGCTACATGTTATTGTGTGCTTTCATTAGCTGAGAATCAGCCAACTTTCCTGATCCTTCAAATTAAATATTAGATCTTTGTACAACACCATTAGTCATGACAACCATAATTTACTCAATCTAATTTTCTAGTTTTGCCCAAAACAGAGAAAATACCTCCATTCAACCACCTCTAGACCAACACAAATTAGTTCATAACTTCTATGATTCTCCTCAATATTGTTGCTTGTTCAATATTATGAACTGCACATGTGCTGACATAGATATCAGAGACAGTGTAAGGGGACATGTGACAAAATGTGTGAGATGACACTGTATGGTCACCACTATTCCTCCAGCTGACCAAAAGAAGAAAGAACATCACGGTGCTATAAACCCATCGCTTGAGCACCCACAAAATAGACTGGGCCACTATTTATATAGGATGATATAAGGATTCTTGTCTTGAGAAGGGGGTTCTACTAGAAGATCCCCAAGGCCCTTCCAGTTCTACGATTCTATGAATATCTCCCAGAAGTTTCTATTCCTACCAGCTCCAGTTTCAGTAAATGAAAAACAATTGTGGAAGATACAGCCAAGAACTTCTGGAAGACATGAAGTTGCCTGTCCCTATTCAATGGCCTTAAAATATTGAATGATTTGGGAGAGGGTGGAATGGAAGAGGAAAGTTGGAATCCCAAAGCATCACATGCCATTTGTACTTCATGGGAGGCCTTTATTGAATTAATCCAAAACTCTAACACTTTGCAGCATGAGATTATCACCAGGCACAAGGCTGCATGCCAGGGTCTCTGTGCAAGTCACCTGTAAAATAAATGATAAATCCTGGATTGTGGCTTGAAAACAATAGGAGATGAATTCAAAAGGTTTGAGAAACAATTATAGCCTGAGTAGAATATATAGCTGCCCCAAATCTCTATGCTCTTTGAATTGGGCTAATGGATGAAACTAGGTAACTAACTAGGGTACAACTACAGGAAGTAAGCCACCCTGAATTTAGAGGGATATATATATTTAAGAAAATATACATTGGGTTATGTAAGAGGATGAAAATTGAAGGCCATAAAATTCATAATTCAGGAAGGAATCTGACAGTTTCTTTTTTCTAGAAGATCTTGAATTCCTCTAAATATTATTATAAAACCAAATTGAATTGTTATAATTTCTCTTTGCTATACATTAATTTAAAAAAAACTAGACCAGCCGGCCAATGATAACTGGTGTTAAATAAGGTTCTAATACTCACAAAGCTGCAAGCAGTAAAAGTATGATGGAGAAAAAAAAACCTCCATTCACCAAAGTACAGTGAGCTATATTTACTAATAAACACAGCCACATTGCCTGCTTGGATTTATGTCAATTGCAGCAGAAAGAGGGAGAAAACTAAGTATGTTTTGAGATCAGCACCAACATGCCAGCTCCATGACAGCTGAAGAAGGCAGGGGTCATGTTTACTGCAAGCAAAGACACACGTTACAGCTATATTATATGTGTAGTACGCAGATTGTATTTGTTTTTATTTCAGTTTGGAATAATTGGACCTATGCTGTTTCTTTTTCTGTGATAATAGACACATTCCACTGGAAAGACATGCAAGTTCCACTGGAATCCTTGTATTACCCCATTTGTATACTGGGAAATATCATACAGAAATATGTTATCCCACCATTTTATAATAAAAAACAATTTATTTATTTGCATGAATATGGAGGGGCTTTTTGTATGCTTTTTTTCTGGCATGCATTATCTATGATTCAACTAAGAGCAAACTGAATCAGTCCTAAAAAAATGTTTTTCTTTTTCCATTTCCCTTTCTTCTTTTACTTTTCTTTCCCTTTCTTTTCCTCTCCTCTCCTCTCTTTTCTTTTCTTTTTGTACCCCCTCAAGTCAGTCTTGACTCCTGGCAACTGCCTGGGCAAGTCCCTGCAGGGTTTTTTTGGCAAGGTTTTTTGGAAGGGACTTGCTCTTGCCTTTTTCTAGGGCTGAGAGTAAGTCAAGGTAGCTTTATGCTTAAGGTAGCACTAGAACTCACAGTCTCCTGGTTTCTAACCTGGTGCCTTGACCAATACACCAAAGTGGCTCTTTTAGAAGTCTTATATTCCCTAATTTCCAGAGTCTTTGTATGTAATGATAGCATTAATAATACAAATTTCTATGGCTTGCATGTTTTCCTATTTATTTGACAGGGTGGCAAAGACAATACCTATTATCTTCCCTACCTTACAGCATATCCCTGGCATTAAGAACATTGGGAAATTTAATCTGCCCAAGTCCCACCCACCCCTGATATTGAATCTCTTTACCCACTGCTCTGGAGATAAAAGCTACTTGAAGCTAAGTTACTCTGCTATTCTTGCTATGAATGTTCCTGCTGTTCTTTAGGAGATTTGGACCAATTGGAAGAAGACAGATTTCCAGTGTAAAGTGTAAATGCCAACCATTGCATTCATATTCTGCCTTTACAAGTTCCAGACAAGTTTGGGCTACCACCAGAGAGATAGAAGATAAGATTTTGGGCTGATCAACCGTTGCTCTTCTCTTCTAGTTTTCTTACTTTTTTATACAATTGACCAGCAATCAAACTTACCAAGAATAGTAGTTTAATCCTCCCTGAGATGACATAAGCTTTAATGGTGGACAGATCATTACAAATGCATAATCATTGCTTCCTGGTTTTTGCTCCAAAATACATAGGAATGTGCTGAAAATTCAGATGAGTGGACACAGAAGAATCCAGATCAGATTAACAGAGTTGGAAGGGACCTTGCAGGTCATCTAGTCCAACCCCCTGCCCGAGCAGGAGACCAGAGATTAGAGACTGGACAAAGATGACTATTTTATAAAACCATTTTTTTAATGTTCACAAGCGGGACCTGTATTATGAACAATCATGCATAAATATGCCCTATTTGCAAATATTTAGAGAATTATATATAGAAGCTTTCTTGGCATTATTGTAAAATGCAGGCTTTAATTTTCTGGTCCTAGCGTCCTTCTTGATTTTTTTGACACCTCCCTAAGGATAGAGAGGCTGAGTGCTGTGCCAGACACCATAGGATTGTACAGTTTTTTTTTAAAAAAAACCTGTACACTTTAGATTAACTGTGACATTCAGGATCACCTTTTCCCAGGACTATTTTATAGAGGTAAAACTTCCTCTGTCCTAAAATTTCTTTTTGATTTTTTCTTTCTTTGTTTAAACAAATAGTTACATTAAGCCTATTGGGAAGCGTGAGATACCCATTTTGTTTGATATTTTATTTTTAAAATTTAAATGTCAATATTTAAATGTTTGCTATTGAATTTCCATGGCCATCTTGGGGAGCTCCGAGCCCTACAAAAAAGTGGGTGTTGGGAGTAAATGTAGCCTTGAAAATATGGAGCATGAAGTTTAAAAAGCAACATAATTGACACCTCAGCTAGTGCATCAAAATCAACACTGTAGCTGAGGTCCCACATTTCCCAAACCTGCAAAAAGAAAAGAAAAAGCACATTAAATTATTTTAATATAAGCCAAACTGTATGACTCGTTTTGTGCCCTAGAACGTCCTTTTCTCACCATTTGAATGAATCTGAGCGAACAATTTGCCAGCCTGGATTTCTGCTCAATAAAATTAATTTGATGTCAGGACAAGCATTCCACTCTATAGGAGGAGATACTCTGTGTGCATTTGGATAGTGTGTGTGTGTGTGTGTGTGTGTGTGTGTGTGTGTGTGTGTGTGAGAGAGAGAATAAGGGACTGTATTTTTTTTTAAATGAACAGTTCCCAGTGGAACAGCACTTTAGTGTTTGGGACAATCCACAGATTGATGTTGGCACTTCTCAAGGCTTAGCTGGCAAGAAGATCTTACCCGAGACAGATTCCCTGCTGGGATGATGTTTAGGGAATGTAAATGGAATAATGAAGTCTTTCCAGCTTGGGGGATATCGGGTCAGGGTTTGGAATTTGGTTTCTGTGGAAAATTATTTTCTCTACCTTTCTTTTTCAGTTCAACCTAGCACTTATTTGGCTTATTTCCTTGCAATGTGTTTACCCTATTTGAAACTCTATGAGCAGTTTCCTATTACTGTATAATGTCCAAGGAAAAAGTTTGTGACTGTTTGCAGGGATACATGTTCAGTTAATGATAACAATACACATTATCTGCTGGTCTGAACTTGAACTTATCCATGCAGTCATAGTTACGATCGTAATTGTTAGCATTCAGCTTTCACATTCAATATTTTATATCAGTGTAACATCAATGTGGAGGAGTGCAAACTTCTAAGGTAACCTTCCCCAGAATGCTGCCGTTGCCTTGAAGTAGAACTTCCCAAATTTCTAATGAATATAATAACACATTTTAAAAGTGCCAGTTTGGGTTAAGCTACTTCAGACTTCCAATACAACCCTATGTTTTATAAACAGTATATTAGATTGTTTATTTTTGTCCTATTTATCCCTTGCTAAAAGCCTTGCTTTTTGTGGAGTGACGCTCATAACCTTTACAGCCTGAATGAGTAACTATAGCCATAGTAAACTGCTGAATCCATATATGCTTTACTCTGTTCTGAATTATCCCAGATTTTTGGATTCACAAAATAATTTGATGCATATGTCAACAAAATGAATGAATTTGCATCTGTAGCTACAGATGCATAAAAAGAAATCAAGGTTTAAATAGTCAAACTGTTTGAGTTGTACAAATGCTATCATTATCTGTAACTGACCTACTTAAATGTGTTGTGTTAGCACAATGTAATTCTGCAGTAATTTACACATAGTTTAGATCAATAATTTTCAATTTATGATCTTAGGACAATTGTAGGAACTTTGGATAGCTTGCAGTGCAAGATCTACATGTAAAAATCGCACAGAAACAACTTCTGGTTCCTCCTTCGGCGACATTGGAAGCCGGGACCGCGAGCTCCGTGGCCGGCTTCTAACACCTGAGGGTCTGAACTCAGACCTAAGCCCCCCCGGAGAGGGGGTGAAGCAAAGGGGGACCATCAGGAGGGTAGAGGGGAGCCGCATCTCCCCTCCCCAAGCTGGAAATCCCCTAGCCGATGGTGTGGAGCTGAAACAGCAAATATGGCTGCCACAAAGTTGAAGGAGGACCAGAAACAGCAAGACTGAGCAGAAGAAAAAGTGAGTGGTTTGTGATCCGGGCTAAAAAGAATTGTTTGCCTTTCAAAACAACCCCAATAATACAAGGGGGAGAAATAAGGAAGTTAAGGATTAGCAGCGGGACAAGCATATTAAAATCGGGAAGAAAATGTTTGGGAATTAGAAGAAAAACAAAAAACTTTGTTGGAAGCTTTAAAAGAAGATGTGGTTCTGGAAAGATACTTTATTTTAAAGAAAAAACATTGATATTTGAACTGGAAGTCATCTCTACCTTACATATATACTGGATTTATAAATATAAAACAACAAAATTGAGAGCGCAGAGTAACAAAGAGGAATTATTGACTTGAAGCAGGAGCACCATTTTAAAGAAACAAAGGGTGTAACTCTTGGAACTTTCATTTTTGTTGGATAAATAAAGTGGACTAAACCAAAAGAAGGAAAGGGGGTGGCAAAGCCCCCAGTTTTTCCTTTGAAATTTGGTTGGATTGTAAAATTTCCACCAAGTGGAAATAAAAATATGGAATGTATACACCAGGATATTAAGGACATTATAAACAAGCAGCGTATGGGAATGAAACAAATACTTCAAGACATGGATTGCATAGAACTAAAACTGGAGAAGATAATGCAAAAAATAACAAGTGCAGATCAGACAAATGAGGAAAATATGGAGGACTTTGGAAGATTGAAAGAAACAGAGGAACCAGGAAACAAAGAACAAGAAAGAAAATATAACAAAGGGATGATTGAAATACAGAGGGTGAAAAAGGGATTAAAACAGAAGGGGAAGATCTCTGGCATGAGAAAGATGAGGAAGAAAAAGAAAGCTAGAAGGGGAAAGAAGTAAAAACTAGAAAAAATGAAAGCAAAATAAGACAACAAAGGGAAAAAGAGAGGCGAGAAAGATATATAACAAAATAATGGAGTTAAGGATAGAAGTGAGAGAGCTAAAAGAAATATGGGGGAGGCAACAAAAAAGAAAAAGAAAAGAGGATTAAAACTATGGAGCAGGGTAAAAAAGAAGGGATAAAAGAAGAATAAAAATGTGTATGCTTAATTAGTTTACTAGAATTAAATAATTACGAATAAATTGTTTATTGTGGTGATAAGGAAAAAAGTAATATTTTGGAATTTAAGCCATGATGATAGAAGAGTTATAATGTGGAAAAATATTTTTCATAAAATATATGTATGAATAACATGTAGAAATGAAGTTATAAAACAACATAAGAAAATATGAAAATTGAAAGTATGTAACGTTGAAATATGTTTTGTATGGGATATAAGAGATAAAAACTAGTTTTGAATAATTGTTAGAAATGTGATAAAGTTATAGGTATTAAAAAGTAAGAATGGTGTGGAAAAGAGGGAAAAGAAATTAAAAGTTGAATTTTTATTACTGTTTAGGAAACAAGTGAAATAAAATATATTAATATTAGAAATATATAAGGTGGGAAAAGACCACATCTTTGATTGTTGGAATGGAAGGAGAAGAACAAAAAAGGGGGAAAGAAAAAAGAATTAAAATAGAGATAAAATAAAAGGGGAAAAAGATTAAAGATACCGTATTTTTCGGAGTATAAGACGCACCGGAGTATAAGACGCACCTTAGTTTTGGGGGAGAAAAACAAGGAAAAAAGGCCTCTGCCTCCAAGCAATTTGCCAAACAGCAAACAGCAAATAGCACAGATGATATACACTGTTTACTGTGTATTTCTGTGCATGTGTGCCTGACCCATAGAAATAGCAAAGAATTGGAGAAATGTACATTATGCCAGAAAGTTTTCTTAAATTAAGGTGACCAGATTTTTTTTTAAAGCGGGACACCATTGACGGGGGGTGGGCCCGCCTGGATGCCGCTATTTGAGTTTTGCCCTCTGCACATGCGCAGAACGCTGTGCGCATGCGCAGAGGGCAAAAGAACACAAATGTCGGCGTCCAGGTGGGTGGGTGGGAGGCGGGAGGCCTTTCCTCGCCTCCCGCCTCCCCTTCGGGAGTCGGCAGTGGCTTAGGCTGGCTGGCTGGCAAGCAAGCGAGCGGGGCTGGCTTGGGAAGGGGAGCAGTCCGGAGATGGAGCTCCAACCCAGCATCTCTTGGCTCTCCTGCTCCCCCTCCGCCACTGCTGGGCTGCTGGAGTGACGGGGGGAGAAAGGAGATCAGGAGGCAGCGGCGGCGGTGGTGGCTCACAACAACCCCAGCGGCAGCTCCAGGCAGAGAGAGAGAGAGAAGCGAGTGAGCAAGTCACTCCACCGCACGCAGTCATGAACACACACACAAACACTGCGTGGGGGGGGGGACCGGAGGCGAGACGCTGCCCGTTCTAAAAGAGAAAGTCTCGCGAGGTTTAAAAAGCGGGACTTTGTTGAAACGACGCGGGACGTGGGACAAATTGCTAAAAAGTGTGTCTGTCCCGCCAAAAGCAGGACGTCTGGTCACCTTATCTTAAATGTAGTCACTAACTGTAGCAGTTACTAACTGCTCCCAATTATTTAAATAGATCTACTCCAAGGTAACTAAACTCTAATACTAAACAGGACACTGTTACATTTCAGACTATACTTGTACAGAGCTGGTAAAATTAATTAAAATTTCTGGAAGTATACATTATTCTCTATTATTTAAAAGAAGATACAATAATATTGGGCCTCTTCAGAGCAAGCATTTATTTTAAAAAGCTTCCATATTTTGTTAAGTTGTCTAGATTTACAGGGATCTCTAACCTTGGCAACTTTAAGACTTGTGGACTTCAACTCCCAGAATTCCACAGCCAGCAAAGCTAACAAAGCTGGCTGTGGAATTCTGGGAGTTGAAGTCCACAAGTCTTAAAATTGCCCTGGCTCTAGAACAATAATAAAGCACTCTTTAAAAAATAAGTCTAATAATTTGAACATTCTACAGACATTTATAGTTATTCACTTACCCCCTTCCATCCAGTTCAGCAAAAAATAAAAATCTGCGTGTCTCTCCCAGCTATTTGCCTCTTTGCAGCTAGTTTCAGTTTCACTTTCATTTTCCCACGTGGCAAATCAGCTGTAGATTGGGAAGTGCTAGTGACTTGCTTGGCTTTATAGGCTCTTTCCTCTTTGCTGCAAACAGGTAAATTGCTGGAAGACAGAGGCCAAAGGGTGGGGGTGGCTGGCTGGGTGGGGCTACATTCGGTGTATAAGATGCACCCAAGTTTTCACCCTCTTTTGGGGGGTAAAAAGGTGCGTCTTATACTCTGAAAAATACGGTAGATATTAAGAGGAAAAGGAATGGAGAGATGCATTGAAAATGAAATGATAATGAATTGTAATTATTTTAAAAACAAAAATGTTGTTAAGACTATTGCATGGATGTATGACATTCAGAAAGCAAATGCTCATGACATGAGATGTTGAAAGACCAAAAACAAATAAAATTTATTGGGGGGAGGGAAATCACACAGAAAGAACTAAAATCTTACAGTGTTACTGTAACTCCCAAAATCTCATGCATCTTTGTCTTTTTATACTGCTTATCTAAGTCCACATGGAGAGAAGTAAGCAGTGGCGTACCACAAGGTTCCATCCTAGGCCCAGTACTCTTTAATATCTTCATAACTGACCTAGATGAGTGAATAGCAGGAGAACTAACCAAATTTGCAGATGATACCAAGCTGGCAGGAGTAGCAAACACCCCAGAGGACAGACTCAAACTCCAGAGGGACCTCCACAAACTCGAAAACTGGGCCAAAACCAATAAAATGAAATTTAACACGGAGAAAAGTAAAATTCTACACCTAGGTAAGAAGAATAAAAAATACACATGCAAACTGGATGAAACCACACTCAATAGCAGTGATTGCGAGAGGGATCTTGGAGTCTTGGTAGACAGCCAACTAAATATGAGCCAGCAGTGTGCAGCAGCAGCCAAAAAGGCCAATGCAGTCCTGAGCTGCATAAATAGAGGGATACAATCAAGGACCAGAGAGGTACTAGTACCACTCTATAAAGCCTTGGTCAGACCACACCTAGAGTACTGCATCCAGTTTTGGTCACCACACTACAAAAAAGACATTGAAACCCTAGAGAAAGTGCAGAAGAGAGCAACCAGGATGATAAAGGGTCTGGAAAATAAAACATACAAAGAGCGGTTGCAGGAACTGAGCTTGGCCAGTCTGGCGAAGAGAAGGACCAGGGGTGACATGATAGCAGTGTTCCAATACTTGAGGGGCTGCCACAGAGAGGAGGGGGTCAGGCTGTTCTCTATGGCACCAGAGAGCCAGACAAGGAATAACAGATGGAAGCTGACCAAGGAGAGATTCATCCTGGAAGTGAGGAGAAACTTTCTGACGGTGAGAGTGATCAACCAGTGGAACAGCTTGCCCGCGGAGGTTGTGAGAGCCCCAACACTTGCGACCTTCAAGCGGAGACTGGACTGCCATCTGTCTCAAATGATGTAGGAACTCCTGCTTGAGAAGGGGATTGGACTAGATGACCTACAAGGTCCCTTCCAACTCTAATAATAAATCTAAATCTAAACATTAATTTTATTTATTTATGTTGTTATGAATTGAATACAAAAAAGCAAACAAAAATACACAAAGTTAGAAAAGAAAACTAAGACATACAAGACATGTTGTCATGAATACATATACAAGCTTCTATATCAGCACTTTAATAGCCATGTTTCATTTTATACTGTATGTAGTTGGGGCCATGAATTTATCCTTTAAAGGATAAGGATAAGTCTTTTAACTAAATAGAGCATAGAGAATCCACTCTCTCTGTTTTGATGTCAGTTTCTATGCAATAGGACTATAGTTCAAAAGAATATGAGCATCCAAGAATATTAAATTTGGGATCCCACGATGTCATGTGCCAGTGTGCCTGCAGATGCATGCCTGCAGATGCCACTCTAATCCATGGAAAATCAGAGAGGCTTACAAAATTTTCCCGGTAAGAGGATTAAAAAGAGGCTTCATAGTAATAAAAAAAGGCAGGGAAAAAACAAAAACCCAAAGTGCAATTGCAATAAAATTTGTAGCAAAGGACTAAATGTGTATCAACATACTATAACAGAAGTCTCTTGTCACATTTCCCCCCTCTAAATCCTGGAAGGGCCAAGTCTTAATGGCTTTCTGGAATGTTAGCAGGAAAAGGGGGAGGGTGTCTGTTTTTCCAAAGAAGTGAGGCTATGACAGAGAAGACCTGTCCCAGGATCCCTTTGGGTAATGTTGTGGGAAGGGAGAAAAAAGAGAGACCAAACAAAAAACAGTAGAGATAGGCAATCCTGAAGAAGTCCATGTCCCATGTCATGTACGGCTTTATAGATTTCTTCCCCAAACCCTAAAAACTATAACCTTAGACTGTCTACAGTTGACCTCACCCCATTCCTAAGAGGTCTGTAAGGGGCGTGCATAAGCGCACCATTGTGCCTACCATCCCTGTCCTTCTGTCCTATTGTCTAAATTTACCTATACATATTTTACTTTTGTTTATGTTTATATCATACCTGTTATCTTGTACACGTGTTGACAAAATAAATAAATAAATAAATAAATAAATAAATAAATAAATAAATAAATAAATAAATAAATAAATAAATAAATAAATAAATAAATAAAAATGAAAAACAATCAGTCTCTTGAATAGCACCAAGTAATTCTGGGCAACTCCCAAAACAGAAGTGTTACATAGGAATACCTAGTGGCACCCATCACTATTTGGGCTGCTGAATGCAGTTGTGTTGAAATTTCTGAGTGACCAGAGCCATCATTTTAAGACTTCTGCATACGTTTGACTGTGATTAACTGATGTATTCATTAAATTTAAGCTGATTTTAAGATAATATGCATCCCACTCCTGAAACCCTGAAAATGGGATAATATATACATTTCATAATTAAATGACTCCAAGGAATAGTAGAAGTTAAAACTTTTTATTTTATTTTAGAAATCTAAGGGAGCAAGTCCTTCCCCAAATTATTTTAAGGTTTATGTTTCTATATATTAAAAAAATCTTTTGTGAGGAGATGGGCAAACTAATATTCTGTTGTAGACAAGGCCATTAGACTCAACTGGATGAAGATCTAGATTCAGATTCCTCCTCAACTGTGTGTTGGATCTAATTTGTGAAAATGCTTTTGTGCCACTTTGAGCAACCTACAGTCACTTCCACTGCAAGGCTGCCACCTTGACCCTACTTCTTACAAACAAATACTAACAGTTACCAGACATGTGCAGATCAGCGGTGGGTTGCTCCCGTTTCTGCCCGGTTCTGTGAACCGGTAGCAATGGGATTTAGAACCCACTGCTGGTGCAGATTCAATTCATTCATTCAATTGTATGGAGAAGCTTAGCAGCAAAACCAGCGCTGACGTTCCATTCCCACCTCTGTACAGATTACTTTGTGACGGGGGAGGGAGGGGGAAAGAACCAGTTTTGTGCTTCAAACTGGCAGGTTCGTATTTTAAACAGACATCAAAGGCCAGTCTGGAATGTGTGTGGCTTTCCAAAGGAGGGAGAGATGTATACCTAATGATCATTATAAAGATATTGTGATTGTTATCAAGGCATTAAAAAAGCAGGAGAAAGAGAGCATCATGCCTGCCAACAATACTTTTTATTGTTTTCTCTCAAAAGCATTTCATTAAGCAGTGTAATCATTTTAATGTTCATACTGCTTTGCAGCCATATTTTCTTTCTCTCTTGGGACTTTTCAGTTTGTTCCATTCTGGAACATGTTCTCCTTGGATCTCGAGGAAACTTTCTTGCCCCTCAGGGCAACAGGTGCCTAGTCCACACAGCACAGAATTAGCACAGAACAGCCAATCCCACTGACACAAAGAGAAAAGGGGATTTTATATATATATATAAAAGGGGGCTAATTAATGCAGCTAAATAAAACAATTATATTTGCCCAATTTATCACAGGGACTTCAATGGTGAGTTGTTTGCCACCCAAGAATTTCACTTGGCTGTTCAATGCATTTTTCTCAACCAGGGAAGAGATACCAGAGTAAGTTCAACCTCCATGACTGACATCTGGAAGCTAGAAACTGCCAATCTGGAATCAAAACTTGATCCCAACCCAACAGGTGTCTATAAGACTGATGTTCATTTTGGCAGATCATTGAAAGAGATCCTGTCAAAAGCCTTGGAATACTCGTATCAAATGACCTAAGTGCCAAAGCCCACTGCAACAACATTGCCAAAAAGGCTTCAAGAACTGTTAACCTAATCTTATGTAGCTTCTTCTCTGGTAATATCACACTACTAACCAGAGCATACAAAACATTCGCCAGACCAATCCTTGAATACAGCTCATCTGTCTGGAACCCACACCGCATATTGGACATAAGTACATTAGAAAGTGTCCAGAGATACTTTACAAGAAGAGTCCTCCACTCTCTACTCGCAACAGAATACCTTACTCAACAAGACTTGAAATCCTGGGCTTAGAAAGCTTAGAACTACGTCGCCTTCAGCACATAGCTCATAAAATTATCTGCTACAACATCCTTCCTGTCAACGACTACTTCAGCTTCAACCACAACAATACACGAGCACACAACAGATACAAACTCAAAGTGAACTGCTCCAAACTTGACTGTAGAAAATATGACTTTAGCAACAGAGTGGTAAATGCCTGGAACTCACTTCCTGACATACTCTTAGACTGTCCACTGTTGACCTCACCCGATTCCTAAGAGGTCAGTAAGGGGCGTGCATAAGTGCACCAGCGTCCCCCAACATCCAACCCTCCATCATCCAAAACTAGGTATGCATGCCCCTGACTTCCTCAATACCAACCACTACTAACCTTAAATGCAAACTAATTAATGCAAGAAGCATCGTAAACAAAATGCCTAAACTCCTCCTCTTATTAAATACTGCTACATTCGACATTATATTTGTCTGCAAAACATGGCTAAACACATCCCTCCCTGACTCCATTATCAAAGTAAGAGACTATCATGTTTAACGGTCCGACAGCAAAACCCGCAGAGGAGGTGGAGTAGCTATCTTCTATAAAAAGTCACTACACCTAAAAATATTCAAGTTACATATGAACTTGTTCTTCCTGAAACCATCGTCTGCGAACTGTTCTTAAATACCACACTTTGCTTCCTACTATGTTACAGGGCCCCTGATTACGACATTGAACATGCAAACAAACTAACTTCACTACTAATGTGGGCAGCCTCCTGCCCATACCTTCTAATCTTTCTTGATGACTTCAATCTACCACTTATTAATTGGACCCTAAACGAATGTACAACTGAACTCATCCATACAACCCTATACAACGCTGTTACTAATCTGGGACTAGATCAATTAGTATCTAACAACACTAGACTCAACAACTGCCTCAATCTCATCTTCTGCAACAGTTTAAACTCAATTTATAGACTACAAATAAAAAAAAACCTTTTCCAACAGTGACCACAGCATGATAGACTTTTGTCTCAATATACGCCTTACAAAAATCACCATAATGATGGCATACCCAATTACAACTTCAAAAAAGCCAACTATGATCTCATAGACACCGACCTCTCATTCTTGATTGACAAATTGTATTCTCTGGCTATAACACTGCCGATGACCATTATAACATTTTCTTGCTTGAAGTCAAAAGAATTATTAAACTATACATACCACTAATAACCACCAAAACCAGGAAAAACAAATTACCCATATCAATAAGCAAGCTACAGTCCAAAAAAAATCTCTCTGGTGAAAAAACAAAACTGGTTACATAACGTATTTTTCGGTATGTATTTTCACCCAAAAAAGGGTGAAAACTTGGGTACGTCTTATACATCGAATGTAGCCCCCCCCCACCCTTTGGCCTTTGTCTTAAAGCAATTTACCTGTTTGCAGCAAAGAGGGAAGAGCCTGTAAAGCCAAGCAAGTCACTAGCAGCTTCCCGATCTACAGCTGACTAGGTTTGCCACGTGGGAAAATGAAAGTGAAACTAACTACAAAGAGGCAAATAGCCAGGAGAGACACACAGATTTTTATTTTTTGCTGAACTGTATGGAAGGGGGTAAGTGAATAACTATAAATGTCTGTAGAATGTTCAAATTATTAGACTTATTTTTTAAAGACTGCTTTATTATTGTTCTAGAGCCAGGGGTCTCCAACCTTGGCAACTTTAAGACTTGTGGACTTCAACTCCCAGAATTCAACAGCCAGCTTTGTTAGCTTTGCTCGCTGTGGAATTCTGGGAGTTGAAGTCCACAAGTCTTAAGGGTGCCAAGGTTGGAGATCCCTGTAAATCTAGACAACTTAACAAAATAAAGAAGCTTTTTAAAATAAATAGCTCTGAAGAGGCCCAGTGCTATTGTATCTTCTTTTAAATAATAGAGAATAATGTATACTTCCAGAAATTTTAACAGCTCTGTACAAGTATAGTATGAAATGTAACAGTGTCCTGTTTAGTATTAGAATTTAGTTACCTTGGAGTAGATCTATTTAAATAATTGGGAAGAATTAGTGTGACTACATTTAAGAAAACTTTCTGGCATAATGTACATTTCTCCAATTCTTTGCTATTTCTATGGGTCAGGCACCCATGCACAGAAATACACAGCAAACAGTGTATATCATCTGTGCTGTTTGCTGTTTGGCAAATTGTTTGGAGGTAGAGGCCTTTTTTCCTTGTTTTCCTCCCCCAAAACTAAGGTGTGTCTTATACTTCGGTGCGTCTTATACTCCGAAAAATCGGGTAGCTCACTTTAAAAACCGCTAAAAAAATATATGCCACCAAATAAAGACTGAATGCACCAATTATCACATCAAACAAGAGGAAAACCTTCTACGCATGAAATCATCTAAGCATAATCTTTGAAAAATCTTTCAGGACCAGCTCCCTACCCAACCTATGGTCACTAGCCATGGTCATCCCTATCTTCAAAAAGGGAGACCCCAGCCTAGTTGAAAATTACAGACTAATCTCTTTATGCTGCATCACCTGCAAAGTCATTGAATCAATCATTAACCAAGCCATTACCCTCCACTTAGAAACAAACAACCTACTCTCTAACAAACAATTTGGTTTCAAGAAAAAATTCTTGAAACCAATTATCCTGTAATCTACAACTTCTTCACTGCAAAAACATATGGACTACAAAATTCAATCAGGGCAAAGCAATGACCCAATTTACATAGACTTCTGTAAAGCCTTCGATTCAGTGGTACATGACAAACTACTTCTAAAACTAAAATCATATGGCATCTCTGGACCCCTACATAATTGGATAGCTGCATTCCTATCAAGCAGACAACAAGTGGTCAAATATTCTTACTATCATGAATCTTGTCCTTTTTTTTAGGCTGGATCTCTCTTTAATGAACCCCTTACCTCTTGTCCTGCACTCTGGTGCTTTGAAAATAAGTTGACTTCCTCTTCTCTGTGAGAGCCCCTCAAGTAACTTCTATCATATCACCTAGTCCTTCTCTTTGTTAGACTAGATACACCTACCAGTATTTCCCTCAATCATTCATCATATCTTTTAGGCTACAATCCCTTATCATTTTTGTTGCTCTACTCCGCACTCTTTCTAAGGTCTCAGCATCTTTTTTTGTACCATGGTGACCAGAATTGAACACAAGGATTATTAAGGGGGAACTATGCATAATTTCAGCAAGTCCTAATAGAAATGAAATCACTAAACTTCTTGGATTCCTATAAATGGTGAAGGATAGTAAATCAAGAAATTAGGCTTGGCTAGACAAGTACGGTTAGGGAAACAGTACTTAAACAGGCAAGTGACCCTAGAAATTAGAGATGGCAATCATCTAAAGAAACTTGACTGTCTTGCATGGCCTCCCTTAGAATAGAATAGAATAGAATAACAGAGTTGGAAGGGACCTTGGAGGTCTTTTAGTACAACCCCCTGCCTAGGCAGGAAACCCTACACCACTTCAGACAAATGGTTATCCAACATCTTCTTTAAAAATTCCAGTGTTGGAACATTCACAACTTCTGGAGGCAAGCTGTTCCACTGAATAATTGTTCTAACTGCCAGTAAATTTCTCCTTAGTTCTAAGTTGCTTCTCTCCTTCTTTAGTTTCCACCCATTGCTTCTTGTTCTACCCTCAGGTGCTTTGGAGAAAGCTTGACTCCCTCTTCTTTGTGGCAACCCCTGAGATATTGGAACACTGCTATCATGTCTCCCCTAGTCCTTCTTTTCATTAAACTAGACATACCTAGTTCCTGCAACCGTTCTTCATATGTTTTAGCCTCCAGTCCCCTAATCATCTTTGTTGCTCTTCTCTGTACTCTTTCTAGAGTCTCAATATTCTTTTTGCATTGTGGTGACCAAAACTGAATGCCATATTCCAAGTGTGGCCTTACCAAGGCATTATAAAGTGGTATTAACACTTCGCGTGATCTTGATTCTATCCCTCTGTTAATGCAGCCTAGAACTGTGTTGGCTTTTTTGGCAGCTGCTGCACACTGCTGGCTCATGTTTAAATGGTTGTCCATTAGGACTCCAAGGTCCCTCTCACAGTTACTACTGTTGAGCAAGGTACCACATATACTGTACCTGTGCATTTTGTTTTTCTTGCCTAAATGTAGAACCTTACTTTTTTCACCATTGAATTTCATTTTGTTAGATAGCGCCCAATGTTCAAGTCTGTCAAAATCCTTCTTTATCTTGAGCCTATCTTCTGGAGTGTTGGCTATTCCTGCCAATTTAGTGTCATCTGCAAATTTGATGAGTTCCCCATCTATCTCCTCGTCCAAGTCATTGATGAAGATGTTGAAGAGTACTAGGCCTAAAACAGAGCCTTGGGGTACTCCACTGCATACTTCCCTCCATGTAGATGTCGTTCCATTGAGTACTACATGTTGAGTGCGGTTGGTCAGCCAGTTTCGAATCCATCTGGTGGTGTTGCTGTCTAACCCACATTTTTCTTCTTTATCTAGTAGTAGGTTATGGTCTACTTTATCAAATGCCTTACTGAAGTCCAAGTAAATTATATCGACAGCATTCCTCTGGTCCACTAATTTTGTCACTTTGTCAAAGAATGCAATAAGATTAGTCTGGCATGATCAGTTTTTGACAAACCCATGTTGGCTTTTGGTTATTACTTTGTTTGCTTCTAGGTGTTCACTGATTTGTTGCTTGATTATCTTTTCCAGAATCTTCCCTGGTATTGAGGTCAGGCTGATGGGTCTGTAGTTTCCTGGATCTATTTTTTTCCTTTTTTGAAGATGGGAACTACATCAGCTCTTTTCCAGTCCTCTGGCAGTTCCCCAGATCTCCAGGATCTTTGAAAGATATAGTTCAGTGGTTCTGAGATCTCGTCTGCCAGTTCCTTCAGAACCTTGGGGTGTAATCCATCTGGTCCTGGTGATTTGAACTTGTCTAGGGTAGACAGGTGTTCACTTTCCATTTTCTTCCCTATTTTAACTTGTGTTCCTAATATGTTTTTTGTGGTGCTGTTTTTGATAGGTTGGACTGTTTTTTCCTTTTGTGTAAAGACAGATGCAAAAATTGAGTTAAGTAGCTCTGCTTCCTCCCTGTTGCTTGTCACCTTCTTGCACTTTCTCCCAGCAATGGACCAATTGTTTCCTTGACTTTTTTTGTTTTTAATATGTTGGAAGAAGCTTTTTTGTTATTTTTTTACTTTTGTCGCAAGCCTTTGTTTATTGTGAGCTTTAGCTTTCCTCACTTCATCTTTACAGGCTTGGGCTATTTGCGGATATTCTGCTTTAGTTATTTCCCCCTCTTTCCACTTTTTATACTTGTCCTTTTTGTCTTTCAATTTGTCAGAGAGTTCTTTATGCAGCCATGCTGGTTTCTTTTGAGAGCTATTATTTTTATTCTTCATTGGTATTGTGCTAGACTGGGCTTTTATAATCTGACTTTTCAAAATTTCCCAAGCTTCTTGAGTTGTTTTCCCCTTGAGGATTCTTGTCCATGGAATCCTTCCCATATTCAGCAATGCCTTTACATCTGACAGCTTTAACACAGAAAATGTAACGCAAACTGGATTAAGGAGAAAGATGCTTATTTTTGCATTAGAGATTAAGGATTGACTGTCTGCTGAGATTAAATTTTCACCATTTTAGCTCTAGTGGACTGCACTAAGTTTTATCAGGAATAAGATTTCATGTAACTGGACCTCAGCAAATTGCAACACAAGCTGTCAGTTGCCTAGTAGAAAATGCAAAACATTCAGGTTTGTTTTGCTTTTGTCACTTTTAAAGTACCTTTTTCTATCTCAGTAGGTAGTAATACCTGGATGATTTTGTCTGGTTTCCAGAGCTAAGTAGAATCAGGTGTGGCTCCCATGTGGAGAAGATTCCTTCAGGAAATATAAAACTAGAGACTAGAGAAAACTAAGAAAATAAAAATGTGTTGTGGAAAGAAACAATGGCAAGCACTTTTGTTTCATTGCTAAGCCAAAAAAACTACTTGTTTGTATTCATGAAGCCTTGAGGAACCAAGGCTGACTTGAAGGAGTCTTGACCTGACCATAGAAAAATAAAGACAATACTTAATGAATATTTAGCCTTACATATTAAAAATAACAATTTTAAAAAATGGAATAAATCTTACTGCAGTCTTGCTCTGCTCCTCAACACAGCTATTCCATAAAATGTCTCTAATTGTCCACTGATGCAAATGAGTTATCATTAATTCTTGGATCCACTGTAAAGTATTTTGAATTTTTTTGTGCTACATTGATCCTTTGTATAAGCCATAGGAAAAGTGCAAATGGAGAGGTGCTCAAGACTTCCTTTCATTGACATGAACAAATATGTCTTTGCAGTCTGAGGTACATACAAATCAACCTGTCTTTTGTCATCCATAAAAGTTTGCCACATGGAGCAATAATTGTAATAGAGTTCTATTGTGAACAGTGTGCTACTAAAACCAAATCAATAGATGCTTTCTTACTGGTAAGGAAAAATATCTTGGTTCTGAATTCTAGTATTATTCTTTGGTGAATTTTGGCAACCCACTGATCGTGAGAGAAGCATTAGTGAGATAGAATTAGTTGGTTGCAAGTGGTGGGTTGCTACCAGTTCACACCAGTTTGGGCGAACTAGTAGCGGCGGCGGTGAGAGGCTCCACCCACCCACCCACCCGGACGTCATCAAAAATGCTCTGCGCATGCTCAGAAGCGTTGTGTGCACATGAAATGTGAGCCCCAGTGCACTCCCATTCCTGAATTAGTAGCAAAGGTAAGTGAAAACCACTACTGGTTGGTCGGTTGGTTAGTGTAGGTTGGTTCATTCATTGGTTGATTTAGCTACCCATCTCACACTAGTTTGCTTAAATTATACTTTGTAAAAGTAATTATTTGCAATCAATTGAACAAACAATACAAGCTTCAAATCATCCAAGCTTGTGCGCCAATAATAAGTTATAGTGATTATGAGATCAAAAAGTTTTATGAGCTGAAGTGGTGCAGTGGTTAAATGCTGCGACTGCAGGCTGACTGCTAGTTCAGCAGTTCAGCTGTCCAAATCTCACTAGGCTCAAGGTTGACTCAGCCTTCCATCCTTCCGAGGTGGGTAAAATGAGGACCCAGATTGTTGGGGGCAATATGCTGAACTCTGTAAACCGCTTAGAGAGGGCTGTAAAGCACTATGAAGCGGTATATAAGTAAAGTGCTATTGCTATTGCTATTATGATGATATGGCTTGGCTTCAAGACAAAGAAAAATGCTGATACAAAATACTAATGGGTGACTTTAATGAAAGAATAGGAAGAATACAAACTAGGGAAAAAGCAACTGGCCCGTATGGAAGTGGTGAATGAGATAATAGAGGTAACAGACTAGTAGATTTTGCTGAAGGACAGGCGCTTTATGTCATGAATACATTTTAGAAGAAAAAGGCTAGCAGAAAATTGACATGGAAGAGTCCATCTGGTACACAAGCAAAATTGACTACATCATGTCAAGTGATAAAACCGTATTCTGAAATTGTACTGTCATCAATCACTTTAATGTTGGAAGGGACCATAAAATGATACAAGCTAAAGTGAATATAGACTATTGAAAAGAGCATATGAAAATGATAAAGACATCACAAAAAATGAAAATAAAGAGTGATAAGCTGTTAGAGCAGCATTTTTAATGTTAATTTACCAAATCACTTCACTCTATTGCAAGAGTTGGAAGAAGTGATTAACAATATGGAACAAAATTCACAAAAATTCATGTCCTTAATTCTGCTATATCTATAGCACCACCAGAAAAATATTTTGTGCAGTCAAAAATCTCTGCTGAAACTATTGATTTAACGAAAAAACAACAGACAATGAAGAATACTGAAAATTTCATTAATAAACTGGAGTACATTGAACTTTATAAGACCATCCAAGAAGAAACGTGTCAGTTTAACATGAAGCTTGCGTAAAAGGCAATTTAAGAAAACAAAGGGATTAAAAGAGCAAAATGCAAGCTTATAAATACATGAAAGAAGGTTTTTGCATTAAAACATGAAGATGGCTCTGTGTGTAGAACAGGACAGGAAATGTTAGAAATAATTGGAAAATTCTATTCAGAGCTATACAAACATCAAGATTGCTCAAAAGTAACAACATCCACAAAAGAGGAGAAGCCAGATATCTTAGTAGTGGAATGCCATAAAATCAGTGAAAAATGGCAAAACTTCAGGAAATGACTGAGTGTATTATAGTTGAAATGCTGAAAGTTTATGGTCATAGTTTACACAACATACTAGCAAAACTGTATTCAAGATGCCTCAGAGAAGAAAAAATACCTGATGTATGGGAAAATGCTGAAGTGATTCTTATACACAAAAAAGGGGCCTGAGATGATATAAAGAACTATCACCCATGTTGCACAACCAAAGGAGCAGGCAGGTTAGAGCACAATGGATCACATCCAGGATGTTCAGCAAGTCATTGAAAGGCACAATGAGTACACCATGTCTCTGTTCATGGCTTTCATTGACTCCAAAAAGGCATTTGACTTAGTATTCCAGCAAGCAATAATCAATGCATTGCTCAATCAAGGTATAGACACTGTTTACTACCTAAACTACTACCTTACTGCAATCAATATATGAAAAAACAATGACAATAATTTGCCTTAATCATCTTAAAGTGGAAATCAACATAGAACAAGGTGTACAACAAGGTGATTCAATATCACATATTCTTTTCTCAATCTGCCTTGAAATATTTCACAAACTAGACTGAGCAAAAAATGGAATAAAAATCAATGGCACCTATTTAAACCACTTAAGTTTTGCAAATTATGTTGTTCTCTTCTCACAAGACCCAGAAGAGTTACAAAGACACATGCAAGAGCTGCTCAAAGCAGGAGAACCATTTGGCTTAAAAATAAACCTGAAAAAAAGCTAATTTATGTTTAATAAATTCACTAAGGAAAGAAAATAATTATATCTGGAGAAGAACTAAACATAGCAATACATATACCGGTAGCTTGGTCAACAGATCTCAATGGAAGGTGATTTTTTTAAAAAAAGGAAATTGAACAGCGTGTTAAATGTGGTTGGCAGGCATTTGGTAAGTTAAGTGTAATTTTTAAGACCAATCTCCCCCTATGCCTGAAGAGAAGAGTGGGCTATCTGTTCTAACATAAGCTAGTGAAACATGGATACTAACTTCACAATCGATACAAAAGCTATGAGTGGCACAAAGAGCCATGGAAAGATATATGCTCAACATCACAAGACAAGATAGAAAGACCTGCACATGGATTAGAGAACAAATGAAAATACACAAAACCATCAAAAGAGTAAAAGAAATGGAAATGGGTTGATCACATAGCAAGAAGAATTGATGGCAGGTGGACTAAAGCAGTCATAGGAAGGATTCCACATCCACAAAAGAGACCTTAAACAAGATGGAGCAATAACATCTGCAAGTATTTCAGGCCCAACTGGCAAAGGAACTCTCAAGACCATATTGGTTGGAAACATGCAGAAGAGGCCTTCATCCTGCAGTGAATAGACAATGGCTAGAATGATGATGATGATTTCTTATACATTTCTCTGGCCTCATCTAACGCCTGGTGAGCCACTGGCCACGTAGTTTGCTTTACGCACTCAGTCAGGGATAGGCACTTTGGTGTCTCTAGTGGGAGTTCTGGCATGACTACAAAATCAATGCTGGTTGAAACTTGGAAAGGGGCAAAGCCAGTGCTGCTCTGTACTGCATTGTTATATGCCACTTCTGCAAATGGGAGCAGGTCTGCCCAATTATTTTGCTGACATAACGCCTCAGATACTGCTCCAATGCACCTTTGTTACGTTCACAGGCACCATTAGTCTGAGGATGATGCAAAGAGTTAAGACCTTGGATGATGCCTAACAATTTCAAGAACTCTTGGCAGAATTGAGAAGTAAATTGCACTCTTCAATCTGAAATAATTATTTTGGGAATCCCAGGCAGATGATAAATGTGTTGCACAAACAGATTTGCCAATGTTTGTGTGTAGGGGATTTTGGGGGTTGCTACAAAATGTACTTATTTTGAAAAGAGATCAGTGGTGACCCAAATAACAGTGTTCACAGAGCTTTCAGGTAGCTCAACAATGAAATCCATGGAGGACTTCTGGTTGGCGTCATGGTGCTATCGGATGTGAAGAGCAGAGCTCTGCGAAATCGCACTGATCCCCTTTGTTGGAGGGCCCCAAAAGGGGCTAAAGTCACCCTGTAGGGGTGATGAAGAGTGGGGGGGTGCCCTGCATGTCATGGACAGCGGCGGCTTTCCTGCTTGACCAGGGCTAATTCCCTCTCAGCCAACAACAAAGAGGATTGGCAGCCATTATGGCTGCTGTGAAGCTTGGGCAGCCGAAGAAACAAAGAATGTGCTGGAGCGGTGTGGATGAACAGTGACTAGAACTGGGTGAGGTGACTTTTTTTACTTAATACTTACCAAATTAAGAAATTTAACTCTGGAAAAGAGACTCTTTGAAAAGTTTGTTTAAGCGGCGAACAATTACAGAGAGAAAAAATACAGAACATTTTAAAAGATTTTAAGAAGAGAGCACAAAACCTTTTTACTGGCAATAAGGCATTTTAAAATGCTGGAATTACCTATCAGAATTTTGATTATCTGATTGAATAAATACAAACAGAACCGGTTAGAATTTGTGCAAGATTGAAGTTAAGCTGAAGGCGCCATCTATTGGTGAATGAAATAGACATTATATTCCTGTAACCCTGGGAAAATACTGATAAGACAGATGATAAAGTGGAAATGACACCTGGAGGATTGCTGTGCTATCTATTGCTCTATACTTATCTGCTCCAAGACTACTGAAGTTCTAATGGTGAAAACACAGAAGAAATCTAACTAAAGTGACTTTCAAACATCAGGAGTTATGATTGAACTTACAGAGTGGACTTAAGGAGACATTTGGAAATCTTCCTGGATTACCTAAAAGGAGCCAAATTGACTAACTGCAGGACATGAAGAACTATATTACTGTATTCCCTGAGGAGCAACATCTGGAGTAAATGGTTTTCAGATTGACTTTCTGAGATCAAAGATAATTGAGACTCTGGGGCAATGATAGACCACTGACAGACTATTGAGCTATACTGAGACATTAAAAGAAGACAAGATGTTTCAGCAGGGGGAAATAAGTGGGTTTCAAAAAGAAATGGTGTCAATGTTTCAAAGCATTTATGATATCATGACAAGGAATCACAGGGAGATAATGGATTTAATGAATAACATAAATGGGAAGCTAGAAAGTGCTCCACAAGGGATAATGAATAATTATCAAAAAGCCCAGGAAAGAGAGGAGATAACAGAGAGACCAGGGGAAAAGATAGAATGGACTAATCAACAAATAAAACAAGAAGATAAGAAAGAGAAGGCAATAAAAACTTATGAAGCAATTCAGGGGAAATACATGCTAAAGGACCAAAAAATGATACTGGATAAACAGAAAGTTATATTTGAAAAGAAAATAGAGATTTGGGCAGCTCATCTGGAGGCTTGGCAACAAAAGATAGTAGAGATGGAAGAAATACTTAACCAGGAAAGATGTAGATAGCGATGAAGACCCAAGGGAGGAATTTGGGAGGCAAGTTAAAAAACAAATAAGAATTTAAATATTAAAATGGACAAGAGATGATGGATAGAGGAAATGTTATGTAACACAATATTGGCTTTATTAGGAGCTAGAACAGAGGCAGAAACAAGAAATAGGAGGAATATTATTATGTATATTTTTATATAATATACTAAAAGTAATAGCTAGATATAACAATTAGATGGTGAAAGATGGTGACACTATGTATGTTTTAATAATATTGTTATTGTCATTGGAATGGGACTAAAATGTTGAACAACTAAATAATGAAGGCCTAGATTTTATCACAAATATGTATACTGTAATAACATTATAATTATATAAGTATGATCTAAATAACAAACAATATTAATACTATCATTACTACTTGTATTTAAATGAATGATACCCAGATGCCTTACTGTTCATGTATTGCTATTGCTATATATTCATATTCATATTCATATTCATATTCATATTCATATTCATATTCATATTCATATTCATATTCATATTCATATTCACATACACATACACATACACATACACATACACATACACATACACATACACATACACATACACATACACATATACATATACATATACATATACATTTCCAGAGTGCTGAGGGATTAGCCACCTGCTGCAATAGCCCCCTTGGCTTGGCCAACATTCCTTTTGCAGCTGCACATATACTAGCCACATAGCTTTCGATGTCCTTGTTCATGCTTGACCACCAAAATTGATGTTGAACCAGGTGTAGGATTTTAATGAAATTAACATATCCTGCAGTTTTAGAGTCATGGCTCCTCTGCAACACTAAGAGTCTTTGGCTGGTCATCACAGAGTTTGCTTCCTACCCATGTGAACTCATTGCACATACACACATTGTCTGATTTTAAAGAACCATTTGTCTTGGAGCAGGGCTGTTTTTATTTCTAGGGTCATGTCCTCAGCCAAGTTGGACTGCATTTTCTGTTGGGTGGTGACCGGTGCCGCTATTTGATTGGAGGGGATGATAGCATCAATCACTTCTTCCTTGGCACTACTATACTGGGGCATTCTGGACAGGGAATCTGCTAGGAAGATTTCCCCTTCAGGCAACTACTTTAATATGAAGTTAAACTGATTGAAATATTGTGCCCATCTCATTTGTTTAGGGAACAGCTTATGGGGGGTTTTCAGCGGCCCCAGATTCTTATGATCAGTCCAGATCTCAGAAGGTTTCTTGCTCCCTTTCAGGAAATGTTGCCATGTGAGTAATGCCCATCTCACTGCATAAGCCTCTTTCCCCCCAAACCATCCATATGCTCCGCCTCAGACAGTTTTTTTGAAGTGTAAGCGCATGGTTGTAAGTGTCCCTTGGGATCCTTCTGTAGAAGGACCACTGTGACTGCTTGACACCACTTGCATCTGCTTGAATGATGAAAGAGATATAGGGGTATGCGTGTTTCAGAATTAGTTCAGCGGCGAATAGTCTCAAGTTTCTCAAAAGCCACACAGCATTCCATGGACCATTTGAGGGGATTTCCAGACTTAGGTTTTCCCTCCCCTTTAGTTTTTACCAAGCTGGTTAATGGCAGAGCAATTTGAGAGAAAGCAGGAATGAATTGTCTATAGAAGTTCACGAAGCCTAGGAAGCTCTGCAACTGCTTTCAGGCACTTGGCGCCTCCCATTCTAATACCACTTGCACCATTTCTGGATCCATTTCCACTCCCTCATGGGAGACGGGTAGCCTAGTTAGTCCAATCTGAGTTTGTGAAATTTGCATTTGGAAAGTTTCACATACAATTGGGCTGCCAATAGCTTTTGCAGGAATACCTCTACCAGCTTAACATGCTCATCCATGATTTCAGTATAAATTAAAATGTCATCTAAATAAATCAAGACTTCCTAGAATAAATATTCATGCAGGATTTCATTAATTAGTTGCATGAACATAGTGCGTGCCCCCTGTAGGTCGAAAGGAGTCAGTAAAACTGCTAATTCCACTTTCCATCCCAAGAAGGTTACTTTTAATTTCACCCTCACTGCCATTGGTTTTGAGTAACAACACACCAGTGGGTCATCATCACTGCTGCCATACTCTCCGACCAGCTTCACTGGGATATCCCCCTCCTTGTTGGAGGGTGGGGAGAATCCTTTGACTTCATCCCCTTCACTGACAGTGGTCTTGGGTTTGGCCATAGCTTCCTCTCTTTTTGGCGGGGCATGCCTCATTGCTGGCCCCTGTTGTGGGTTTGAACAATTGGCTGCCCGGTGACCCTCTATGCCGCAGTAGAAACAGACCTTGGGAAATACTTGGGATTGGACCCTCTCTTGCTGATCTTTGGTGCGGCCTTCTTCTCCAGTGCTTTGCTCATCCACTTTGCTCATCCATCACTCTATGGCAGTGATGGCGAACCTTTTTGGTTCGTGTGCCAAAAGGGAATGTGTGCATGCTCACATCCATTTTCTCCCCCACACACATGCGCACACACACCCTGCAACGTGCCGAGGTGGCGCAGTGGTTAAAAGCAGCACCGCAACCTACTTCAGCTGACTGCTAGTTCAGCAGTTCAGCTGTTCAAATCTCACCAGGCTCAAGGTTGACTCAGCCTTCCATCCTTCTGAGGTCGGTAAAATGAGGACCCAGATTGTTGGGGGCAATATGCTCACTCTGTAAACCGCTTAGAGAGGGCTGTAAAGCACTATGAAGTGGTATATAAGTCTAAGTGCTATTGCCTTGCGTGCCCTCCGATATGACTCCGTGTGACACCTGTGGCATGCGTGCCATAGGTTCGCCATCACTGCTCTATGGTTTCACAGATAATGGCGAGGTCTACCTCCACCTCACCAGCCAGGATATAACACTCCCACAGGGTTCTGGTGAGCTGACAGGACAAGCAAGTGGTCAGAAACTCTGAGTTGAGGCCTTCTTGAAAATATTCCAGGTGTATACAATCTTGTGGCCAGTCTGGGAGATTGATAGTCAACATCAGAATTCTTGGGTGTAGGTTGTAATTGATTGTCTGCCTTCCCAGATGGCCTTGATCCTTCCTTTTACTTTTTGGTCTGCCAGTGGATTTTTGAAGCATTGCCTCAGGGAGATCATGAATTGGTTGAAATCATGCAGCTCCTTGGTGTCAGCATCGTGGAGCAAAATCACCCAGTCAGCGTCTTCTCCCTCCAGAGTCACAGTGAGTGCAGTTCACCTTGGCTTCATTATTTGAGAAGTTCAATCCATGAAATTCCAAACCTGGGTAAGGAAGTCACTGAACTTCACTTTCAACTCTGGGATTGGATCAGGGGCGGGTTCTAACTTACCTCACTGCCGGTTCACTTCCTCCCACGCCACATGGGCGTACTTCATGGGTGCACGCATGCTTTGCACACACGCACATGCACAGTGCCGAAAAATCCAGGGAAAAAAGCCAAAAACAAGATGGCGACCACATGCACATACCAGAAACTCGGCTTCTGCAAATGCTCAGAAGAATTTTTTTAAAAAAAATCAAAAATAATAGTAAAAGAGATTTAAAAAAAAGATGGCTGCACCCACAGATCGGCACCGACTGAACTGGTTCCGTGACATCATCATGACATCACCAGCGGATCACTACCGGTTCAGGTGAACCTGTCCAAACCGGGAGGAACCCTTCTCTGGATTGGATGGTCAATCCCTCACTGGCCACGCTGGGATCAAAGGTGCAGGAACAGCTGGCTAAGTTGTTGGTGCCGGTGCCTGCCCAGATGCTGGAGTGGGCTGGTCCAACCCTCTGGCCCATGGTCCTGTTGGGAGTCTCCTTTCAGGTTTGCAATAGATTGTGCCATCTCCTCAGGCAGTATGGCATGGCTCCGGATCCTCACGCGATGGTCACCCTTGCCAGTGGTTGTTCTGATTTCCCAATGCCAAGAGACCATTGGGGCCATTTCCTCACCCTGGGTATGCAGCTGGTATGATTGGTGAACCTCGAGAAGATTCAGCCCTTACTTTTGTTTCCCCCAAGTCTTCCCCATTACATTTCCCCCCTCCCCAGAGTTCATGGCAGTCTGTCACCAAATAGTAGCAAAGCACAAGCAAGCATGAGGTGGCAGTTGACAATTAGTTGGGGAATGACATTAATTTCACTCCCTTACAGGTCAGTGGTTGGACATATTTACTAGAAATAGGTTGGGAATTATTCCTGTGCACAAGTATTGTACACATTCTCACACAAATTCTTCAGATATCTCTGCTGACCACTTTTCCTTAGGAGAGTTATTGGATGAAGGGAGAAGCCAGGCTAGGAGGAAAATGATGATAACCTCTGCTTCCCACTGATCTTTGGTCTAGAAAACTGGAGCATCATAGATGCTTGAGCATCATAGGTCCATTATAGCTTGATGAGAAGTGACAAGAACTTAGGTTAAGCAAACATATTCCACTTTCAGCTCTACTAATTTATGGCTGGGCTGTACACTACCATTTCTGAAGCAACCATGTAACATACATACATACATTTGTTTGTTTGTTTGTTTGTTTCCTGCCTAATTGTTCACAAATAACTCAATGCAGCAAACATATCCAACATACCTTTCTCCTTCTATTTTCCTGACAACAGCAACCCTCTAGGATGAGTTGGGCTGAGAGAGAGAGACTGCCCCAAAATTACCCAGCTGGCCTGTCATGGCTGACGTGGGACTACAACTCATAGTCTCCTGCTTTCTAGTCTGGTGCTTTAACCACTAGACCAGGGGTACCCAAACTTGGCAACTTTAAGACTTGTGGACTTCAACTCCCAGAATTCTGGGAGTTGAAGTCCACAAGTCTTAAAGTTGCCAAGTTTGAAGACCTCTGCACTATACCAAAATGAATCTCAAACACATAAGATGATTCTGTAACAATTTTGCATGTTGGTTAAGGATTTGTATTTTCCATACTAACCATAGTATTTTCCTTTAGCAGGAGAAAGAATCATATGATTCAATATCATGTGTAGTTTGGCAGTAAGTAGAAAATTTTAGGCTTTTTTTATTTTATTTTATGTTGCAGAAAGCGATAATTAAGCTTTACTTAGACTTTCAAATAAAGACTTGCCATGCAAAACTGTTCAAGACCACACATGTATTTTTAAAAATCCAGGGCTGGAGGTGGGCTTGGGACATTTCTCTGCTTGAAAGTGGAGATCTGTGTGGTCTCTTTGGCTCCCTTAATATAAATCTATAAGCTTAATAGAAGAAAGTACCACTTTTATCTTTTGATCTTTGCCTTTTAAGCTATTTAGCAGCTCTGAGTAACACTGAGTGGAATGGGGGATTGGCTTCATTTTCTGCAATCATATGTACATAGATGCAACTCTCCATGACACAATATGTATGGTTGTGTATTGCAAAGATGGCACACATCAAATAAATATTAACTGACCAGAAGGCCGGGCAATGTAAATTAAGAACAACTGCAAGCTTCACAATCTGCCATTTTCATTCCCAATCTCAGGTAGAAAATTTGGGAAGCTATTAAGAAACTCATGATATGGAAAGATTAGATCCATCAAATACAATCAGTTCTCCTTTATAGATCTCAATTCATTGTATAGCTCTTATATAATTCATATCTATTGCAGTAAGGCTTTTACAAATGTCTTTTAACGTAGATGGATCTTGATGAACACTACTAAGAATATTTAAGTTTCAGAAACAGTTAAGTTTCTATTCCTCAAAAAAAGTCTCTGTCTCCAGACCTGTGGTTTCATTATGTGAGTTTCACCTATTGAGTAAAGATGTTGTCTTTTATAAAAACTGATGAATGTAAGTTAATTGAATATTCTTGCAGCATCTCAAAACTTTATTGTATGAAAACACTCAGTAGTTTTCTCGATTGTGTTTTTTGAAAAGTTATTACATGACTGAACCAAGATCAAGAGGCAGTTAAATGTGTGTTAATATACTATGGTATGTATAATTCCTAGTTGATAGGATGTGGGCAACAGAGTATATTGGTTTGCAAGGTGAATCCCTAGTTTAGAAATCCTATGTAATATAGAAAGTGTGGATATGCTTGTGATAAAATTGGGCATTGGGATGCTTGTGACATACTGGACAAAATATGGCAAAATTGGCCAATAATGTGGTTAGCATTATCAGGAACATATAGAATGACTACAACTGAAACAACAACCTACCATATAGTTTTCTTAACTAAACAACATTATGTAAAACCTTGATTGTCCAAAGTCATGATGGATGGCAGAGATCACAGAAAGATAGGGAAGTCTGGCTTTATGCTGGCAGGGTGTGGGCAGTCCAAATTCATGGTGTGTATATGGTTGAAAATAAATATATCAAATATATATTTAGTAGGGAAAACTGAATGAATAGTTGCAAGTCATATAAACTGTTGCACTGTTATGTAAACACCGAGTGGCTAAGGTGAAGGAAGTACAATATTTTGAGCAAATATGGCAAGTTAATAAAGTAGAAACTGGATAGAGTATATGAGGTCCTGAAAAAGACAGAAGTGAGAAATCAAAAACACGGAAGGCAATAAGTATGATGTGTTGCCTTGACATGGTGTATATAAGGAAAATAGATGTGAGCTAATTTTATTATGTTTTCATTGCTTTTTGTCTCTAATGCATTCCGTTTGGTTTATTTACTATTTAATATTTATGACTCCTTTTCTACATTCTGCATAAGACTGCTTATTTTAAAAGAGGAGAATGTGATGGGCATATATGTACATACAGTATGAAGTTAAATGCTCTTGCCAAGCTTCAGGGTGCATCTTAAAAAATAGAATATTCTGATGTTCAGTTAATTAAGGGAAGGATGCCATTCACATTTCTTTTTTGTCTGAATGATGGCAATGTCTTGGACCAACCTGCTTCTTTTTTAGCTATTCCCTTTTAGCATATCCTGTTTTAAGTCCTTGCAGAAAGAGGACTGCTGAGTTTAGGTTCCACCAAGAGCTCATCCACATAGCCATTTCTCCCTATCTTCAGGGGGATAAGTATGCCAACCTGTCCAATTATTGTCCTCATAGCTCTGCATTTAGAGGTTGTTCTCAATGCAGCTGCTGACCAGGGTGCTGGCCAGATTCTACCAAGTGCAGAGGGGAAGGGAGGGAAGGAAGGAAGGAAGGAAGGAAGGAAGGAAGGAAGGAAGGAAGGAAGGAAGGAAGGAAGGAAGGAAGGAAGGAAGGAAGGAAGGAAGGAAGGAAAATGACTTACACTTAACACTGAAAGTGTAGAAAGATAAGAATACTGCAGCATTTACTACAACAGTAAATGGCCATTCTGGTAACTCAGCATGAACAAATATGAACACTTGGAAAGATTCAAGTTGTAGTTCTTGACACACAACGACATAGGCTATATTTTTACATGTTAATAGCTGTTCTCTTAACTATTCTGAAATGTTCATTCAAAGATTCTTCTTTTTCTGAGGCTATTATACCACACAAAAGAATCCTGGGAAGCAGCTTCCATATGATTTATGTTAAGACCAGCAACAGAGTTCCTAAACACAATCTTGTTCAAAGGTTTTCCTTTGTTTTCCCCTGTGTCTATTTATTTCTTCACCTACTAAATTTGTATACCACTGAATGCAAGAAACTGACTCACTGCCATTCACAGCAAAAACATAACATTCTTTTTTCTCTCTTCTTCTTCCCTTTTGCTCCCAGAGAAAAGCCTACAGCCTCTCCTTTTGTATTCCCATTCTCCACACTATCTCTACAATTGTTAGAGATATAGGTCTCTTTTGTAATTAGCCTTTAAGAAAATATTTCCCAGTATGAGAAGCTTCTCAGGGCAATTTTGATAAACTGATACACATCAGTTTATCGAAATTGCCTTGAAAAGCTTCTCATACTCTGATGTTTAACTCTAAGCAATGAAGGAATGATCTCACATGTAAAAAGTACTGGGAGCCATAACCATTGAAATTTGCAGTTCTTTCAGCTTTTGCCCACTGCCTAGCATTACCCATTAACTCTGAATGTGCCTCTGGTCCGTACTAAGAGACCAAGGGTTTTTGCTTTCTTTTTAAGCAAAAATACAGACTCAGCGAGCACAAGAAAGTGTACAAACTGCCTTGATAGGCACAGAGATAACAAATCTGCCAAACCCAGTTTCCCTGACTAACTTCTTGCTAATCATGATATTATTCCCTGTTGTCATTTCAGCCTGACTCATCTTCTGTATTAAGATGAAGGAGGAAAATAGATGCAGTCCTTTAAAACAGTTGGGAAGAGGGTCCACTAATAAAGACTTGCTGCCTTTTACAAAGAATTTCTCCAAAGTAGTTATCATTTAAAAAAAAGAAAGGGATGGAATGGCTAATGCAAGTTCTGGATTTTGGAAAAGCTAGGAGATTATGAACAGTTTTATTACTTTGTTTTGGCCTGGAAAATTAAAGGTGCACAGCAAAGCATGACATTCATACATGGATTATCAAGGAACAGTAAACAATGGGCAGGACTCTAGCCAGGAACTGGGTGATTTACAGCTGATACTCTTGACAAAAGGCAGCTAAGCACAAAGCAGGAAAGCATCAAACATCACAGAAACCTAGAAGGCATGCAGCAGGGATGATCCCAGCAGATGGAGTAGGCTCAGCTCTCTTTGAAAAACAGAAAAGGAAAGATAAATATTGGATTCCTCACACATTTCCATTCTGTTTTGGAGATTAGATTCAAAAGTGGAGGCCAAGAGATCAAGATCACGATGAGAAAGTATTGAGAATGTGTCAGTATATACAATCTGCTTAACTGATGTTCAAAATAGTACATCTTAATGTGCAGAATATTAAAACAACAAGCACAATGATATTGATGGAAGAACAGATTTTTTTATGAGCAAAGTGTATTATTTCTCCCTTTCCTTCCCATCTCTCTTTCTCTTTTTGCTTGTATGCAGAAGTATAGCTTTTCTATATATAGAGGTATAGGTGCAGAACCTAAGGAATTTGTAATGATTTTTTTTAAGCGAAGGGGTGTTAAGATAGGGATGAACATTGGAAGTGAAACATAGAGCAACCGGAGCAGTATTTTTTTTTCTACATCTGTACCAAGACAGAAAATTCTCAAACTATATTTAATGGTAGAAAGTTCTGCAACTTCTCATCCTAAAGAATTATGATGGGAGATAAAATCTTTCACTGTGACTAAACTCTTAGAAGCATCAGTCTGAAAACCAGGTTGGCATTCCTTCCTTTTCTTTCCCCCTCTCAAATTTTTCTCTTATGAAGAATAATTTTAAAATGTATTTAATTTCTAGAGACATACTACCTATGGTCATTTCCCTCCTAGTGGTCCTCAACTTATGATCACAATTGGGGCCAGAATTTTTCTTGATAAAGAAGGCAGTTATTAAGTGAGTCATGCCTAATTTTAAAACATTTTTGACCATGTTGTTAAACAAAATCACTGCAGCTTTCCCCATTGTTTGCTTATCAGAAGCTAACTAGGAAGGTCACAAATGATAATCACATTACCCCAGGATATTGCAACCATCACAAATACATGCCCGTTGAAAAAGTGGCCAAATTTTGATCCCATGATCATGGGGATGCTGCAACTGTTGTAAATGCGAGGAACTAAATCATTTTTTTCAGTAACTTTGTATTGTTAAATGAATAGTTGTTAAGTTGAGGAATATCTTAGTAATTTATAGTATGTTCTAAAGGTATCCAAGTCAAAATAATAATGAGTACATCACTTCAGCATTGCCAAAATGATGCTATGCATTGTCTCGGTAATTGGGAAATGGCAAAGCCTGCATATCTGAATCCCAAATGTCTAGCAAAGCTTCATGGGGGCTGGATTCATCTCCTGTATTCAATTCAGGATGCAGATGGATCCAGTCTGTGTCCTTCATTTATATCAAAAGGTGGTTATTGATGAGAGGTTTGGGTATTATCCTTTTTTATCACTAACAAAAAAACAACAACCAGGAATTAAATTTGGAACTGTTTGAATGAACCGTTCAAATGAATATCCCCTACAATTGCCTTCCATATATATTTTAAATGTTTTCTGCTTACTGGTCAGCCAATAATACACATTCTGATTTAAGTACCAAGGTCTGTTTACGCAATCAGCAGAACCAAAGAGTAGTACTTTAAAATATATGCAACTATGTGTATTATGTCTATATGAATATATCTAATATAGAATTATATTTAATTTCCCATCTCAGCTATTGCATATCCAGATATTTTCAGCTCCCCCACTCACTTAAAGATGGCACTTTCCAGATGGTTTGGATTGCAATTCTCAGAATACGTAGTCACAATAGCCTCTGTTCTCATCCCTTAACAGCAAACTCTAAAGGTAGTACATGAAGCTTTTTTGTTTCTTTGGATTGTGTTTTAATCAACCGTTAATCAACTTAACTTCTAACCTGAGGTAGTTTTGGAGACTGGTAAAGTTATAAACTATATAATTAATATTTGTCCATAACTTGTTTTGCTGAAATCCATTTTAGGATCCATTGCAAATATTTGTACTAAAGGTTTGGTGGTGCGAATAGTCCTCATTTAGCAGTCATAATTGAGACCAACAACTTGGTTGGTAAGTGAAGCAGTTGCTAAGTGAAACTTGAACTGTACTTATAATCTTACTTTAGCTTTCTTTTGCTTTACATTTAGGTGGTAAATGTGAAGATGGGTCAAAAAGTTATTTTTTCAATACTGTCGTAACTGTGAATGGTCACCAAAAAAGGCTATTACTCAAAGGGGACTCCTATCTGTGTTTTTGTTGACTGCTACTAGAATGTGCATCATTAAACACTGGAAAGTTACAACCGTGGCACTGCAATTCTGATGCCAAAATGTTTGCCATGTTGCCACAGCTGAGAAATTAACCTCTTTATCTGTGTTGTGGTCAAGCTAAAGTTATAGCTTTCTGAAAAATATGGTCTGATTTCATATCTTGCTCAGGTGAGGGAATCATAATTGTCTTGTGCCAGATAAATATGTTATTGTGTGGAAGAAATACTAAAATATTATTATGTAGTTTTATGAATTGTTTTTCTTGTCTCCCTTTTTTTACTCTTATATATGAATTTTATTGCCCTTATGGACGTTGGAACCTTTTAGACATAAAAATTACAAAAAAACAACAACTAATCAGTTTATTTGAATGATTATGCCATTCCTCCATAGTACTCCTTGTGTGTCCTCTCTCTTTCATTTTAGCTTCACAACAGATAAGATATGTCCATGTTTGGGGAGAATGATTCCAAGCTAAGCCAGCAAGTATTGAGAATGAGCAGTGAATTCAACTTGTTCCTTCATGGCCAAAATTCAATTATCTCCCCAAAGTTTTATTCTGGCTTACACTATATGTTTCAGTGGCATTAATTGCTGTATAAGTCTTGAAAGAAAGGAGATCCTTCCATGTAAACCAAAGGCAAGTTGGAGAGTTCTGATCCAAGCTTGCTGCAATATCTTATTTTAGCTGTCTTCTTCCTTTCTCTTTCCCATCATTTGGATACAGAACAAAGCAGGAGAGATTTAGCAGAGTGTCAGGAAGTAGCTTCAGGCTAATCCTTTTGCTGACACTCCCCAGCACCAGAGGGAAGTAACAGAGATCAGCCAATCTGGCATATCAAAAGCCTTCTAATTATGTCACTAAAGAGACTTGAGCCAATTCCAACTTTTGTATTCATGGAGTTTCCAGCAAAAGAAACTTTTTTATTTAGAAAAAAACCCAGGTAATTTTGAAATCCTAGTTTGAAGGAAAAGAAAAAAGGAAACAAATGTACTAAGCTAAATGTGTTTTATAGCTCAATGCAATATCAGCACATAACCATGAATTCTGCAACCTGGTGACCTTCATATATGCTGTGTTTGCAGCTCTCAGAATTCTTGGCTACTATGGAATCTCACTTGGAATTAATTAGGGTATCTGCAATCCCATTGCATCTGAAAAGTACCAGGTTGGGGAAAATGATGACTTTTTTTAAAAAAAAAAAACAAGTTTTATTACAATATTTCCTTTTTTCATCATACATATTTTATGAACAGAGTGCCGACCGGGTTCACATCTTATACATAATCATAATTTTAATATATTCTAACCTTCCCACTTTTTCAATATTCATCTCTTTTGTATAATCCTTTATCACAAATTAATCATTTTTACCATATCCTTATTATTCCAGCTTCTGCCATATTATTCTCTTTCCATAATTCTTTATCATTTCTTATTCAATTTTTACACATAAATAACATCATTGTATGCCCTATATTTATCCTTTCTTGCAATTACACCAGCTATTTACCATGTTTCTTCATTTCCAGAAGCATCTCTCAAATTCCCCTTTCCAAGTCATTAGTATTTTAAATTTACATACTAATTTACATTGTTATCAAAATTAATAAAAATTTTAAATTACCTGTTTTCACATTCCCATCTACTAAATATTAGACAAATTCTATTCATTCATCTTACAAAATAATCACTTTTCACCATGACTTTGTTATTCCAATTTCAACAGTATTATTCTCTTTACATAATTCTTTAACTTTTCTTGTTCAATTCTTTCACATAAATATCATCATAATGCACCCTACAATTCTTCTCTCTTAGAATTTACAATAACATTTTAAATTCCATCTATTAAATGACTATCAAAATTAATAATATTGTTACATTATCTACTTTCCCATTCCTTTTTACTGGTCTATCTTATTGTATACATTTACTAATATTTTCCCCATTATTATTTCTCCCTTCTAATAGCATTATTCGCCTTTATCCATCATCTCTCCATCTTTTCCGAATCCCATTGTTTAATGATTTTTTGATCAGCCTTTTATCCACTCTAACTTCTCAATTGTCTCTTTTTTAATTTTTATATGTGTTGCATTTTATCTTCTGAATCCCTTTTATATCTCTTTTTGTTGTATTATTTAAGCATCCCTCATCAAAACTTTCCCTTGTCTCTTCCAAATATTTCCCTTTTTACCTTTTAACTGTATCTTTTTGGGGGGAATTTTCCCCCTTTCCTCTCTACTCTTTCTACCTTACCAAAAGTTTCTGTGATATTGTCTAACTGATTCTTATTTTTAATACTTTCTCTTCTATATTCTTAACTTCTTGTATCGCATTTAAATTTCCCTCTTCAAATTCCTCTTCCCTTTTCCTTTTCTATATATTTCAATGAATTTGCTGTTTCTTAGTTGCCTATTAAAGATTCACGCACATTTTTCAGCATCAGAAATAGCTCTTCATACATCTTCAGCTCCATTTTATAAGTATTTAAGAAGTTATTAAAACTTCCCCAATTATATAGCACTTAGCAATAGCACTTAGACTTATATACCACTTCATAGTGCTTTTCCAGCCCTCTCTAAGCGGTTTACAGAGTTCAGCATATTGCCACCAACAATCTGGGTCCTCATTCTTCTTCCCCAAATCTCTTCTCAATTAGCCAAAATAAAGTCCATTTAATTTTCTTGTTTCTCCTCTTTTCTTTCTTTCTTCAATTGTTCCTATTCTCTTCAGAAGCAAAATGTTCATCTAAATTATTAATAATTCAACTCCAGAAGTAATCCAATCTAATTAAAAGACTGTCTTCCGAGAAAGAAGGAAAACAAAACAAAAACCAAATGCAGAACACAATCACTCCTTAAATGTTCTCACAGTGTACAAATTATCTTCTTCTATATGGCCAAGGTCAGGTCTTCCAGCTACTATTTCTTCTATTTTGTTTCTTTAAGTAAAATATTACAATACTTTTTCTCCTCCAGTAGATGGCACTTTCCGTTTCTGTTCCATACAAAATAGTCTATTAAAACCAGCTGACTGTCCGAGTATCCAGGGAATTTAAGATACACATAAAAAATGCTATTTTCTCCCGAAAATCACTTTTTTCTTTTAAAATGCTTTAGCTTTCCCCAATTTTCCAAGTATAGAACTTTTTCTTGGGCTTTTTGTATTACAATCCCCGGTTTTGTGTGTGTGTGTGTGTGTGTGTGTGTGTGTGTGTGTGTGTGTGTGTGTGTGTGTGTGTGTGTGTTTTCCTCAAGTGCCAAATAGCCGCTGATCTAAGCTCAAGAATTCCTTTTAAAACTCCGATTTCAAGTTTTCCTTTAAGTGTGAATTGGCGATTATCTCACCCAGTTCCAGCACTCTGTCCAAACACCGCTCCAGCTCAATTCTTGGGTCCAATTGTCCCAGTTTCAAGGCAGCTACAGGAAAATGGCCCCCGCTGCCGATTGGGAGAGCTGTTTCTGTTCCAGTGGCAAAATTGCCAATTCCTCGCAGTCCACAAAATGCCTCTCCCTTCTTCACCATCCCTACAAGACGGCTATGGCCCAAAGGCCTCCCTGCAGTGGTTTGTCCAGCTGGATTTTTGTGGGGCTCACCAGAGCCTGCTATTTTCCAATCCATTCCCGCCGTGAAGTCAAACCGGAAGTCTGGAAAATGATGACTTTGTACAATATTCTCTCCCTTCTTTCTACAATTCTCACCTTACAATGAATTCTGAATAAAATTTAATTCTGTGAACCCAGGGAATATTTCTCCAGCTTGTCTTAGAATTTAAATGACCCAAGGGGACTCACTGTTACAAAGAGCATAATATCCTAATCATGTTTTCATAGAAAGGGATTCAAACTACTATGTGATATATCTTTCAGAAACATCCAGTATAAAGAAAGGTATACAGACTAGGTCATAGACAGTATGGGAGATAATGCTGTGTATATTATCTGGTTAGAACCACTTGTGTTCCTAATGGTGTGTGTGTGTGTGTGTGTGTGTGTGTGTGTGTGTGTGTGTGTGTGTGTGTCTATGTGTATGATAGTTCACAGGTAATTCTTCTTACCAATAGAAGAGAATATTTGTAGCTCAGAGTTGAACTGTGAGATCCTTAGTGCTCTCTGAGCTTTGTTGTTTTCTTAGACATTTCATTACCAAACTGGATAATCTCATTCCTGTATTTTTCTTAATTCACCACTTTTATCTCTTGAGTGGCCTGGGAAGTTCTGCTAAATTTATTGGCTTTCCATTCAAGAAACATGGGTACAGAGTAAGTTATAAAGTCAAGTCTCCATCAAGTGGAGCTACTGACTCAAAGATGCATCTATGAAGTATTCTTGGCAACAATATGGAAGAAGTGTCCTATTGCTTTCTTTGGAGTATTTTTTAACTTCACAGTCTGACTATTTCCTTAGATCTCCCTGGCAGTTTCCCCTCCCAATAGTAACCAAATCCAATACTGCCAGTGGTGGGATTCAGCCGGTTCACACTGGTTCGGGAGAACTATTAGCTAACTTTCTGAGGCGAACCGGTTGTTGGAAGAAACAGCCTTTTGTTTTTCCTACCTTACAAAGTTAATCCTGTCAGGAAGGCAGGAAGGATTCTAGTATGCCTCTATGTGTTGTTTCTAGCCTAATCCTTATCTTTATTGCCCTGCTTAAGTGTTTCAGAAATTGCCTCATTGTAACACCTAATGGTTCTTGGCAGTACGCCCAGACTTTCTGTAGCCTGAGCTTCTCCATTTTTTGTATTTTTTTTACTTTGCTGGTACTCTGCTTTTCTTTGCTTTATTAGGGGCTTGACTTTCTTAAAGGGGAAGGATTGTTTTAACCTTTTTACACTGCTTTACTTGTTCCTGGCACTGTCCTTTTGGGGTGTACTTCCAAGAGGTAATATGCAAGCTTGGTACTCTGATTTTTTTACTGTCTTTCTGGGGTAATGATGGATGGAATGAAAAAAGATGGAAGATCAGATATCAGGAAAATATTGGATGAATGACAACATTATCTGGATGTCCCATGAATGACAGAAAGGATATAGATGTCCCATAAGAAGTGAGAAAAATCATGTTGGTTGTACATTAACATCTAATAGAGAGAGAAAATCAATATTCATATATAAAAACAACAATCGACTTTCAAATTTTATTTACACTGAGAGTATATGCACCAAAGACAAATTCCTTGTATGTCCAATCACACTTGGCCAATAAAGAATTCTATTCTATTCTATTCTATTCTATTCTATTCTATTCTATTCTATTCTATTCTATTCTATTCTATTCTATTCTATTCTATTCTACCCTACCCTACCCTACCCTACCCTACCCTACCCTACCCTATCTTATCCTAATACTCCAGATCCAGCAATGACTTCTTATAGGTTATTGGATAATTTGTTGTGGGAATTGACCAGCTTTTCCCTCACTCATGAACCTGAAGGTAGATATGGCTTTGTAACATTTTCTCAATTTAACCAATCTCATAAGTTCAATGTGATTGTATTAACTGAACTACTTTGAAGAAATATTTAATAATACCCATGTGTTTGGTTGACAAGTGAATGTATAACAGTGCCATCTGAAAGCATTTGCCTAAACAATTTCTAGAATGATGATGCCAGAACAAGGAGGATTGTTCTGTAAATGAACAATCAATTGAGTCATACTTATTGTGATATCTAAGACAAATAAATAGCCTGTTCCCAAATTATTAAATGTTGCCAACTTGTGACTTGGTTGACATAATCAATAAAAAAGGTCTTCTGGCTCTTGAACAGCACCAACTGATTTCTAGCCCTTGATTACGAGATTCTTCCAGAGAATTGGAATATTCTCCAATATTCGAATATGCTGTGAGCCGCCCAGAGTCCCCTGGGAGTTGGGCGGCATACAAATCCATTAAATTAAATTAAATTAAATTAAATATTCTTAATTCATCAGTGGCAAAATACTCCTTGAACCAACCAATAGAGGAAGATTAGATCCTCCATCCCCTGTGTCATTAAAGAAAACATGGGGCTTAGTAGGTCTAAATTCTTCCTGCTAGTCAAGTTAATACCTAATTTCCCCTCCCAGCATATTCTTGTCTATCCTTTGATGTCCATGAGTGCAACAGATCTAAAGCAACCATGGCTCTTGATTGGTCTAATCAGTTTCTAACACATGTCTTAATGAGAGATAGGTTATGAGAGTTGCCACCCGGTACTTCCTAACGGAGTAGAAATCTTGCCTTAAAAAATATTCAGGATTGTAGGATGAAAGAGCTAATTTAATATAGTATGAGGCACCCAATATATGAACACAAAGTAAATTCCCTCTCTGAAATGCAGAGTCCGCTGACAAGGATAAATATTATCCACAATCTGGGTTTGACAGTGGTGGTATTTTCTTTCCCAAAGGAATCATCAGGAGGGAACTTTAACCTCTACTATATAAATATAGGTAGTTGATTTCTTGGAATGAAAATGCTAGATCCAAAGTGAAATGAATTGTTCTCTAGTGGCTAGTTCTTTATGATTTCAGGAGCAAGATGTAGATTAATCTTGTTACAAGGCAGGAATTTCTGTTAGAAAGTTGGGGGAAACGCTCTTTAAGAAATCTTTTTAGTTTGCTTTAAAAACAAAAAAAGAGAAAGGAAAAACCAAAAATAATCTTCCCCAAAAACCACAAACAAAAGGAAAAGGAAGCAAAAGCATGTAAATCACTCAGCCCAATTTTTAAGCATATTATTAAAACTGACACATCTTTTAATTACATTGATAGAGCTAAACATAGAAGAAACAAACATATATTGCTGATCCAAGCTTGTAAATCTGAGAGGTCACACTATCTTTTTGACACTGAAGATGAATCTTTATTTCTGTGCTCAGCAGATCTACAATCTTTGTACAATGATAAATTTACAATTTTTCCATACATAATTCAGAAGCACATTTTGTTTTTTTACTTTGTAACAATATATTAACAAATGTATGGATATTAAATCAAACCAGGGCAATGTGTTTCCTCAAACATTATTGTTATTGTAATTATTATGGTTTGTTGCACAGTCAGCCAGATGTTTAGACTGGCTTTGGCATTTTTATCACCTATTGAGTCCTTCCCATGGACTTGGGATAGGCAAATGTTGATCGATGGTGTTAAAAGTATTGTCCCAATATGTAAGCTGTGCCAAGACGCCCTTTGCAATTGACTAACGATGATTTTGTCAATGTCAGTGGTGCACTAGATTGTTTGGGATTGCACCCAAGCACATATTACTATTGGTAATATCTCTGTTGTTATTATTATTGCCTCCAAGTCATTCTCAGTTCCTTGCATATGCCTGGACAACTCTCTGTGGTTTTCTTGGCAAGATTTTCAGAAGTGGTTGCCATTGCCTTCTTTCCAGGGCTGACAGAAAGTGACTGTCCAAAGGTCACCTGTTGGCTTAATATTATTTAAATCCCTTAGCCAAGTATTAATGAAATAGAATATTTGAACTGTGAATTCAAGAGTTCTTGCAAACACAGGCATTGGTGGCAGAGCAGGGAGGAGCTCATCAAGATACAAGCCAATTACATATACTGTAAATTACATATAAGCTTGTGTTCAAATGTGAAATGCAAATGGCTGGGAGTTCCTTTGTGAAAATATTTCGTCCTTCTTTTGATCATCAGAACTCATATATTTGCAAATATACACCTAAAGGAAAACTTCCTAACATTTGACAGTGGAACCAATTACCTGAAGAGCTGACAATGTCACTTCCCTAGAAGTCTTCCAATAGAGGCTGCTTTAATTTGGATTTCTTCAGTGAAGAAGGATTCCATTCATTTAACTCTAAGTCTACAAGCAGGAATGAATACAACTACTTCAGGTTCAACCACAACAATACACGAGCACACAACAGATACAAACTCAAAGTGAACCGCTCCAAACTTGACTGTAGAAAATACGACTTTAGCAACAGAGTGATAAATGCCTGGAACTCACTACCTGACTCTGTGGTTTCATCACCAAACCCCCAAAACTTTACCCTTAGACTGCCCACTGTTGACCTCACCTGATTCCTAAGAAGTCAGTAAGGGACGTGCATAAGTGTACTAGCGTGCCTACCGTCCCTGTCCTAATGTTCCCTCTTATCAGTACCCATCTTATGTATATAAACAATGTTATATCTATGTATATTACCAACACGTACTTGACAAAAATAAATAAATGAAATAAAAATGAAATAAAATAATATGCAGCTACCAGATGTTACTCTTTTTACAGACTCAGCTTTAGGCTGTAATGACCTTAGCTGATCTTGAAAAGCTGAACAGAACCAGGCCTGGTTATCAGACCTTGGATGAGAAAGCACCAGGAACTACCAATCTGTAGGCAAGACTGGAACTGAAATCCCACATTAGCTTCACATTCTAACAAGTCACCCAAAGGAAGAAGATTTAGCTGGCATCTAGTCAAAACTCTTTTCAACTGATAGATTTGATACAGACCCCAAGTACCTTGGGGTCTGATTAAACTAGATGGGCAAATTCTTATTAAGATAAAGTGACCAGATTTATTTATTTTTAAGCGGGACGGGGGGGGGCGCCTGGGCGCCGCCATTTGTTTTGCCCTCTGTGCATGTGCAGAACGCTGCGCATGCACAGAGGGCAAAACAGCAAATGTCGGCGTCCAGGTGGGGGGGAGGGAGGGGGGGAGGCGGGAGGGTGCTTGGATGCCTGGAGCTCGCGACAGGTAAGCTGCCGGCTGCCTCCTTTCCCCGTCTCCCGCCTCCCGTTCGTTGCTTGCCAGCCCGGCCGAAGGGGAGGCGGGAGGCGGGCTCCCGAAGGGCTGCCGGCTCCCGAAGGGGAGGCGGGAGGCGAGGAAAGGCCTCCCGCCTCCCCTTCGGGAGCCGACAGCCCTTCGGGAGCCCGCCTCCCCTTCGGGAGGCCTTTCCTCACCTCCCGCCTCCCCTTCGGCCGGGCTGGCAAGCAACGAACGGGAGGCGGGAGACGGGGAAAGGAGGCAGCCGGCAGCTTACCTGCTCCAGGCATCCAAGCGCCGCGGTCTCTCGGTCGCCCGCCCGGCCCCAGGGCAACGGCGGCAGCGAGGCGACGGGGGAAGAAAGGGGAGGGGTACAAGGAAGGGCTGTTTGCGCCGCCGGAGGGGCCGCTCGTGAGCTCAAAGCGGCGACAGCTCCTCGTCCCTCACCCCTCCCAACAGCAGCGGTGCCTCCGAGGGCGGGGCTAGGGATGGGGTGGGGGAAGGAGAGGAGGAGCAGCCTCCCTTCCCCCTCCCCCCAGCAGGCAGCTGCCTCGCTGTAATTCCGCCCGACTTGCTTCCGGTACCTCTCTTTTGCTTCCCCTCTAAGGTGACCAGACGTCCCGCTGTTTCCGCATTCTTTTCAAAAAAAGCAGGACTTTTTGAAAAGAATGCGGGACGCGGGACACATGCTTGAAAAGCGTGTCTGTCCCGCCAAAAGCGGGACGTCTGGTCACCTTATATTAAGAACAATTTGAAGCTCCATCCAATGCCTTCCTTTCTATAATTCCAAAATTAATACATTTATCATTTGGGATGGTGGAAAAAGCCCAAGATTCCACAATTTTTTTAAACTGAGGATTCAGCCACAGTTTGCACAGCTTACACTTCTGACTTTTAAACACAATCCCTGATAACTGCCATGTCATAATCCCTGTAGTGTAGTCATGCCCTGAAGATGTAGCAAAGCCTTAGGAATCTGGTAGTTTAGGCTTGCAGAGAAAGAAAAATCAGAATCACCTCAACAGGCCCCTCAGAACTTGCAGACGTGTATGATGATGTCCCAACAAACCTAAATCAGATGTTCAATAGGGTCTATGATCAGAGAGTCTGTTTAAAAAGGACTGGGCTAAGAAAGCCCTATTTCAGGACAGTTCTTGTGGCCATTGAATAAAATTGGTAATTTGTGGCAAATCTTATGCTTTAAAAAGAGCTGTGATCTTCTGCTCTTTGTATCTGAACTCTGCCTCTCAAATTGTCTTCATCTTAGATTGGGGCTTGAATAAGTCTTGGACAGTCCTTAAACCTCATTATATTAAGGTGACCAGACGTCCCGATTTTGGCGGGACAGACCCGCTTTTTCATCATTTGTCCCGCGTCCCGCCCGTCCTCTAAAAAGTCCCGATTTTTTGAAATAATGCACGACTAGGGCATTCTTTCAAAAAATCGGCCTGCAGGCACTCGAGGACGGCCAGGTTGGGCCCAGCCGCAGGGGCAGCAGCAGCAGCAGCAGCAGGCCCTCTCAAAATCGGGACGTCTGGTCACCTTAAAACACCCACCCATACCTTTCTCTCTGCAAGGCGGGTGCGGAGAGATGACGTCGCTGCTGTCGGCGCCCCACGCTGATTGGCTGTTGAAGGGTGAGCGGCGGCGGCGACAGCAGCAAGCCGGGAGCGCTCGCCCGGAATTGGAGTCAGCGAGCAGCTGGGCATCGGGTCTCTTCCCCCGCCTTCTCCATCCTCCAGGGTCACCACTGCGGGGGTTCCGTCTCTCCGGTGGTGCCTGCGTTGGAAGGGAAGGGGGGAAAGGCGGCCTGCGGGGCTTGGCACGGCTGGGAGTTGCGAGGCGGCGTAGCAACCGGGCTGTTCCTCTGGGTGTGCTAAAGTGCTCGAGTTTTTTCTCTCTCACACACACATGCACAACCTTCCAATGACCGGGTCGGACTGGATCTCCCAGCACGACTTCCCGGTCGTTGGAAGGTTGTGCATGTGTGTGTGAGAGAGAAAAAACTCGAGCACTTTAGCACACCCGGAGGAACAGCCCGGTTGCTACGCCACCTCGCAACTCCCAGCCGTGCCAAGCCCCGCAGGCCGCCTTCCCCCCCCTTCCCTTCCAACGCAGGCACCACCGGAGAGACGGAACCCCTGCAGTGGCAACCCTGGAGGATGGAGAAGGCGGGGGAAGAGCCCCGATGCCCAGCTGCTCGCTGACTCCAATTCCGGGCGAGCGCTCCCGGCTTGCTGCTGTCGCCGCCGCCACACGTGAACGCGGTCCGTGGCAGGAAGCGAGTTCAAGCGACCCTCCGCCGTTGCCGGCCTGCAGCCCGGCACCCCTTCCTGCCTGCCCCGCCCCGTGCCCCGTACTCAGCTCTTGACTTTTTCCCTCTGCGCATGCGCAGCGTTCTGCGCATGCGCAAAACTCAAATGGCGACGTCCAGGCGGCCCCGCCCCCCCTTTAAAAAAAAGTCCCGCTTTAAAAAAAAATATCTGGTCACTTTACATTATATTGAACTGTAATTTACTGCTGGCCAGGAAGCAGAACATGTTCAAGCTTTTGCCAATCCTAACCTCAACTGTACTGCTTCCTATTAATGTCATATCATAGGATTGGTTCTACAATATAGTTTGCCTAGAATTATTCATCAGTGTAATCTAAAAGGTTTTTGAGTAATATTTTCTGGGGGAAGAAATAGCAAAGGGCTTACGGTGATAGGCCATATAAGAAAAATAATTAAGGGTAAACAATAAAGATGTCAACAAAAAACCCTGCTTTGTTTATCAGTGGTTGGCCTAGCAAAAAACCATCAGGATTCCAATCCAACCTTATAGGAATTGCTGTTATACAGATTTTTAATCTGCCCTAGCCAGAAAGATCAGATATACTATGCAGGATATAAAAAGGGATAGGTAGGACCATAAGGTGAATTTTATTAATGTTTTACTATCTCTATGGCTGTTCTTAATCCTTTTTAGCAATACTATTTGTTGAAGATTATATTATACAAATAAGATCAATTTATTTTATTTATTTTAATCTTGATTAAATAAACCAATTTTGTATTCTTTCTTCTTCCTCCCTACAATCTTTAGATCCTTCAAGATGAAGTTCTAACATCTGCTTCCTCGTGTTCTCTTTGTTTCTTCTCTCAAAATCCTTGGTATCTTTATAAAGCCCTTTTCATAATTCAAATAGAAAGAAGTGTCCATGTCTCTGTTCATATTCTTACTGTCTCTTCCCACTGAAATTTTTGCAGCTTCAGCAAATTCCTTTTGTAAATGTAGAGAAATTATCCACATTACTTGACTGGTTTAATGTTTATGTGTACTTTTTAAATTATCCTATCATGATCTAGATTCATTTGTAAATCCATTACCACTTTATCATAAGCTTTTTAATCCACCTTTAAATCAATTTCAGTTTTATTCAGTATGGCTTGATTCTCTTCAGTGACACCTTCTAATTTATCTATAATAGTAAATAACTTTATAATTTCCTAAACCTATTCTTCATAAATCTCTCTTAAAATAGCCAGTTCTTAATCTGTTTAAAACTTTCTAAAGTCAATACAAACCATTCTTATACATTCTGCTCCAAAGTGATTTGAAAATCTTTAGACTTGTAGTTAAAATTTTTTTTAGAGGATTGAAGCAAACTCAGTGATTTCAATCACTGAAATTGAAGTGACTGAACAGAGATTCGCCAATCTGAAAATTCCCAATGTTTAAGAAGCAAGAAAAAAGAAAAAGAAAAGAATCCAAGGTGTTTAAGAAGTGAGCCTAGGTTAATATAAACTTGATATAGACGTAGCCCACAGTTAACAGAACTCACTATCCCAAATGGTCAGGAGCATTCAAGATGATGTAATAGGGAAAATGTACTTCTGAAACCTTGCAGAAAAATGTGCCTTGAAGTTGCTTTGACAATGAGTGAGGAATTAATAGAAGACACCATCCATTTCTGCCTTTCAGAATAGAATAAAATAAAGGGATATAGTTATCCTAAATAAACCAAATTATACTATTTTTTCACTTACTTATTTAACATAGTCCTATGTCTTCTTGAAAGCAGCATACAATTATGCGAAATATTTTTAATGACTAAAGACAGTGTTCCTTTTTAAAATAATGAAGTCTGCTTGCAAATATTGTGGAATACATGGTGAGAGGACAAATATTTTTTAACAATACAGACTGTGATCCTTTTCATTGATTATATCAGAAGATTATTCTAGTTTTATCTCTGAAACATTAATGGTACCTAGTTCATTTTTTTAGGAATAAAATGAGATTCTAATTCTCGGAATGGATATCTGGTTTTGATAGTAATTTCATCTTTCTACAAAACTAGTTTTCTAATAGCAAATATCTTAGATTTATATTTATGAAATTGCTAAACTGGATGTGAAACTTCTTATGCAGTAATCTGATAAAATGCAATATGTTTTCCAAAACCTATTTTTTTCTCATTAGAGTTAGTTTATCTGAACGCTATATGTTGCTCCGGAAGCAACTTTGAGTCTCTCTGTTATTATTGGTGCAGATATTTCTATGCGGAACAGAAAGCAATAGAATGACATGAGAAAATATGAAAAAAATCTCTCTCCTCCAATCAGCCTTAACCTGATACAGTTTGATGTTTTACACTTATAATTTCCTCTCATAATTTCCACCCTAAACCCCCACCCCCCAGGAGTTTAAGAAAGTAAAAATACTCATCTTTGAAGTTTGTCCTTCTAGGGACTAGTCCTACAGGTGAAGCCATGCAAAAATTCAAACAATGTATATTACTTCAATAGACAAATTCTGTTGTTTATTTGTCTTAATAACTCCTTTAAAAAATTATAAGAGTTATGACTGCAATGATATTTGTAATTATTTAGATTGCTTAGTAATTAAATCTTTGGGAAATTGACTGTACATAAAATATAAAATGTAAATCGTAGAATCGCATCATATTTTACTACAAAAAACAATTAAAAAATAGCACTTAACTATATTGTTACTTTCCACTGTAATTTTTCTGAAGTACTTTCCTTCAACATTTTACATCTTTGGTGTATCAAAAAACATTATTAATCCAAACTGTATATATTTAATTGTTTAAAATATGGGCAACATTGGATATTAATAAGAGAGAGGGAGAAGGAGGGGGAAATGGAGATATTAAAGGGCATTAAATATTTCCTTCCACGTTAGAGAAACCTGCAAAACATTTGAAGCTTTACTAAATGCAATTGAGCACACATTTATCTTTCTCTTAAATAAAATCTATTCCTCCCCCCTTTAAATATAGTTGGTTAGCAGCAGCTATGGATGAGTCCTACTTTATGCTAAACATCTGGAAGTCAGGAAATCAAGTTTGTAGCTCGCTGTTATGAAGATGACAGTGGGGGTTCAGGGTGGAAATCCAAAGGTTTAATGAAGCTGGCTGGGATTGGGTGTCTAAGGTGGCTCAGTGAAGCAGAAATGCAAACACATTATCACCTGAGAAGTTGCTCCAATTTCACACCAATTAAGAAGGAATGAGAAGGGAGGGCTACTGCTGGTGCCCCACTAAAGAGATGATGGCTGATAAATGTCAGAGTGGGCTCAGGGACACATCTCCGGAGGCTGAAATGTGACTTTGAGATAACTTTGCTCCAAAGCTGGTTGTTGTTTAAAAAAAAAACTTTGGAGACGGGATGTCATTACCTGGAGCCTTCCCTTCCCCCCATGGGTGATATTAAAAGAGGTTTCACAGTTCCAGACACATCCTGGAAAGGAAATAGAAGACAATGATTTTGAGTTAGCTTTTGATGTACATAGGAGGATTCACGCAAAGGGTTTTTTCGGAGCCTGATCCTGACATACCCTTTAATCTCCTCAAACCGGCAACCCATGTGCATGTGGGACTCAACACTAGGAGTGGATATGGGAATTAGGGGGTTCTAACTATAAGAGTTAAAAGGTTTCTCCCTTACTTAAAAGCTGGGACACAATGAAATTTAATAACATTGTTTCTAAACTAAGAATATTGAACATTGTGTGCCGTGTAAATAACTTTATGTATTGTTTCCCTGTAGTTTGATGCCTTCCAAAATGTATAGGGGAAGAGGCATAACAATAAGATACATGATTGTTCCCTTCTATCAAAAAGATCTTGATCCCAGATTATCTGTTTTTTCCAATGTACAAACTTCCGTTCTTCACTTGCCCATTAGATAACCATTTATCAATTTCTCCCTCTGTTGTAGCCAACATTGCCATATAATTGGTAGCACTGTAGCCTTCCCTATTTTTTTTCCTCTTGAGAACAGCTGAAAATTAATTAAAATTTTAGCAACTGATATTTAAGAAATTCAAAGCAAGCAGGATATTTTTTCTTAAGGAAAACCAAGACCATCATATTATTTTTAGAGTTAGAAATTAAAAGTGTCAAATAAATGCTATTGGCAATATTAAAAAATTAGGGCTTTCCTTTTTTCTTGGCAGAATATTCCAAATTCAAGAGATAAGAGGAACAACTCAAACTTCTGTACTCAATTTTTAGAATTTTTGCCTCTTGCAAAGAGATGTATTGTATGATAAACTACTGCATTTATGTTGCACGCAGCCTTGGTGATTATATGAAGGACAAACTACACCAATCCCTCACAAACTCATAAAACTTTTGGTTCCTTACAAAACTAGCCCTCTCTCTCAGACTTCTAGGAATGACACTCATTGTCCAGTGAAGTGGATTTGTAATGGGAAAAAAAGTATCTTGAGGCACAGGAAGAAGAGCCACAACCAAGACAAAAGTCAGATAAAAGAAATTTAAGTTTCAGTAGGAAATGTAATTTGAGAAAGCATCTCAGATAGTACCCCTCCTACTCCTCACAAAGATAAAGGGTGGGGTGGGGTGGGGAAGCATATTCAGACTTGCAAGATTTTATTCCTGCAATCTTAAAATAAAAATAGTATTAGTATTCATAATTTTGGCGTGCATAAGCGCACCAGTGTTGCCTACCATCCCTGTCCTATTGTTCCCTTTTATTCGTATTCATTTCATGTATTCAAATCATGTATATATATATAATCTAATACGTCCTTGACAAATAAAATAAATAAAAAATAAATAAAATAAAAATAAATAAAGTCCTGTCAGTCTTGAAGAGCTGATAGGATTGGATAGTTCATCCTGGCTAAACAGGGTGCCCATCCCCTACCTCTCCCCCCCACAAACACACCCAACTTCCCTATTCTATTTATTTATTTGTTTGTTTGTTTGTTTGTTTGTTTGTTTGTTTATTTGTCAAACATGTATAGGATAGTAGTAATTTGTATAAACATAAGTAAAAAGTAACGATAAAAGAGGACAATAGGACAGTAGGACAGGGACGGTAGGCACAGTGGTGTGCTTATGCACGCCCCTTACAGACCTCTTAGAAACGAGGAGAGGTCAACTGTAGACAGTCTAAAGTTAAAGTTTTTGGGGTTTCGGGAAGAAACCACAGAATCAGGTAGTGCATTCCAGGCATTGATCACTCTGTTGCTGAAGTCGTATTTTCTGCAGTCGAGTTTGGAGCGCTTTACATTTAGTTTGAATCTATTACGTGCTCGTGTATTGTTGCGGTTGAAGCCGAAGTAGTCATTAACAGGAAGGACATTTTGGTATATGATTTTATGAATTACATTTAGATCAGATCGGAGGCGACGTAGTTGTAAATTGTCTAATCCCAGTATTTCAAGTCTGGTGGAATAAGGTATTTTGTTGTGAGCGGAGGAGTGAAGGACTCTTCTTGTGAAATATTTCTGGACTCTCTCGATTGTATTTATGTCTGATATGCAGTGCGGGTTCCAGACAGGTGAACTGTATTCCAGAATTGGTCTAACAAATGTTTTGTATGCTCTGGTTAGTAATGTAATGTTGCCAGAGAAGAAGCTACGCAAGATTAGATTAACAACTCTTAGTGCCTTTTTGGCAATGTTGTTACAGTGGGCTCCAGCACTTAGGTCATTGGATATGAGTACTCCAAGGTCTTTGACAGAGTGAGGGTCATCTACAAGTTCGTTTCCTCCAAGTTTGTATTTTGTATTCTGATTTTTTTTGTCAATGTGTAAGACAGAGCATTTGTTGGTTGAGATTTGAAGTTGCCAGTTGTTTGACCATTCTGCTACATGATCAAGGTCTTTTTGAAGGGTAGCAACATTGTTGGTGGTGTTAAATAGTTTAACATCATCAGCAAAGAGAATGCAGTTGCTTATAATATGATCACAAAGATCGTTTATGTAGAGTATGAAGAGTGTTGGTCCTAGAACACTGCCTTGAGGGACACCACTGTTGACAGGAGCAGGATTTGATATGGCACTTCCTATTTTGACCACTTGTTGTCTGTTAGACAGGAACACAGTTATCCAATCATGTAGGGGTCCAGAAATGCCATAGGATTTTAGTTTCAGAAGTAGTTTGTCGTGTACAACTGAATCAAAAGTCTATGTAAATTGCATCTACTGTTTTACCCTGATCAAGTTGAGTGGTCCATATGTTTTTGCAGTGCAAGAGTTGCAGATTACAGGATAATTTTTTTTCTGAAACCAAATTGTTTGTTGGAGAGTAGGTTGTTAGTTTCTAAGTGGAGCGTAATGGATTGGTTTATGATTGATTCCATGACTTTGCAGGTGACGCAGCCCAAAGAGATTGGTCTGTAATTTTCAGCGTTACTTGGATCTCCTTTTTTGAAGATAGGGATGACTGTGGCTAGTGACCATAGGTTGGGGAAGGAGCTAGTCCTGAAGGATTTTTTAAAAATTATGCTTAGAGGTTCAGCCAAGGTTGTGGAGAGCTTTTTTAAGAAGTATGCACATAGTCCATCAGGTCCAATAGATAGAGATGGTTTTTGGTTGCGTAATGCCTTTCTAACGTTATCTTCTGTAAAATCGATTTGTGTTAGATCGTTGAAGTTAATTGTGGTACGACTGGGGAATTTTGGGCATGAGCCATTACTGTTTACAAAGACTGAGCCGAAGAATGTGTTAAAGAGGTTGGCTTTAACTGTTTCATCATTATAGTCTTTACCATTCAGTCCTTTAAGGGGTGGGATGGATCTTGAGTCTTTGAGTTGGTTGTTTACAAAGTTATAGACGGCACGTGTGGACTTCGTACGTAGAAGGTTTTCTTCTTGATTGATGTGATAATTGGTGCATTCAGTCTTTATTTGGACACAGATTTTTGTATTTCACATGGCCCAGCCATGTGAAATACAAAATACACATTCACATTTCACATGGCCCAGCCCAGGGGAAGATACTAAAATGGAATTCAACCAACACGAAGCTCTCATTTGTTTTCCTGCTTATTGGGTTTCCTTGTGCAGTGAGGAATATTGTTGCTTGCCATTTTTAAAGTCTTTTTTCATTCCAGATCAAAGTTGATTCCAGACTGATCTGAATAAACACTATCAGTTCATCTCTTATGTCTCTATCTCCTCACACATGAACAATCCCACTCCTACCTTATGTCAGATCCATAGCATGAACCCGAAGGAAAGTGTACACAAAAACATATGAACAAATTCATGAATGTCTTATGGGGGCAGGGGTAGAAACACACTTGCTTTTCCTATCATTGTCCTGAAAAATGTTTTTGTGATCTGCAAGTCAAAATAGTGCAAGAAATCTATAGGTTGTGTCTCAAATACATTGGAAATGGGTTACAGATGCAGAAGTGACATTGTCCAAAGTGTTAATAAACAAAGATGGTAAATAAAAGACCAAAGACTTTTGTTATATTTTCTGGTTTCTTACTTTGTAGAGTGTTGCAACAAATGAAGATGAAATTTTTCCCTGTGGAAAGTTAGCACCCACCCCTCTCCTAGAAAAATGAAATATCCAAGGAAATATTAAAAGGCAGAATATATTCTATAGAATATCCCTGGAAACATGCTTTTAAGCAGACAAAAGACTCCTCTTAGTAGCCCCACTTTTGTCAATGGGCCATTAAGGGCTGGGCCCAGCAACAGTCTTCTACATAACAAATAACCATATTAGGAATTGCCCAAAGCCCTTTCATTACACCACATGGGACCTGGGAAGATTACATCAGTCACACCTGGGACTTAGGACAGCCCATAAGAGTTGCCCCAGCATGCCCCTGGGAATCTGACAGCCAATGAAATACATTTCTGTAACAGAAAAAGGAAACTCTTAGGGCGGGGCCCAACAGAGATTATAAAACCAGGAGACTCAGCATCTGCCCCTTCCTTCTCTCCCTGGACCCAACATCTGAAGCATGTGATCCACCTTTTCAGTTCAGGAGCTCCTGCCATGTGCTCCTGTTCCTTTGTTCTCCATTAAACCTTCTTTCCAAGAAGGTTCAACTTCCATGAATCCAGTGTCTTTTTCCCCACTTGGAACTGAACCCAGAAGAATATTCCTTACAACACCCTAATGAACATTTCTTTCTTTTAAAAAAATCTTCACAGATTTTTTTGTTAGCCATTACCAATTATTAAATTAAATATAAATATTAATTTATTTTAATTTAATAATTAAAAATAAATGAGTGGGGTTGTAGGAGTGAGTAGTCTTCACTGGAACATTAAAGCTGTTGAGACTGGAACATCCTTAAAGATAAAATATGAAAATGTCCATATTTGACCCATGAAAGGTGAATGTTGGCTGCAAAGTTAAATGCTTCCCATATACACACATTTCATTCATCTGAGTGATATCTCTCCCTATCGCCAATGAAGGGGAGGAATTACACTTGTGTTGCTTTGCATTTTTTATATTTGTGGACCTGAATAAACCTGTTGGGCTGTTTATTTCATGTGTAATGATAATCACATTCACACATAATTCTTTCCGGTTATTTCATGTCCCTTGGAGAAACCTGGAGATCCCAACTACAATTTTGTAACAGCTGGACATAGTGTAGGAAGCTAATCTAATTGTACCAATTTTGGAAGCAAAGACTAAGGAACATAGCCTATCTATCAAGAAAAGAAAGCAAGAATTTAGTTTGTGGCACCAATTGTAATAGAATCACCATTCAAATTAGACTAGTCCTTCCTAAACAGAATTTACAAAGAGGATATATTGTCCCTATGTTTTGGATATCTGGCTTGCTCATATGTAAAAATCTTTAGCTGGATGAGTCATGGATATTGGGCAATATTAGTTTTATATTCTGGAGTTCATCACATTATGGAAGGCAAGCTCCTTAGGGAAAATGCCACTGAATTCTATGAGGCCTACAGTGAAACACATGTTCAAAGAGCAAGGGCTGTAGTTAACTAAGATTATTTTTCAGAATTGAAGAAAGGGTGGTAATGCCGGCAACAAAATAAGCTCCTTATACTAATTTGTGATCATAAGCTGGCAGAACAAGAGAATCACCAAAGCCCATAGGTTTTGTCATTCAAGCCGGTCAGTGTGCAGATAAATGTGACTTGCCCAGTCAACATGGGATTGGCAGGGAGGCTGTACAGAGAAATCATTCATTGGAGAAGTAAATTAACTGAAAAGATCCGTGTTGCAACAGAGCAAGACTCTAGTTTTGGGTTTTTTACAGTGGATAATCACTTGGATAAACTCAGCACAAACTATTTATTTCCTTAATAATAATGATAAAAAATGCAAACCTCTCCTGCATTTAAAGAATGGAGGGAATAAATAAAATAGCCAAGCTTTGTAGCTGCAATTTGCTGGAAGGCATTCCTAAATGTATTAATGATAATGAAATGTCTTGTGTTTCTCTTTTAAATGGTGCTCTTTCAGGCTGTAATTAAATACAGACACCCAGCCCTCCCTGTCTGCAGAGGGGAAAAAAGAACGGCAGAGGGGGATCCCCTAAAGGGCTCAAATGCATGATGAGCTTGAGGGGTATCAGGGTGCTAACTAAGCCCAGCATGCAGTGTGGCCATAGCCAGCCAGCCAAAACTCTTCTCCTTCAAAAGAGCAGCCATTGGTTAGAAAGCCCTGGCTAGAATTCTCTGACTGGGGTGTGCAGTCTGTGCATCCCTAGAAAGGATAGGGGGAAATTTGATAGGATGGGGGTAGAAATATTTTTCTCCCATTGGGGAAGCCCAACATCATTCCTATAGATGCCAAACCAGGGGTGGGTTCCGGATTCTGCTAGTGCCGGTTTGCTCAGGGACGTGATGCGCGGGCGGGTGCGTGTTACATGCCACGCGCATGCACAGTACTAAAAAGGCTTCTGTGCATGCGCAGAAGCAAGAAACAAGATGGCGCCACCTATGACACCGCCGAGAGAACCGGCTCAGGGGCATGGCAGGCCTGAGTTGCTGCCGGTTCCAGTGATCCAGGCCACCAAGTTACTTACGGTTCTATAGAACTGGTCCAAACCGGTAGGAACCCACCTCTGTGCCAAATCATCTGAAGTTTATCACTTTAAAGGCTGATTATCCAACTCCCTAAATGAAAAGCAGCAGCTTTCTTTTTTCAAATTATCTTTTAAAGCAAAACCTATTTCTTTGGATCAGAGTGAAAGAAACACAAACACCATCTCAGGAGAGAGTTTTGTGTCTGAGCATCTTTATAATATATTGGGAGCTCTGGGATTTTCTTTCTGTCCCAGGACTGGAGAATAATGTATCTGTCCCATTAAACTTTGGCAGATGGCTTAAAGATGGCTTTCTTTAGAGTCATTCAACAATTGCAACCTTAACAGGTGTCTGCAAGATACAATGCTTTTATGCAAAACAATTAAATGAGCATTATGAAGTTGTAATATAAGCATTTTACTTCAATAACAACAAAAACAAAAACAACAACAGCAACAATATACAATCATCTCCTGCATTTAAAAAATAGAGGGCAGAGGGAATAAATAAAATGACCAAGCTTTGTAATTGCAATTTGCTGGAAGATAATACATTAATTATCATTAATGTATTAATGATAATGACATGCCTTAATGCCTTAGTGCTAGCAAAAATGAACTAAAGAAACTAATGAAAAGAAACATAGTCATGGGGAAAAAAAGATTGACATTGTTGGATTTGCAAAATATGTTCCATTCATGTGTTTATGCCCAAGGAGGATCCAAATTACACATGTACCAAAATTTGCTAATTTGTACCAAACAAATTACTGGAAGAAAAAGTAAAGGGTCTAAAGGCAACACTAGTCACTCTGCGGTTCAATCTACAAAATGAGAAATTCCAACCCAAGCAAGAAGACTATATCTAAGCTGAATATAATAAGAAACAAATAATGGGTGAAATGAATCTGTACATGAACCTTTAGAGATAGATTGAGGGAAACATGTCACTCATAGAAAAACAAAACTCCAAGAGCAATGCCCCTGCTATCTAGTTCAGCAGAGTCCAGGACAGCCCCACTGGAACTGAGCAACCAATTTCATAGCATCCCCCTGGAAGAAAGTATGCAGACCCCTGGAAAAAGGACAAAAGGAAAAAGTGTCCCTGTGATATGAACAAAAGTAGCCCAGACTTCCCCAGGAAAAAAAGGCAAGTGTTGGTGACAGGAGATTCATTTCTCAGGAGAACAGTATCATCCATCTGTAGACTGGACATTCATTCTAGGAAGGTATGCTGTCTCCCTGGAGCAAAAATCCAAGATGTGGCTGAAAACTTTACCAAAATAACCAAGCCCATAGATTATTGTTCCTTTTTCTCCTTCACATAGGGACAAATGACACAACAATGAACCTAAAAAACAAAATCAAGACATTACGAGCAACTTGGCCAGAAAATTAAGTAGTTAGGAGCACAGATGTTTTCATCTATACTTCCAACAAAAAATCAACATCCAATGAGAGAACAAAGAAATAAACCACTGGTTTAAGGGTTGGTGCCATGAAGAAAATTTTGGATTCTGAGACCATGGTCTGCATTACCTACATGAAGGGCTTTTAGCAAGGGATGGCCTGCACCTCACAAGATCCGGGACTAATGGATTTGGAAAACAGCTCAGTTTATCTGAAGGGCTTTAAACTAAAAACTGAGGGGTGCATGTGACCAATATTTAGGATCTTTAGGACCTAATCCCAAGCATAACCCCCAAAGATAGCCAATCAAACAAGGAGGTAGAGAATGATGAGAAGGAAGAAAAACTCAGATACAAATTAGGAGATGTAGGAAGCATACCCAGAGTCAGCAATGAAGGATTCAGATGCCTATACACTAACACTCAAAGTTTGGGGAACAAACAGGGTGAACTTGAAGTACAGTATATAAAGGCAGATATGATATAGTTGCCATTACTGAAACTTGGGATGAAACTCACAACTGGAATGTACAGATGGAAGTATATAAACTGTTAAAAAAAACCCAGACCTAAAACCAGACCTAACAAAAGAGAAAGGGGAATTGCATTATATGTAAGAAATCATTACATCTCCACAAAAATGCATAAAACCAAGGATGAAAGCCTTCTAGAATGTATGGGTTAATATAAAAGGAAAAAAGAAAAAAAGAATGACATTGCCATAGGTGTATACTACAGGCCATCCAACCAAGCAGAAGAAATAGATTAACTTTTTGCTAACCAGCTATCAAATGCATGCAGTAGTAATGGTGGACTTTAACTACTCTGACATCATCCCTTGGGAACTGGGCAGCTTATAAATTTGAACAATAAATAAATAAATCAACTGGGGGACAAACTCTGCATCAGATGGGAGACAAACCTAACAGATAACTTTGTTACCCAAAAGATAGGGGAGGAAACTAGAGGGACAGCTATACTGGGCCTAATTCTTACTAACAGAGAAGAAATGATAGAGGGGGTTGAAGTTGCAAGACTTTTGGGGGAGAGTGACCATATCATATTAGAATTCAACATAATGCAGACACAAGCAATAGAACATAATCAAACCGGTGTCTTAGACTTTAAAAGAGGTGATTTCAACAAACTTAGAGAGAGTTTGGGAAGGATTGCATAGATGAAAATCTTAAAGGGGAAAACAACTCAAGCTTGGGAAACACTGAAAAACATGATTATAAAAGCCCAGTCCAGCACAATACCACTGAAAATAAAAAATCCAAGAAGAAATCAGCATAGTTGCACAAAACCTCTCTGAAAAACTGAAAGACAAAAAAAAAAAGTATAAAAAGAGGGATACATAACTAAGGCAGTTTACCAGCATATAACCTGAATCTGCAAAAATAAAGACAGGAAAACTAAGCTCAGAATGAACTAGGTCTTGCAACAAGTGTCAAAAATAATAAGATAAGTTTCTTTCAACATATTAAAAAAATAGAAAAAAGTCAAAGAAACAATTGGTCCACTAATGGGAGATGATGGCAAGGAAGTGACGGGCAACAGGGAGAAAGCAGAACTGCTTAATGTTTTCTTTGCATCTGTCTTTACAGAAAAAGAAAAAATATGAGATGAATTCAAATCACCAGGAGCTGATGGATTATATCCCAGAGTTCTGAAGAAGCTGGCAAACGTGATCCTAGAACCACCAAACCATATCTTTCAAAGATCCTGGAGGACTGGGAACTACCAGAGGATTGGAAAAGAGTTGATGCAGTTTCCATTTTCAAAAAAAAACAAAAAAACATCAATACCTGGGAAAATTCTGAAAAAGATAATCAAGCAGCAGAGCTGCAAATACCTAAAAGCAAGCAAAATTATAACCAGAAGTCAACATGGATTTGTCAAAAACAGATCATGTCAAACAAATCTTATTTCATTCTTTGACAAAGTGACTACATTAGTGGACCAGTGAAATGCAGTGGACATAGTATACTTGGCATTTGACAAAGTAGACCACAACTACTTCCTGGTAAGGTAGAAAAATGGGGGTTAGACAGCATCACCCCAGATGGATTCATAACTGGCTGACTAACATACTCAACTGTAGTCCTTAATATCTATAAGGAGGGAAGTAAGCAGTGGGTACTCCAAAGTTTTGTCTTAAGCCCAGTACTCTTCAATATCTTCATGAACAATTTAGATCGGGGTCCCCAACCTTTTGGACCTCAGGGACCACTAAATTCAAAATTTTAAATCCCGCGGACCACTAATATGATCTGCCTAATGACTGGGTGGAGCCTCACCAGCCTCTACTCACCCCTCCCCTGCCAGCCACTCCTTGCCTCCCTGCCCGAGCTCCTTAGGGCCCCAACAGGAAGCAGTTGTTGGAACTAAGCAGCCCCCACGAGAAAGAGTTGGCAAAACAGCTGGCTCAGTTCAAATTGGATCTGACTGAGAAGAAGGCTCAGCAGAAGCACCTCACTGAGGACTAGGAGCATAGGCTTTCCAAGCAGAGGGAAGACCTGTGGGAGTGCAAGGCCAGGTACTGGCGCCTGGAGGCTCAGTGGGCTGAGATGGTCAGTCAGTTCCAGGCTATGATAGTCCCACTGGAACAAGGCCCTCCAGTTCTTTGCCGCCACCGGCACTTCCCTCCAGCCTTAGCCCGAAGCCCCACACCAGGAGGCTGAAGCAGATCCCAAGTCGGAAATTCTGCCCCCCTCTGCCCCGCACAAAAAGACCCCAAAGGGTGAGACTCTCTGCAGCAACACAAGCGTTCATTGCATGTATCCGGCCCAGGAGCCATAGTTTGAGGACCCCTGATTTAGTGCAATATAAAAAATGCAAATAATTTTTCTGCGGACCACCAAAATTTTCTCACGGACCACCAGTGGTCCACGGACCACCAGTTGGTGACCACTGATTTAGATGAGGGAATAGAAAGGGAACTCATCAAATTTGCAGACAATGCCAAGCTGGCAGGAATAGCCAACACCTAGAAGATAGGCTCAAGATCCAGATGGATCTTGACAGATTTGAACACTGGGCTCTATCTAACAAAATGAAATTCAATGTAGAGAAAAGTAAGGTTTTACACTAAGGCAAGAAAAACTAAATGTACAAATTAGGTGAAACTTGGTTTAATAGCAGTAACTTTGAGAGGGATCTTGGATCCTAGGGCAGACACTTAAATATGAGCCAGCAGTGTGCTGTAGCCACCAAAAAAGCCAATGTAATCCTAGGCGGCATTAACAGAGGCACAAAATCAAAATCCCTTGAATTATTAGTAGCTTCTTTATAAGGCCTTTGTAAGACCATACTTGGAATACTGCTTTCAGTTTTGGTCACCACAATATAAAAAAGCTATTGAGACTCTGGAAAGGTTATAGAGAAAAGCAACAAAGATGATTAGGAGGCTGAAGGCTAAAACATATGAAAAACAGTTGCTGGAATTGGGTATATCTAATCTTCTGAAAAGAGGACTAGGAGCAACATGATAGCAGTGTTTCAATATTTGAGGGGCTGCCACAAAGAAGAGGGGTCAAATTATTTCCCATAGCATAGGTGGCCAGACAAGAAGCAATGATTGGAAACTAATCAAGGATAGAAGCAACCTAGAATTTAGGAGAAATTTCCTGATAATGAGAACAATAAATCAGTGGAACGGCTTGCATTCAGAAGTTGTGAGTGCTTCATCACTGGAGGCTTTTAAAAAGAGACCGAGTAGCCATTTGTCTAAAATGGTACAGGGTCTCCTGTTTGAGCAGGAGGTTGGACAAATAGGCCTCCAAGCTCCCTTCCAATTCTGTTATTCTGTTATTCTATCTGTTCTGGGAATGCAGATTGTGCATGCACAATGCCACTAAGCACATAAAATGGGCAGAGCATGCCACAAGATGCTCCTTTCATCATTTGCCCCACATGCCCTCTCCACTGGTGCCTCTGCAGAATGCCAGCTATTATAACAATGTGATTAATATGAGGCTTGCTCAGTTAAGCTAGAAGATCATATAAGTCATTATAGTTGCTTACCATCCAGAGAATATGGTGAATATAGGCTATATTTAATTACATTCTGCGCTAGTGTATTGCATTTTATTTTAGGGCTGACTCAAGTTTAGAGCCATTTTAATTACTCTCCATTCCAAAAGCCTTCTGAATTCTTAATAATTGTATATATTTTACATATTAATATATAAAGAACTACCTTAATAAAGTTAGTAAAAATTAGTAAGTGAAGTATATTTATTTACATTATTTAGTGTATTGTTTGTGCTTGATTTTTCATTGACATAATATGCTAATGTCTGGTACAAATGGTTTTGTTTTGTTAGATTATTATAGAACACAAGTTAAAAACCTCTGGCTCTCTAGATTAGGGGTCTCCAACCCCCAGGACAGGGGTGAAATTCAAAATTTTCTCTACCGGTTCTGTGGGTGTGGCTTGGTGGGCGTGGCAGGGGAAGGATACTGCAAAATCTCCATTCCCACCCCACTCTGTGCCCAGCCAGAGATTATATTTGCCGGTTCTCCAAACTACTCAAAATTTCCCCTACCGGTTCTCCAAAACCTGCTGAATTTCACCCCTGCACCAGTACTGGTCTGTGGCCTGTTAGGAAACAGGCAGCACAGCTGGAGGTGAGTGAGGTTGAGCACGTGAAACTGAAACCATTCCCCCTACCCAGATCAGTGGGAAATATTGTCTCCTGCAAATATTTGATGTCTGGTGACAAAAAAGCTTAGGGACCGCTGCTGTAGATCTTGCAGGACCTCCCTGCCACATTATTTCCAATCAATTGGGGGGGGGTTATGGCAATCATTTATTTATATATTTATTTATATACCCATCTCAAAGCAGTGACTCTGGGCAGCATTAAAACACTGTAGTATCTAAGGTTATTATGACTTGAATGGGAGATCGTGTGCCATTGGTTAGGCAGGGAGGTTGAAAAAGCATCCAGTGTTATAGGAGTGTTCAACTCAAGAAGGTCTTCCCCTTTTCCAGCAGTTAGAACACTACAGAATTATCCAGTTGCATAGAATTGGGTGGGTGAGTAAATAAGCTACTGATATTAGAATAATATCAATACAAAACATATTTGGGCAACTGTTTATGATTGTTTGAGGAAAACTCCAGAAAATGTGCTGAGGTTAGGCTTACGTGGACATGCTCATAAGCCATTTTAGACACCAATGCCAGATATAGGCATAAGCTAAGCAAGCTGCAGCTTTGGGTCTCATAATCTGCAGGGTTCACAGACTTTCAGAATATCAGTTTTCACATTATACAAACAATTCTATTATTTTTATATTAACAAAAACAACCCTGATTACTTATTTTGTCAGAAATGTGTATGTGTTATAATTAAGTATTGTTTCCAGGTTATATTATATTATAATTTATGAGAGAAATCAAACCGGCCAAAATCAATATTTTTTTAGCATCTTTTGGGGCCTCTATGCTTTATATAGTTTAGGGCTTCTTCAAATCTACATTGGTCACTAAATGGAATCTGCCAGCCTTCATCAGCCTTCATCAGATGGAAAGGAGAAGCAGAATATCCCTCTCCTCTTTCCCCCACCCCACGTATTAGAGGAAAGAAAGACTGCAAAGCACATGTGGAGGGGGGGGGAAGCATTTCAATTCAAGGGATCGTCTTTCTTCTTTCTCTCTATCCTAAAATCCCATGTTATTTACTTCACAGCACTTTCTTCTAACCTGCCAAATGCTGATAGTGCTTACAATTAATCCCCCAATCATGGAATGCTTTTGATGTGAAGGGGATTTTTAGAAATATAATTATTCCTTACATTTTTACATGAGGGTGTAAGAGTTCTTTTACAAATGTACAACTTGTAGAGGCACCAGATTTATTGACAATTTGTATTGCTACACAATGAGATACAGGCAAGGATTACTGAAATCTGGAAATCCTGTCTTTTGGCAAGGAAAATTTCCATGATTTTATTGGGAGTTTCCCTTTAAAGGGAACTTTAAAGATGTGAGTGCAGGATCTAAACAAAAAAGATATGTGGAGATCCCAACACTCCCCTTTCATGCTCATTTTGTTTAGTAGTGGTTCTTCAATGAAGGAGAACACCCTTCTCTGGGAATCTGCTTTTACAGCTTATTCAACCTCCTTCTATTTCCTCAACTGAGGAAGAACTTTGTGTTAATTAATTCATGCCCATATTTGTCTTGCACAATACTGCAACTGCAAAAAAGCTCTTTTGTATGTTTCTAGGAAACAGGAGAGGGTTGCTGTTCATGAAGTACATATATCTACAGTCGACCTCTATATCTATCTATCTATCTATCTATCTATCTATCTATCTATCTATCTATCTATCTATCTATCTATCTATCTATCTATCTATATCTATATCTATATCTATATATCTACATATATCTACAGTCGACCTCTCCTCGTTTCTAAGAGGTCTGTAAGGGGCGTGCATAAGCGCACCAGCGTGCCTACCTGTCCTACTGTCCAATTGTCCTCTTTTATCGTTACTTTTTACTTATGTTTATACAAATTACTACTATACATGTTTGACAAATAAATAAAATAAAATAAATAAATAAATAAAATATCAATGAAGTTGAGCTGCGCCGAATGCATCACATACATTCAAAATGTTCTCTGCATACTCCTCTTATAAAGGAAATAGAGTGCAACTTAGTGGTCATTCCACAAGGACATGATGCAGTTTGAAAAAAAGTCCAAAATGTAGGACTTTTCCATATTTGAGTCCAGGAGCCTGCAGAGTTCCCCAGAATAGCAGCCCCAACCTTTTAGGCACCAGAGACTGGTTTTGTAGTTTCACATACTCCCTTGATCCTATGCATGTGCAGATTAAATTTCGCTCACTTGCATGGACCAATTCCTAATGGGTCACAGACTGGTGCTGGTTTGTGGCCCAGCAGCTGGGGATCCCTGCCCTAGAGAGTTTTAAAAACATGCATACAACTCCATACTCCATAATATCAAATATGTTATGGGACAAATAAGACTGTGGAATTAAAAAGGGGGACAGCTAAGTCTAGTATTAAGTCAGAACTTGTGGGTGCTTCATCACTGGAGGTTTTTAAGAAGAGATTGGACAGTCACTTGTCTGAAATGATATGGAGTCTCCTGCTTGAGCAGGGGGTTGGACTAGAAACCTCCAAGGTCCCTTCCAGCTCTATTCTGATTGGTTGGTTGGTTGGTTGGTTGGTTGGTTGGTTGGTTGGTTGGTTGGTTGGTTGAAACACACATGGGGTCCTGCTGATGCTTTGGTGTAGTTCCTGGAACGGTTCCTGCTTCTTCCAGCACTGTCATATGGCATCAAGCCATTTTGAAAGTCCTTTTGAAGTATTAATTGTATAAACAAATTACAGAGAAAAGCACTAAACATTAAAAATATAAAATTCATCCATAAATCTTGTTCATACAATTAAGAATTAAGATTTGTGTATTAAAAAGTGTTAAATGATTTTTTTTTCATATTTTCCAGAATTATTGATGATTGCATACTTTCCCTATATCTAGTGTAGGAAATAAGATGTTATGAGATTAAAAAAATTATATACAATGATTTCTCTTCAGAGTTTTAGATATGTAGACATATGAATTTTTTAAGTTATCAGTTAAATCTCAAACTTCACTTTCAGTCTTCTTGATGCAATTACCAAAATATTTTTCCTGACAGAAGCAATTCAGCTGCAGTTGTATAGTCTACATTCTAAACACAAATAATAGATTCCTCTGAAGATTCCTGAGCTTTCAGGAATCATTCATTCCTTTTATCATCAAATATTATAATCAGCTTCTTGGCTGATTTGTCCTTTTAACAGAGTCAAAATATATCCTTTTTGTGACAGTATTCTTGATATTTTCTGTTTCTTGCTTTCTGTTTATTAGTCAGTAATGTTAGAGTATCTTTACTGATATAGGTAATCCTCGATTTACAGCCATTCATTCAGTGACATTCGAAGTTACAGTGGCATTGAAAAACACAAGTCACTTTTTCAGTGCCATTGTAACTTTGAACGTTCATTAAATGAATGGTTGTAAGTCAAGGTTTACATGTATATAGGCAAACGTCCACTATCCCATCCAAATGCAATAATACTTATTTAGGAACAGTTTTAAAATAGAATGTGGGATAAATGTTAATTACATTTGAATTCTAGTACTCTGCTAGAAGCTAGATAGGTTCAGATTCTGTACTTAGGACTGTCCTAAGTGGTCAGTGAACTCTGAGTTTTGAAAATTAAAATCCAGCTATTTCTCAGATAAGTATCCTTTCCATTCTTTTCATTAACAAAACCAGTGATTGATTGCAATTAATTAGATTCACTTAATAAATATAATTTTGTTGTAATTATACTCTTTAATAAAATTACTATAAAATGAAACCCAAGCCTCCTAATTTAGTAGATTTGAGATAAATTGATGAATCCCCTTATGGTCAAGTAAGTGGCTAGAGAAGGAAAAGTGGAAAGTCATAAAGCAGAACAAAGGGGAGAATGGGCCTTCAGTGATCTTCATTAGAACTTGGGCTTTCTTTAATAATTGATTCATAATTGGGACCAGAAGTAAATGGTACTAAGAAGCTTTCACAAGCTTCAAAACTGATGTAGATTGTAGGAATATATTAACTTTACGGATGGAACAAGTCTAATAAAAACATGAATAGTGGGTGCCACCTACTGGTTACTGTATGCTTGCTTGTATGAACAAATACGGTAGATAATGATTCTCTGGCAATTAAACAGCAGCTTTGAATAATATTACTAATAAATAAGGCAATGTTACCATTTTCCTGTTTAATTAATCACATTAGGTCAAAAACAGATGATTCATTAAACCAGTTACATCCATATTCACCTTGAATAAAAAGCAGTGGGCTGAAATTCAATAGCTTTTCAAAGATGATTATCATTCCTGAAATGTGAAACTCCTGACTATGAATATAAATAATAGAATATCAAAAGAAATGAAATGGGTATTAAAGTAATCCACAGAATATACAAGAAAAATGTGCTGCTTGCACCTGGAGATTGGAATGCCGCCAATTTAATCAGTCTATGCCAATCCACAAATTTGAACAGAGCAGAATTGGAAGAGTTGAAAGGGATCTGGGAGGTCTTCTAGACCAAACCCCTGCTCCAGCAAGAGACCCTGTACTATTTCGGACAAATGGATGTCCAATCTCTTCTTAAAAGACTCCAGTGATGGAGCACCCACGATTTCTGAAGGCAAGCCATAGTTCTCACTGTCAGGAAATTTTTCCTCGGTTGCTTCTCTCCTTGATTAGTTTCCATCATTCTTCAAACAAACAAAATAACACTTATATATCTGGATAACACCTACTGCATTTTTTTGAAGTATAAGACGCACTCCCCCCTTAAAAGTGGGTGGAAATGTCTGTGCATCTTATACAATGAATGTTGCTGAAGCTCCGCCAGCCCACACACCGGCCCCCACCCTTTGGCCATTTTCACTTCTGCGCATCATGTTTTTGGCCTCCACATGCTCCATTTTAGACCCATTCCAGGCTGCGGGAATTGTCATAGCACATCGCCGCCGATCGCCAACTCTGTGTGTTGCATTTTGGGCCTCCGTGTGTCACGTGTTCGGCCCCCATTTTAGACCCGTTCCCGGCTGCAGGGATCGCTGCCAATTGCCACTCCGTGCATTGTGTTTTTGGCCTCCACACGTTGCATTTTCGGCATCCACACATCGTATGCCTTTGCATTTTGGCTTCCATGCCTCACATTTTTGGCCTGTTCCTGGCAGCGGGGATTGGTGGCAGGGATCCCCGCCACCAGCCCAGGGGTGGGTTCCTACTGGTGCGGTCCAGTGCGGAGCTCCGGTAGGGACCCGCCGATACCCCAATATGCACGCGAGTGCTCCAATAGCGTCTCCACCGGGCAGTCGCGCGCGTCGCCATCTCTTTTTCGTGAATTCTTGGGCGATTTTGCTTCTGCGCATGCGCGGAAGCAAAATCTCGCCAAAATCTCGCGAGGGGACATGCGCGCACGCGAGATTTCAGTGAGATTTTGCTTCTGCGCATGCGCGAAAGTAAAATCACACCAAAATCTCGCACGCACGCGCGTCCCCTCACGCGATTTTGGTGCGATTTTGCTTCCGCACATGCGCAGAAGCAAAATCGTGCGAGGGGGCGCGCACGCATAGTGTGCGCGCACGCACACAAAGCATGAAGGACCGCGGAGCAGCGCACCGGTTTGGGTAAGTGAGCATCTCACCCCTGAACCAGCCCAAAATACAACGCTCGGAGGCCAAAAATGGGGCAAGAGGAGGCAGAAAATGCAATGTACGGAGGCTGAAAATGCGATGCGTGGAGGTGGCGATCGGCGGCGATGTGCTGAAGCGATCCCTGCAGCCTGCAATGGGTCTAAAACGGAGCATGTGGAGGCCAAAAATGTGACATGCAGGGGTGGCGATGGGCAGTGGTGATTCCCTCAGCCTGGAACAGCTGATTGGCGGTATTCCAGGAGGCCGATCCAACCACCAATCAGCTGCTCTGGCTGAATCAGGCTGCGATAATGTGCTGAAGCTGACCAGGCTGTTTGCTGTTTGCTGCAAGGACACTAGCCAGATAAATACCAATGGATGCTGGTAGGCAGAGGCAGAATTCCCCCCCCTTGTTTTCCTCCCCAAAAACTAATGTACATCTTATACTCTGGAGTGTCTTATACTCCAGAAAATACGGTATATACATGAAACACACAGAAATAAAATTGATGATATTATTAAAAAGGTAATTTTCTCTTAATGACCCTAATTGGGACTGGAATTTTTTTCACTAAATAAAGCAGTCATAAGACAAAACATCACATAACCAATTAGCAACAGTAATTCTGATAGTCCTGGTCATGGTTATTAGTTAAGATTTGACTGTTGTTTGATGAGGATCTCCTGCGTCTCCTGTGTTTACCTTCACTTCAGTTCCACCTACCACCTATTTCCCACCCCCATCCTTTTCACCATCCGGCACTCAACCTATTCTTGCAACCCCTCCCAAGCTGACCTTCATTGTCTTCTTTGTCCCATTGTTGACAAGGTGCATCAAATTGAGGTAGCTGCTGGCTGCAAGCCCTTTACAAGGCTTTCTGGAGAGTTCCCCAAAGCTTCACAAGGCTTCCACATGGCGTCATGAAGCTTTGGGAAGGCTGTATGAGGGCCTTATAAAAGGCCAGCAGCTGCATCAGCTGGATGTGCCTTAGCAGCAGTGGGAGGAAGCAGCAGTGGGAGGAAGTTAGCTAGGGGGATGGCAGAGTACAGCAGGGGTAGGAGGTGGAGAATAGGGTAGCCAAAGGGCAAAGACCAGCTGTAACTACCATTCATTTGGTGACATCATAACTTTGAAGGGTCACTGAACAAATGACCACTAAGCAAAATCAGCTGAATAAGAATGTGGCTCACATATAACAAAAAAGTTAGTTAATGGATAAGGCAAATGCTGTAGTGTAGAAATAGTAAACTTGAACTTCAATAAAGCATCTGACAAAGTAGATCACAACCTGGATAAGATAGAACAATGTGGGATAGACAGTAACACCACCAGATGGAGTCACAATTGGTTGATCAACTACACCCAGCAAGTAGTTCTGGTTAAGCTGGCAGGACTTTGTGATACCCCACTGCATGCTTCCCTCCATGTAGATGTAGTTCCATTGAGAATGCCTCTGATATTTGACTACCAAACAAACCCTACATTTTAAATAACCATTAGTTGTGCATATAGTTTGGTAAGCACTAAGTTTTGTAGCAATTAGCAGTTTGTGTGGAAGTTTCTAAACAGGAAGATCCGTATCTATTTTTTCAATCATGTTACTCCTAATTTGGGTTCCTGTAATTAAATAATAAACAATGCAATTATAGGATGTTGATAGGAAAAATTGTGCAGATAAACTTGTTTATAATTCTATTGCCAGCATGATATAAGGCTTATATCAAATCTTAAAAACAAAATTTTAAAACAAAATCAGATTTTCTATTTTCAGATAGATCAACTTCTTGGTGTAAAAACATGTTTTGGATATATTGGAGGACCTGGGAAATAGTTCTCAGAATTGGGATTGAATTTTAGGTGGGAAAAAAAACATGATCGACATGGTTTTTGAACTTGCCAGAAGCCATGTAAAACAATGCCTAAGGACTTAAAAGGGCTTGTTCTACAAGTGGTTGTTTCACCTTAGGACACTTGGCAACCTTAGTTTCATGGTACATGATGTTGAGTATTTTTTGCAGTAGTATTTAGTAAGTATAGGCACTTTCCTCAAGCAAATCTAGATATGTGAGAAAAATGTATCATCAATATATAGAGAGGATTGAAATATCTATTGCCCAAGTTTGGAGAATGAGTGGCTGAATTATTCAATCCTCTAGGACAGATAAATAGTAAAGATACCAAGATAATCCATATTTTGACTGGAATTTTCATTGTGTAATGAAACTTACAGCAGGGTGTGTGGATTAGTAAAAGTAGCCACATATCTATAGAAGAGTTCAATTTCTCCCATGATACCGGTCCAGCTACTAGGTAAAAGATATATCTGAGGTCAATAAAAACAACACAAATGTTGAATATGCTTTGAAGGTATATTTCTGTCAGCCCTATAAGGTAGACCAGGCTAAGAAAGAGACACCAAGTGGGCCTAAAGCTTTTGATTAGATCACATATAGAGTTAGAGGAGGTCTAATAATCATACCCATAGCTGCTGTAAGGAAGATCGGAAGCTGCTTCTTTAGATTTTTTCCCTTTTTTGCTATTCTTTTTCTTTGTATTTTTAGTTGTTTTTAATTTTTAGGTTTTTTTCTTTTTCAACTTTCTTTTAGTTTGTATTAGTTTTATTCTTGTGTTTAAAATTTTCAATCAAATTATACAGTGAGAGAGATTTCAAAATCTTGGTTATATTAAGCCTGAGTTATAGGGCAGATTTGAGTTAGAGGAAAGTTTTGAAAATACTAAGATTTGCATAGAACAACTGTTATAGACTTCAAAAATTCCAATTAAATGGTTTTAGAGAGGACTAAATTTCTATTTCTAAGAAAATAGAAATAGCAGTAAAATGTGTGAACATTATTAGTGTAAATAAACCTCACAGCTCACTTTCCTTTTTTCCTCCTGCATATTTAAAGAATAATATTTATTTATTTATTTATTTATTTATTTATTTATTTATTTATTTATTTATTTATTTATTTATTTATTTATTTATTTATTTATTTATTTATTTATTTATTTAGTCAAGCATGTATTAGATAACGATATACTGTAGGTATATACATGGTTATTAATACATGAAATGGATAATATCACTGTTAGTAATTTATTGCAACAAAATTATTTTTCATTCATTAGCAAAAGCTGCAGCAACTCCACCATTATGATGCAGCTTTCGCATAAGGGTTACAGTTATTCTTTTACACAAGATCAACTCTAGTTGTATCTTTGTTTGGTAACTTCTTCTATCCGATGCCGCAGTATTTTAACCCAGCCTTCCCCTTTCTTCAGAGTGCAAGACCTGGTCTACATGTGTTTCAGCTTGCTGATCTCAGCTGGGACTTCCAAAGAAATATTAGCTTTGCAAACTACATCCTCAAACCTGATAGGAGAGGCAGGAGCTAAGCAGCATCTCAAACTAGAGCAAAGGTAAAAAAAAGACATTTCTTCACCCACTTACCAGATACTAATCAAAATAGGATTTAATTCTGTTATTATAAAGTATTTTCAACTAATCTAAAATGACATCATTTTTAAGCAATAAACCGGACCAGTAGTACTCAGGTTTGCTTGAAAGGAACCTATTTACTCCAAAACATTTCTGTGCCCACTTAGCTAAATAGAAAAATACTAGGATGGTATTATGCAAGTGAAACCACCTTACTTACTTTTTCCTTTTGCTAATTTTGGTTGCTCTTTTTTTTCCACTTTGTCTGACCATGCAAAACTTTTTTTGAGTCGCAGTGTCTAGGCCCAGAGTTTCAACTATGATCACAATATTGATGGATTTACTAGAAAACAGCACTGGCAATATATTTTCCCTAATATTCCTCAATATAGAATTCACTATTTTTCCACAGTAGCTGGACATTTACCTGTTGCTTGAATTAGGATCCAACTTCCTTTTCACTTTCACTTCATATTTATGTATTTTAAAGTACAATTGTATTCCCCTTTCACCCATATTTCAAAAGAAGTTCAGATACCTTTTGGAGCTTCCAATGATCCCTTTTTGTTTTGTTTTGATTTGCTATCCTAAACATCTGGCATCATCAGAAATTTTTACCACTTCATTATTCAAATTTTATTCTGGTTCCAATGTATATAAACTAATTAAAACATTAGACTCTGTGAAGGTCGTACAGTTTATATCTTCCTGTTAATTGTATATTTATTCTAGGGGTCCCCAACCCCAGTCCATGGACTGGCACCAGTCCACTGAATGCCAGAAACCGGGCCTCACAAACAAGTGAAGCTCCATCCACAAGATGCAGGCAGCACATGAAACCACGCCCCATCGGGTCCACAGAAAAGGGACGTTGTTACTTACCTGATACGTCCTTTCTCATAGGGCGGAGCCACCCTCCAAGAATGGGTTAAACCTGCCCTCTAGCCAATCAGGACCGAGTTTTCAAAAGTATAAATAGAACCCTCTTGCCTTGGCACCCCCTCTTTTTTACGAGGGAAGAAGGTCAAACTCAAACGTGCTTACCCATTAAACCAACGTTTTTTAATAAGGAAGAGCAAACAGAGGAAAAATGACACTAAATTGCATGAACATATTTACAGAATGAAAGATGGTTGAATACGGGCAGTCCAGCCAATCCCATGAACAGGGAGGGACTTGGAGGCTGGCTCCGCCCTATGAGAAAGGACGTATCAGGTAAGTAACAACGTCCCTTCTCCATAGTGGGCGGAGCCAGCCTCCAAGAATGGGACATACCAAAGTACCTTGTCCCTAGGGCGGGCCACCTGAAGCAGGCTGAGACTGACCTATTCCTTCCACACCTTGGTGTAACACCCTCCGGCCAAAGTCTGCCTCCTCTGAGGCATAGGCATCTAGTTTATAGTGCCGGACGAAAGGTGTCGGGGAGGCCCATGTGGCCGCACGGCAAACCTCCACAATGGAGGCCCGGGCGTTCCAAGCCGCAGTGGTGGCTGCGCTGTGCATGGAGTGCGCTGTAAGTCCGGGGGGCCGGGGCAAAGACATTTGTTCGTAAGCCAAGGAGATGGTCACGCGAAGCCAACGGCCCACCGTGGAGGATGATGCTTTGGAGCCCATGGAAGAAGGGCGAAAGGACACAAAGAGCGCCTCAGTTCGTCGGAAGCTAGAGGTGTGTTGCAAATAGATGTCCAGGGCAACGCTGACATCCAGCAGGTGCCACGCACGCTCAGTGTCATTGAGTGGAGTTTGGTAGAAACTGGGGAGAATGATCTCCTGCGCCTTGTGAAAGTACGTGTTTACCTTCGGGACGAAGGTGGGGTCCAGGTGCAGGACCACCCTGTCTGAGTGAAAGACGCACAGGTCTCCCCTCACAGACAGAGCGGCCAGTTCTGAGATCCTGCGTGCGGAAGTCACTGCCACAAGAAAGACTCCTTTGTATGTTAAGTGGGCCAGAGAGACCGTAGAGAGAGGCTCAAATGGGCCCTCAGTGAGAGTAGTTAATACCTTAGATAGGTCCCACGTTGGGAACCTATGGACTACGGGAGGGCACAGGTTGGTAGCCCCCCTCAGGAACTGTCTCAGGAGCGTCTCCGGGGTGACTGGATAGGGAGTCCAAGTTTTGGCAGGAGAGTACAGTGGATAGCGCCGCCACTTGGCAGCGGAGCGTATTAAGGGAAAGACCCTTGGCAAGTCCTTGGCGCAGGAATTGAATGACATTGATTATTGACAGTTCTACAGGGGAATATCCCACCTGCATGCACCAGCGACAGAAGGCCTTCCACGTGGCCGAATAAATACGTTCAGTAAACGGCCTCCTAGAGGCCAACATGATTTGAGCAATATTGTCCGGAACCAGGCGGTGCTTCAGAGTGAGCAGCTCAAGTGCCAGGCGGTCAGTTGTAGCCAATGCAGCTCTGGATGGTGGACTGACCTCTGGGCAAGAGACCACTCTGTCGGCGGGATCCGCCAAGGAGGTGACATGGACAGGGACATAAAGTCCGTGAACCAGGCCCATCTGGACCAGTGGGAAGCTAGAAGGAGCACCTCCACCCTCAGCTGCAGGACCCTCCAGATGACCTTGGGGATCAAGGGGAGGGGAGGGAATGCATATAGTAGCACTTGCGGCCAGTCGCATTGAAGAGTGTCTGTGTCCGCTGCCCCCTGTGTCCGGAACCTGGTGAAGAACCTGGGCAACCTGGCATTCTCCGGGGTGACGAAGAGGTCCATGACTGGCAGACCGAACCGACCGACCAGTTGCTGGAAAATGTCCGGATGAAGAGACCACTCCGCCGGGTCAGATTAACAGAGTTGGAAGGGACCTTACAGGTCATCTAGTCCAACCCCCTGCCCAAGCAGGAGACCCTACATCTGCCTCTATCTAGGATTGAACTCACAACCTCCTGATTGTGAGGCAAGAGCTCTACCTCTAGGCCGATGGAGTTCTGGCTGAGCCAGTCTGCGGTTGTGTTGCTCACCCCGGAGATGTGTTCTGCTGCGGTGGACTGCAGATGCCGCTCTGCCCAAAGCCCCAGTGTCATTGCCTCGGCCATGAGGGCCTTGGACATGGTCCCGCCCTGGCAATTGATATGGGCCTTCGTTGTTACATTGTCTGTCAAGACAAGCATGTGACTGCCCGACAGACGGCCCTGGAAGTGAGCTAGGGCCAACCTGACTGCCCTCAGTTCTAACAGGTTGATGGGGAGGCTCTGCTCAGCACTGGACCAAGTGCCTTGGGCAACCTGGGACTCGATGTGGGCCCCTCAACCTGTGGTGCTGGCATCCGTGGTCAGAGTCAGCCTCCGTGGTTCCAGGAAGCCGGTGCCTTTGGTGAGAGTGGCTGAAGACCACCATCTGAGGGATTTCTGGACCCCTGTCGGGAGCTGGACCCTGGCTGGGGAATCACTGCGACCGGATCGCTGGAAAGGGAGAAGAAACCATTGGAGGTCTCTGGAATGCAGGTGAGCCCATGGAGTGATGTGAATGGCTGATATCATCTTCCCCAGGAGGGAGGAAAGCTGGTTCAGGGGAACCCTTGTTTGGGCCAGAACACGCTGGATTAAATCCGATAGGCTGTCTCTCCGCTCCTGAGATAGGTACACCCTGCACTCCAGAGAGTCAATGATGGCCCCCAAGTGAGTCATCCTGGTAGAAAGTGACAATTGGCTTTTTCCCATGTTGACTAGGAACCCGTGGTGCCCAAGGGAGTTAAGGATTACCTGGGTGTCCTGCTCTGCCTGGGACAGAGAGAAAGACTGGATGAGAATGTCATCCAGGTAGCACTGGACACGCACGGGGATAGCCCGCAGGTGGGCGGTCAAGGCGGCCAATACCTTGGTCAGCACCCTAGGTGCTGAAGACAGGCCGAAGGGCAATGCCAGATATTCGTAATGCACCCCTGCATGGCAAAACCGGAGGTATTGGTGGTGAGATGAATTGATTGGAATGTGGAGGTAAGCCTCCGAAAGGTCAATTGAGGCGAGAAAGTCACCTTGCCTAATGACCGCCAGAATTGATTGCAGGGTGTGCATCTCGAATTTCTTGTAGATGACATATTTATTGAGGCGTTTTAAATCAAGAATGGCTCTCCACCCACCCAAAGGTAGATCGGGAAAGGGTAAGGCAAAATCACATAAGCCACGTCCCACAGAAGACCCTAATGGGGAGTCAGCCCCTGGCACACTGACTGAGGCAAGGGACAGGTCACCACTGACCAGAAACTCTCCTCCTCCCCCAAAGACTGCTAGGGTCTCAGAGGGGCACAAGGCTGCTGAGGGACACAAGTCCTTCTTCAGGCAAAAACCTTAGGCAGCTCCAAGGCAGCTCTACCTAGCAAGCGTCCATCTGGAGGTGGACCCCATTGACCTGGCTTAGACAGCCGCTTGAGCTGATGATGATTGAGCAGCAGGTTGATTTTGGCTTGTGAATGGAGCTGTCTGGTTCCAAATGCCAGAGTGAGCTAATGAGAATTCCCTGGCATCCAGGGAACTCCCGTCCACTAGGTCCCCCTCCCTGGGGGATGCTTTGTAGGAATGAGTAGGGTAGAGTACTCTGGATAGGGTAATTTTCTTTGTAAAAGGCATCATTTTAAAAATTAACTCCAATTTACAAATCCTGTTGTCTTTGTCTTAAAGTACAGTTCATGAGAGACTGATATTTTCAAATACAGAAAAAAATTGATAGTTTGTATATAGTTATATACATTGTATATAGTTCCAGTTATGCTGGGCTCACAGACTCCAGAAAAAAAAAGCTTGGTTTTAAACTGTTACTGGAGTTACTCACTAGGCTCATTTGTTCCTTTTATGTGAGATCTGTAACTTACTACTTCTAAATTCTGCTGAAAGCCTTTGTTCAAGCCATTTCTAAAATATAGATAGAATCTTCATTCTAAGTTGATATGTTTAGCTTGTTATTGTGATATATGAATACCTGAACATGCTTTAACAGGTACTCCTGAGGCAGACCTACAGACAGCTAGTCTGAATTTTTGTCAGCTCAATTAGAATAACAGTCCATATTTATTTAAGGCCTCTGCCAACAAGGCAGGCCTCAGAAAGGCCTGGGTAAATTAGTAGGTCCAAACAGTCACTAAAAATGGCCACCGCCCTTAAATGAGGCCAACAAGATGGCAGTTGCCCTTAGTTGGTCTTTCAAAATGGCCACTGCCCATATTAGGCCTTAAAAATGGCCACCGGCAAGAAAGGGCATCCAAAATGGCCACCGTCCTTGATGTGGCTTCAAAATGGTCTCTGCCCACTTTTGGTATTTGAAACAAAATGGCCACGCCCTTAGTGCCTTCAATTCTGAGGGCAATCAAAATGGCTGCCACCCTGTGGGAGGCTTCAAGATGGCCACTGGCACTATCAAAGGCTGCCTACACACTTACCTGGCTGAAGACAAGCAGATCAATGCAGAGAAGCTCAAATGGAAGCATACGGCCCAGGCACTAGAGACAGGTACAGACGGGGCCTTGGATCAAAGGAGCCTTGCCAGATTGCTGGCTCTTGTCACCCATTGCACAGAAGGCAAGTTAAATAAAGGAGGCCTCAAAAGAAAAAAGAATTTTTTTTGAAGTGGGCGGTCCTGTGTAATTCAAAATGGTGGCCACCCATGAGGCACTCCTAAACTTGCTGACTGTCTCCTGAGGAGAAAGGAGTCTGCTAAGGCCTAGCCACTAACTGTCAGTTTTCTGGGTCCCCTGGAGCAGACTGACTGATTTCTGAAGTTCCAAACAAAAAGAGGGAACAAACCCTCAGGAAGCAGCACCCAGATTGCCAGCTTCCTCTGCGAGCAGGCACAAGACGGAGCAAAAAAACAGCTGTGCTGGATGACTTGGAGCGTTCAGAAGGGGAGAGGTGACCTGTCCCTGGCACTGGCAGGGCTCATAGTTTCTAATTCCCCCCCCTTGGCAAATGTCCTCAGCAGGAGTGACCCTGGGGGTCTTCTGCTTTGCCTTCCCCTGCTTATGGCCTTTGTCAGCCATTCTGGCTGAACTATGGAGCAGCAGGGGTCAAAGGCAGGCTCTGAGGCAAGGAAGCAGCCGATCTGAGCGAAGATGATTTGAAGTCTGCCTGTCAGTTTGCCTTGCCGAGGCCTTCTCTCCCGATGCAAGGCAAGGTGTGAAATTTCTTTTCCGACGCCGCTCGATCGATCGCGGCCGATGTCGGCTCCAAAAGTCAATTAAGGACGCTAGTTTGGCTTATAGGAGACAAACTCAAGCCGATTGGAGGAGAACGCTAGTTTGGCTTATAGGAGACAAACTCAAGCCGATTGGAGGGGAACGCTAGTTTGGCTTATAGGAGACAAACTCAAGCCGATTGCAGGCCACCCAAGCTCAGGGCTTCTGTGGCTGAAGATCACGATCTGGAGTACCTCCCTCCCTGACAGGCAAGACAAGGCTGCAATTATTTGACTGGTTGATTAAGGTGAGAAAACCCCAGTACACAACAGATGTGCAACTGTTAAGGGTAATCTCCTCCCTGGGGAGTCCTAACCCCCAGCTAGGGACAAGGCCCAATGGGGCAATGCCCAGTAAGCTGACACGATTGAAGAGTCTCTGAGTGACAGCTGTCAAGTAAGAATCAATGAAGCAATAACTCACAGGAAGTAGTAGAAATTCAGTAGTTGGTGGAGAAATCGAAGAATGGGTTTAAGCACTGTCCTTTTTGGCTAAGGACCGAGGAAAAAAGAGGGAGTGCCAAGGCAAGAGGGTCCTATTTATACTTTTGAAGAAACTCGGTCCTGATTGGCTGGAGGGCAGGTTTAACCCATTCTTGGAGGCTGGCTCCGCCCACTATGGAGAAGCCTCTCTTCACAGAACTGGTCCCTGGTGCCCAAAATGTTGGAGGCTGCTGATTTATTCTAATGGTAGGACTATAGCTGTCATAATACCTTACTGATGACCATACCATTGGGATGATAGAAGTTGAAGTCCAAAAACATCTGGTTATCACCAGATTATCATTTATTCCTTTATCAAGTTATTATTAATCTATGAATATATTCTGTCCTCTTATAAAACTGTCAGAGTTACGCAATAAATCAGAAGCTTCAAAAGATAACTGCATTTTGCTGATTCAAATAACTTCTTTATAAGTAGAATAAAACATTAACAATACCACACTTTGTTTCAGATCACATGTTGAGATGTTTTCACAGCAAGCTTTAATGGTGGACAGACTAAACCACACCCTTCTTCTTGCTAAGTTTCTGGACATGCTCAAATAACACTTCAGCCAGATTGGCTGACTCAATCACATGGCTCTCCCAGTCATGAATATTCCAACACTCCTCCCTTCATTACTGGGAGAGACATCAGACCTATTGGATTTAAACATTTCCTATAATGGACACCACCCAATGGTTTGGTCATCATGTCTGCTAAATTATCCTCTGAAGAACAATGATGTAAACTTATCAATTTTTCTTTTACAGCTTCCCTGACATTACAATACTTAATGTCCACATGTTTACTTCTGTTCTTCACTCTGTCACCTGTTGCCATTTTTATACAAGCAGCATTATCTTCATAAACAGTTACAGCTTCATTTACATTTACATTTAAATCCTGTAACAACTGTACATACCAAACTACTTCAGAACATAACTCAGACAATGCAATAAACTCTGCTTCAGCAGTTGAAATAGCAACCGTTGTTTGTTTTCTGGACTTCCAACCAATTAAAGCCCCTCCAAACATTATTACAATTCCAGAATTAGACTTTCTGGTTTTTACATCATTTGCATAATCACTATCAACATAACATTTCAATTTTAATTCTTCAGTGACCTTTATTTGAAGACCCAAATTCACAGTTCCCTTCAAATACCTGAGAATTCTTTTCACACCCATCCAATGCAACTTTGTAGGTGTAGCAGTAAAGCGACTTAGAATGCTCACTGCACAAGCTATGTCTGGTCTGGACCACTGTGACAGATATAACAAACTCCCTATTGCAGAGTGATATATCTCCTGATCACAGGCTTCACTTTTGTCCTCACCCAAACTATTGTAAAAATCTGTGCTCATAGGTGTAGGAGCAATATTACAATCTTTCATGTTATACTTCTCTAATAATTGTTCAATTTTTCTCCTTTGACTGAGAATATAACCCTTTTCAGTTTTTGTATCTCTACACCGAGATAATTCTTTATTTCTCCCAAATTCTTTAATTCAAATTTCTTTTCTAACTTATTAGCAAATTCTTCAACTTGTGATGCATCCTTTGCAATGAAACAAAGATCATCCACAAATGCTAATAGTAGACAATTCCCACCTTGTAACTTTCCAGTATATATGCAACCATCAGCTTTGCAACTCTTGAACCCAAGACCTTTCAATGCAGTATCTAAACAGATATTCCAATTTCTGGCTGACTGCTTCAGCCCATAAATAGCCTTGTTCAATTTATACACCATGTTAGGCTTTTTATTTTCATACCCTGGCGCTTGAACCATATAAATTTCTTCCTCTAATTCAGCATTGAGGAATGCAGTGGTTATATCAAAATGCCAAATTCTATGCCTATATGCTGATGCTAATGCCAGTGCTAGTCTTATGCTCTCAGCTTTTACAGTTGGCGCGAACACCTCATCATAGTGCACATTCTTTAATTGAGAAAAACCTTGTGCCACCAATCTTGCCTTATACTGTACTTCATTATTGGGTAATACCTTTTTCTTATATACCCACTTACATCCTACAGCTTTCGTACCCTGTGGCAAAGTCACAGATGTGAACACTTCATGATCTCCCATGGATTTCATCTCTTTATCCATGGCTTCCTTCCACTTTTCTTGTTCAACTTTTGGTAATGCCAATACTTCCTTATAGTTTCTTGGCTCATACCACACATTACACACTTTAACTTTACTGGCAGAATACCTGTCTGGCGGAACCCCTCTGTTCCTACGCTCTGACCTACGTGGCATTGCCTGTTCTTGTGTTTCAAGCTTTTCTGGCTTCATATCTTGTTCAGACTCTCCTCCCTGAACATAGACACCTTCAGTAAATGATTCACCATCATTACATGAGTTATTGTCACTAAGTGGATCACCGTCGCTAAGCGGATCACCGTCACTAAGTGAGACATTTTCAGAATTTGCATCAATTCTGTTCCAATTTTGTTCTGCAAAACTAGCAGACCTTGAAATTACTATCCTTTTACTTCCATCGCTAAAGCGATACCCTTTTGAGCCTGGCTCATAGCCCACAAATCTGAGCTTTCTAGCCTTTTGTTGTCCCTTTCTTCTGATTGCTTTTGGAATATGTACCCATGCAGTACTTCCAAATATTTTTAAATGTGCTAGAGAAGGCTTTCTCCCATATAACATTGCATATGGAGTATTATTGATGGATGAACTCCACAACCTATTTACTAAATAATTGGCAGTCAGTATGGCTTCACCCCAATATGACCTGCTCATACCAGAATCCTCCAGTAAGGAGTCTTTCATTGTTTGCAAAACACCATTCCTCCTTTCAGCCACTCCGTTCTCCCCCGGTGTGTAAGGATTTGTGCGCCTGTGTCTTATTCCCAATTGTCTCAACCATTGTTGAAAATTTGTTGACATACATTCAGAACCTCTGTCAGTTTGCAACTGACATACCTGTTGTTTGTACCTTCTCTCTACAAAGCTTAACCATTGCTTAAATTGCTGTAGCACCTCTGTTTTACTCTTAAGTAAGTAGCAAAACCCAAACCTGCTGTAGTCATCCACAATGACCAGCGCATACTTTGCTCCTCCCAAACTGGCTTGCATAGGCCCAATTAAATCAGCATGCACCAGTTCTAGAGCTCTTGTGGTTTGTCTTGTGCTAAACTTGCTCACTGGGAATGCTTTGGATTTCGATGCTTTGCATACTGCACAATCCAAATATGCCTTACATCCCTTCAAATCTAATCCTTCTGCAAATTCTTTCATTTGTTGAACAACCTTAAAATTAGCATGACCAAGTCGTCTGTGCAGAAGATGAACACATGAATTATGTTCTGCTACATTTTTAAATATCTGGGAACAATGTGGCACCTTTTGTCCCTGCAATACATAAAGATTATCCTCTTTTATGCCCTGTGCACAAACATTCCCATTTCTTTGGATGATACACTTCCCATTAACAAATGTGGTTTCATAACCTTGCTTGTCTAAACTAGACACACTTAACAAATTATGCTCCATTTCAGGTACACATAACACATCAGTAAACCTGGATTCCAAATATGGAATTTGCACATCGCCTCTTCCAATGATTTTAGCCTTTTGACCATTGGCTAAGGCCACTTCTTCATTGTTTTCTGGAAAAAATCTGGAAAATAAGTCAGAATTATTAACAATTGTTTGACTAGCCCCACTGTCAATCAACCATTTGTTTCTATTGTTATTATAACAAACTTTTGCAACTGTAATCTGTCCTTGCAAATAATGTCTCTTGTCTTGCATATTTCTTCTCTGTGCACAGCTTTTCTGCAGATGATTTGTCTCTCCACAAATGAAACACGCTTTCTTAACTTGCTTGAAGAATTGTTGCTGTGTAACTTGATCTCTCCTGCCTCTGCTTTCCTCTTGTCTGCAGACATCTCGGCTGTTGCTAGAGATAGGCAGCCTGTGGAAAATTTTGCTGGAGACTTGCTGTAAGTTTCCACTGTACTCCTTGTTGGGCCCCCGCCTATGGAATTTTCCATCAGCATGGCTGAAAAGCCTTTTCTCATATTCATTCAATAAACACGATTTCAAAGCCTCCAAATTCAAATCTGCTTCTGGCTTACTTTCAAAAATAGCTGATACAGTCTCCCAGCTTTGATCCAAACTGTTTAACACTAATAAAACTTTTTGGGACTCTGGAAACTTTACTCCACGTTGCTCCAATTCTAGAAAATTAGACTGCATTTTCATTAAATGATCTTCCATAGAATCTCCTGTCTGCAAACTCATTCTGAAAAGCTTTCTTGAAAGTTGGACCACATTACACGCAGAAATATTGACATGTACTGCTCTCAATTTCCGCCATATCTCTTTTGCAGACTTTAATTCAGCTACATTTAAGTATTGATCATCCCCCAGACTTAACAGAAGATAAGCCATAGCTTTGTCATGAGCCTTTTGATCTGCTGCTCCAAGCACTTGCGGGGGGTCTGCTACGATGTCCCATAATTCTTTTACTTTCAAAAAACATTCCATTTTTGCAGCCCAAATTAAATAATTTTTCTTCCCCAATTTAGGTATTGGACTGTCTTTAAATTCCATAGCAGCAGCCATCCTGCTTTATTTTTCTTCTCTGCCTGTTCCTTTAACAACACAGACAGCTTCTTATCAGCTTTAAATTACAATGCAGTTTTTAACTTTACTTCTTGAGCGATTCCTGGGCCCATAACCTGTCAGAGTTACGCAATAAATCAGAAGCTTCAAAAGATAACTGCATTTTGCTGATTCAAATAACTTCTTTATAAGTAGAATAAAACATTAACAATACCACACTTTGTTTCAGATCACATGTTGAGATGTTTTCACAGCAAGCTTTAATGGTGGACAGACTAAACCACACCCTTCTTCTTGCTAAGTTTCTGGACATGCTCAAATAACACTTCAGCCAGATTGGCTGACTCAATCACATGGCTCTCCCAGTCATGAATATTCCAACAAAAACTAGATAGACAGAATTTAGAAACCTTTGAGAAGTTTTGTGAAAAGCTTTGGGAAACTAACTACACAGTTCCTCTGGGATCATCCTCTGGGAAATCTATTAAGTATTAATGAAACATGGCTTATCTTTTTGAAAATAAAGCTGATTAACAAGTTTTGTTATTTTATTTTAAACATATTTGCTCACCCTATCTAAAATTTAAAAAAGAACAAAATCTATTAATATGGATGAATGGGACAGAAGTAACAAAATATGCCAGAATCAACAGTGCTGGTGATATACTTTTAAGTCTTAAACCTTTAAGCTTAGAGGACTGATTGATTGATTGATTGATTGATTGATTGATTGATTGATTGATTGATTGATTGACTGACTGATTGATTGGATTTGTTAAGGGTGTCACATTCCAATAAGATTTGGGGAGGCTTACAGTATGTCCAATACATATGAAGGCGAACCACTGTAACAATGTCCCCACTCTCAAGTCTCGCAACAAATGCAGGATACTGTGATTAACAATACTGAAAGCTGCTGAGAAAACAAGGAACACAAGGATGGATGCACCACTCCCATCCTGATTCCACTAAAGATCATCAACAAATGTGACCAGTGCTGTTTCTGTACTATATCTTGGCCTAAAACCTGGTTGGAATGCATCCAGATTATCCATTTCTACTAAGACTTTGCAACCGCTGCCTGATTACCTTCTTTCCCCACAAACTACAGCAATGAAGGAGGCCTAACATATATTACACTAAACCTAATTTAAACCTGTAATTTGTCCATGTAAATAACATGGATATACATTTCATTAGTTTAAATGCATGAACTTTGAGAAGAGTACACAGACTGGATCAGAGGTGGGTTCCTGCCTGTTTTTGCCGGTGCGGTTAATAGCTGTTGTTCGGCGCAGAGCCGAAGACGCTGCTGCCGTTCGCGGCGCAGGAGCTTTCCCTGGGCGCTTTCCCCGCCCGCATGGACACCGCCAATTGCATTCTTTTGCCCTCTGCGCATGCAGAACGCTTTGCGCATGCGCAGAGGGCAAAGGAATGCAAACGGTGGTGTCCATGCGGGCGGCGGCAGCGCCCGGGGAAAGTCCCCGCGCCGCAAACGGCAGCAGCATCTTCGGCTCTGCGCCGAACAACAGCTATTAACCGCACTGGCAGGAACCCACCTCTGGACTGGATCCTGACAGAGAAAGCAAGGTTCCGTATGTAAACAAGGGCTGGAATCCTTACTTCCGAATATGCAATCAAAACAGAGCTAACCTTATTTTGCAACTCTGAAGGGAGTTTCACTTTCTCATGGTTTAATTTTTTTATTTTCCATTTTTCCAATTTATATAACAATAAACATTTTTAACAGGACTGTGTCATATGTCTCTTACAGTTATTTTCATTTATTTTATACATTTTTGTTTCTCTGTTTCACTTTCTTAGTAGTATAAAATTCTTCCATCATACTCTTCACCAAATTATTGTCCGATCCAGAGAACAGCCAAAAACTCCTCTCCATATTATAAGGCAAGACATCGAATTGTCCCCATGTCGAGTTAGCCAGTACAACATGTTCCGTCCTGACCCAGCCTTCCAAGTCTGCTGTGCTCAGTGAGGGGCGTTGAGCTGGCCATGCCCATCCAGCCATGCCCACCTAGCCACAGCAACCTGGCTGTAACCACACAGCCACGCCCACCTGGCCGTTGTAAGTCATCTTACATGCAACTGGCCCTTTGAGGGCAACCATAATACTGATGTGCCCCTCAATGAGACCCGATTTGTGGTAAAGATTCACTAAACTTAAATATTTCTGTGCCTAAAAATATATTTTCAGAACTTCCTCAAAATTCTATATTTGTGCAATCCTCTTGAAGCAGTAAGTCAGGCACTAAAACTCACTCTTTAATGTAATTTGGCTGGATATTTTCTCGTAGACCTAACCAACTACTATTGATTTTTTAAATTGCCCTTGAAGAATTATCACTTTTCTAAGATTAAAAACCCTAACCCTTGTTTTAAATTAAAAATTAAAAATTAACAAATTTAAAACCAAAACCAATTTTTTTCAAACATGAGCATGAGCTTTGTTACAACTGAACTCAGATGAAGCTTGTTCCAAAAACAATATACTCAAGAGTTAAGGAAGGCAGAAGACTGGAATTATTTTGAATAATCTGAGCTGATCTTAAATCTTCCGCAAGAAAAGTCTCCTTGGTTATCCAAATAATAATAATTTATCCAAGAATTTAGAAAGAATACTGTTGTTAAGTAATTTAGAGCTAGAAAGTCTATTAGTAGATCAAGATTAATCTTCTGCCTATTCCTTCCATATATAAATCAGTGGTGGGTTTCAAAAAAATTTCGCTACCGGTTCGGTGGGCATGGCTAGGCGGGGGCATGTGACTAAGTGGGCATGGCCAACTTGATGTCACTCATGCCAACGCCCATGCCCACTCAGTCACATGACTCCCCCATCTAGCCATGCCTACAGGAAAAGGTAGGGAAATTTTTGGAATTTTCCCCTATCTACCCCCTCCCTTCACCAGTCACCCCCATTTCCCTTTGTTTAGTGGCCCCGGCCCTAGCCCTGCTTCCTCCCCCACCACTGCCTCTTTGTTCGGGCTGCTTACCTTCTGCGGCGGCTGGTCCAGAGTTCGGAAGGCAAGCTGACTGGAGTTTTCAGTGGCCCCCAGCCAGACGCCGCAGCCACAGCCACAAAGTGGCTCTCAAATAGGCAGCGGCTGGCCACAAGCCGCCGAAAAATAGTGGAGGTCATGGAAAAAGCTGCTGCTGTCACCGCCATGTTATCTGCGCACACGCATCCCATTGCCTTGCAAGTCCAAGCGGCGACAGCACCATCTTTTTCCGTGACCTCCTTTGCCAGTCACTTTCCAGCAGTGGCGTCTGGCTGGGGGCCATCGAAAACTCTGATCAGCTTGCCTAATGTGTTAAGGTTTGCATAGCCTTCTCCCCCCATGGGGAGATTGCAATTAAGCAATTCAGAGGTGAATGGACCGTGTTTCCCCATGGCATAAAAATAAAACCGAAAATATAGTTTCTAAGTAAATAGGTTTATTATGCCATGGGGAAACACGGTCCATTCACCTCTGAATTGCTTAATTGCAATCTCCCCATGGGAGGAGAAGGCTATGCAAGCCTTAACATGGTAGCCACGGCTGGTTTGATGTTTTCCCTGGCTGTAATTAACCTGATAAGATGCGTCTAGGCTATTGGAAGCTGATTTATGTTAGCTACCGATTTATGTTCAGCTAATTAACTGCTGAAGATATGCCAGGAAAGAGAAAGAAGAAAAAAAACGCAGCTGAGCAAAGAGAAGCCGAGCAGGGCACAATCTGCTGTGAGTCTCTCTTCCCTCTCTGAAGATGAAAAAGAGGTTAAAAGATTGTTCCACAGGCTGATAGCTCTTCGTACACTGCCCGTTTCTGTGAGCAGATCTGGGGATGGTGATCCTGAAGGTGCAGCAAAGGGAGGATGTGTTTTGCTTACTTACCTTTGGTGAGCTGAGCAGAGCGGGCGAGGCGCGGAGGTGACTGGCGAGGCACATAGCTGGGCCGCCTGTGAAGCGAAGGCCTATATAGGGCTTGGATGAACGGGCTGAGCATTGAGCGAATGGGTGGGCAGGGCAAGCGAGCGTTGGGTGAGCAGGTGGGGCAAGTGAGCGGTGACTGGGTGGGTAGGGCAAGCGAGCAGTGACCAGAGGGCCCAGTTCGGGGGCATGGCCAGCTGGCCATCACTACCGGTTCAGCGACCTTGGCCAAATTTTCACCAAATTTCTGAGTTTCTGTCTCCAAGAACATGTTTGCCAATTTCTCATCCAAGGAAATACAATATTTTGCCTTTTTAATATTTCCTAAAATATTTCATTCTTCTAAGAGGGGTAGGTGCTAACTTTCTTCACACCTTTGGCAGCAATTACAGCCTCGGGTCTATTAAGGTATGACACAAGAGTCATAAGATGGATGAAATACTCCTTTTAAACAGATGCAATTCTGATTTTCGCAACGCATCTGCCCTACGCTTTATTGAATCCTGAACGAGGAAATTGATGACAATAACATGCATATACCAGGGTTTCAGATACTTAGAGCAGACAGGATTGTAGAATTATCAGGGGGGAGAGGGAGGAGGCTTATGTACTGTATATATATATATCCACTTCTCTTCTCTCTATATACCAATGATTGCATCTCTAACGATCTATCTGTTAAACTACTGAAGTTCTCAGTTGACACAACAGTGATCGGACTCATTTGAGACAATGATGAATCTGCATACAGACGGGAGGTTGAACAACTAACCTTGACCAGAACAATGTGGAACTGAATACACTCAAAATCATAGAAATGGTGGTAGACTTTAGGGGAAACCCGCCCATACTTCCACCTCTTACAATACTAGACAACACGGATAAAGTCGCTCAGATTCGGTCGAACCTGGACTCTGGCAGGGCAGAGTCCATAGAGTTGACGGGGGCAAGTCCTAGTCCATCATTATGGGAAGAGTTTGGGCCTGTTTCTACGGAGGATGTGGACAGGGCTATGGGAGCGATGGGTACCTCCACCTGTTTATTGGACCCATGCCCCTCCTGGCTGGTCTCGGCCAGCAGGGCGGTGGCACGCGGCTGGATCCAGGCGGTGATCACCGCTTCTCTGAGGGAGGGATCCGTACCGCAGTCGTTAAAAGCTGCTGTGGTGCGACCCCTCCTGAAGAAGCCTTCCCTGGATCCAGCTGATTTGAAGAACTATCGTCCAGTCTCCAACTTACCTTTTTTAGGGAAAGTTGTGGAGAAGGTGGTGGTGACTCAGCTTCTGCAGCTCCTGGATGAAACAGATCATCTAGATCCTTATCAGTCGGGTTTCAGGTGCAGCTACAGTACAGAAACTGCCTTGGTCGCCCTGATGGATGATCTCTGGCGGGCCCGGGATGGGGGGAACTCCTCCATCCTGGTGCTACTTGACCTCTCAGCGGCTTTCGATACCATCGACCATGGTATCCTTCTGCATCGGCTCGGCGAGTTGGGAGTGGGAGGCACCGTTTTACGGTGGTTCTCCTCTTATCTCGCCGATCGGATGCAGTCGGTGTTGGCAGGAGGTCAGAGATCGTCCCCTAGGCCCCTATCATGTGGGGTGCCCCAGGGGTCGGTTCTCTCGCCCATCCTGTTTAACATCTACATGAAACCGTTGGGTGAGATCATTCGCAGACATGGGGTGTGTTTCCATCAGTACGCTGACGACACCCAGCTGTACATCACCACCCCGTCTGACTTCAGGGAAGCAGTTGATGTAATGTGCCGATGCCTGGACGACATTAAGATCTGGATGGGGAGGAACAGACTCAGACTTAATCCCGACAAGACTGAGTGGCTGTGGATATTGCCTCCTAAGGACCATGACAACTATCCCTCCTTGGTCTTTGAGGGTGCGAAACTGACTCCCTCAGACCAGGCCCGCAACTTGGGGGTCCTCCTAGATCCACAGCTAAAATTGGACCACCATCTTTCTGCTGTGGCTAGGGGGGCCTTTGCACAGGTTCGCCTGGTGCACCAGCTGCGGCCATACTTGGAGAAGGAGGCTCTACTCACGGTCACTCATGCCCTTGTCACCTCGCGTTTGGACTACTGCAATGCGCTCTACATGGGGCTACCCTTGAAGAGTATCCGGAGACTTCAGCTGGTGCAAAATGCGGCTGCGCGTGTTGTGGTGGGTGTGCCAAGGTACACCCATGTGACACCGATACTCCGCCAGCTGCATTGGTTGCCCATCGGTCTCCGGGTCCAATTCAAGGTGTTGATCACCATCTTTAAAGCCCTTCATGGCTTAGGACCAGGATATCTTCGGGACCGCATTCTGCCTCATACTTCCCTCCGACCGGTTAGGGCCCACAGAGTTGGCCTCCTCCAGGTCCCGTCGGCCAAGCAATGCCGGCTGGCGGGCCCTAGGGGGAGAGCCTTCTCTGTGGCCGGCCCCGTGCTCTGGAACCAACTACCCCCAGAGACCCGGACCATCCCCACTCTGCTGGCCTTCCGAAAAGCCGTTAAGACATGGCTTTTCCTGCAGGTGGGGGGGACAGCTTAATCCACTCGAGCTCACCCCCCAAGTATGTATGGAGTTGAATGGATGTTGTTGTTTTAATACTGTTTTTAAATTTTGTACTTGTTTTTTTAATTATATGTAATTTTGATTATTCTTGTATCTTTCCCTGTTGTACGCCGCCCTGAGTCCTTCGGGAGTTGGGCAGCATATAAGAATAACAAAATAAATAAATAAATAAATAAATAAACACAGTATCAACAGTAGAGACCTTCAAATTTCTAGGTTCTACCATATCACAAGATCTAAAATGGACACCTAACATCAAAAACGTCATCAAAAAATCACAACAAAGAATGTTCTTTCTGTGCCAACTCAGGAAGCTCAAACTGTCCAAGGAGCTGCTGATACAGTTCTACAGAGGAATTATTGAGTCTGTCATTTGTCTATAACTGTCTGGTTTGGTTCTGCAACCCAACAAGACAGACACAGACTTCAGAGAATAATTAGAACTGCAGAAAAAACAATTACTGCCAACCTGCCTTCCATTGAGGACCTGTATACTGCACGAGTCAAAAAGAGGGCTGTGAAAATATTTACAGACCCCTCACATCCTGGACACAAACTGCTTCAATTCCTACCCTCAAAACGACGCTATAGAGCACTGCACACCAGAACAACTAGACACAAGAACAGTTTTTTCCCGAACGCCATCACTCTGCAAAACAAATAATTCCCTCAACACTGTCAAACTATTTACTAAGTCTGCACTACTATTAATCTGCCACAATGTCCTATCTGTCAATGAATACTTCAACTTCAACCACAACAATACAAGAGCACACAATAGATTCAAACTCAATGTAAACTGCTCGAAACTCGACTGCAGAAAATACAATTTCAGCAATAGAGTAATCAGTGCCTGGAATGCACTACCTGATTCTGTGGTTTCTTCCCCAAAACCCAAAAACTTTAACTTTAGACTGTCTACAGTTGACCTCACCCCATTCCTAAGAGGTCTTTAAGGGGCGTGCATAAGTGCATCATCGTGCCTACTGTCCCTGTCCTTCTGTCCTATTGTCTAATTTTTACCTATACATACTTTGCTTTTGTTTATGTTTATATCGTACCTGTTATCTTGTACACGTGTTGACAAAATAAATAAAATAAATAAATAAATAAATCTCATCGTTCCCATCACCCATCTCCTGCCACAAATGACTGTATGACTGTAACTTTGTTGCTTGTATCCTTACAATTTATATTGATTGGTTCCTAATATGATTTGATTGTTTATTTGTACCTGGACTATCATTAAGTGTTGTACCTTATGATTCTTGATGAACATATCTTTCTTTTATGTACACTGAGAGCATATGCACCAAGACAAATTCCTTGTGTGTCCAATCACACGTGGCCAATAAAATTCTATTCTATTCTATTCTATTCTATTCTATTCTATTCTATTCTATTCTATTCTATTCTATTCTATTCTATTCTATTCTATTCTATTCAACAAGCTTTGCACACATGGATTGGGGGATTTTCTGCCATTCTTCCTTGCAAATCCTCTCAAGCTCAATCAGTTTGGATGGCAACCGTTGGTGGGCAGCCATTTTCAGGTCCCTCCAGAGATGGTCAATAGGGTTCAAGTCAGGGCTCTGACTTTGCCATCCTAGGACATTCACAGAGTTGTCTCTAAGCCACTCCTGTGTTGTCTTGGCTGTGTGCTTAGGATCATTGCCATGTTGGAAAGTGAATTTTCAGCCCAGTTTGAGGTCCTGAGCATTGTGGAAAAGGGTTTCATTGAGGATATCCCTGTACTTTACTCCATTCAGCTTTCCCTCAACCCTGACCAGTCTCCCACCCCAAAGCATGATGCTTCCTCCCCCATGCTTCACTGTTGGGATGATATTGTGCAGGTGATGAACGATGTCTGGTTTTCTCCAGACATAACATTTAGATTGAGGCCAAACAGTTCGATCTTGGTTTCATCTGACCAAATAATTTTGTTCCTCACAATCTGAAAGTCACAATCTGAAAGTCTTTCAGGTACTTTTTTGGAAACTCCAAGCGGGCTTTCATGTTTTTCGCACAGAGGAGACGCTTCTGTCCAGCCACTCTGCCATAAAGCCCAGATTCGTGGAGGGCTGCAGTGATGGTTGTCCTTCTGGAACTCTGTCCCATTGCCACACAGGATCTCTGGAGCTCAGCCAGAGTGAGCATTGGGTTTTTGGTAACCTCTCTTAGCAAGGCCCTTCTCCCCTAATTGCTCAGTTTGACCAAGTGACCAGCTCTTGGAAGAGTCCTGGTTATGCCAAACTTCTTCCATTTGAGAAGCATGGAGGCCACTGCTGGGGTGGGTTCCTACCGGTGCTGTCCGGCACGCGCCGCCATCTTTTTGGGGGAATTTTTGGGAGATTTTTTGCTTCCACACATGTGCGGAAGCAAAATCTCGCTGAAATTTTGCGAGGGGACGCACGCATGCGCGAGATTTCGGCAAGATTTAGCTTCCGTGCATGTGCAGAAGCAAGAAATCGGCAAAATCGTGCACGCATATGCGTGTGTCCCCTTGCAAGATTTTGGCGAGATTTTGCTTCCACGCATGTGCAGGAAGCAAAATGGTGCACGCGCAACATGGCAGCACCCCGGTAACGAGGTAAGTGCAACCCGCCCCTGGGCCACTGTGCTCTTAGGAATCTTCAGTGCAGCAGAAATGTTATTGTAGCCTTTCCCAGTTCTGTGCCTTGCAATAATCCTATTTCTGAGGTCTGCAGGAAGTTCCTTTGACCTCGTTGTTTTTGTTCTGCTGCAGTATGCATTCTCAGGTGTGAGGCCTTCTATAGGGAGGTGTGTGCCTTTCCAAATCATGTCCAATCAATTTAATTTGCCACAGTGGACTCCAATCAAGATGTAGAAACATGTCAGCAACATCAAGAGAAATGGGAGGCACCAGCGCTAAATTTCAAGTGTTATTGCAAAGGATCTGAATACTTATACCAATGTGATATTTCAGGGTTTTTTCTTTTTAATAAATTTACTGACATTTCTAAAATTCTGTTTTCATTTTGTCATTATGGGATGCTGAGTGTAGATTAATGAGAAAATAATGAATTTCAACAACTGTAGGATCAAGCTGCAGCATAACAAAATTGACAAAGATGAAGGGGTCTGAATACTATCTGAATGCACTGTATATTCCTTAGATCTTTGCTCCCTTTAACCATCCACCATTCCTTCCTCATAACCTAATATGTTGTGAAGTTTTATTTTCATTCCATTTTTATACTAAGACATGTCTCTGTCTATATTTTCCTGGGTATGCACAGAAGGAACAAAAAATAGTCATGAAAAAAATTATTCCCGAATGCTTGTATGACACTGCTACATGAAGCAATTCATAACTTCTCCCAAACATTTGCTCTTTAGAGAGATTTCTTTAGAGATATTTCTTTTATATATTAACTCCTTTAGGTCATTTCATTATTAAAGTTTTATTACTGCTACAAGCTTTATTTATTACAAAGAACCCCAAATATCCATATTGTGATAGGAAGGGTTATTCAAAAGAATGCCAACCTTATGTCTTTTAAGTCATGCCAGAATTCCAACATGTGTGTGTTGTGTGTGTGTGTGTTGCTATACCTCTTGCATATGCTTGCTAATGAGTTGAAATAATTAATATAATTATTATATGCTATTGTATTTGCCAAAACAGTACATATGCCTTGGTGGCACAGTTGTTAGAGTGCAGTACTGAAGGCTACTTCTGCTGACTGCCAGCTGACTGCAATTTGGCAGTTCAAATCCCACCAGGCTCAAGGTTGACTCAGCCTTCCATCCTTCCGAGGTGGGTAAAATGAGGACCCAAATTGTTGGGGGCAATATGCTGTAAACCGCTTAGAGAATGCTGTAAAGCACTGTGAAGTGGTATATGAGTCTAAGTGCTATTGCTAGTGCTACTATGCACATTTTGCCTATTAAGATCAAAACATTTAATAATTTGGTCATAATTTCATGTATACGAAGCTCTTATCTCAATCTAAAATATGGAATGGAAAGCACTATGGTTCAAACTGAGTTAGGAGCAAAAACCATACTGTCATTATAGGAACTTACCTAGGAAGGCAGGATCACTAAGAACAGTATGAAAAACTAATAATAAAACTTTGACAGCTAAAACCTGGTCTATAGGAAGTTTTCAACTAATTTATGGAGGGAACAGTTTACCTCTAACTTTCTGTATGCAATTTTTTCTTCACCACATTATTTCAGCAACCCTGCTTTCAAAAGAAATACATGAAGCAGGACAAAATGACATTTTTGTATGTATGTATCAACCTTCTGAATTAAGTGTGCTAAAGATACATATTACTGCAACAGTTTTATTAATAATTGTGAAGATGCACTGTGTGAATATAACTAAATCAATATGATAAAATATATGACATTTTTCCAACTACATTTGTCCTTTGGAAGCCAACATTCAGGATCAAATACTTTTTCCCTTGACATATCACAGTCTTTCTCTTATCACAAGAAATGCTGATGGTGCAGTAGCTGCAGGAATATGGGGATGCATGTTCAGATCAGCAAAGGAGCTTATTATTGCTTCTTCTGAAAGAGGCCAACTGAAGCCTCATTGGTGGGCTCAGGCATGATCTGGATCTTTTGGTTCTTCAGAGCTGCCTCTCTCATCTTGTAATACATAAATTCATTTTGCTGGAACATGCGTAGCTCCATCTCAGACTGAATACGCATGGCCTAAATGAATGCAAAGAAACTGCAAGTTACAAAAAAAATTCAATTTTTTAAATGTACCATTCTAATTGTAGTCTGTGGAAGAAATCCTTACTTTCAGAGTTAAGTCTTTCTCACAGGCAGCTATTTTTATCAATTCTATGCAAATTGATAAACAATTCACCACATTCTTCTATCGCTATTAATTATATCTTTGTATTACTTCAACAATTGCTAGTTGTGGAGAAGAGCAGAAAATTTGCTAATTCTTCATGTAGACAAATAGCTACATAGATCCAACTCCAACAAATTCAACAGTTTATATCACAAATAAAATTTTATTAAACACATGATAATTTCTGAATCCAAAAGATACTTCATCACACTTGAAAATCACTTACTTCTAGATCTTTGGTAATTGGATGCGTGGGTCCATGTGTCACCAAAAGAATAGCATAAGCTTTGCAAAGCATCCCATGGCCTACTTCAATAAGCCCAGCATGCCAGTGGGTGACCCCAGTTCTCATGAGTGCCATTCCAAGCTGGGCATTTTTGGGATGGTAAAGCTTTCTGAGCGAAAAAGAGAAGAAGCATGTTGTGCAAGTTTTTTTTTTAAAAGAACTTTTATTAAAAACTTCTCATAGAATAAAAGACAAATCAAAAGGAAGGAAGGAAAGAAGGAAGGAAGGTAAGTAAGTAAGTAAGTAAGTAAGTAAGTAAGTAAGTAAGTAAGTAAGTAAGTAAGTAAGTAAGTAAACAAATACAATAACTTCCATCCTTCTTTTCAACCAGGAGTTGCAATTTTATAATTCCTCTTAGATAATATTCAAGTTCCTTCAGCCCTTCGGGTAATCTTCTATATGTGCCAAGACGCTATAGGGCACTGCACACCAAAACAACTAGACACAAGGACAGTTTCCCCCCGAATGCCATCACTCTGCTTAACAATTCCCACAGCACTGTCAAATAATTTACTAAGACTGTATTACTATTATTATTCTCATCCTTCCTATTACCTATCTCCTCCCACTTATGACTATAACATGTCGCTTGTATCTTTCAATTATATTGTATTTATTTGTTTCCTAGTACAATTCGATAGCTTATTAGTAACCTTGGCTATCATTAAGTGTTGTATCTTTTTATTCTTTTCATTCTTGATGAATGTATTTTATTCTCCTTATGTATATTGAGAGCATATACACCAAAGACAAATTCCCTGTGTATCCAATCACACTTGGCCAATAAAGAATTCTATTCTATTCTAAATATGCCTGCGTCTCCAAGGAACAGGTCAAAGAGTGAGGAAATGAGGACAAAGAAGGAAGTGGTAAAAAAGGAGGGTGCCACAGTTCTCTGCTGAGTGAAGTTTACTGTTTTAAAAATGATATTGTGGATAGATAGTAATATACAGAACATAAATATGCAAAGAGGAAAACAGCAACTTGCTAACCCATTTGCAGCCAGCCAGAAGTGGAATCCAAGATTTGTATCACAATAGCAAATTTATCTGGGATTAAGTAAGAATTCTATTTTGGTTATATACATACAGGGGGAGAAAAAACACTATACACTTCACTTATTTAAAATATTTATATGAATCTTTCCACTTGAAAACATAATTGATAATTTAGCTCTTATATAGTACTGTTACGACCCTAACTTGGTTATATTAATTTCTAAGAATCCTAAACGCTTGTCCTCATTTCTTTCAATTATGGGTATGTTTGTGATTAAGTAAAAGAGGGTTACCAAGTCTGCTTATTTTATCATTTCTATAAATAGGTTACTGAAAAAGAGAGAAGAAAGGGGACTCTGGTCACATACAGGTAACCATCCACCATCTGTTTTGAATAGCCAGAAGCCTCATCGAAGAGCTGGAGGTAAGAGAGAACTTCGGACAAGATGCTAAGAATTCGCAGTAGATAAATATTGGTTTCTCCCAGCACTGGTTCCTGCCTTGTTAGACACTCTCGGCACAATTTCACCACCTGTCACAATCACAAGAACAAAATAATCAAAAAAGAGGGACTGAATAGAACAAAGAGGTCTCCCTCTAGAGGGCATAGCTCTAAATGGCAGGTCAGTTTTGAAGGTGGATATGAGTTGTTTCCGTAACCAGTCCCCCGCCCCCCTAATTTAAAAAAAAGTTTTATAATTCATCTGGAATAAATCTAGAGAAATAGTTCTATGTTGGTGCAATAATAATGCAACAGCATTGGGTATAGTTTTTTAAGTCCAAATTATTGTTGTTAGAAAAGCCATTAAAATAGAGCTCTTTCAGGGTGTGGGATGTTCAGGTTGCACTAATATTGAGATTTTATTTTTTGCTTGTGTACAAACAGCTAAATTAAACTATTATTAAGATACTCACTTGTATTGCTTGGAGGTTGATATAGGTTTTTCTTTTTATGGTTTTGTTTTTACTGTTGCTAATCTTACTAATTACCTAACACCAAGTACAACTGAAGCCAATGTCTTCTGCAACTATAAAACTGTAAAACAGCAGATTTGTCCCAGGAAGTTTTATGAGATGGTGACATGAGCATCAGAATTGTCTCTTTCTTTATTTCATCTGCCTTCCTTCTACACTTTGAAGGGACAGTTAGTTACCCCAACGGTCTTTACGGGCTATGCATCCTGGACCTCTCTGAGGGCATGGACTCCATCCCTTGGATTCTTCCAATTGTGCATTATATGGGAGGGACTGTAAAGAAGCTATTATAGTCAAGTTCTTTCATGTCACACCAGTGAGTTTTTTATGCACACGAACACTTAACTAAATACTCCCTATAATGATTAAATTCAATTAAACTGAATTAGATCTTGTTAAATGTTATCTCAGTATTTTGTCAGTTTCTGTGGGCTTGAAACAGGTAAAATTCTGCAAGCAGAAACTCACCAATCTTCATCTTTGCAGTCAATATTGGAGTAGGTAGAAAATTAGATTATATAGGAAAGATAATTCCATATAAAAGTCTGTAAGATGTATTTTAGGGCTTATTTAAATAAATGTTGTATATTATAGACTTTGTGAATGATTCCTTAAAATACAATAAAATAAAGCTAATCATATGAATTTTAAATTAATCTGTTATTTATATTCTCATTTTCACGTTCAGAATAATTTGAAATAATACTTCAGCTTGCAACATTTTGCTATTTTGCTTACAATGAGGAATACAATAAGATGATAGCATTTAAATCTGTACTAATTGTATTTATTGTTACATATTATGTATGTTTTCATTAGGTTTTTTTGTACTGAACTGTAATATTTTTTTACTGATCTTTGGCTGCAATAAATTGAAACACTTGTTATAAATGTGCATAAATTTCTATAGATTTAAACCAATAACGGGACAGAACAAAAAAAACCTACATGCTTTATAGCTTAGTTTATCTGGAGGTTAATCCCATGAATAAAAGTCATATTTATTTTGTCTAGATTAGCACCATCCTTTCAACCAGCTTTTCCACAAAAGGCAGCTCCACATTTTAAATCTCCCGCAAATGTAACAGTTGAAAAGACAAAACCAATATAAATGATCTATTTTACATTTTGGGCAACATCTCTATTGAGAAGCCAGTCTTACTTGACCATCTATATCAATTAATTTAAGAGGGTAGTGTACTTTAGATAACCTTTCCTGCTGAGATGGAGCAAAATGGGTATTCCTACAGCATTCCTCCCAACGACCAGTACGATCGCACAGGGTCGGCCTTCTTCAGGTCCCGTCCGCCGGACAATGTCGGCTGGCGGGCCCGCGGGGGAGGGCCTTCTCTGTAGCTGTTCCGACTCTTTGGAATCAACTACCTCCCAAGATCCGCATTACCCTTACCTTACTGGCCTTCCGGAAAGCCGTTAAGACCTGGCTTTTCTGACAGGCCTGGGGCCAATGATCAGCCCATGTATGTATGTGTGAATGGATTGTATTTTAAATATGTTTTTTATTTTTTTATTTTTTTATTTGAATAGGCATTTTTACTTGTTGTGAGCCCCGGGAGTTCCCCGGGAGTTGGACGGCAAAGAAATTTTATTAATAATAAATAAATAAATAAATAAATTTCATTCATATATTTATGTCTGTCTGTCTGTCTATCTATCTATCTATCATTTGAAGTAATTACGATACAATAATACAAAGAGACATTCATGAGGGATGATCTTATTGGTTGCTAAAATCAAAATGCAAAATAAAAAGCAAAACTACTGACACACACACACACACACAAAAACCCTCAGAAAATGCTGGCCTATCACAATGGCCTCCATGAGAGGGACATCCTAACCCTAGATTGGTAGGGGTGGGGAATAGCAGAATGTATAATGCACTTTTCTCAAACATGGGGTGCCGTCACACATGCAATCCTCTTGGGAGGGAAGATACATAATGACAGATGCTGTATATCTGAAGATAATGTGTGGAAAATACTTTATTTTGAACAAGTTTCTCTTGGTTGTCAAAAAGTCCCATACTGTGAAGCAGGAGCTGGCAATTTTTTGACAGGGTGAGGATACACTTTTAAAATTTCTCTTCTTTTTGACAATAAGCAGGACACGAGTGTAATAAGAGTGAGCTTTTTGTTCCATTTTTAACTATTATGGAAAGGTCATTTTCCTAAGCACTTTTGTTTCCTTATTTTAAAAAATAGTTGCCATTATTTGGCTGTTTATTGCTGAATTTTGAGGTTCACAGATAGTTGCCATTATTTGGCTGTTTATTGCTGAATTTTGAGGTTCATAGAAAAGGGGTCAGATGGCCCACATTGCTATGGAGTCCTAGGGCAGAGGTGGGTTCCTCCCGGTTCGGACCGGTTCTATAGAACTAGTAGTAACATGGCGGCCTGGGCCGCTAGAACCAGCAGCGACCCAGGCCTGCCATGCCCCCAAACTGGCTCTCTCGGTGGCGTCATAGGTTCCGCCATCTTGTTTTTAGCTTCTGCACATGCACAGAAGCTGGGTTTTTAGCACTGCGTGCACATCTGTACAGCACATCAGGAAGTGAACTGGCAGCGAGGTAAGCTAGAACCCATCCCTGTCCTAGGGTGATGGAAAAAGATTGCCCTGTACCACTTAAATTACTGTGAAGGAAGTCATTGCAGAAAATCCGGTGTTCAATAACTTACTTCATGGTATACCCCATCTGAACGAGCTTTATCAACTTTTTCCATGGTTTCCTTGGAAAACTGAATGACCTCTTTCACCACTTCTTGAGATGGCTGTGAGAAATAAGGGGAACATATTAGCGTGTGCTTCTTCATTTTTCTTGTCAAAGAGCACAATAAAACAAAACCAATTTTCTTTTTATTATCAAAATAATGTCTTGGAACAAACCTTGAGAGATTCACTTTAGCTCATTTTTTCTATTGGAACAGATTCAAAGAATGGTAATGAAGATGAACAGAGTACTAAGAAGACTGAAGGAGGAGGATGTGTTGAGTTTCAAGAAAAGACACCGAGAGATTTTGATGGCATGCTTCAAACAAATGAAAGGATGTCACATAGAGGAAAACTAACATTTACTCTCTCTTCCCAGAGGATAGAAGAAAATAATAATAAAAGTAAGTTATGGGAAAGCAAAACCATTTGAATATTAGGAAAAACTTCTAAACTGTAAGAGAAATATCACAGTACCATCAATTACCTAGAGAGATTGTAGCCTTCTTTTTACTGGGTTCATTAAAGTGCAGATTAAACAATAATCTGTCCAAGATGTTTTCATCTGAATTAAATAAAAATTAAATTAAATCCTGAGCAGAGAGTTGGACTTAGTGGTCAAAATGGTCCTTCTTATATTATGAAAAGTCAGACAGCTGAAATAAAATCAGCATTACCGGTAGTAGGAACTACGCTTATTCCCATCATCTATATGGGCCACAGCTTTCTCCAACTTTCTATGATGACTCAATGCCACCAGTTTGGTGCGGCCAGCTGGGGACAGCCTTCTCGCCACCACCGAATCCTTTATGCCAATTCACTGCCACCATTTCTTCACAAGACATCTCAACACCGGAAATTTGCTGTGGGTATAACTCACTACAGGGGCTGGATGGAGAGTGAGTGGGTTGTCAGAGGGGAGTGGCAATGGGTGGGGTGAGAGCCGTGTGGGTGGGCGAGTGAGCAGGGTGTCAGAGGATGGCGGTGGTAGGTTGGCTGTGCCCCAAATGCAGAACAGGCAGTTCGGCTACAGCGGGAGATGGGGCAGAGGGCGGGCAGCCAGCGGCAGGTGAGGGCTTCCCATTTTGACCACCTCACTGTTGCGGTTGCCTCTGCGCCTTGGCTCTGACCTGAACGAGCAGTTTGGCTGCATCAATGTGCAGGGCAAGTTTTTCTAAAGCAATGCCGCCAAGGCTTTCCAAGATTTGTTTCTTAAAGTGCCGCCACTCTGCAACATTTTTTTAAAAGCACCGCGGCTCTGAAGTTTTCTTTTAAAGTGCCACTGCACAGCAAGCAAAAGAAACCTTGCAAAATGGCAGCAGCGCTTAAAACAAAAACTTGCAGAACTGTGGCGCTGTAAAAAAACAAACTGGCAGAGTGGCAGAAGCCGTGCCCATTGCCCCACCTATTGCCACAGCCAAACTGCCCATTCAGGCCGGAGCAAAGGCACTGAGACAACGGTGGTGATGCTTGCTTTCCATCTGGCACAGCCCACGCCACGGAGGTAATGGTGTGGGAGCTAGCAGCATCAAGTCGTATCATTCCGTTCTCCGGGATGGTTATGTATGTTGTCAAAATAGCAATATATTTTCAGTGTCCAACAGAAATTTGCCTTATAGTGATAAATCTAGACAAAATGCCACATGCAAACTGCTACTTGCAAAAAAAACCCCTTGAAAATCCATATTTGCAAGTCAGTGCCAATCAATTTGTCAAGTCAAGCACTACAAAGCTGGCAAATTAAGTGAGCAAAACTACATGAATTTCAAGAAGGTATCTCTAATGCTAGTCTGAGTAGAAACAGCATTTTGAAAAGTGTAAAAGTACATTCTTAGCCAGACTTACAGTGAGTAATTAAAGATAGGAAAGTTCATTTGGTGTAATGGTTTAAGACTAGATAGCAGGAGACTGTGAATTCTAGTCCTGTTTCAAGCAAGAAGCCAACTGGGTGACTTTGAGTCAGGGACTTGTCCAGACAGTCACTCAAGTCTCTTTGAAATATTTTCTTTCCATGGTTCTCATACTTGGTCCATGTTGTCTCTTCTCCACCTAAACTGCACTCCTTCACTTCCTTACCATAGTTTCTCACATGGAGCCCAAAGTTGCAAAGTTTTAGTGAAACTGACTAACAGTGATATACACATAAATAATTACCTTGGATGATAATGTTTCATGTTATAGTGAGAGCCAGAGTCAGAGCAGTTTAAGAAACATCTGGCAATTTATTTCTCGACAAATTCAGTAAGTTAGCAGTGAAGATACAGATATTGGCTGCTTCATACTCAACCTTAGGCAGAGGAGAGCAGAGCCCTTGTATTTGTTGAAGACCAAGGACACTAAAGATTTTTCAGCAAAATGAAAATAGAACATATACTTCACAGTAAAACTTACTTCATTATACTGATTTTCTTCCACACATTCAACTATCTGCATATTCACTTTCCCTAGATGTCTTTGGTGCCCCAAGAAATAGGTGAACCAATAGGCCTGAGCTGGCCTTCTGGATCAACTGATACTACCCCATAGTATACTCTATCCGCTAATCTTCTGCAACATGCAAACATTTATCTATAGGTAAACCAATCTGTTAAATAATTCAGTGAGGGTAGATACATTGTGTTTCACCAAAGATTGAAGCCCAGAATTGCAGAACTTCCAGAATTGCAAAAAAACAAAACAAAACAAAACTGCATCTTAGTATTTCTTTGTAAGGTTCTTGACTGAAACCAGATACTGTATATGATACTGATTACATTTATTTATTAATTTGTCAGGTTTGTATGCCAACTTTATCCTCACACCAAAACTTTGTAAACTAAGTTGGGATGGGAGGCAATAATAAGCCTGAAGTTATTCAGCAAGCTTCCATAGCTGAAGGCATATATGAACCCAAATCTTTCTGTTTTCAATTCAATACTTATCCATCTATATTCCTGGAAATATTTTGAAATTTGTCAAAATCATACCTTTTCATTCCCCTCTTTCAAAGCCAACATCAGGTCATCTTTGATTCCTTTCTGGCAATGCTCACAGATACAGTCAAAATAATACTGTTTTTTCAGTTGCTGCTTTCTGTCTTCACTGACATTGAGAAAGTCTATATAGGAAACAGTCAGCTCTTCTCCTACAGAGATCTTACTCAATACACGTAGCTCTATCCTAGTTTTAAATAAGGCAAGAGGCATTAGATCAATTGCAATAATAATCTGATTCTATAGTTAAGATTCTTTGGAAAGAAACTCTTTAAGGATTTATCTTCCCAAGCAGAGACAGAGATTATTTTGTGGAATTTTCTGTCTTCTGAACTAAATTCTGTACAAGGATGAACAAAAATCTGTAATAAGAAAAGATCAAATTACTACCTACATACATTTATGGAAATCAAAACCATTTTCAATTTCTTTTATTTTGCATAATTTATTGAGGAGCATTTTTCTCCATATTCTGGAATTTCCCCTGGCTTTTGTTAAACATTGGTAGGACAAAGCAGCCTTGTTTTCTTACTAAAGAGAAAATCTCATTCAACAACCTCTATAATTTCAGCACGCAGTGTCCAATTTTGAACAAATTCTAAAAAATTCAAAAGTCAGATACATAGTATTCACTATCCTTTAACTAAAATTAAAAATTTTAAACAATTGAATTTTTAGAAAATTAGAGTCTATAGCATACTCAAGTGTAGCCTAGAGTATAATTTTAAAAGCACCATTATGTAATTCTGGATAAGTGTCTTCCCATTTTATTTTGTTATACAAATTACCTTTTAATTGACATTTTCCTTCTTACTTTCAGCACACTCACTTAATATTCCACTTTGTAGCTGCTATTGAAAATTACATATACTGTAGTTACTGCTTCACACAGCCACAGTTAACCTATAGATAACCTTCAATAAGTGAGTCAGCCAGAATGGTAGCTAAAGGGGTGGGCCTGTGTGCACTTATTTGTGAGGTTGAGGAGGAGGGTCACCTGGGGATACTTTTCATCTATTATTCTTGCCACCAGCAGATAACCTTTGGGTGGCATCTTCCAGGTATTTGAGTGGGGTGGATTTTCTTAGCGTTAGAATTTGAACCTGAGGGATTCAGTGTAGTCTCTAGACCAGGGGTGTCAAACTGGCGGCCCGTGGGCCAGATACGTCACGCACAGGCCACACCCATCCCAGCTCAGCAAATGGGAAAAATGTCACAAAACGTCATTTGGCGGCAACATGACATGGCGAGTTTGACATCCGTGCTCTAGACCAACTGAATCTCATCTGAAATCATGTACATGAAGTGCATGGGTTAGAAATAGAGCTGTTATGAAAAATAAGCAAAAGCAGACTTGCTTGCACATGTACATATACATTAACCGTGCCATTCCTAAACATTCAGCTTTTGAGCACATGAATATGTTCTTCCCATGCACCCTCATCACTCCTACTTTCTTCCCTGACAGTAGTATCACTACTGTGCCTTAGTAGTGCCTTATAATGAAGGCAATTAAATTATGTCTATCCAAATTTAAAAAGCAATGCTTCCAAATATGTAAGATAAAGAATTAGTTTCTCTCACATTATCAATCTTTCTCTTGTTATTCTTCCTTTAAAAAAATTGGTATAATTTACATAAACCTCACATACTGGAATTGATTTGATTAATTCCAGTTTCATTTTTAATGCTAGCTCAGAAGCATTGAGAAATATATGGTGATTATCTTTAAGTTCCCCTTTATCAAATCAGAGTAATACACCTGTTAGCACATGAATTTAACCACAACTTCCCAGTACAAGTTTTCACTTTTTTTTGAAAAAATGTTTTTTATGTGCCACATTAACTACAATTACACTCACACACATACAGAGACAATCACACTTTCTTACATCAGCTGTGAAGATACTTGGTTTCAAAATGTGCAGCAACTTCCACTAAGGGCTTTATTTATAATCAGCTGAATCAAGGAATGGATTTCTATAATTTACACCACAGATATGCAAATAACTCCCTTTTTTTACTTAAAAGATTATTTTGAGTATTCCTGGAAAGTACACAGAATAAATCTAGGATTGTACAAAGATTTGCCAAGAATGCTCAAAAAACACTTGAAGGTTTTCAGAGGCCCAGTGGTCTTCTTTTCTCCTGCCAGGCCCTCCTGAAATTACAATCAAAAACTTGTCATAGGGTGGAAAATGGGATGGAAGGGTTGGAATGCCCTCCCCAGCTGAAATTAGTTGTAATCAATGCAACCAAAATTAGAGAAAGGGGTCTCAGGCAATCAGTCATCTGCAAATAAGATGAAAGATTGATAGGATTTATTACCACCAATACAGGCTCTCATGCTGTTGGAAAGGAAAGAGGGGAAAAAGAAGGTAGTACCGATGTTAAGAAGGATGGGGAAGTTGATCTGATAAGACCAGAGGTGACAGTCACAATTAATATTATAGTACTCATTATTATAATACACTACAAAATGCAGGAAGTATTAAATTAAGGGCTGTGTTTAGTGGAACTTAGCTTAGAGATTACAGAAACGGTGGAATTTTGCACCAACAGACATTTCCAAAGTTGGGTTATTACTGTCTGTGATTCGTCTATACTGATGCAGGGTGATAGAGAAGTAGTGAGAGAAGGGAGTATATTATGCTTTCAAGACTGACCCACCTCATCTGGGTGTGGAACAATGATCTTACAGCCTCATGACTGGAAAGAAAAACAGACACTGCAGTTTTACAAAGGTAGAAACACTGGAAAAGCAATCTGAGCCCAGACATTTAGTAGATTGAATGCTCGGAGGCAGCTATACATTGACATGCGTGTACCAAAGACAACATTAAAGGTGCATCTGAAATTATAAGCTAGAAGCTTAAGACCATACAATTTACAAAGGCTAAACAATTTCCCCTCTCAAACAGGCTTTGACTCTACATAGGAATACTTGTATTTTACCACTGACTGACTAGTTTTTCTTACAGTGGGGGAACCAGAGTTGAAGGCAATCACAGAGCTTGGATTTTTCGTCTCCTGGTCCTCTTGGGCTCTCTCCTCCCCATCCAAGAGAAGTGTAGTTTTATGAATTTGGTGAAACTAAGCTTCAGGGTTTAATAGAACCTTCCCTTGGCATAGGTAGGTCTCACTTAGCAGATCAGCTTCAGCATTATAGCATTAGTAGCAGCAAGCAGAACTCTTTTTGTAGTCTACTCACTATAATTAAAAAATATACCACATGTACTAACTTACTGAGTTCACTGCAATTATACTACAAAGCACCAGTATAAAAAGTAATGCCAGACACAATAAAATGTTTTGTCTTTGGCTATTTCCACTATCTGATTTCAGGTTTTCCTCTGGCACATAATGAATCCTTTATCCAGGCCTTCTAATAGCATTCATAACCACTAAATGTTACTAGAAAGGATGGATGATAGATATTGGACCAGAATAATTTACGGTACTTTACTTTTATGTTTTGATCCATCCCAAAATCTTACAATGGGGGTTATTTTCAGGCAACAAAGATTAAACACTACAAGCCTACAAGCAAGTTTCATTTATTCTTACTCTCCTTTTGACAGGATAAGAGTGACAAGTAGTAACATAGCAGTCTAAAAGGCAGTCTCTACTGCTGAACCAGAGAAAGATGGATCTTTCCACTCAGTAGCTTCTTTGTATTGCTGGGAATGATTTCCAACTGGGCTTTCTCTCCTAGTATCATTCAATCCATCTCAAAATCTGTATGGGATTTTTTTTCCTGGTAGTAGCAGAAGGCATAGCTAGCTAGGTAAGAACCTTCCCTTGCTGCTTTCTTTAAGTCCTCTTGTGAATTGTCCTATTTCACATAGCCCTGATCAAAAGGAATGGCAAAACTCTGGCTTTAACCAGAGAAGCTGCAGTGCAGTGTAAATACCCCCCAGTCAAATAGCCAGGAAAACAGTCGCCAGCAATAGAAAAAGAACTGCTAGAGCATAACAGAAGTTTTTCAACAGCATCCTGGCTTTAGTTTTGGACACTTCATGCCTTGAATTCCCTCCTTGCCCGAAGTTCTATTCAGGCATGTTCAGAAATAACACGCCATTCAATCAAATATGACAAATACATCACCCACTCCCACCATGGCAGAGATGCTCTAATATCAGGGATCAGCAACCCGCAGCTCTGCAGCCGCCTGTGACTCTTTCATCCCTCTGCTGCAGCTCCCTGTTGCTGGTCAGCTCCACAATTGATAGGGCTTTCGGTTAAGACAGGTAGAGGAAAAAGGATGCCACGCTAGGAGGAGACTCTGTGGTGGGGAAACTGGATTTCTGGTCTGCTCCAGAATTGAATGGGGGGCTTCTGGTTAGGACCTATGTGGCTCTTTGAGTGTTTAAGGTTTCCTACCCCTGCTCTACATGATCCTTTTCCCATTCAAGGTAGATGGCACAGAATTACAAAGGGCGTCAAAGCCACCAGTGATATTAAAAATACCAGACTGATATTCTGACTCATGCTGTAGTCTGGCCTTTCTGCACTGTGGTGGTATTTGTTTTTAATCGGCTTCCAAGGACTGCAGAGACATGTAATAATGCATTGAGATCACCCAAGTAGTCGTTCCTGGGAGAGCTTTGGAAGTAGGCAGGTGTTGTGGCAGGTCTTAATAAAGTAAATGTCTTAAGCCTACTAAAGTTTAACATATCTATTTAGTTTCTAATTTCTGAAAAAAAGATATCAGAAGTTGTTCCCTGAATGCTGGTGTTTTGCTACTGAATACTGCATGTGTGATTTAGGAATTCCAGGAGTTGCAAGCAAGGATCTGAGAGCCATAAAAAAAAAACCCTATGGATTGTGAGCTGCTCATCCCTGAGCAATAGCAACATTAATTTAAGTTTTGGTTCTAATTCAGAATTCACATGCTTCTCCTGCTATTCAGTTTGCTTTATGAGGTAGTTAGAATATATGTACAGCAACATTCCAGAGGGATCACATTTGGTCTTCCAATTCTTATCCTCTGATTTTTGAAGTAGATGTTTTACATTTATTGCAATCAAACAGATAATATCGATGGAGCATATTTTAAGGAGAATATAGTTGTCACTATCCTTTCTCTAAGAAGATGACTGGGTGCTTGTCTTTTCATACAGACCTGGAGGAGCCTTCCCTGTTTGATTGAATAGCATTGTTCGATAGTACAGATTTAAGAAAGATTGATTCTGTCTATTTTTAGAAATATCATTATGACCCTTAGTGACTTCCATCAACAGATTGATAACCATCTTAGTGAATCAGAATTTCATTACTCAGTCATGCTAGGAATTTATTCAGTGAAAAAACCATAGTAGTTAAAGTATTATCTCATTCAACCATTTTCTTAATTTATTTTTCTAGGTCCAAGATAGTTCCATGTTCTTGAGAATACACCTTGAGTGCAAGCCACTGAACAATTTAGTAGCACAGTCTTTATTGAATAATTTTCAGCTTGCTAAGAACATTGTAAAAGCCTCCTGCACTCCCATTCATTGAAATGAGACTTCTACAATGGGTTCCCCATTTTCCTAGATGACTTCAGCAGTGGCCATATTATATATTTTTCTGGAAATAGAAGTCAATGCATTAGAGTTAGGCTATCTTTCCTCTGAAAAGCAGGTTGCTTTCTGAAAGACTTTGTTTTAATCTCTGAACAGAAAAGAGTGTTGCAGAGAAGAATACTTACTTGCCATTGTTAAAGATTACAGTGCAATTTGGCCAGCAATCATGATTCACCAAGCAGAGATTGGGGAAAATACCTACACCAACTGCTTGAAGTCCTCTTTGGTCACTCAGGGTGAAACCATTGCAATTGATCTGCTCCCACAAAAACAAAAAAATAAGATGGATCAGGAAAACAAATATTTTTTAGATGAGAGACAGCCAGTTTCTTGTACGTACAGAGGAATCTATTTCTCAGACAGAATTTGGGAACCGAAATATAAATTGATGAACAGTTCAACTCATTCCATCTATTAAGATCTATATTAAAATCATCACAAGTTACTAGCCAGGTTATATAGTATATATAAATCCCCAAAACATCTACAGCAATCTTCTCTCCCTCTTTCTTTTTCCTTATCTCTCTCACTACATTTCTACATTAAGAAATGCATTTTCTTAATTTTCCTAATTCATAAAATCCTGCAATAGACACATACACGAAAGGGTCAGGATTTGGTCATGTGGTTGCAACTTCTATGTTGCCTTTTTTTTTTTAACAAAGTAGCTATCAGGGGAGAATATGGCTGATTATCTTCCAATCTACAAAATTTTGTGAAGGATTCAAATGTGTTTTATCAAGGGCTGTTCCCCACCAACCCCTATTGCTTGGAGGTGGGGCGGAACAGCATCATTTGGGCTAAGTAGTCCCAAAGGTGCTTTTTCAGGAGGCAACTGGACTTTTAGGAACCAAGGTGGCGCAGTGGTTAAATGCAGCTACTGCAGGCTACTCCAGCTGACTGCTAGTTCAGCAGTTCAGCCGTTCAAATCTCACAAGGCTCAAGGTTACTCAGCCTTCCATCCTTCCGAGGTGGGTAAAATGAGGACCCAGATTGTTGGGGGCAATATGCTGAACTCTGTAAACCGCTTAGAGAGGGCTGTAAAACACTATGAAGCGGTATATAAGTCTAAGTGCTATTGCTATTGCTATTTTTTGTTTTGTTTTTTCTTTGAATTCGCTTCTCATGCAAGAAGCGACTTCAGCTCTGACAGGATAAGAAGAAGAAAAAAATCAAGAAAGTCCATTTGGCTCCTGAAAAAGCACCTTTGGGACAACCATGACCTGGATGACTGAGAATCTCTACAGACCTTTGGGCTAAGTAGTTTAAGAACTTAGTGAAGATGCTGACCAGTCAGTGGATTTCTGATGTGTAATTCTAAATGTCTCAGATATGCCCCATAATCCTCCAGCATTTCATCTTTAGACACTTAGTTAATTACCATCTTCCTGCTGTAAAGGATACCCACATTGGTGTGTCAGAGCACCAAGAGCGCCATTAAATAACCATGTAGTAAGGAAAAGGGCCGGGAGAAAAAAATCCATCTTTAAAAAATAAACAGCCATAGGTATTCCGGGGAGCAATAAGAAACAGTAATGTAATGGCAACCTAGCATGTATTGTTACCATTTTGTCACCATCTTGGTTTGTTACAGATTATGCTACAAACAGCAAAATAACCCAAACCCCACCGTTTACCTGAAAGAGTGGAGCTCTTTATAAGAGTTTTATGAAGTGCAACATTGTTCCAATGTTCTCTAATTGCATTCTCACAGTGTGCTAATTAATGAATCATAACTTTATTGAATATAATTGACTGCATTCGCACAATATGTTCATTATTCAGGTAGTCCTCGACTTACAACCATAATTGAGACTGGCAATTATAGTTGAAAGTTGTGATGGTTATAAAGCGGACCATCACATGAGCAGAGTCGATTTTGACTTTCAATATTTTTGAACACAATGATTATAAATGTAGTTGTTAAGCAAATACCACAGTTGTTAAGCAAAACCATTGTTTGTTATAAAGCTTTTCTTCCAAAAAACATAAGTAAAACACTGGTTTCAGGAAAAACTTATAATCATTCAAACTATTGTGGTCACATGACCATGGGCATTGCAAACCGCTATAAATGCAGGCTGATTGCAGGATACATTTGCTTTAGTTGTCCAAGTTCCCTCCCACAATTCCTTCCAGACTTCAACAATATATACATACCACACCCAATATGTGGGAGATGTATTGCATGCCAAACTGTTTGCTGTCAGGTGGCCAGAACTCCAGGAAACTCTCCAGATCCATCCGCAGCTCCTTCTTTTCCTCTTCCCCAAAATGTTCTACATGGTTTTGCAGGCTGTCAATGGAAACCAGACACCCCTCGGTAAGGCTCCCTCCTTCTCTTTCAATTCTCCACAGGATTCGGGCAGCCAATCTAGTAGGAGAAGAGTATATAACAATGTATAAGTATATAAGTATATAAGTATAATGTATAAGTATATGTATAAGTATATAAGTATAAAAAAACCTTTGTTTTTTTCCCTTTTGTTCAAGATTCTGGGAGTCTGCCTTGAAAGCCCCTGCAGTTTTCTAGGCAAGATTTTTCAGAATTGGTTTGCTATTGGTTCCTTTCTAGGACTGAGAAAAAGTGACCGGTCCAAGGTCCAAGTTGGCTTTGTGCCTAAGGCAGAATTAAAATTCATGGGCTTCTGGTATCTAGCCTGGTGCCTTCATCTATATACCAAACTGTCTGTCAGAAACTATACAATAAATTGGAAAAGTTTATTATTTTTCTTAATATTTTGTGAAATGGAATTGGGATACCCTCAGCATAGATAGACTGTAATCAAAATTAAACAGGTCATTCCTGCATACACAAAGACTCTTAGGGCAGCTAAGAAGATTCTGGCTTATGTTTCAGAATGCTTGGTATAATTTACACAATCAAGCAGACTCTTCTTTCTAAGCTGAGATTCATGTTTAGGTACCCCAAAATAATCCGCAACATCTTTTTTCTGTTGGTCAGATAAATTTATAGGTTGTTGGCTCTTTTAAGAAGCAACATCCATTTGAGCTATGTACAGATTTTTTATATATAAACCCTTCTCCTTTAAAGAGACATGGAAAAGAATTAAAAGATTAGGAATTATTATGTCTGTCTGGCTAACTATCCATTAGTTACTAGTATCATTTAGTTCTCTTGCACATGTCTGACTTCAGAGGTGGTATGCAGCTGGTTCGCACCGGTTTGGGCAAACTGGTAGTGAAAATTTTGAACAGTTCAGAGAACCGGCAAATCTGACCACTGGCTGGCCCTGCCCCCGCCCCTGCTTGCCCTGCCCTGCCCCGCCCACCCACTTACCTCACCGCTTGCCCTCACCCGCCCACTCGCCTGCTTGCCCCACCCACTCACTGCTCACCCCACCTGCTTGCCCGCTCACCCCACCCGCCCGCTCACTCCACCTATCCACCCCACCCCGCCCAGTTACTTCTCATCTCGCCTCCCCGACATAGCCATTGCTTCTGTTTGGCTTCTCGCTTGCATTAACCACATGGTCTCTACGGGCCAGCCAGTTTGCCTGCCTTCCCACGCAGTGCCTGCAGCCCAACTGATCAGCCCTGATCGGCCTGGGTAAGCCTGCGAGTCGCAGCCTAGCTAGCTGCCTCCCACCATCCCACATGGTGCTGCCAGCTTGCCTGCCTTCGTTGCAGCCTACCACACCAGCCACATGACCCAGCTGATATCTACGCCTCACCTGTTCTGCTCACCACAGCTGCCTGTGAAGGTAAGGTACTTGGCCAAAGGGCTGCCTCGGGATGGACATAGTGAGGCTCAGCCTGGCACTTGCCAATCACCATCCTTCTGCCTGCATGCTGCCTACTCTCCCTTTGCCTCCGGTCAGGGGACGCACCAGTCCCCAGCTCTGGCCTTCCTGGGACCTTCTCCCGCATGCCACCCACTCTCCCTTTGCCTTGGGTTGGGGGATGCAGGTGTCCCCAGCTCTGGCCTTCCCGGTGTCTCCTCCTGCATGCTACCCGCTTGCCCTTTGTCACACGCCACCCCGTTTCCTCTCCTTCAGAGGCCCCAGCCCTTACTCAATCTCCCCTCTTCCTCTCCCACAACTACCTCTTTCTTCATCCCATGACCTTACCTTCCTCCCAGAGCTGGTGGCAGAGGGGAAGGCAAGCTAGGGCTGAGCCATCACCGCTCAGCTCCCTTGTCGCGAGATGCCTGCAGCCACCTCCTCTTTTTTTCGGTGCGAGAAGCCTCCAACCGCCACTTTTTGCTGGCATGAGCAGCCTCCAGCTGCTGCTGCTGGCTAAATTCTGGCCGGGAAAGAGCGGCGGCTGGAGGCTGCTTACACTGGCAAAGAGGCAGCAGCTTCGGCTGTTTTCAGACATTTTCCGGGCTCGAAAATGGCCCCAAAATGGTCAAAAAAATGACCTGAAAAATGGCAGATGGAAATGCCCCATTTTCTGCCTCCATTCGGCTATCTGCGCCGCACCGGATCACAATGGGGAGATGAATACATACGATACGGACCGAGTGGGCTTTTTTCTCCCCCCCCCTGATCCAGTGTGGCACAGACAGCCGAATGAAGGTGGGAAATGGGGCATTTCCATTGGCTCTTCTCTTTTTTTCCCCCAAAGCCTCCTTTTGCCAGCATGCGCTAGGCAGGCTCAGCAAGCAGTCGAGTCTTTAGGTGGACTTTTATTTTGTCAGCCCAAGAGGGGAGGAAGGGGCTTGGAACATTCTAGAAATCGCCCTGTCTCTGCAGCATTGGCCCGCCTGCACCGCCCCACCGTGCCTTAAGTGATGTCGAGCTGGCCATGCCCACTCAGTCACATGACCACCCAGCCACGTCCACCAAGCCACGCCCACCAAGCCACACCCACAGAACCGATAGTAAAAAAATTTGAATCCCACCACTGTCTGACTTGGAGTTACCAGATATGGGCTGCATCAGCCATTTTATCTTCCCAATAATTTATAGGTATCCTGGCCATTCTGGCATCTTTCATCTTCAGTGGCTGCTTAAAGACAAATGGATGGCAGTCACAGCACAGGTAGCTAGATTCTGCACAGCAGCACTTTTGTTGGAACTTGATGGATAATCCATTATAGCTATTTTAAACAATTAATGCATTGAATGTTTTCATATAATTATTTGGTTGCATTTTAGTAACTAATGACTTTATAGGCCAGTGATGGCGAACCTTTTTTGGCTCACGTGCCAAAAGGGGGGGAGTGCGAGGGGGGTCACACTTGTGCGTGCCCACACCCGTAATTTCATGCCCCCCCACGCATGTGCATGTGACCCCCTCCCACTCCCGGCACGCAATGGCACGACCGTTTTTCACTCTCCCCAGGGCCCAGAGCCTTTCTAGGAGCCTGGGGAGGGCAAAACCAGCCTTCCTCACCCCCTCCGGAGGCTGGAAACAGTCTATTTCCCGACTCCCAGTGGGCCCAGAAGGCCCGAACCTGAGCTCACGTGCCCACCGATATGGCTCCGCGTGCCACTTGTGGCACCCGTGCCATAGGTTCGCCATCACGGTTATAGGCCTTCACAATTTAAGGACTAATATTATATTATAGCTTAGATCATTTTCTTGTTTATGTGCAATTGACAGATAAGTGCCAAATTATGATTTTAACATAAATTTTGTTATTTGTTACTATTTTATTCTAGAATGTTTAACTAGATGCTCCTTGAGTATTTTTTATTCTACTGGTCTCTGTAATAAACATTTGAGTTAAGATATGAGCTGTAAAAAAATCTGGATGACCATCAAAGAACAAGAAATAAATTGAAATAAATTGAAATTGAATAAATTGACTGAAATTCAACTATATTAGGATGGTCAAATCTGCAGAAAAAATATGAAGGGGCAACACCAATATTGTGCAGCAGCTGAGGTTGTTGAGAGCTGTATAGCAAAGCTACATAACTATAAGGCTATCTCCCCTGCCAGGTAAGTAAGCCTTATGGATGACAGAAGTTCTGTGCCATGCCTGTAGACAATAGTTTGTACAAGAATGGAAAAATCAACCTTAGTTTTTCTACAAATATACTCACAGTTGGAAGCCTTTCAGGAGAACTAACTCTCTAGCTAGAAACATAGTTTCCATTGAAGTTCACAATGCCTTCCTGTCTCATATATCACAATGGTGTATTTTTATCCAGCTCCTATAAATAGGATGTCTGATAAGTGTGGAGTTCCATACCGGTAGTAGTTAAAATTGAGAGACTGCGCAAATAGCCATTTCAAACATTCCCTCAAGCTGTCTTCCTTTAATAGAATATTAAACATGCTCATATAATATTTGGAATGCCTACCTGTCTTTTTAAAAATAACTTTCTCAGTTTTTCCGATGAGCAATGTAAAAGTCAGAGATATCCTCCAAATAATTTGCCTTGAATACTGACTAACCAATCACTTAATAATCAACTGCCACAGAATTGAGAATCAAATCCAACAAGCATTATACAGGTGGCCCTTGTTATTTGCAGTGATTCTGTTGTAGTGTGAAAGCATGGAAATAAAAAGGCCAGGTCAATGGAAACTGAAGATTAAGTTCTGGAGCCTACGGTAGCCCTTTTTTCAAGTGCCCCCACCCCCCTTTTTTTCTCCTATTGCAGTCATAGATGTCATATATTTACTCCTCCTTCTCCTTACTTAATCCCAACAGATCCTATTGAATCGATTCAGGTGTGTAGTGTGAGGGGTCCTGGGTGCTCTCTGAGCTTGGTTGTTTTCTTGTAGACATTTCATTACCCAAACTAGATAAAACAATCAGTACTAGTGCTGATGAAGTTCCCTAATTTGGATAATGAAACAACTGCAAGAAAACAACCAAAGTCAGGGAGCACCAATGATCCCTCATTTCCATCCTCAGCTACAAATATTCTCCTTTATTGGTTCAATATGAGTGGTCAATTGGCTGCAGAAACTGGTCAATTTCTTGGTAATGGAAGAAGTTACCTTGTTCATACCATTTGGTTCATAATGACCTCTCTGCTCTGCATGGTTTTTCCAAATCTCAACAGAGGGGCCTCTTGATCATGCTGCAGATATCAATGACATTCATGTCCCCTAGATCCACATAATAGCTATGAGGTGGTTGGGATAGTCCCTCTGAATCCTGCAGCCACAATACTGATGTTTCCTACCATTCTCCAAAAGCAGTGCTAGGTGCAATCACCAGCATTCTGAGGACGGACTTCAGAGGTCAAAGAAATACAGTCATTGAGCCATAAGCATCACGTGGATAGAAGTAACACCCAAACAATCTCATATAAACCTCTCTCAATTTCATCTTCCACAAGACCTTTTCCTGATCCTTCCATCTTCTGAACATTGCTGGACTAGAAAAAAGCCCTTTGGAATATTTATATATTCCACTCCCTATGAAAATCCCACCCATCAATCACTGAAATTATCTTAATTTTTGCAGATATTTATGGTTTCAGAAGGAGAGAAGATACATATACAACTGAACGTAGGTTGGCTTCCATGTGAGCCAAGAGTCTTTTTAACAGGAGAAAAACACTAATTGTATATTATTGTGAGGATGCAGTGTTGAACTTGATGTGGGGACCTCGTTTTTAATGTCAGAATGGGAGTAATGATGAGACTATATATATGTGACATTTTCATTAAACTCCCTGGGGAGTGTTTTTTTTTAATCTGCTTTATAATTTACCTTCTAAATGTGTGTTTTTTCAGTTTTAACTTGATTTATTTCTTTGTTATTTTAAATGAATCATTTAACATTAAAATAACTTTAAAAAATGAAGCTGTAAACTGAAATGGGACTAAGAAATATTTTAGAAAAAATAAGTTGAATGAATAAAAATGTGATAAGCAATAATTCACAAACATCAGCAGGGGAGTAAATGACAACATAATTTTGATGTTCTATCTCAAAATGCTAAGACTTGTTCATTTGTGTTAGACTGCAAATATGTAGTTGTAATGTTTCTATGATAATTTCACTGGGAATATATTGTCAGTTTCACATCATAATACTTTGATTTGGATAAAAGCATAGGTTTCATCATTTCATCACCATCATTTGGACCATAATATTCTAGAGAAATGAGTCTTCTCCATGAGCACTATAATGAGGGAAAATGTGAGGGAAAATTGCAGATAAGCAATCACTACAACTAGAAAAATATTAAAACACTGTCTTCCATTTTAATAGGCAAATCTCATTCAATGCCTCCTTTCAGTGATCCATTTCATGTACACAGGAAAAAAAATAAGCAAATTAACATAAAACATTCAAGAGAATAAATGGTAATTTTTGACATATAGACTTTCCTTCCAGGGGAAAAGGATTAAAAATTGCCCTGCATTTCAGCTTGCCTGAACCTTGAACAAAGCTGTTTTTTAAGCCATAGAGTATTTCATTACAAACTCATTAGTTCTATCTCTCAGCACTGATCCTTTCACCTGATGTTTTCATTTGGGGCTGCCCCACGCTTTTTGATTGCAGAACATTCACTCTTGTGATTCAGCCAGGCATCCTTCTGGCAGGTGCGATCACAGTAGTGGGCAAACTTGCACTGGCCACAACGATGGAGTTTCTCATGCCTCTTGAAGCAAGTGTGGCAGACAAGGTGGGTGAGGCTGAAAGGAAGAAAATAGTGCCTTAATTATCACCTGGAAATTGCAATTAAATTCTTAATAAGATATGCTCCCAGATTTTCTAATGCCCTTTACACACACAAACACACACACACACACACACACACACACACACACACACACACACACACACACACAAGCCCCTGAGTCAGGTTCTGTTATCTGGGAACAGTTTGACCCTGTTTCTCCTGAGAAAGTGGACAGGATCCTAGGGAGTATGTGTCCAAGCATCTGTGTTTTAGACTCATGTCTCTCCTGGCTGGTGAAAGCTTCTCAGGCCGTGACAGGTGGGTGGACTCTGGTGGTGATTAATGATTTTCTACAGGAGTGGGTAGTTCCCCAACACTTTAAGGAGGCTGTGGTCCACCCTCTTTCTTAAGAAGCCATTGCTGGATTCCACCCTGTTGGATAGATAATTTTTGACCTGTCTTCAATCTTCCCTTTTTGGAGAAGGTGGTTGAGAAGGTAGTTGCAAGGCAGCTCCAGAGGTTTCTGGATGAAATGGATTATCTGGGCCCCTACTAGTCAGGATTCTGGCCTGGATATGGGACAGAAATGGCATTGGTCGCGCTTTTTGATGATCTCTGGCAGGAGCAGAATGGGGGTAGTGCATCCATCCTTGCTCTACTTGAGTTCTTGGTGGTTTTCAATACCATCAACCATGGTATCCTTCTGGAGTGACTTCGGGGGTTGGGAGTGGGGGGCTTTGTGCTATCCTGGTTCACTTCCTTCCTCTGTGGCTGCTCTCAGTCAGTGTTAATAGGAGGCAAGAGATCCAGCCCTCACCCACTGCTTTACGGGCTCCTGCAAGGCTCAGTACTCTCTCTGCTCCTGTTCAACATCCACATGAAGTTATTAGGTGAGATCATCTATCACCATGGACTAAGATATCATCAATATGCTGATGATAGTCAACTGTATATCTCAGCCCGTGGTAATTAAGCGATGCCATGACCTCCCTCTTGCAGTGCCTGGAGGCTGTTAGGGGCAGGATGGGGAGCAATGAGTTCAAACTAAAACCTGGCAAAACCAAGTGGCTCTGGGTTTGGGGTTCTTTGGCCCATGGAGAATTGCCACCTTTGGTCTTGGATTGGGTGACAAACAGATCCTATGTGCGTAATCTGGGGGTTCTCCTATACTTGCGACTTCTGCTCAATTTCTTTGCACAAGTGCGGCTTTGCACAATTTCTTTCCTGGACCAACAATTCCTTCTCACGGTCACTCATGCCTAGTCACCTCCTGTCTTGACTATTGCAATGCGCTCTATATGGGGCTGCCCCTGAAAAGCATCCGGAAGCTCCAGTTGATTCAAAATGCAGGGACTCAAACACTTTTGCGAAGACCTCGCTGTGCACATGCATCACCTCTCCTGGGGGAGCTGCATTGGTTGCCGATTTGCTTCCAGATACAATTCAAGGTGCTGGTTGTCACCTTTAAAGCCCTTCATAGCTTGGGACCAGGTTATCTGAAGGATCATCTCTTGTCAGTCACATCTACCCAACCCACTAGAGTGGGAAGGCAAGGAATGTTGTGGGTACCATCTCCTAAGGAGATACATCTGGCGGGACCCGGAAGAAGGGCCTTCTCCATGGTGGCTTCCTCCCTCTGGAACAGCATCCCTCCGAAAATTAGACTGGCCCCCACTAACACTCTTTGAAAGGCCCTGAAGATATGGTGGGAAACATGGGCGGGTTGCACTTACCTTGCTACCGGTGCGCTGCCATGTTGCATGTGCGTGCACTCTCGCTATGTGCATGCACTCCCTTGTGCGATTGATCTTGCTTCCTGCGCATGCGCAGAAGCAAAATCTCACCGAAATCTTGTGAGGGAACGTGCACGCGTGCACGATTTCGGTGATTTTTTGCTTCTGTGCATGTGCGGAAGCAAAATCTTGCCAAAACCTTGCACGCACGCGTGTCCCCTCGTGAGATTTTGCTTCCGCGCATACGTGGAAGCAAAAAAATCACTGACAAATTCCATAAAAAAGATGGCGGCATGCGACAGACTGGCGAAGACAGCACCGGAGCCGTCACGTGCAAATTGGGCAATCGACGGGTCCCTACTGGAGCTGCGCACTGGACCGCACCGGTAGGAACCCACCTCTGGTGGGAAACCCAGAGTGGGATGGAGCTCATTAAATGGCTGATATGAATGTGTGTTGTCGCCGGGGAGGGGTTGGGGGGTTATTTTATTTTTTTATGTTTTTATTATTTTTATTTTTATTATTTTTATTTCTTTTATATTGTGCTTTCATGTATTGTGCTTTTATATTGTGCTTTTGAGTCACCATGTGCGAGTAGGCAGTAATATAAATTTTCTAAACAAACAAACAAACAAATAAATAGGTTGTGCTTTCCCCCTGCTGCCTATCACTTTCTTCCATTTGCTCCCATTAGTGGACGTATTGTTTCCTTGACTTTCTTCTTGTTTCTTACATATAGAAAAAACCATTTTTTAATTATTATTATTATTTTTGCATTAGTTGGTAGTTTTAGCTCATTCCAGGCCTAAGCTTTCCTGATTCCCTGCTTGCTGATTTGAGCTGTTTGTTGGTATTGTGGAGGTGGTTAATAGATTGAAACAAGACTCCACCTCTACCCCATGTGTCCCTTTCTTGCATTCTTTGTTAATTCTAAGTAAATATTTGATATTTATTATTATTTAATGTTTTATCTAGTTTTATTTGGTTGTAAGCCACCTGGAGTTGCTTCTTGACAAGATGGGCAGTATATAAATGTAATAAATCAATAAATTAAGCATCTCTCCTTTCAGAATAGATATAGATTGAGAGATGGTACAGGGTTTATTAGTTTGATCCAAATTACCTTTAAGCTTATATCTTTTGCTGTGGTGAGAAAGTTGAGACGCTACTGTCATGATCTTATTTTGTAGTGAACTAATCTCCAGCCCACTTTCTGAAAGTCTGTTGTGGCAGCCTTGGATTCAGAATCAAATAAAGAACAACCTCATAGCACAATGCAGGATTGTTAATAGTGGGATTCCCACAGCATTCCTAGAGCAGATATAGTGGTCCCACTCATCAATCTCTTAACGGTCCATTTCATGGGCATTCTGCCATCTTTTTCTTGAACTTGGTTATCTCTCTTAACAGCTCTCTGTAGGAATCCAGCACATTTAATGAAAGGAAGAACATATTCAGAAGAATAAAAGACACTTTCTCCATGCTTTTCTTCCTATGGTTAAAATATGATAAATCAGATCAGATTAACAGAGTTGGAAGGGACCTTGCAGATCATCTAGTCCAACCCCTGCCCAAGCCGGAGACCCTTACATCTGCCTCTACCTAGGATTGAGTTAAAACAAGGCCAAGTCTGATGAAGTGTAAGCCAGAGTGTCAGTTTTAAAATGGCTTTTCCAATTGCTCTGGAGAAACCACAGAAACTAGGCAGAATCCTTATGGCATGCAAGGCTGACATCAGTCTGAAGTACCTGACTGGTTTCTATCAACTGTCAAGTTAGTGCAGTGAAAGGATGCTGCAGACTTTGTTCTCCTTATTAGGAAACAAGGAGGCAGAAGTCTGGTTAAAAACAATTATAGCTCCTTTGTGTCCAAAATAGAAAAAAAAATGAAACTTTGATTTTAAGTTTTAATGATTAAACTAGATTAGATCATGTTGTTATTGAAATGGCTTGTATTTACTAGAAATGTAAAGCAAAAAGTTGAGGCTGTATTCACTCTGTAGTGAAAAGAGTCAAAAGTCACTGGTTTTCTTTCTCTCTTTTTTACCATACACTCTTTCCCCTTTCCCTCCTGATCTCTATTTCCATTTGTATTTTATAGTGCAATAAACTCTAATAAAAACACTTATAGCTCAATCCATCTGTCATAGGGATGTGAGGAAGCTATGAAGGATGGCAAGTAGCAACATTTCCCAGGAAATAAATCCCATTGGGCTCATAGAAACTGCAAATCTATCCACCTGAGGATAAATCCCATTGAAATCACTGGGTGGCTACAGTCCTGTGAAAAAGAAAGTATACCCTTTTTGAGTCCTATGGTTTTACAGTACATATCAGGACATAATAAAAATCATCTGGTCTTTAGTAGTTCTTAAAAGTAGGTAAATTTAACCTCAGATGAACAACACATATTATAGCATGTGATCATTTATTTTACAAAAAGAAAACCAAGTTGTTTTTACCTACTTTTAAGAACTGCTAAGGACCAGATGATTTTTAATATGTCCTAGTATGTAAAATCATAGAACTCAAAGAAGGTGTACTATCTTTTTTTACATGAGTGTATATGAGGGTCATGTGATCACCATTTGGGATTATTTCCAGCTGGCTTCTGACAAGCAAAGTCTAGGGCAGTGATGGCGAACCTATGGCACGCGTACCACAGGTGGCACGCGGAGCCATATCTGCCGGCACGCGAGCCGTTGCCTAGCTCAGCTCCAGCGCACATGTGCGTGCCAGCCAGCTGATTTTTGGCTCACACGGAGGCTCTGGGAGGGTGTTTTTGGCTTCCAGAGGGCCTCTGGGGGGACGGGGGAGGGCATTTTTGCCTTCCCCAGGCTCTAGGGAAGCCTCTGGAGCCTGGGGAGGGCGAAAAATGGGCCTACCGGGCCCACCAGAAGTTGGGAAATGGGCCATTTCCAGCCTCCAGAGGGCCTCCATGGGGGCGGGGGAGGCCATTTTCGTCCTCCCCAGGCATTGAATTATGAGTGTGGGCACTCGCACATGTGCAATAGCGCACGCGCATGCACTTTTGGCACCCGAGGAAAAAAAGGTTCGCCATCATTGGTCTAGGGGGAACGCCAGATGTGCTTAATGACCATGTGATCCACTTAACAATTGCAGCGATTCCCTTAACAACCATGGCAAAAAAGGTCATAAAATTGAGTGAGACTTATTTAACAACCACCTTGCTTAACAATAAAAATTTTTGTCTCAGTTATAGTATTTATTTTTATTTATTATTATTTATTGTTTGTTCTTCTATGCCGCCCTACTCCCGAATAAGTTGAAGACTACCTGTGTAAAGATGTGCTTCTTTTTTATTGGAGCTAAGCTTCTCTGACCATGGCCTCTAACATTTTATAAGAGGGATAAAACCTCTTTACCTACATTTTTCACACATGGTAGTATTTTATACACTACAAAACAAATACTGTAAAGTTTTTCAGCATAGGTTTTTTTTCCTATTCCCTTTTTCCCCAGCTCCTTGCAAAAAACTGTCTCTAATAATTTATACTTTCCAATAATTTATACTTTCACTCCACCACTAGTGTGGCTTGGAAAGAGTTTTGACAAAAGCTATAGTGGACCCTGTGAGAAGAAAAGAGGAAAGGAACGCATTTTCTTTTTTTCTTCACTGCCCTGGGAAAAACAGAGATCGGGTATGCTGCGATTGTTTTGCAGGCTTGCTAGAAATATAATTGCTGCAGAGCAGGGGTGGGTTCTAACTTTCCTTGCTGCCGGTTCACTTCTTCCCACGCCGCATGGCTGTGCCTCATGTGTGCGTGCATGCGCAGTGCCAAAAATTTTCAAAAAATCCCCCCCCCCCAGAAAGCCAAAAACAAGATGGTGGCACATGCGCAGTGCTCGGCTTCTGCGTATGTGCAGGAAAAAAAGTCAGCAAAAAAATTCCCCAAAAAACATTTCCCCCCAAAAAAATGTCCCCCCAAAAAATTCCAAATTTTTTTCCAAAAAAAGATGGCGGCGTCCACGGACCGGTGCCGACAGAACTGGCTCTGTGACATCACTAGCGGTTTGCTACCGGTTCTATAGAAACGGTGTGAACCGGGAGGAACCCACCTCTGCTGCAAAGCAATGACAAGGAAGTAGGGAAGCAAAGGCCTCTTTTTTCTTCTCACCATTCATTGCTGGGCCAAAATAACATTAATGAGAACTGTCTTTATAGCATTTCAGTGATGGCTGGGTAATACTAAGCAGATGCTGTAATATAAAAGGGCCTAGCACTTTAAATGACAGAGGGAATTGTGAGGGTGACCTTGCTTTCCCTTCTACTTGTTAAATGCATACACATTTTAGATGGCACTTTTTTCTGTCATATACATAAACATGACTATACTGTGGTTCTTGCACAGGACTAAAACTGTTTGGGTGATTCCCATTGTGGCTAAATGACTTTTGTCCTGTGTCGGGTCTTGAGTGTGGAGCTGCTTATTCTGATTCTAATACTGTGTTTTGTTTGCTGCCAAATCTTGCCATGGGGAAATTTCAAAATATCCCGTCTTGAATGGGTTTTCTAGGGATCTGTTTGCCTGCTTGTGTGAATGGAGCCAAACGTCAGGCTTCCACTTTCCATAGGGTCATTATCTCATTATCTCTATTGGCATGAATGTGGAATGAGCTCCAGGCAGGTTCTTCGTTAGGAGCTTGATTTTTCCTTGTTTTTCTGTGAGCCTTTTATTATGAGTAATATTTTATTTGGGGGGGGGTGCTTCCCACAAAAGAAAGAGAGAGAGAGAGAGAGAGAGAGGGAGGGAGGGAGGGAGGGAGGGACGGAGGGACGGAGGGACGGAGGGACGGAGGGACGGAGGGAGGGAGGGAGGACCACAAACTTGGCTGGCACTAGATGCAGCTTCAGAGGATGCTTTGAAACAGCACAGCAAAGGCTGGAAGGGACCTCAGAGGTCATCTAGTCCAACCCCCTGCTCCCTGGCAAAATGGACTGCTAAATTGGCCGCACCCACCCAGTCACATGACAACCTGGCCACGCCCACCCAGTCACATAACCACGTGACCATGCCACCTGAAGCCACACCCACCTGACCTCCAAGCCACACCCACAAAATAAGCCACGTCCACAGAACCCATAGGGAAAAATTTCACATTTCACCCCTGCCAGGAGCATTGTCAATCTTTACTATATTATTTCAATGTTAAAAATGCATTGCCAAAAAGATCACATTGACCCACAAACAGTTTCCAATACAGCTAATCTGAGATGGAATTTGCTTTTGACAATTGAACTATGATACGGGGAGGAGGGGCAAATGTTGAATTCCATCAATCATCAAAGAGTGTACTGGGCTAATTTCCCCAATTTACTGTTCTCCAGCTGTGTTGGCATGAAAGAATCAGTGTTCTCACAACTCCAGAATTTTGTTATTGGAACCTCTGGGACTGGATCTCCAACATACCTGGAAATATAAAATTTATAACATTTGCCTTCTCCAACTGGAAAAAGCTGCTATGATTGCGTGTATTTTTCTCAACGAGAGAACTGCAGATCTATCTTCTAGCTCAACTGTTTAAAGACTTCTTAAATGTCTGAAATGAAATCCACCATAATTACACATGCTCTTTTCCAAGATTTAGTTGCAAGGACTTAGGAGGAATAAAAATAATAATAAACTGCAAAAATGCATCAATTGTACTGGCAAGATCTGGAAATAAAATATGGTTACTTATCAAAATATTTTTTAATAAAGCTAAAGATAATTGTTTTGAAGACAAGAAAATAGCAACCAGAAAAAACCTAATCTTATATAGCTTCTTCTCCGGTAATATCACACTACTAACCAGAGCATACAAAACATTCGCCAGACCAATCCTTGAATACAGTTCATCTGTCTGGAACCCACACCGCATATCGGACATAAATACATTAGAAAGTGTCCAGATATACTTCACGAGAAGAGCCCTCCACTCCTCTACTCGCAACAGAATACCTTACTCAACAAGACTTGAAATCCTGGGCTTAGAAAGCTTAGAACTACGTCACCTTCTGCACGACCTAAGCGTAGCTCATAAAATTATCTGCTACAATGTCCTTCCTGTCAACGACTACTTCAGCTTCAACCACAACAATACACGAGCACACAACAGATACAAACTCAAAGTGAACCTCTCCAAACTTGACTGTAGAAAATATGACTTTAGCAACAGAGAGGTTAATGCCTGGAACTCACTACCTGACTCTGTGGTTTCATCACCAAACCACCAAAACTTTACCCTTAGACTGTCCACTGTTGACCTCACCCGATTCCTAAGAGGTCAGTAAGAGGCGTGCATAAGTGCACCAGCGTGCCTACCATCCCTGTCCTAATGTTCCCTCTTATCAGTACCCATCTTATATATATAAACAATGTTATATCTATGTATATTACCAACACGTACTTGACAAAATAAATAAATAAATAAATAAATAAATAAATAAATAAATAAATAAATAAATAAATAAATAAATAAATAAATAAAATAAAAATTGCTATTATACAACAGTAATGATTTTCACTCAACAATATCCTAGCAGTTGCAGTTTCAAAGTTATTTATAAAGGTTATTGCTATGTATAGTGCATTAGAATGGTCTAGATGTATGATAATGAAAACCTGAGACACTGGGATCAGGGCTTCAAGGTTCAGGGTCCAGGTATGTCTGCAACTGATGCAGCAGCCTAGCTGGTTTCCACTTACTCTTCAAGTCATTGCCTTGAATCCTGGAGAACTTCCAAGTTGTGGACATTTTTTTCAGATGGGAGATGTCCCCTTTCAGAACAATCATTTAACAAGCCAAGATATTTCTTGATAAACACAAATCCATTTCTGCTGGTTTTCAAACATAGCTTCTTTTTGCCCTAATCTACAGACACTAGATTTCTACATACTATTTTGCAAGACTTAAGATATCCATTTTGTCAATTAAACTGTTCTTTGTTGCCCTCCTCAAAACAGTAATACTAGAATTCTGGCCCTCTCTGCTTAAGCAATTTGGTGGCATGCCTTCTGCAGTTCCTCTGAAGTCTGTAGACTAAGTAATTATTGGTATCTCACAAAAAAGATGAGTTTAGTTTCTGGTAGTCAATTAAAATCATAGATTCATAGGGCTGGAAGGGACCTCAGAGGTCTTCTAATCCAACTGCTTGTAGGAGCCTTATACCATCCCAATCAAATGGTTATCCAATCTATTCCTGAAAATTTCCAGAGATGGAGCACCTACAACTCTAGGAGGCAAGCAATTCCATTGATTAATTGCTCTCACTGTCAGAAAATTTATCCTTATAGGATAGATCTCTCTTTGTCAAGGTTCCACCCATTACTTCTTGTCCTGCCCTTAGTGCCCCATAGAATAAATCAAATCCCTCTTCTTTGTGGTAGCCCCTCAAGTACTGGAAGACAGCTACCATGTCCTCCCCCCCCCCGCAATCCTTCTCTCCAATAGGCTAGACATGCTTAGCAACCTCAGGTAAATACGATTTAGTCTTCAGACCCTCTTGTCATTTTTATTGCTCTTTTCTGCACCTTTTTGAGGTCTCAACAACTTTTTTTCTATTGTGATGACCAGAACTGGATGTAGTATTTCAGGTGTAGTCTCACCAGTGCAGTGTAAAGCAATAATATCACTTCTCATTGTCTTGACTCTATCCCTCACTGCATTTCTTCACTGGGCTATATGTTTGAAGAAAACGGTTCCAATGAACATCCAAAGGTTTCATGTTTGGGGAAAATCACAACATTGGATAGTGATGATGGTGGACGAAGCTAGCTTACCTACAAGCAGTGATTCCAAAGCTGAGGACTTCATGTACACTGCTCCGTCCCCTCCCTCCCAGCCAAAGAGGAAAGGCTCAAAGAGATTTGGGAGGCTGAACTAAAGAGGCAAAATAGCATGTCTAAATATAGCATCAGGGCTCAATGAGACCACTGATAAAGCCTCTATTACTATTCACACTTGGAGAAAAAAGGTTAAAGAAAAACTTACTGCTTTACTATATAGTGTGCTGAGTTGATGGCAAAGCCAGTGTTGTTGGTCTTACATCATTTTTTCAGTTCAGCATATGTTCTCTATGAAAAACCAATCACCTCTTTTAGATATTGTTAGTAAGAAGAATGCAATATGGGTACACAAGGAGTGGCATCCCTACTCCTGCTTCAGGGAGACATGGCTTGTCCAACACTGGCCACATCCAAAAGCAGGTAAGGCAAGGGCCAGGCTAGCATATTCCTCCAGAGTGTGATTATGCAGGGCTCCAGGACCTACAGAAATCTATGAACAAAGTAATCTAGCTAAAACAAGCATCCCTATTTTATAGATCCATATTCACTTATGGATTATAAAACAGGGGAACCAAAAGAGGTACACTCCTATAACTAAGGCATTTTCCACCCACATTGCCTTTGCATTCATGGTAAATGAAGAAGTGACAGTCATCCAGTAATTCTGGGACATTCTACCTGAGATTTTCTGCAAATCTAAATTTATGTTCTGATTTTTTAAAAAAAGACCAGGAATTTAAACCATCCTTTAAATTGTAAAGAAGAAGGGATCTGGAGGGAAGCCAATAGGAAAAATATTTTATGATATCTTATTTTCATCATTTTGTATTAATACCATCTGAATAATAGTTATTATCAATGAAACTGCCAGTATGAGCTTCTGAATACACCAGACTGCACAATCACAGTTGATGGTTGATAATATCCAATACAGGTACTCATTTAGCACCATTAAGATATTACATGTTCTTCTATATACACCATGAGCACATTAGGCTGAGATTGCATGGTTGTGGAGAGGGGGTATTTGAGCTCAAAAGGCAGTGATTTTTTAAAGGTACACTACAGCTTCAAGGTAGAGACGAAAAGAGGAATCTTCTATCTCATCACTGTTACAGAAAACTAACTCTGTCTGAGAAGTCTCTTAACTCCTATTTTCTCATCTGTGAGTTGGACAAGTTTCTTAACTGTGAGTCTTAACTTTCTACCTGATTAGGAGATAATGGATAACATCTCTCTTGTACCATCTCCCTCTTGCATTCCCCACTTGCTTCCTAACAATGCACACATTAATTTTTCCTGCTTACCTGTCAAATACCACCGCAGCGTAGGCTCGCTCTGCAAAAATTACATCTCCAGCCCAAAATTCTTTTGTTGCTTTTAGCCCCCTGCCTTTGCCTTCTGGATTGAACACTTCAACTGTTTCCATGCCTCTATCAGGACATCTAAGCTTTTTACCCAGGAAGATTCCAAATGACTCAGATTTTGTATCACTCCTGCTCTTTAAAGACTTCCCAACTTTCAGAGAACCAATCCTATAAATGGGCAGTCTTAGGACCTCCCAAATAGTACCCTTCCTCCATAAGGAACAGGAAAGCCTTTTTTAAAGTTCATCAAATGCCTTTGCAGAGAGGAAATAAATGTTGGTAACACATAATCAGGGTTGAAACCATGAGTAAAATGCTATTACTCTTTGAAAAAACCGTCATGCAATACAAGAGTACTGTCTCCTATTGGGAAATTAATGCATGTTCTGGAAAGTATTTTTAGAAACCAGATGCTTCTGCCTGTCAGAGATCAACAGCTGAGAATCTGTTAAGTGGAATGACTGGTATGCAGTGCCTATTAACATTTAATACTATCTGTTCGCCTTTTTAAAAAAATTAAACAATGATGCATTTGTTTCATATGCAATCAGAGCTATGCTAGGTTGAAATTGAAGACTAGAGACTCAAAATATTCTATGGTAGACAAAGTAGTTCATGATAGGTCCCTATCTAAGAAATGTGTAAAAATACAGTATACAGAAGCCAGAAAACCTTGCAGGAATCACTTTCCAAAAAAGTAGGTAACTGCTTATCACTTAGGAGAGACATTAAAAAATGTTACTTATGTTGTATTAAATACTACACTACACTAAATATAATACTATTCTCTACTAAATATAAGTAACACTGTGTGCTGAACTTCTGTACTAAATGAAGTCAAATTTAATCACACTACAATATTAATTCCATTGCCTGGAAATATAAATTAAAGTTACTGTTGATACATGTATTGTAAATATATTTTACACCAAATAATAAAGAGAGGATGGGAATAATAAATTTCTTAATAATGTCTTAATAAAAATCTTATTCTTGTAATTCCTGTTATTTTGATTATTTCACTGGGCATTTTTGCAATTGTACGAACTGGAATATTTAATTAATTTATGCAATGGTCATTTCTTGCAAAGCAAGCTTCTTGAGAAATGTTTTAAATTAGAACACATACAGTATGTAATTAATCTCTAAATTAATTTTATCTCTGTTAAGGAAGAGTCAGTTACCATATTTTTCGGAGTATAAGATGCACCGGAGTATAAGACGCACCTTAGTTTTGGGGGAGGAAAACAAGGAAAAAAGGCCTCTGCCTCCAAGCAATTTGCCAAACAGCAAACAGCACAGATGATATACACTGTTTGCTGTGTATTTCTGTGCATGTGTGCCTGACCCATAGAAATAGCAAAGAATTGGAAAAATGTACATTATGCCAGAAAGTTTTCTTAAATGTAGTCACACTAAGTCCTCCCAATTATTTAAATAGCTCTACTCCAAGGTAAGTCAGGATTTAACTCTAATACTAAACAGGACACTGTTACATTTCAGACTATACTTGTACAGAGCTGTTAAAATTAATTAAAATTTCTGGAAGTATACATTATTCTCTATTATTTAAAAGAAGGTACAATAGCACTGGGCCTCTTCAGAGCAAGCATTTATTTTAAAAAGCTTCTTTATTTTGTTAAGTTGTCTAGATTTACAGGGGTCTCCAACCTTGGCAACTTTAAGACTTGTGGACTTCAACTCCCAGAATTCCACAGCCAGCAAAGCTAACAAAGCTGGCTGTGGAATTCTGGGAGTTGAAGTTCACAAGTCTTAAAATTGCCAAGGTTGGAGACCCCTGGCTCTAGAACAATAATAAAGCAGTCTTTAAAAAATAAGTCTAATAATTTGAACATTCTACAGACATTTATAGTTATTCACTTACCCCCTTCTATCCAGTTCAGCAAAAAATAAAATTCTGTGTCTCTCTCAGCTATTTGCTTCTTTGCAGCTAGTTTCGCTAGTTTCACTTTCATTTTAGCACGTGGCAAATCAGCTGGGGATCGGGAAGCTGCTCAGGACTTGCTTGTCTTAACAGGCTGTTCCAGGGGTGAAATGCTGCTGGTTCGGGAGGGCCGGTCAGTCATTGCAGAGCCGATGGAGCTGGCGGCAGTCACGGCACGGGGCTTCTCCCACCTGCTTCCTCTGCCCGTCTGGATGCTGCCATTTGAGTCCTTCTACGCTCTGTGCATGCGCAGAATGCTTTGCGCATGCGCAGAGGGCAAAATAATCTGAATGGCGGCATCCAGCCAGGCGGGGGAAGCGGGCAGGAGAAGCCTCGTGCTGCGACCACCGGCAGCTCCATCGGCTCTGCAATGACCGACTGGCTCGCCCGAACCGGCAGCATTTCACCGCTGGGCTGTTCCCTGTTTGCTGCAAACTGGTAAATTGCTGGAAGACAGAGGCCAAAGGGTGGGGGTGGGGGTGGCGGGGCTACCTTTGGTGTATAAGATGCACCCAAATTTTCACCCTCTTTTGGGGGGTAAAAAGGTGCGTCTTATACTCCAAAAAATACGGTAGGTAATTTCCTTCCCCTTAAAAGGATTTACCATCCAAAAGAGGACTGGAGACTTTTATTTTTGAATTTTTAGGTGGTTAAAGGAAAGGAAATAATTTAGATATTCCCCAGGATCAGGTGTGCTTCCATTCAAAGTCCAGGAAAGAAAGACCCCAACTCCATGTTGATAAAGAAGAGTACTTTTACTAGACAAGAACTGATAGCGACAAAATGCAAGCAAGATCTGAGGCAAAAGGTACGTAAATGGCATATAGAAATGATCCCAAATCCCTCCCCTCAGAACCCCCCAGGCAAATCATCCAATCCCAATGCCCCAAGATATCATGTGGGCACACGTCCAGTTTGAGCTTCCACACCTGGTCTGCCAAAACCGTTGACCCTGAGTAGGCTGTAAACATGTCCAACCAGCCTGGCCGTACGTGATGAGAACTTTCCTCCCTAGGCCCCTAATCAGACACAAGAAGAGAAATCTCCAGCACAGCTTCCCCCCTCCCAAATACCTAACCTCCCTCTTCCCCCATTTCTTGTTAAGAGCTGAAGTGGTGCAGTGGTTAAATGCAGCCATTGCAGGCTGACTGCTAGTTCAACAGTTCAGCTGTTCAAATCTCACTAGGCTCAAGGTTGACTCAGCCTTCCATCCTTCCGAGGTCGGTAAAATGAGGACCCAGATTGTTGGGGGCAATATGCTGAACTCTGTAAACCGCTTAGAGAGGGCTGTAAAGCACTATGAAGCGGTATATAAGAAAAGTGCTATTGCTATTGCTATTGCTATGGCAGCCGAAGCAAGTAGGCAGCTAAAGCAACTTGACACTCAGGTTGTAAAGTGAAATTTTCTAGGGCTCATGAATGAGTCCAGTGTGCCCAGATTTCTAAATGCAATAAGTAATTATTAGAGATCTGCAGTGCTCTGAAAAAAGGTCCTTCAAAGAGAATGGGGAGCTAACATAGCACTTATTACTAACTCTTTTAATGCAGTTATGTTTTTTCCTAGTCCACAGCAATTATATAGCACCTATTAGTAACTCTTTAAAGTAGCTGCATCTTCTATCAGGATTGCACACCTGTCTCTATGTAAACCTGGGAAAATGTGTTTGTTTTAAGGAGATACCAGCAGTTGTTATTTATATCCATATATATAATTTTAATTTTAATATAATTAATATAAACACAATTTTAATATAATTAATATACAATAGGGAGCTCGGTAGCAGCAGGTTGCATGGAGGAGGGGTCACGGGGGACCCCCTGCCCTCCCCTCACCTGCCTTCTGTGCATGAAAATGAACCGCCACCACCTCTTTTGGCTCCCAGGGGGCTGTAGGGAGGCTTGCTAGGCCCAAAATAGGGCACAGGGTGTGCAGTGCCCCCCCTCCATGCCCTTTTGTGCTCCCAGGGTGCTGTAGGGAGACTTGCTAGGCCCAAAATGGGTGTGGGGGGCCTTCAAGGGAGAAAGAAAGAAAGAAACCCTCACTGTTTGGAGATCCCCATGTGCACGGAGTTTGAGTTGAGAGCTTATTGTATGTGGCTGCTAAGCTATCCTTCTCAGACTAACATAATCAACAGAATACCAAATGATCAATGGGCATGTTCTCAGTTTCAAAACGTCTGGCTTTTCTTCCTGCTGTCAAAGACCTTCTGGGGTTCTTCACAGGGAGGGAGGGAGGGAGGGAGGGACGGAGGGAGGGAGGGAGAGGGGGGGGAAGAAAGACAAGAAAAAAAGAGATAAAGAAAAAGAAAGAAAGAAAGAAAGAAAAAGACAAAGCGAGAAAGAGAGAAAGAGAAACAGAAAGAAAGAGAAAGAAAAAGAAAAAGAAAGAATGTGGAAGGAAGGGAGAGAAGAGAGAGAGAGAGGGAGAGAAAGAAAAAAAGAAAGAAAGAAAGAGAGAAAGAAAGAAAGAAAGACAGACAGACAGACAGACAGAAAGAAAGAAAGAAAGAAAGAAAGAAAGAAAGAAAGAAAGAAAGAAAGAAAGAAAGAAGGAAAGAAAGAAACCCTCACTGTTTAAGGATCCCCACGTGCACGGAGTTTGAGTTGAGAGCTTATTGTAAGTGGCTGCTAAGCTATCCTCAGACTAAGCTAATCAACAGTGGAGCTCTAAGAATGCCAGATGATCAATGGGCATGTTCTCAGTTTCAAAATGTGTTTTTCACAGGAAGGGAGAAAGGGAGGGAGGGAGGGAGGGAGAGAGGGAGGGAGGGAGGGAGGGAAGAGTAAACTGTTTTACTCACACTTCATCCTCACTGGATTCTTCACAGGAAGGGAGAAAGGGAGGGAGGGAGGGAGGGAGGGAGGGAGGGAGGGAGAGAGAGAGAGAGAGAGAGAGAGAGAGAGAGAGAGAGAGAGAGAGAGAGAGAGAGAGAGAGAGAAAGAGAAAAAAAAGAAAAAGAAAAAGAAAAAGAAAAAGAAAAAGAAAAAGAAAAAGAAAAAGAAAAAAAAAAGAAAAAGAAAAAGAAAAAGAAAAAGAAAAAGAAAAAGAGAGAGGGAGGGAGAGACAAGAAAGAAAAAGAGATAAAGAAAAAAAGAGAAAGAAAGAGAAAGAAAGAGAGAAAGAAAGAAAGAAGAAAGAGAAAGAAAGAAAGGAAGGAAGGAAGGAAGGGAGAGAGGGGAGAGAGAGAGAGAGAGAGAGAGAAAGGAAGAAGAGGAAGGAAGCACCACAAACCCTACCACTAGACATGGCTTCAGAAGACACTTTGAAACAGCACAGCAATTTAGGGCTGGAAGATATCTTGGAGGTCGTCTAGTCCAACCCGGTGCTGTAGCAGGAAAACTTAAATTGTCTGGATTGTTTTGGTGCCTCTAACAGAGAGGAAAATTGCCAGAAAGGAGAAGGAGTTTACTAGGACAAGGCTGCCATGCAGAGAAAGGCAGAGATAGTCCTTGACTTATGACCACAATTGAGCCCAAAATTTTGGTTGCTAAGCAAGAGCGTTATTAAGTGAGTTTCACCACATTTTACTCAATCCATGACATTTCCTGGCTCTAACAGTCATGTGCAAGCTAGGGAAGAACATCTGAAGGCATGTGTAATGTTCTAATGTACAGAAGTTATGGTTAAATATGTAGCAGAAAGTGGACTCTGGGTGTGTTTTTTCAAATGCAGTAAGTGAGGTGAATGTGTAGTTTTAGAAGAACTCTGTGTGTGTGTGTGTGTGTGTGTGTGTGTGTGTGTGTGTGTGTGTGTGTGTGTGTGTACGTACACATACAGTATATATAGTAGATAATGTATCTTTTTGTGTGCCTGTGTGTAATATGTATGTAAACGTATGGCATATATACATAGGATTAAATAGTATATTTGGGATGTTCAGTAGTAGTAAATAGACAGGGAAATTGTTCTACACCCCACCAGGTGGAATACAGTAGTTGGAATATCCACAGCATGGATAGTTCAGTCATGAGATGACTAAGCATAGGAACTCCTGATCCAGGAAAGGTCTTAACTGGTGCACAATCCAGTTAATGCAAAGGGTCTCCGAGCCATGATTGCCAGCTGCTCTTTGAGCAAGAGTCACAAATCCAGAAGAACCCCCAAATTGTGGACTAGATCTGTCTGGGGCAATGCCATCCATCCAGAATTAAAGATTGCAAAGTCCCAGATCTCAGGCACCCAAAGTCATTTGGTCTTGCCAGAGTTCAGTCAATGTCTGTCATTCCCCCATCCAGGCCCGTACAGCCACTAGGCATCATGAAAAAACAGCAACAGCATCACTTGGGCTTAGAGAGGGCTGTAAAGCACTGTAAAGCTGTATATAAGTCTAAGTGCTATTGCTATTGTTATTGGATGAGGACCCAGATTGTTGGAGGCAATGTAAATATACATTGCTTACTGGTGTAAACCGCTTAGAGAGTGCTTGCACTGTGAGATGGTATATAAATCTCACAAAATAAATAAATAAATAATAAATTCTCTTCTCTGTTATCACACATGCCCTCTGGAACATATTGCCCTCCCCCCAGATTAAGGTTGGCCCCAACTCTCCCAACCTTCTGTAAGAGATCTGGCTCTGCTAGTAGGCCTGGGGCTTCCATGTGGAGGTAACTGATTGACTAACAGCAGATCCCACCACCACCACCTCATCCTCATCCCACCCTCCCCATCTTTTAATCAGGCTGCTGTGCTTAGCTGTGTGATTTGTGTTTTTATCTTGCTTCCACCTTAACAACAAACCAGCATATGAAGCTTTCAGCTACCACCCTCAGGTCATCAGTGTTAGGGTTGATCTACTCTGCAGCACAATACTATACCTTTACGGCTTATCAGCTGCCACACTAGTAAGTTAGATACCAGACTCAATGACACTATGAGGATTATAAGTGAATATATGTACTCCCTCCATTTGGTGTGACTACAGGGTCCCACATCAAGCTGTAAATCACATTGTGACCAGCTGTAATCTGAGAGCATATAGCAATCTAGTATCTGAATTTTTTAATATAAAAAAGGCTGCGCTTCAATGATTAGGTGGCCTAGAACATAGGTCTTTTTAACATTTATATTTTATTGTGTTTTACAAATCTAGGTGAAATGATAATATATATTGCTAGTCCAGGTATGATATGCCATATGCTAATTAAATAAATATGTTTTTATTTATTTTAATATTGAAAAATGCCAAGAGCTACCCTTAGATAATATGGGTTGCCAATAACTTTTATAAATAAAAAATAACATAAATTAAAATAAAATAAGTTGCAGATTATCTGGGAAACGCCGTACCTAATTAATTCATTTGGGATGAGATATGCCAATACTTTGTTCAACACATCTTCAAAGAGATCACCGTCATCACTGTCTGGTACAAAATCAAATGAGGGGGGAGCAGAGGTAGTTTGTTCCTGATGCTCATAATGTGTCTCATGAGACAATGCTTTATCAGGCAAGACTTCATTAAAAGTTTCTGCCTTATCAGTAGGAATTATGGATTTGTTTCCTAAAATTAAGTAGGTGAGCAGGTTTTCTATTTTGGCTTCTAACTCTTGATCCTTCTCTTCACTTTCTGCTGTTTTCACAGCAGAACCTTGCTTAACCAGGTTCACCATCAGGCGATAAGTTCCTGGGTTCTTCACAACTGTATCAGTAATTAATTTTCTTAAGATGACAAATCGTTTCCTGGTTTCCAGTACTTCATCTTTCATAGTTCCCCACAGTTCCTCTTTCTCTGTTCAGAAAGAAGAAAAAAGGAAAAAAAGAAACAGGTAAGCAAATGCTATGAGTGGAACAGGTAACTGAGTTTGTTGATATTAATCAGTTTATTCAATTAGAATTAGATGTAGCTTACAGTTCAATCTGGTATCCATTTACTAATTGGATTAGTTCCAATTACTCTTAAGCAGACATGTATCAGATTATACAATGGATGTTACATAATCAGTACATTTGGATGATTAGATGTTATTATCCTCCATGTGAAGAAAAGATGCTAAAAATTTGGGTTGTTTGGCTAACAGGAATTTGTGGGGACAATCTACTTTTGTTTATTTATTTATTTGTCAAGCTTGTATAAGATAACAAATATACGTATAAACATGATTATGAATAAAGGAAATGGATATGAATAAATGGGGACAGTAGGACAGGGACGGTAGGCACTATGCTTATGCATGCCCCTTACAGACCTCTTAGGAATGGGGAGAGGTCTACTATAGATAGTCTAAGGTTAAAGTTTTGGGGGTTTGGAGATGAAACCAGAGAGTCAGGTAGTGCATTCCAGGCATTGACCATTCTGTTGCTGAAGTCGTATTTTCTGCAATCGAGTTTAGAGCAGTTTACATTAAGTTTGTATCTATTGTGTGCGGTTGTATTATTGTGGTTGAAGCTGAAGTAGTCATTGACAGGTAGGACATTGTAGCAGATAATTTTGTGTACTATGCTTAGGTCAGACCGAAGGTTTCATAATTCTTAGTTGTCTAAGCCCAAAATTTCAAGCCTGGTGGTATAAGGTATTCTGTTGTGAGCAGAGAAGTGGAGGACTCTTCTCGTGAAATATCTCTGGACTCGCACAATTGTATTAATGTCTGATATGCAGTGCGGGTTCCAGACAGATGAGCTGTATTCGATAATTGGTCTAGCAAAGGTTTTATATGCCCTAGTTTGCAATACAATATTACCGGAGAAGAAGCTTTGCAAGATTAGTTTAATGACTTTTTGGCAATGCTGTTACACTGAGCTCTGGCAGTTAGATCATTAGAGATGAGTACTCCAAGGTCCTTGACAGAATGACAGTCGTCTACGAGGTCATATCTGCCCAGCTTGTATTTGGTGTTCTGATATATTTTTTTGCCAATATGTAAGACAGAGCATTCGTTGGTTGAGATTTGGAGTTGCCAATTGTTTGACCATTCTGACAGAAAGTCAAGGTCTCTTTGTAGGTTAACAGTATTGTTGATGGTGTTAAATAGTTTTACATCATCAGCGAAGAGAACGCAGTTGCTTATAATATGATCGCAAAGGTCATTTATGTAAAATATAAAAAGTGTGGGGGCCTAAAACGCTGCCTTGGGGGACACCTCTGTTAACAGTTTTTCTGCTTGAAATGTAGAACCATATAGCTACCCATGGTGGAATTTTAATTAAGAAAGAAAGTGGCGTTTGCCACAGATAATATGTGGTCATTTGATAAATCATAGATTTCATCCATGGATTGTACCAGCTTTCTCCAACATGAAAACTATAGATCATAGAATTCCTAGCTAAAGGCATAATCAAGTGTCCCTATAAAAGAGGCATCATCTGTTGTAAAAGGTCCCATGATAGCATGGGCCCAGAACATTGGACACAATATTCACCTGGCAGATTGGGAACAGATATGGACCAGAAACCTTAAAATATCTAAATCTGTAGCATATAAAGAAATTTTTTACAAAATGAGTTATAGATGGCACTTAGCCCCAATTAGACTTGATAAAATTTATCCAAATTCGAATCCCACATGTTAGAATTGTAAAAAAAACACAGGGTACCTTCTTCCACGTGTGGTGGTTGTACTCTTATATGAAAACATTCTGAAATACAATACACAAATGGTTACTGGAAATACCTAACAAGACAATATAATTTACCCCAGAACTATTTCTCTTGGGTATATTTAAAAAAGATTATCATAAAAACATTAAGTATCTAGTTCTTCATATTATGACCGCAGCCAGGATAACCTTTGCACAACTTTGGAAAAATGCAGAAACACCACCGGAAAATGTAATTAAAATTTTTTACGAATGTGCAGAAATGGATAGACTTACAATGTATCTAAAGGACCAAAAAGATTCTGAATATTATACTACCTGGGAAAAATGGTATCAATGGGCTAAATTAAGAAAAGAAAGGAAATAGTGAAACCATAAGTAGTAAAATGTAAATATGTAAATAAAAACCTATATGTAATTATGATATGTGATATAGAATCAATTGTAATATGGAAATATGTAAATGAAAAATAATTTTGTGTGATTGTAGAAATGCTTAAGGAAACATGGTAATTGTTATTTTAAAGAAAAGTGTTGAAAATCAATAAAATTTATTTAAAAAAGAAAAAGAAAAGAGGCATCATCAATGCTTCTGTGAAAGGAAGAAAAGTAGCTCAGACTTCTCTAGGAAAAAAGGGCAAGTGTTGGTGATAGGAGGCTCAATCTCAGGGGAACAGATCAAAGATGTGACCGAGAACCTTATTAAAATAATGTGTCTCACAGATTACTACCCCTTTCTTCTTATTATTTATTTTATTTATTTTATTTATTTTATTTATTTTATTTATTTTATTTATTTTATTTATTTTATTTATTTTATTTGTCAACAAGTGCAAGGAAACAGGACACATGAAAAAATGGCACAAATAAATGGATATAAAGAAGCAAAACATAGCCATAAACACATAAAATGAGTACATACAAATGGATACAGTAGGACAGGGACGGTAGGCACGTTGGTGCGCTTATGCACGCCCCCTTAGGGACCTCTTAAGAAATGTGTAAGGTCCACGGTAGACAGTTTAAGGTAAAAGGTATGGGGTTATAGAAACGTCTTCACATAAGGATGAATGACAAGACATGAATCTAAAAACAATATTGAGAAATTATGAGCACTGGGCAAGAAGGTCAAGGAGTTAGGCACTCAAGTGGTGTACTTCCAATGAGGGAACTTCCAATCTGTACTTCCAATGAGGGAAGGAAGAATGCTAGAAATGAACCATCGGTACTACCAAGAGAACTTTGGATTCCTAGACCATGGTCTGTATTACCTACATGAAGGGATTCTGGCAAGGGATGGGCTGCACCTCACAAGAACTGGAAAGAATATATTCAGAAAACAATTGGCTCAATTTATCAGAAGGGCTTTAAACCAAAATGAGGGGGAAGAGTGACCAATCCTCAGGATCTTTAGGATTATTCCCAAGCATAAACCCCAAGACAAGCAATCAAACAATGAGGTAGCGGGTAATGGGAAAGAAGAAAAACTCAGATATAAATTAGGAGATATAAGATGCATACCCATGGTCAGCTGTAAAGGACTCAAATACCTATACATAATGCTCAAAGTTTGGGGAACAAACAAGGCAAACTTGAAGTACTATTACATGTGGGCAAGTCTGATATAATTGCCATTTCCAAAACTTGGAGTGGGATGAAATTCATGATTGGAATGTACTGATGGAAGGATAAAAATGGTGAAAATTAACAGACCTAACAAAAGAGGAAGTGGAGTTGCATTATACATAAGAGATCACTACATCTCTTCAGAAATGCACACAACCAAGAATAGAAGCCCCCAGAATGCATATTGGTCAATAAAAAGGAATGACATTGCCATAGGTGTATATATATCTATAAAAGAGCTGACTTTAACAAACTTAGAGTTTGGGAAGGATTCTATGGATGAAAATTTTAAAGGGGAAAACAACTCAATAAGCTTGGGAAACTCTGAAAAATATGATTATAAAAAGCCCAGTGAAGCTCAATACCACTGAAAAAGATAAACAAGAAATCCAAGAAGAAACCAGCATGTTTACACAAAGAACTCTTTGATAAACTGAAAAATAAAAAGGATAAATACAAAAATTGGAAAGAGGGGCACATAACTAAGGCAGAATACCAACAAATAGAATATGATACGGTAGTAATAGGCAGTAGAGAGAAAACAGTTACTTACTTCATTATTTGCATCTATCTTCATGCAAAAAGATAATACAGTCCAACCTACCAAAAACTTGGAATACAAATTAAAATAAGCAAGAAAATGGTAAGAGAACACCTGTCCTTTCTAGAAGAGTTCAAATCACTAGGACTTGACTGGTTGCAACATAGAGTTCTGCAGGGCCTGGCAGATGTGATCTCAAAACCATTGAATCATATATTTCAAACATCTTGGAGCACTGTGGAACTACCAGAGGACTGAAAAAAACGACGTGGTTCCCATATTTTAAAAAAAAGATCCAGGAAGCTACAGACCAATCAATCTGACATCAATACCTGGGAAGATCTTGGAAAAGATAAGCAAGCAACAGATCTGCAAACACCTATAAGCACGCAAAGTTATAACCAGAAAGCAACACATGTTTGTCAAAAACAGATCATGCAAAACAAATCTAATTTAATTCTTTGACAAAGTAACTATATAGTGGACCAGTGAAATGTAGTGGACATAACATATTTGAATTTCAGAAAAGCATTTGACAATTTATTTCTTGGTAAGCTAAAAAAAATGTGGGTTACAAAGCATGATGAATTTATAACTGTCTGACATACTGCACTCAACGTGTAGTCCTTAATGGAACTGCATCTATATGGAGGGTAGTACGCAGTGGGGTACCCCAAGGTTCTATTTTAGTACTAATACTCTTCAATATTTTCTCCAATATTTTCATAAATGATTTAGATGAGGTAATAGAAGGGGAGCTCATAAAATTTGCAGATGACACTAAACTGGCAGAGATAGCAGACACCCCAGAAGATAGGTTCAAAATTCAGATGGAATTTGACAGACTTGAACAGTGGGCCCTATCTAACAAAATGAAATTCAAAGTAGAGAAAAGTAAGGTTTTACATTTAGACAGGACAAAATCAAATGTACAGATAAGATTAAGTGAAACCTGGCTCAATAACAGTAGCTGTGAGAGGGACCTTGGAGTCCTAGTGGACAATCAATTAAATATGAGCCAGCAGTATGTGGCAGCCATCCAAAAAGCCAATGCAATCCTAGGTTGCATTAAAGAGGATATAATCAAGGCCATGTGAAGTACTAGTACCACTTTATAAAGTCTTAGTAAGACCACACTTACAATACTGCATCCAGTTTTGGTCACTATATATATATAAAAAAAGATGTTGAGACTGTGAAAAGATTATGGAAAGGAGCAACAAGGTAACTAGAGGGTTGAAGACTAAAATAAATAAAGAACAGTTGCAGGAATTGGGTATGTCTAGTCTATAGGTAGTTCTCAAGTTATGAATGTAATGGAGCCTGTCAATTACATTGATAACTGGAAGATTCGTTGGAGTGAATCACGTAAAATGAACATGAAACCTCCTGGATTTCCACCACAAATATGCAGGTCATTAAGTGCACATGTGGTATCTCAGGGTGGGGAAAACCATGGGGGGGGGTAACTATGGAACTGGCCACCTGCTTAAGACCATCCAAGGTCTCCCCCGACTCATGAGATACCGCATGCAATTGCTTCCCCCTCCCATCCTGCCACACCGGGTCATTTACCTTGCAAAGATCTAGCAAGCTCTCTCCTCCCCAGTGTTCTGCCCCAGCTACGGACCAGAGAAAACATAGCACACACGCAGTTTGTTCAAACCTATATTTAATTGATTAACCACTACTAATAAACTCGCTTAGTAGTGTCAACACACAAATAAATCTTAAATCAGTCTTTTCTTGAAAAAAAAACAGCTGTTAATTATACATCATTAACAGCTGGCATAAGTCCATAAAGTCATAAAGCAAAGATAAGTAATTAGCTCTGCATATTGCAGGAAGCTCACGGAGGTTGGCAAGATGCCTGGAATCAGTTCACAAAGCAGAAGCCAAAACAGATAAGCTGAGCAGAGATTTTCCAAACCAGAGGCACAGGATCGAACAAACTATCAAATGAGTTGTTTCCTGCAGAGTTTTTTCCATCTGCGTCATTCCTTAAGTAGGCTTGGGGAGTGGCCAATTAGCCCCAAGCCTACTCCTCAGGAGAGCTCCTCCTGAGTAGCCATTCCTACCTTTTGGCAGCTCTGCGTGCTCGTGCATTAAGAGGTTCCTCCTCTTCTTCCTCATCACTGCTGTGAGGTGCTGGAGGTTCCAAAGGCCTTGGCTGAACCTCTGCCTCTGGCACCAAGTCCTCACCAGCCTCCTCCCTGTCTGACTCAGGTGCCAGCTGCACAGGCCGTTGCGCATCACCTCATTGGCCTTGTCTTGGATGGGATCCACTATCAGCTGCACGGACTGCTGGTGGGTCACAACACCCAACCTCTCTGCGCACAAGATCACAGCCCCAGAAGCTTCCAGTCTTGGCACTCAAAATGTTTACGGGACACCAATGGGACTTTTGAGGCAGTGCGATTTCGCTGCGTCAAAGCATCCCATCAGCTTGCAAACATTTTACACAGAGATTGGAAGCTTCTGGGGACCATGCGAAATGTTAGCAAGCTGACAGGATCCTTTAAGGCAGAGAAATTGTACTGCCTCAAAGCGCCCCATCGGCTTGCAAATGTTTTGCATGGAGAATGGAAGCTTCTGGGGGCCTGGATCTCATGGCCTGAAGTCCCGTGATATCACGGTGCCCAGAAGCTTCCAGTCTCCACTCAAAATGTTTGCAAGCTGATGAGACAATTTGAGGCACCACAATTTCTCAAAGAAACCATGGCAGAGAGGAGACAGATCTTTGCATGGTAAAGGAGTCTGGTGCAGCAGAATGAGAGGGGGAAGCAATTGCGGGAAGTGGGGGGATAGACAAAGTGAATGTTGCAGTGCCTCTGCAGTCGTTTGTAAGGGTGAACAACCGTTTCTTATTTAACACTAATATTATATTAAAAAGAATCATAAATCTCAAAACGGGAAAGAGCCTAGTACTGTGATGGTGAACCTATGACACGCGTACCACAGGTGGCACGCGGAGCCATATCTACTGGCATGCAAGCAGTTGCCCTAGGTCAGCTCCAGCGCATATGTGCATGGTGGCCAGCTAATCTTTGGCTCACGTGGAGGCTCTGAAAGGGCATTTTTGGCCTCAGAGGGCCTCCAGGGAGTGGGGAAATGCGTTTTTGCCTCCCCAAGCTCCAAGAAAGCCTCTGGAGCCTGGGGAGGGTGAAAAATGGGCCTACCGGGACCACTGGAAGTCGGGAAATGGGGGAGTGGGGGAGTATCATGTCCGGGGCGGCAGCGCAGGGGGTCACACATGCATGCGCAGGGGGGTAGGGCTCATAGGGGGCATTGAATTATGGGTGTAGGTACATGCGTGCCCACTTTCGGCACCTGAGGAAAAAAAGGTTCGCCATCACTGGCCTAGTAAGTAGGAAGTTACGGTGGCTCTTTTCTTAAATAGATGGTGGTACAAGACGTATGATCAAAAATATATTATAGACCAATGGAAAAGTATTGGTATGCAAACCATCATATTTCATAAGATATTAAAATAGTTACTTTCATTTTTTCTATCTCAATATTCCAGAAAATGCCTGTACCTTACCTGTTAAGGTATGATCTTGGGCAGGACTGGACCAGAGGTGAAATGCAGCCGGCTCTAACTGGCTCACGTGAGCTAGTAGGGCCGACTGTGCAAAGCCCCACCCACCACGTCGACGTCATGACATTCCTTTTTTGAAATGATTTTCAGGCACTTTGTGCACACATTTGCGAACTGTTAGGACAGTAAGTGAATTTCAACCCTGGGCTGGACCACCTAATATAATCTTTGGATTAAATTTAAAAATTAAGTCCTTTAAATTTAAATGTTTCTGCTATTTTTTGGTAATTTAAGTAAAAAAAATCTGAGAATGAGAAGTAATATCTCAGTTATCACAAATCACAAGGTGGTGTTGGAAGAAATATCCTTCTGGGTTCAGTTCCAAGTGGGGAGAAAGACACTGGAAACATGGTGGCTTTTTGGAAAGATGGTTTTAATGGTGGACAGGATCACATGTCTTGAAGATGTATGGTGAAGGGAAAAAGGGGAGAGATGCTGAGAGTGCCTGAGTTTTATATCATCTCTGGGCTTTTGAATTTGAGCTTGTATTCCGATTGGTTGTCAGACTCCCATGAGACCATGCAGGGGCAACTCTGTAGGCTGTCCTGAGTCCCAAGCTTGGTTGAGCCTGCTGGGTGATGTAATCTTCCCAGGTGCCATGTGGTGAGTTCTGTTGATAGATGGGTAGAGGGCTAATCCAACCTTTGCTGGATCTTGGGTGAGGACATTTGCCTATGAATAGACCTACCTATCTCTTTATCTCTTAAGTGCGGACATCTGCTGTGGGCTATTGAGGATGGTGGGGGCTATTAAGAGTGAGTCTGTTTCCTGCCTAAAAACATGTTTCTCCATTTCTCATCCAGGGAAATATAATATTCTGCCTTTTTAATATTTCCCAAAATATTTCATTTTTCTATGAGAGAGGTGGGTGCTAACTTCCTACAGTGGAAAGGAAAAAACTACCTTGAATTCCAGACCTTTAGTTGCCTTAATGAGACCCTCTAGTCTACATTGCCTTGACTGAGCAATTAGAGTACTGGACTGGGTGACCAATAGTTCCAAGGAGGTTAGTCTCAAAAAGATAATATAAGATCTTTTCAATAGAGATGGGAAAAACCTATGTGGCTATTGGGGGCAGGGGGGAGGTTCTGTATCCTTGAGTTTATCATCTTTGGTCTTGGTTGAGGTTGCACATAGGGTCATTTTTGGGAAGTGATGTGTGTGCTTGGTTCGCTCGCTCCTGCAAAATGTGCACTTCCGTCGCAATGCGAACCGATGGGGAAGATAAGTAGAACCCACCCCTGGAAGAGAGTTTTCTCTGCTGCCACCTCCACTCTCTATAACAGTGATGGTGAACCTATGGCACGCGTGCCACAGGTGGCATGCGGAGCCATATCAGAGGGCACACGAGATGTTGCCCTACGTCAGCTCCAGCGCACATGTGCGCACTGGCCAGCTGATTTTCGGCTTTGGGGAGGCCCATTTCGCCCTCTAGAGCCTTCAGGGAAGCTTCCCTGAAGCCCTGGAGTGCGAAAAATGGCCCAAAAATGGCCCAAAACGAACTTCAGGTTTGCCCATTGTGCTGTTTTTTGCACTCCGGAGGCTTCAGTGAAGTCGAAGTTTGGCTGGTTTTTTCACCGTCCCAGGCTTCAGTGAGGCCTGTGTGCATGCGCAGGGGCGGGGTGTGTGTGCATATGTGCAGGGGGCAGCGCAGGGGGGGGCGCATGCATGGGGGGATGGAATAGGTGTGGGCACATGCACGTGCACTAGTGCGCACACACCCCTTTTTGGCACGCAAACCAAAAAAGGTTTGCCATCACTGCTTTATAATGTACTCCTCATAGAGGCAAGGTGGGGCCTCATTCTCCTGGCCTTTCAGGAGAGTCTGAAGAGCTGTCTCTGCCATATTGCGCTGCCATGTTGCTATATTGCTCCCCTCATCTTTTTCACTTTTAATGTCTTTGCCTCCTGATATTCAGATGCAATTTTTATGTTTTTATATTTTACTTGCACGCTGTCAGACTTGCTCTCTGAGGGAGATGGATTGTTTCTAAATTTGATAATAAAATAAAATAATAAAATAAAATAAACAACCCTATCACTTCCAAAAGAGTTAATATTTGGAACTGAATACCATAAATGATAAGAGAAATTAAGAAAAAAAAAAACCTGTCTGACTTAATCAATTTTATGGTGCATGCCAATGCTTTCTGATGCATCCATTTAATATGCAATCATTATTTTATAAATAAATTATTTACATCTGCCATACTCATTTATTGTTCTATCATTGGATCCCCACCCACCCAAAACCGGTCTACCTACATTAGAACAGTGAAAGATTGGAATGGATACAAAGTATTTTGGAAAACTGCTTTTGACCTACCGTACTTAATGTTATTTAAGTGATCATTCTTGGGGCAATCCCAGTTGGCGGTTTTTTTCATGCCTCCAGTGGAACCCACAATTTTGCGAAGGTAGTAGTTCATTTTCCTAGGCAATACACTGGATGAAAAAAAGAAGAAGAAGGTCTTCACACACTTTTATTATTACTTCTATAAGTTAAGATCTGTACCTCCAAGTTTGAGTTAATCTTTTCAATCGGGTGCCACAGTTTAGAACAATCTTCCCCTACTATGTTGGGAATTGTAACTTAAGACTTTTAGAAGGCAGCAGTTTAGGGAAATTGACTTTTAGATTTTTCAGATAGTCTTCTACTTGAGGAAAACTCTTATTTCCCCTGCACTCCCCCTCCAATACTTTACATACTTTACAACAGAGTTCTAGTTTGTGGTGAGGGAAACATTTGGTTTGGTTAAATTATTATTTGCTGGACATCATGGGAAGCCTCATTTGCCAATGTCATCAGGCTGCAGACTTTCAGATTCCAAGATCAAAAAGAAAGATCTCTGTGTCCATGTGGCTCAGAACTGGGTTGAAGTAATAAGGAGTTAAGATTCAGATAGCAAACAATGGTGGTAATTGCTTCCCAGAATATCTACCTGATTACTGATCTGATATTATATTTCCATGCAGCATTAGAAATCAATAGGAAGAAGCAAAAAGCCATAAGGAGGAGGGCCTCATTATTAGAGTTAAATTGTTACAGGCAGAAAAACAAGTATTAACACCAAAGCTCCTTATGTCTTGTGTGTATCTGGTGTTCTCCAGAAACTATGCAAGCTGGTACTACAACTTAGAGACTGTTCTTGACTTCAGAATTCAGCTACAATGGTAGAAACTTGCTAGAATCTGGTTTTATCAGATCCTTGGTACTTTTAAGAGATACAATGGCTCAACAGTTAAAAACTCTTGAGATTATCAGCTGGAAAGCTGACAGCCCAGTTCTGAGATCCAAGTGATATGTGACAGGGTAAGATCCTGTTCTTGCCCCATCTTATGCCAACCTAGGAGTTCGAAAGCATGCAAATGCAAGTAGATAAATAGGTAGCATTTTGGTTGGAAGTTAATAGCATTCCGTATCCCCTAGAGCAGTGGTTCTTAACCTGGGGTGCATGCACCCCTGAGGGTGCGAGAGAGCATTTCCAGGGGTGCAAGAGAAATTTCAATTTTTTAAAAAAAAAAATACGAACGAGGCGACTGTGTTTTTATGTTATATAGTAATATAATATAATATATAATAATATAATATATATATAATATAATATAATAATGTTATATAGTAATATATATTGTAAATAAACGCGGCATTTGTTTATGCAATAAATGTTTTTTCTTAAATAAAAAATATACACACATTTTTAAGGGGGTGCAAGAGCTTATTTTCAGATTCAAGGGAGTGCGGACCATTAAAAAGGTTAAGAACCGCTGCCCTAGAGTCAGACTTGACTGAACAGGGGAAACCTTTATCTTTACTTTTTGGTACATTTAGTTCAACAGATGTGCCTAACTTTAACTGGCAGTAAATTTTCAACCCTGCTTCTTAAGATTTTATTTATTTATTTATTTGGTAGCTTTTCTATGCCGCCCTACTCCCTCAGGACTCAGGGCGGCATACAACATTTTTTAAAAAACTCCAAACGAATTATTAAAAGCAATATACATACCATACATACATGGGGGAGACATCAGATATAAAATTGTCTCAACTCACCCCCCCACCTGCAGGGAGAGCCATGTCTTAATGGCTTTTCGGAAGTCCAGCAAGGTGGGGATAATTCGGATCTCTGGGGGAAGTTGGTTCCAGAGAGCAGGGGCCACTACAGAGAAGGCCCTCCCCCTAGGCCCCGCCAGTCGGCACTGTTTGGCTGATGGGACCTGGAGGAGACCCACTCTGTGGGACCTGACCGGTCGGAGGGAGGAATGCGGCAGAATGCGTTCCCGGAGATAGCCTGGTCCTAAGCCATGTAGGGCTTTAAAGATGATGATCAGCACCTTGAATTGTACCCGGAGACCAATGGGCAGCCAATGCAGCTGGCGGAGTATAGGTGTTACGTGGGTGTACCTTGAAACACCCACCACAGCATGCACAGCTGCATTTTGCACCAGTTGAAGTCTCCGAATACTCTTCAGGGGCAGCCCCATGTAGAGCACATTGCAGTAGTTCAGTCGAGAGGTGACAAGGGCGTGAGTGACCGTGAGTAGAGCCTCCTTCTCCAAGTATGGTCGCAATTGGTGCACCAGGCGAACCTGTGCAAAAGCCCCCCTAGCCACAGCCGTAAGGTGTTGATCTAATTTTAGCTGTGGATCTAGGAGGACTCCCAAATTGCGAACCCGTTCCGAGGGAGTTAATTTTTCTCCCTCAAGAACCAAGGAGGGACGGTCAATATAGTCCTTCGGGGGCAATATCCAGAGCCACTCATTCTTGTCTGGGTTGAGTCTAAGTCTGTTCCTCCCCATCCAAATCCTAACGTCGTCCAGGCACTGGCACATCACATCAACCGCCTCCCCGAATTTAGACGGGGTGGTGATGTACAGCTGGGTGTCGTCACCGTACTGTTGGAAACTCACCCTATGTCTACGGATGATCTCCCCCAGCGGTTTCATGTAGATGTTAAACAGGATGGGTGAGAGGACCGAACCCTGAGGCACCCCATAAGTCAGGGCCTAGGAGACGACCTCTGCCCACCTGCTAACACCGACTGCATCCTGTCAGCGAGATAAGAGGAGAACCACCGCAGAACGGTGCCTCCCACTCCCAACTCGCTGAGACGATGCAGCAGGATACCATGGTTGATGGTATCGAAAGCCGCTGAGAGGTCAAGTAGCACCAGGATGGAGGAATTACCCCCATCCCGGGCTCGCCAGAGATCATCCATCAGGGTGACCAAGGCGGTTTCTGTGCTGTAACCGTGCCTGAAACCCGACTGATAGGAATCTAGATGATCAGTTTCCTCCAATAACCGAAGGAGCTGAGAGGCCACCACCTTCTCCACAACTTTATCTATAAAAGGCAAGTTGGAGACCGGATGAAAGTTCTTCAAATCTGCTGGATCCAGGGAAGGATTCTTGAGGAGGGGTCTCACCACCGCAACTTTTAATGGTTGCGGTACGGAATCCTCCCTCAAAGAAGCATTGACAACCGCCTGGATCCAGCCGTGTGCCACCTCTCTGCTGGCCGAGACCAACCAGGAGGGGCGCGGGTCCATTTCCATTGGAGTGCCCCCCCTCCCTCGAAGAAGGCGATACGGCCGCCATTCCATCAGAGCGGCCGTCAGTGAGATCCGTCCACGAGGACTAGCGTGTTGTCAACTAGCCTGGATTGAGGTCTGGGAAGCGCCGAGGCGGCTGACCGAGAGCCGATTGACGGAGACGGAGGTGATAGTGTGGCCGCCTTTCCATCGCCCCCACCAGAAACAGTGCCTCCCTCTGTCTTCTGCTGTAACCCAGCACCGCCATTTCGGGGGCTTGAGTAGAAGATCAGTTACTGATTTGGTACACGACTTGCCTGGGAATTGTGGGGGGAGGACTGGAAGAAAGGGTGGTTTTCTCTGTTATGACCACGAGGAAGAGAAGAACACTTGCTATGAAGATCGATAGACTTAAGGTTGTCTTAAGGACTGGAGGTGTGCCCCTTCCTCTACGAATTTTAACTGAGAACATTTTTGCTATCTTGAGAACCCCCTTTTTACCTCTCCTCTCTGCACAGCACTTTAACTACCTCGACCCCGGGGGAGAGTATCTGTGAACATGTTTATGGATGAATAAATGTTTGGTGGTTGAGAATATGTATACATGAGTGAGCTGGGTGGTTGGACCCGGCCCCCCTCTGCTGAGTGTGGAACAGAAGCGGAGGGGGGTTCTGGCCCACCCCCAGGCTCAGTATGAATGGTACGTATGGCCTGCCGGGAGAATGGGGGACCAGTGGGGGGGAGGGGGATCTCTGGGGAGATGGGGAGTGAGAATATTACGGTCATAATGGGGAGAGGCAGGTATGCCGGGAGCAGAGGGGTAAGCCGCTCTCAGGGAACAAGGATTCGCTGTTTGCAAGCGATTCCTTGTTCTGGCCCCTCTGGTTTGGTTCCACCTAGCTCAACCCAAGTGCCTGGTAACCAGGGATGTCAGGGCCCTGGGCTCAAGCTGCTGCTGTTAAATGCCAGGTTGATTACCAACAAGGCCCCCCTCATTCGGGATTTAATCCTAGAAGAGGGGGCGGACCTGGCGTGTATAACCGAGACCTGGCTGGGCCAGGAAGGGGGGGTGCCCCTTTCGGAAATATGCCCGGACGGGTTCTCGGTTCAGCATCAGCCGCGACCCCAGGGAAGGGGTGGAGGAGTGGCTATTATAGCTCGCCAGAATCTGTGTCCTCGAAGGAGCCCTGCCCCAGAGATTGTTGGGTGTGAGACACTCCTTCTGAAGTTGGACTTAGGGGTTCAGGTGGGCCTTTTGTTAACGTACCTGCCTCCTAGCTGTGTTACAAAGGCCCTGCCTGTTCTGCTCGAGGCGGTTGCAGGGCTGGCGGTTGAGTTCCCCAGGTTGATGGTGCTGGGGGATTTCAATCTGCCATTGCCCGGCGAAGCCTCGGGGGCAGTCCAGGAGTTCATGGCTTCCATGACAACCATGGACCTGACCCAAGTAGTTCAGGGTCCGACTCATGAGGGTGGTCACACGCTTGACCTTGTGTTTCTCTCGGGGCAGTGGAGAGATGATCTGGGGCTAAGGGGTTTAGTCACAGTACCCTTGTCGTGGTCAGATCATTTCCTTCTGAGGTTGGATTTCATGGCACCACGCCTCCACTGCAAGGAGGCGGGACCGACTAAGTGGTTCCGCCCCAGGCGCCTAATGGAACCCGACGGATTCCAGAGGGAACTTGGGGAGATACCTGAATCCCTGGTACACAGTTCGTCCAAATCTCTGGTTGCCGCCTGGAATCAGGCGGCAGCGGGGGCTCTGGACCGGATTGCGCCTTTGCGGCCTCTCCGTGGAAGTGGATCCAGGAGGGCTCCTTGGTTTACCGAGGAACTCCGGGAGATGAAGCGCCACAAGAGACGCCTAGAGCGACGATGGAGATCTAGTAAAGCTGAGTCTGACCGGACACTTTTAAGAACTTTCATTAAGTCTTACTTAGTGGTGATAAGGGCGGCAAAATGTTCTCATTTTTCTGCTCTTATTGCGTCCACTGACTCCCGCCCAGCCGCCCTGTTTAGGGTGACCCGCACCCTTCTGGCTAAGGAGGAAGGCGGAGACCCCTTGCAGGGTAGAGCTGAGGAATTTTCTCGGTTTCTGGCGGATAAAGTCACTCAGATTCAGACAGACCTGGACTCCGATTGGGCAGTACAGGCCGAGATGACTGGGGCAGGTCTTAGTCCGGTTATATGGGAAAGGTTTGAACCGGTGACTCCTGAGGATGTGGACAAGGCCATAGGAGCTATGAGCTCCGCCACTTGTTTATTGGACCCGTGTCCTTCCTGGCTGGTTTCGGCCACCAGGGAGGTTTCACGCGGCTGGCTCCAGGCGTTGGTCAACGCTTCTTTGAGAGAGAGGTCCGTCCCGCAGCCCTTAAAAGCTGCGGTGGTGAGGCCCCTCCTCAAGAAGCCTTCCCTGGACCCGGCGGATTTAAAGAACTTCCGTCCAGTCTCCAACCTTCCCTTCGCAGGGAAGGTTGTTGAGAAAGTGGTGGCACTCCAGCTCCTACGACTGTTGGATGACACTGATTTTCTGGATCCCTTTCAATCTGGCTTCAGGCGCGGTTACAGTAAGGAAACGGCTTTGGTCACCCTGATGGATGATCTCTGGCGAGCCCAGGATGGGGGTCACTCCTCTATCCTGGTGCTACTTGACCTCTCAGCGGCCTTCGATACCATTGACCATGGTATCCTTCTGCGTCGTCTCGGAGAGGTGGGGGTGGGCGGCACTGTTTTGCAGTGGTTCTCCTCCTTCCTCTCTGACAGGAAGCAGTCGGTGTTGACAGGGGGGCAGAGGTCAAGCCCTAGGCCCCTACTATGTGGGGTGCCACAGGGCTCGGTCCTCTCGCCCATCCTGTTTAATATCTACATGAAGCCGCTGGGTGAGATCATCCGACGACACGGGGTGAGGTATCAGCAATATGCTGATGATACCCAGTTGTACATCTCCACCCCGTCTCAATTTGGGGAAGCCGTAGACGTAATGGACCGCTGCCTGGCCGATGTTAGGGTCTGGATGGGGAAGAACCGGCTAAAGCTTAACCCTGACAAGACTGAGTGGCTGTGGATATTGCCTCCTAAGGACTCGACCAACTGTCCCTCCTTGGTTCTTGGGGGGGAGAAATTAGCCCCCTCAGAACAGGTTCGCAATTTGGGTGTCCTCCTAGACCCACAGCTAAAATTGGAACAACATCTTTCAGCTGTGGCTAGGGGGACCTTTGCACAAGTACGTCTTGTGCACCAATTGCGACCCTACTTGGAGAAGGAGGCACTTCTTACAGTCACTCATGCCCTTATCACCTCACGGCTGGATTACTGCAATGCGCTCTACATGGGGCTACCCTTGAAGAGTGTCCGGCGACTGCAATTGGTGCAAAATGCAGCTGCGCGAGCTGTGGTGGGTGTACCTAGATGCACCCACGTAACACCTATCCTCCGCCAGCTGCATTGGCTGCCCATTAGTCTCCGGATCCAATTTAAGGTGTTGGTCGTTACCTTTAAAGCCCTACATGGCTCAGGGCCAGGTTATCTTCGGGACCGCATCCTGCCGCATACCTCCCTACGACCGGTTAGAGCCCACAGAGTCGGCCTCCTCCAGGTCCCGTCGACCAAACAATGTCAGCTAGCGGGACCTAGGAGGAGGGCCTTCTCTGTGGGAGCTCCCTCCCTGTGGAACCAACTTCCTCCAGAGATCAGGACCATCCCCACCCTACTGGCCTTCCGGAAAGCAATAAAGACCTGGCTCTTCCGGCAGGCGGGGTGAATGATATACTCTTTTAATTTTTAACTTTTGTATTTTCTGTATTTTAATTATTGCATTGTGTATTGTCATATATTTTAATGAATTTTCTATTTTGTATTGGATCTACATGCTGTGAGCCGCCCTGAGTCCCTAGGGATTGGGCGGCATAGAAATCCATCAAAATAAATAAATAAATAAAATAAACAGGTGGCAGAACTCATAGCCCCCACAGCCTTGTCCACGTCCTCAGGAGAAACAGGCTCAAACTCCTCCCATAATGTTAAACCAAGACTTGCCCCTTTCAACTCAATGGACTCTGCCCAGCTAGAGTCCAGGTTCGACCGAATCCGAGCGACTTTATCCATCAGAAACTGTGAGTATTCCTCAGCTCTACCTTGCAAGTGTTCCTCGCTCCCCCCTTTTGCAAGGAGGGCGCGAGTCACCCTAAACAAGGCAGCTGGACGAGAATCTGCGGATGCAATAAGAGCGGAAAAATGAGATTGTTTTGCCACCCTTATCGCCACTAAATAAGACTTAATAAAAGTTCTTAAAAGTGTTCGGTCGGACTCGGTTTTACTGGCTCTCCAGCGTCGCTCCAGACGTCTCTTGTGGCGTTTCATCTCCCGGAGCTCCTCGGTAAACCAGGGAGCTTTCCGGGATCCACTGCCGCGGAGAGGTCGCAAAGGCGCAATCCGGTCTAGTGCCCCTGCTGCTGCGGTGTTCCAGGCAGCCACCATCTTTTGTACTAGAAAGAACCTTGGCATCTGGCTGAAGTATATGCTCTATATATAATATTTTTGTGTTAGAAAACTGAAATTCCACAAGAAACAAAACATTTTGTAATGTTCAAAGGGGAAAGCATGAAATTGTGCGTTATAGTGATAGCTGAAAAGAAAAAAAAAGTACACATCAATTCAATCCCTGCTAATTTCACATGGAACTGGGAAAACGTTTAAAACTGTAAAGCTAGTATGAATCAGTGGTTGTGTTCACATTCTCCATAGCAAACTCAATTAGAGTTCATCCTCCTGCCAGGAAGGGAAGGTGAAGAAGAGAGGTGACCCCCTTAGATCACAAGGAGATCACTAACTCCTTGTGTGATCTGGGGGAAGCTCTCAATCCAGTAGGGAAGAAATGACAACCACTGTGTGCTATCCAAGGTTGTGACAGCCTGAAATGGAAAAGAATGGGGAAAGATTGAAGAACAGTGTGGAGGCTGGATGAGAATTTTTTGAACTTTTGAACTTCTATTTAAACTGCCCCTTTCTAAAAAAAAAAAAAGGCTGAGTGACAGTGGGGCTGGAAAAGAAGTGGGGTGGTTTGTTGATCTTCCATCCCCTGAAATAGTTGTGAATAAGCACAGAGCTTAAAGAGACCTGAGTAAGAAATTTGGACTGTTTGATTAATTGGATGTTATAAATGTTAAAGAAGATTGGATTGGTTACAGAAGGAGTTAACTAAGTGGATATTATTGGATTAAAACTTTGTTTAGGGAACTTGCTTCTGAAACTTTTAAAGAAAAAATGGCTATGCAAAGCAAGTTAAGGGAGAGTAGAAGAGAAACAGTGCAACAGCGACATCTTCTGGCCAAAAAAAAGACCCAGAGAGAAAATGAGTGAAAGGAAAGAAATTAAAGTGGATAATAAGTTTGACCTTGAGCAGCTTATTGGAAACATTGTTGCAAGAATACTATGAGACTTAGATAAGCTGCCTGCACCTGGGAATTTTTTATAGAGAAAATTATACAGAAAGAGAGTGGAAACAGTGTAAGTTGTAAACACTGCAGCCCTCTGACTGGATATGGTTTTTAGCAGCTGAACAACTGAGCAACTGGAACTGGGAAGTAATAGAGGTTGCTTTTAAACAGAATAAGATTTTTATACATTAGCCTTCAACTCTTCTCCCAGGGATTCACAACTTCTTGGATATATTTTGGGGTATCTTGGTGGGCCTTGTGGATTACAATTTGGTGAACGCTTGTGGATTACAGTTTATAACTTTGTGGATTATAAATATATAAGTGACTAAAAAGAAAGAAAGAAGAAAGAATATAATTGTTGTTGAAAAGACTTGGACTATGGATATTTTGGAGTTGTGAAAAATAATTTCCAAAAGCAGGAAGTGATGAGATTTGAAAAGAAGAACTGGGAATAAGGAAGGAAAGTGTTGGATTATATACTTTATAAGTTGGAAATAGTATTAACAGTGTTTTGACTTACAGTATTATTGATTGCTGGGTTATTGATGGCTGGTCTTTGTTAAATAATCATAATTATTTAAAATTTGGACTATTTTATATTATCAAAATGACAAGCAATATAAATTCAAGTAAATCAGGGATGAAAACCCCATCATCCACACCATCATCAGTGGCATTCTCTGTGACATCAAGCCTGGCAAGCCAGGGCTCCATAGACATTATGCTCCAGAATGAAAGATTTAACACCTTTCAGGCAGAGATGAAAAATATAATTCAACTAATGCAGGAATCATTACAAGGAGCTATGGCAAAGACTCATGAGGGCATGGCAGATAGGATGCAAAAGATGGAACAAAAAATGGAAGATAAAATAGACAATATTCAGCAAATAATTACTAAAAATGAACAATGGATCCAGAAAGTGGAAGAAAGGGCAGAGCAAACAGATAAGAAAGTAGAAGAGATGGAGAATAACTTATCCAATGTAGACCAGGATCTGGAACGATCCATAATTATGTTGGAAATGGATAAGGCAAAATATTTTTTAAGATTTCAAAATATTGAAGAGGAAAAGGGGGAAGACCTTGTGGAGAAAATGGCAGAACTACTGGCAGAAGCGATGGAGATAGACAAACAGGAAGCTCGCTATGGGATGGAAGAAATATTCAGAGTATACCAGAGATGGAATTCAGCAGGTTCTGACAGGTTCTGGAGAACCAGTAGCGGAAATTTTGAGTAGTTTGGAGAACCAGCTAATACCACCTCTGGCTGGCCCCAGAGTGGGGTGGGAATGGAGATTTTGCAATATCCTTCCCCCAGAAGTGGAGAGAGAATGGGGATTTTGCAGTATCCTTTCCCTGCCACACCAACCAAGCCACACCCCCAGAACCAGTAGGGAAAATTTTTGAATTTCACCCCTGGAGAATATAAAAGCTATGCGAGAAGAAATAAACTTCATAGGGAGGTACATGTGAGATTTTCAAAGAGGGCAATGAGAGCGGGAATATTTCAAAGTGCAAAGATACACCACTGAAATATAAAGGAAGAGAAATAGTAGTCTTGAAGCAGATACCCAGAAGAGTAAGAGATACAAGGAGACAATACCAATTTTTGACAAGACAACTGATCAAACATGGGGTAAACTTTAGATGGCCAATACCTGAGGGAATACTGGTGACCAGGAAGGAAAAAAGACAGACTCGGCACAGTGGAGAGTGCACAACAATTCTGTAAGTACTTTATAGCACATGAAGGAGAAGAGAAAAGGGAGCAAGCAGAGATGTTGGAAGTGATAAAAGAAGGAAACACACAAGAAAAAGAAATTGGAACAGAGGAAAAAGAGAGAAGGGAAAGAGAAGGAGCAAGATAGTAAGAAAAGAGAGAAATAAGATCAACTAGGACAACAAAACCTATTTATAAGTAAACAATGGAAGAAGAAATAAAACTATTATCAATTAATATAAATGGACTAAACTCACCAATGAAGAGAAAAAGAATTTTTAATAAATTAGAGAAATCAAAATTAAATTTAATTGGCTTGCAAGAAGTGCATATTAAAAAAACAAGATTGTAAGCTATTAGAGTACCCCAAAATTGGGAAACTATACTTTTCATTATCACAGCAAAAGAAAAGAGGGGTGGCCTTATGTATCAAAAAAAACAATAAAGGCTAGACAACTCTTCGCAGATGAAGAGGGAGAATACTGAAGATAGAGATAACAATAAACCAAAAACAAATACTGCTGATTGGGATATACGCACCCAATAATAAGCAAGGTGAGTTCTATGGGAAACTACACAAGAAAATAATTGAATTGGAATATGAAAATATTTGTGTTGTAGGAGATTTCAATGCAATTGTGGATACAGAACTTGATTATAAGAGTAGTAAAAAAGCTAGGAAAACACTTCAAAAAAGCATCTCTAAAATGACAGTGGAATTAGGAATGCAAGATGTATGGAGAGATACACACCCTAAGGAAAATCAATACTCGATTTACTTGCATAAATCTTGGTCCAAAATAGATATGGCATGGATTGACATCAGAATTGAAAGCATGTGTGCAAGAGATAGAAATAGAACCCAATGTTTGGGCAGATCATAATCCAATGAAAATTGTATGGAAAGAACAAAAAAGAAAATGGACATGGACATTAAACCAAGCAATATTGCAAGAAAAAATGTTTACACAAAAAAATGGAAAAAGAATTGGATTTTTTCTTTAAAGAAAATAGGAAGGAAGAAACCTCTCTACAAACTGTATGGGACACTGTTAAAGCATATACACCAGAGGTGGGTTCCTCCCGGTTTGCACCGGTTCTATGGCTACACAGCTTGGGAGGAAGCGAACCAGCAGCAAGGTAAGTTAGAACCCACTCCTGATACACATAGGGATTAGCAATAACATATATGGGAAAGAAAAATAAGAGGAAGAAACAAAATAAGATAATGTTAGAATAACATAAAAGACTAAAATTAGAATTACAGAGAGAACCACAAAAAAGGAATTGAAAAATCAAATAAATATAATAAAGCACAAAATGAACTTATTGGAAAAAGAAGAATTGGCATATAAAATCAAAAGTGCAAAACAAAACTTCTTTGAAAATGCAAATAAGCCTGGAAGATGGCTGGCATACAAGAGAGAAAAAAAGTTGATACATTGATTAACTGATGAGAAAGGGACTCTTCACTATCAGAACGAGGAGAAAAGAGCTATTATAAAAGAGTATTATAAGAAACTCTATGATAAAGAGGAAGTCCTGGAAAATAAAATACAACAATACCTGGAACAATCTGACCTTCCCAAGATACCAGATACAGTTAGAGACATATTGAATGAAAGGATAACTATGATGGTAGTGATAGAAATTATTAAAGAGCCAAAAAAGCAATAAAACTCAGGGGTCTGATGGGCTACTGGCAGAATTTTATAAACAACTAGAAGGGGTATTAAGCCCAGTGATGGTGGAAGTCTATAATGAAGTATTATTAGAAGCAAAAATACCAAACTCATGGAAGGAAGCAAATATTACTCTTATACCGAAAGATGACTCAGATCTAACAAAGATAAAAAAACTACAGGCCAATATAGTTATTGAATGCAGATTATAAAATATATGCCTCAATAATAGCAGAGAGACTAAAAAGGTACTTGGATGAATTTATACATTCAGACCAGAATGGATTTCTACCAAAAAGACAGATTAAAAACAACACAAGAATGGTTTTAAATACTTTAGAGTATTATGAGATGCATCCGGGAAAATAAATGGTGTTGATGTTCCTAGAAAGCATTTGACAACGTCAACTGGCAATTCATAATAGTGCAATTAAAATACATGGACTTTGGGGAGAGGTTTATTAACATAATTAAGCAATATATCGTAAACAATTAGATAAAGTGATAGTAAATGGAGACATGACAGAGAATTTTGATATTAAAAAAGGCACTAGACAGGGATGTCCACTGTCTCCACTACTATTCATACTGACTTTGGAAGTGTTGACCAGGAAAATTCAACAAGATGAAGAAATAAAAGGAATGGAAATAAAAAAAGAGAAATATAAACTACAGGCATTTTCAGATGACTTGGTTTTCATACTAGAAGACCCTATAGAAACTGGACTGAAACTTATTTTAAAAATAGAAGAATATGGGGAAGTAGCAGGTTTGAAAATAAACAGGGATAAGACAAAGATTCTAGTCAAGAATCTCACAGACCCACAAAAAAGAGGGCTTATGGAAAGAATCAACATACAGATAGTCAAAAAAGTGAAGTATTTAGGAATACAACTAACAGTAAAATGTGCAACAATCAAAGAAGATAACTACATGAAACTGATGAGACAAATTAAGTTAGACTTGGAGAAATGGAAAGACTTACACCTGTCACTATCAAGAAGAATAGCTACTATTAAAATGAATATCCTGCCAAGATAGCTATACCTATTTCAAACAATACCAATAAAATTGGAGAAAACATATTTTGAGGAATTAAATAAAATAATATCAAGATATATATGGTTAGGAAAGAAAGCAAGAATAGGTATGAAAATGTTACAGGAATCAAAGAAAAGAGGGGGTTTTGGACTACCAGATTGGGAATTATACTACAGTCCTCAGTACTTACATGGGTGAATGAATGGATAAGTTTGAGACATGTAAGACCATTAACATTAGAAGGGCATGATCTCTAACTAAATACTATGTAAGAAACACATTATTACTAGTCTGGACTAAGACAAAAGAACAACATTACTTGAAAATACCAATTTGGCTTTCTACTATGGAGGCATTGGTACATCCTGATGTTATCAACATTGAAAAAATTGTAAGATATAAAGATATATTGAATGACAAAGGGGAGTTAAAAACAAAACAGGAACTTAGTAGTCATGGGATAGATATAGCATGGTGGCCTCATTAACATTAACAGAGTTGGAAGGGACCTTGCAGGTCATCTAGTCCAACCCCCTGCCCAAGCAGGAGACCCTACATCTGCCTCTATCTAGGATCAAACTCACAACCTCCTCGTTATGAGGCAAGAGCTCCATCTCATATGCAGATATAATCTTTTTATGAGAAAGATGCTAAAACGTATGGGTTTAACAAAGAGTTAACAGATTTAGATCTGATATTGATTGGAACAGATGATAAATTGATAAAGAAATTATACTGTTATTTATTAAGTATTAAACTTGAAAGTGAGCAGGTAAAGGAGACAATGATTGCCTGGGCCAAAAACTTTGGATACTCAATAGAATTAGATAAGTGGCAGAAACTGTGGGATAGAAATATTAAATTGACAATGTTAACTGCATGTAAGGAAAATTTGTATAAAATTTGTATAAAATATAGATGGCATTTTGTACCGGCAAGATTGGCAAAAATGTTTAAAGATAGATCAGATAAATGTTGGAAGTGTAATCAAGTACCTGGTTCATATTACCACATATGGTGGACATGCCCAAGAGCAAGAAAATATTTGACAAAAATACACACATGGCTGGAAAAAATGATAAAACAACATATAGACCTGAAACCAGATATACTTTTGTTGGGCATTCTACCAGAAAAATATGATAAAAAGACTGCATATTTGATCCTGCATATACTAACTGCAACTAGAATTGTATTAGAATTATATCATATATCAAAAAGTCCTTCCTGTCAATGATTACTTCAGCTTCAACCGCAACAATATACAAGCACATAATAGATTCAAACTTAATGTAAACTGCTCAAAACTCGACTGCAGAAAATACGACTTCAGCAACAGAGTGATCAATGCCTGGAATGCACTACCTGACTCTGTGGTTTCTTCCCCAAACCCCCCAAACTTTAACCTTAGACTGTCTACAGTAGACTTCTCCCCATTTCTAAGAGGTCTGTAAGGGGCGTGCTTAAGCACACCACTGTGCCTACCGTCCCTGTACTATTGTCCTAATGTCCTCTATTATCGGTACTTTTTACTTATGTTATGTTTATACAGACAACTACTATCTTGTACATGTTCGACAAATAAATAAATAAATAAATAAAATAAATAAATAAACAATGGAAAAGTGATGAGATCCCAGCTGAGGGTAATGTAATTAAAAAAATACTAGACTGTGCAGAAATTGATAGATTAACACTTGCTATTAAGGATAAAGAAGAAACTGAATATTTTTTGATATGGGACATATTCTATCAATGGCTAGATAATAAAAACAGAAGTTAGAAAGGAGGAGATATAAATGGAGGAAATGGTATAGAGGAGAGTTGTTAAAGAAGATGATGTTAAATGTTAAGTATTAATGTTATTATGTTATTATATTATTAATATGATGGTGATGATCTATAAATGTGACTATCTAAACATAACTGAACCCAGAATACACACTGTTTGATAAAAACTGAATGTTATATAAATAAAACAAATAAAACATGGGAAAAAAAGTTGGTGTCAACTCTTATCAACCACATAGCCAGACTTTCTGAAAGATGATCTGCCACCTTATGGGTTCTCAGGTCTTCCAACAATACATTAGTCACCACAGTAATCTAGATTATCCATTGTTCTGCAGGTCATTCCCTTCTTTTTCATTCCACATTTCCCAGCATTATGAATTTTCAAGGGAGCTGAGTCTTCAAATAATATGTCCGTAATATGATAATATGGACTTGGACATGCCTTGAGTGAAAATTCTGAATTGGTTTGTGTTATGATCCATTTCTTGTTATCTGTGAGTGTGATATTCTCAGGAGTGTTCTCCAACATCAAAGTACAAAGGTATCAAAATTCTTTCTACCTTATTTCTGTAAAGTCCAACTTTCACTTCATCTTTGTAGATGTAGACACATCTCAGCATCAGAACATCTTTTCTAAGCTCTTCATTGTTCCATTAACGAGTGGGAGTCTGTGGCAAATTTCTTGATGACTATTCCAAAGGTGCTTTTTCAAGAGGAAAAGAAGCTGAAGAAACTTCTTGGATGAGAAGTGAAATGTCTTCAAAGAAAAACCAGAAAGTCCAGTTGCCTCTTGAAAAAGCACTTTGGGGACAATCATGACCTGGATGACTGAGAATCTCCACAGACTTTCTTGATGGCTAGTTCCTTTACTGTTGATAATTAATCCTAAAAGGCAGAAGCTATTTACCACTTCAACATCATAATAATCAATTCTGAAGTGCAATATACTAGGCTAAAGTATGATTGGCTTGTTCATAATTCAATGATATATATGCACAACCAAAGTAAACCAACTTTCTCCCTCCTCATGAGCTCCAAAACTCTTTGATAAACAGCCAGATTTGAAATTCAAATACCTGGGAGGCCCCAAATTAGGGAAAACTGGTGGTAGACAATATTATTGTAGGCTACTTGAGTAAGACAGAATTTCTACATTTCTATGAGTTTAAGACTCATACTGTGGTTTTATCTCAGGGATTACTTTCTATATTAACTGGTCTTTTCCAGACCTCCAGACACATCTGCCACAAACTCAATATGTACTAAAAGTATTTTTGTAGGCCACTTTTAATCCTAAACTCCCTATCACTGTTCACTGTTGCACATGATATTCCATGGATGTCCCTCTCTCCCTTACCTATAGTTCATGTTATATATTGTGAAAGAGCAAGATTGGTTACAAGGTACAAACTATCTGCAAGAGAACCTTAGCTGCCAGTTTGATGTTTATATTAATAAGGTTCTAAGGAACTCTGGCATATTTTGGAAAGCAATGTGGACAGAAAACGTTCTGGGAAAACCACCATATCCATAGCAAACATCCATGATAATTGAGCATCCTTGTCAGGAAATATGAATTAGTACCAACTTGAGCTACTAGTTTTAATATTAGTAAAATGCTTCCCATAAGGAAACATCTGCACTACCATTTTCAGATGTGTGGGGGGGGGAGACGGGGCAGTAAGATTTTGTCCATTTCATTTTGTCCTTGGGGGATACAGAAAAAGATGAATGTACTTACAGAGTTTTCAACTTCAAGGAAATTTTGAGCAAATTCTGCAGTATGTCTGGAGTTATTTCTGTAAAACTAAGGTCCCTGCAAAAAAGAACATGCAGACTTTTCCAAAGATAGGGGGAGATAGACAATTTGCAGAGCAGAGCTATGGTGAATACATTCATGAAGTTGAGTGGGAGACTTCATTTAATTGATTATCCCTTTATGACTGAGTTTACAACACAGTTAACTTACTTGTTAACTGTGTTGTAAACCCAGTCATAAAGGGATAACCAATAACATGAAGGCTCCCACTCAACTTCATGAATTAAACGAGCATCTACAGTCACAGAATAGGTAAAATTAGGTTATTTTAAATCTAACTTTATGCTTTTGTGGCTAAGCATGATCTATAATTCCAGCCTGTTTGTTTACAGTTCAATGCACCAAACAAACACAATGCATTTCAGTAGCCATTTTTCATACTTAACAACCAATTTAAGGGTTATGAATTCAAGTTTATCTGATTGGATTGTTCAAATATAAAATGAATAAGTATTACTATTTCCACTGTTCTGAGCTCTTTGGGGAAAAGGACACAAATAACAATATAGTAATTTAAAAGTAATAAAATGATTTGATCAGCTGCTGTAAGAAGATAGGAAAGGGACTGCTGTTGCTGAACAATGCTGTACACAACATTTCATCATGCAAAGCTGAATGGAAGCTGATTTTCAAATGCCAGGATATCAGTCGTCCACATGTGAAGCAATGTTTAAAATAAGAAAATGAATACACATAGAGATTTTTCTTGCTATTAAATAATCACAGCCTATCACTGAGATTGTTGGCATTGGTTTCCATAGGAGTGTCAGGAGCCTCTGTATAGAGATTAAGGGGCTGGCCTGGGCATTGGGTGACCCACCTTCCAGTCTCCACTTAATTGTCCAAACTCTATGGGTGATTTTGGATCAGTCACTCATTCTCAGTCATCGTACTTCACAAGGCTTTGGTTGTAAGGGAATAAATCGGTCTTATGATAAGTTCATACTAAATAAAAATACTGTTGATTTTGAACAAGACTTGAGCTTCAATGCTTAGTCTAAAAATTATCTTTATAAATCAATTTGTCTACAGTCTTCCAGTGGATACAAAATATATTGGGATGATTCCTTTTGCCGTGTATTGGCACAAAAACAAACATAGAATTAAAGCAACTTAATGTAGTTCGATGGATTCATTCATAAATTTCAGCCTAGGCATGAGATCCAGGAACCAAGATTAAAAATCTATCATTAATGCAATTAAATGCTGCCAACTGCAAAAACAATATATACAGTGTTTCCTTATTACTTTTCCTCTTTTTTACATAACCACATAATGCATGTCTATTTTGTTTTGTCCACACAAAAATAACTCCTCACAAAAATCACTGTGAAGTTATTTATTGAACAGTTATAATCTTTTCCTTGAGACCTCAAGGCTATTTACCTGGCAGTCTCAATGAAACTTAGTTCTAGTCTTCTTGTGGGATCTTTTTCCTGATCTGGACAACTGACAGCTAAGAGTTAATGACTGGTCCATGGTTATGCTATGAATTTCATGGCTGTAAGAAAATCTGGACCTAGGTTTTTCTAACCCTAATTGAGGGCCACACTGATCTTCAGATATAATAGTCCAAGCCAACTGAATCAGAAAAAAATGCTGAATACTTGTTCCAGAGCAAACAAACCCTTAATAAAGCCAAGAACAACTTCACACATACAGGAATTCCATTGAGGGCAATCTGTAGAAATGGGAATCCTCAATTTCTCTCAGTGGATTGTCGTTGAGAATCCTGAAAGAAAGCTGGTTATCAGTTTGGCAAAATTGAGAGTAGCAGAATAAAGCAGGAAAACAAGCAACAAATTACATTTTCTTTTGGTCTTTGACCTTAAATAACATTATTATTAATTACCAATCCTACTAGTAAGAAGAAGTAATAAGCAAAAGAAATTTTAGGCAGGATACCAGAGAAAAGAAATATGAATCCCGTATATATTAACATATTTACTTTATCCCGTAATATATACGGGATATACTTTATCCCGTATATATTAACATATTTACTTTATCTGGTTAGAGTGCAGTACTGCAGACAACTTCAGCTAACTGCTAGCTACAGTTCGGCAGTTCAAATCTTACCGGCTCAAGGTTGACTCAGCCTTCCATCCTTCCGAGGTGGGTAAAATGAAGACCCAGATTGTTGGGGGGCAATATGCTGACTCTGTAAACCGCTTAGAGAGGGCTGTAAAAGCACTATGAAGTGGTATATAAGTCTAAGTGCTATTGCTATTGCTATCTCTCTGTATTGTCCTAGCTTGCCAAGCATCCTTGTTTTCATCACACCTATACCCATCCTATATCTTGCCTTTATAATTTTTTACTTCTCTCTTTTGAGACCCGCGTCAATGCCATCCAGTCATGTTTTCCTCTTCTCCCAGTCCTCTTTCTTCGTGTATTTTGCTTTGCATTTCAATTCTCATTCAGTCTAAACCATCTCTACATGCTGGCTAATTACTTTTGTGTTTAATCCACATTTGTTCATCATCGATTCCTTATGGGGCCTATTATTTCTTTTTAAGAAGCAATATACTTGTTACGTAACCCATTTCCACTGCATTTGACTTTTTATATTTATCTGGCATACTTAGTTCTCCCTTTCAGTCAAAAAACTGGCATGCTCTTATACTCAGCAACGTTCACTGAGTCTTCAAAAAACCTTTCATGGCTATTTCTTCCATTTTCCTTTAGAGTTATCCAAGTTAATATTTGCTACTTTTTACGGTAAGGAATTTGTCTGCTTTATTGTGCACCAGATGCATTCAGGTGTCCCAAATCTATTTCTGCTTGTTCCTTTGTTCCTGTTTTCCCTTTCTGTTTTCCTATTCAATTGAAGAACAGGTTCCTTTTACCACCAAATTTATTTGAAAGCTTTTTTTTAAATCAGCCTCTCATTTCTGAGCAATCTCCTTTGAGGTCACTATGATTGCATGTATGTTAAATGTAACAATAATGTGACCAATGTTCTCTACTTGTTCCATAAGATCTTGCGCTAGATTATGGGCATTTTTTAAAGATTAAAAACTGGCTAGTCGGACTTCCTGTGGTGATGTCGAGGTGGCGCAGAGGGGAGAGGATGAGCTCCATCCTTTAACCTCTGATTTTTCGTGCCTGGGGACCCTTCGAAGGCATGCTGTGTTCAGAGGACTGTGCAAAATGGAGGGGAAGCCCATGGGACAGCATGGTGGAAAGCAACTGCTTGCTGGAATGAGGGAAACCCTCCTTAACACGGCACGAATACAATCTGTCATGTCATTTTGACATGGCATATCTGAGGCCGCGACAACCACTCCAGCTTTGGGAAGTATAAAAGTGAGTAGCAGACTGTGCTCATTCCTGTTACTGTGGACTTCGATATGGGTAGTGATTTGAACTAACAAATTGAGCAAATTCCAAAGATTTTGGGCGAAGGGAGTGAAGCTCTGGCAAGTGTTTAAGTGGCAATTGAAAGAGACGAGATGAGATTACTTAAAAAGACTTTGCTGGCAAAGTAAAGGCTAAAAAATTCAAAGTGAGAGTGAAAGTGATAGCACGAGGACGAAAGAAGAAAAAACAGAAATAAAAAAGGATTAAAAGGAAAATAAAAACTTATGCTGCAGTAATAGAAAATACTGTAAAGAAAGTGAATTTAAACTCAGAGGAAAATGGTGGACTGGGGAAAATAATTAGAAGACTTTCGGAACGGGCAGCGAAGGAAAGAATTAGACTGAGGAGATCAGCATAAGAAGAAATGATAGCGTTTGACTCGGAGATCAAGATTGAAAGTGAAAATGCCAGAAAGACCTTTTGCAATGTTAGAGGAGAAAAAACATTGAACCTGAGTGATTAGAGGTGGTGGAGACTCCGAAGGTGATACTATAAAGAAGATTATTGGAAGTTTGAGAAGGTAAAAGACTTAAATAATAGACTTGCCAAAATATAAGTATCAAATGGACTGTCTTACTACAGAGACTAGTGGATGCATATAGAAGCTTTCCTCAACATTAACTATTAACATTATTTACAATACTAACTTTATCTTTATCTTTATATATTAACGGTATTAATTTAAGATATTAGGATATAAGCATTTAAAATATTAAGATCATATAGGAAATTTACTTATTAGAATTGATTTAGTTGATTAAGTTAATTAATTAATTAATATAATTAATATAAATAAGGGATTTTTTTAGGTACAGAATGTATATGGTATATCTTTAGACTAACCCAACAAAGAATATTGATAGAATAATATACTGTGGGAAAGCAAGGTTGGAAACCAAAAAGGAATTATCAGTAGGGGGAAAGTGGTAAATGGTAATCTGGGAAATAATATATAAAATACTAGAACAAAAAGATAGAGTCCTAAAAGAAATGACGAGTACCACCACCATAATGCTGAGGACAGGAAAAAAGATGATATCTATCCAGATGAGGGTAGTAACTTCACCGGGATCCCAGAAAACAATAGAAGAGACTCTACCCATGGAGAAAACAAATGTAAACCTGACTCTACAAATGGTGCAATCGACTCTTTAAATAATACAAGAAATGATGTTAAAACTCCAGGAGACGATGACAAAAGGTCATGGGGAACTGAGAATGGACAAACAAAACCTAGACAATAAAATAGGCTTGATCCAAAACGCAATACAAAAAACGAACAGAAAATAAAAGCGGTGGAATTAAAGCTGAACAAACGGATAAAAAATTAGATCAAATTGACCTAAAAATGAAAGAAGCAAATAAGGATCTGGAAAATTTGTTAATCCACCTTGAATTGGATCGAGCCTCCTTTTATCTCAGATTCCAAAATGTAATAGAAACAAAAGATGAGGATCTGGGGGAAATAATGGGGGGATTAATCGCAGAATTTTTTCAGAGGGATAAAGTAGAAATAATACATGAAATGGACGAAATCTATAGGGTCCATACTAATTATGCGAAGAAACACCATCTCCCTAGAGACGTGCATATACGATTTGCATGAAAACAAGTTAGAGATATTATTTACAAATTGACAAGAGAAGAACCCATGATTTATAAAGAAAAAGAAATCATAACACTGAAACAGATCCCTAGACGAATCAGAGAACAGAGAAAAGATTATAGATTCCTAGCAACCATATTGAATAGGAAAAATATATTATTTAAAGGGATTATATCAGAAAGAATGTTAATAACATGGCAAGGAAAAAAATCAAAATAGATAGTTTAGAAAATGTGAAGGAAATGTATGAACAATTAGTGGGGACGGAGGAAGAATCAACTAGTAGAAGAGGTTGGAAATAGAGAGTCTAGAACAGTGATGGCGAACCTTTTTTGGTTCGCGTGCCAAAAGGGGGGGTGCGCGCGCTAGCGCGCGCTCACATACCCACACCCATTCCCTCCCCCCACACATGCGCACAAACCCCCCCATGCTGCCCCCTGTGCTTGTGCACACACACACACCCCTGAGCAAAGGCCTTACCGGAGCCTGGGACGGTAAAAAATGACGAAACGGGCAAACCGGAAGTTCGGAAAACGCACTTCCGGTTTGTCTGTTTAGTCGTTTTTTGCATTAGGGGGCTTCACGAAGCTTCCCTGAACCCTCTGGAGTGCAAAAAACAACACAACGGCAAACCGGAAGTGCGTTTTTCCAAACTTCCGGTTGCCATGGAGCTGACAGGGCAACGCCTTGCGTGCCCTTCGATATGGCTCCGCGTGCCACCTGTGGCACGCGTGCCATAGGTTCGCCATCCCTGGTCTAGAACCATGATGGCAAACCTATGGCACGCATGCCACAAGTGGCACGCAGAGCCCTCTCTGCAGGCACGCGAGCCGTTGACCAACTCGGCTCCACTGCATATGTGCGAATGCCTCCTGCCGGCCAGCTGATTTTCAGGTCAGACAAGCTCATGCTTTCTCCTCACTTTCTGCAGCTCATGCCTTCCCAGATCTTTGGAGTTTCCACCTCACCGCTGTTTGGGAACGCAACACTTTCTCCCCCTCCCAGCTCCATTTGGGGATGGGAGGCTTCCCTCCCCCAGCTCCATTTGGGGAAAGAGGCTTTTTCCTATTCCCAGCCCCGTTTGGGGAAAGAGGCTTTTCCTCCCAATTGGCAAATTGCCTCCAATTGGCAAATTGCTTGGAGGCAGAGGCCTTTTTTCCTTGTTTTCCTCCCCCAAAACTAAGGTGTGTCTTATACTTCGGGGCGTCTTATACTCCGAAAAATACAGTAAGTGATAATATATCCCTAGATTTAATTTATATTTGTAGCCATATCCATAGTGATTCTTTGGGGAAATCAAGTTTTTCTAGCACATTGGACATGCTGTTCTTGATACAAAGCACAGCAGAATTTCCAGTGCACCCGTTTTTGTTATTTATATAAAGGTGAGATCCAGGAATGAGCATATCTACTCTCTTTCTCCATTTATGTCCTCCATTTATGTCCTCATTCTAAAACCAAACACAATATTTTAACTCCCCCCCCTCTTTTGCCTTAGAAGAGTTGAGCATTGTTACAGAAACACTAATATACCCAATGTTCTTTTTGATGTGAGCCCTTTTCACAGCCTTTTTGTCTCCTTCCCATCACCTAACAATCATGATATCCATTAGACAAATTTAATATTAACCCATCTGTTTCTATTGATCAAATCTCTCACATCCACTACACAAGATGATGTGACTTTATCACTTAGGAGTTCAATTCTTCCTAAAGAATACATTGCTTACTTAGCTTTAAAGATTTCCTTCTTCTTTAAGACCCTTGTTCTTCCAATAACAAAACTGTCATCCTCGCAGTGGGATAAACATAACCCATTGTCTGTAGGTTATTCTTATAGTTTTTCTTTATAAGACAAATATGTACTCCTACTTAAATTCTTATTTGGTCTTCTCCCAAAATGATCCTATTCCATCAAAGGCTATTTCTCAAATTTTACAGACTAAACAATAAATTTAATACTAGCTAAAGTTGAGAGAATCCATAGGATCTCAGAGGGCTGCCTTAAAATTTTGTCATATTTTGGTGACTTGCCTTAAGGACATATTGTAGCAACAATGAATTGAAGGATCATTGTGCGCTAGTAATGCTGTGAATCTGTTGTATATTTGTATAGTTAAGTAAGAATTTATCACAAAATGCTAGTTATTACTTACTCCAAGGATGGAATAATTATAGGCCAAACTTGTGCTATTGGAAAAGTGAGGTGTAAAATCATAACAATATTTTAAAAATATCCCAGATATGCCTGGTAGGTTTGGAGATCAGGACATTTGGCTTGGAGATCAACTTAGAAGCTGTTGGATGTTCCTACTCAGAGCTATCCTTTAAAAGAATAGTATTTGGGATGAAATCTGTCAAACAAGCCTGCTAATCTCCTGCAGGCATTAGCGGAGACTAATTTTTTAGTCTCATTTTTAGAAACCATTAGTCTCACCCACTATGTGAAAGAGTTTCACTTTTACTTACACCGTGGATAGAAAGAGCATCCCATGCCAGGCCTGAAAGGTCCCTTGCATTATCCGCAAAATATAGTTGCCACTGAGATCGCTGGAAAGGAAATTGAAGAAAGAGAACTATGTAGAGTATCTTCCAACTGTATAAAATAAAAAACACATAAAACAAGGCAGAACAAAAGGAACTTTTTTTTCTTCCTCATTGAATGGGGGTGTGAGAATTGCATTGCAGCCATATATGAAGTTATATCTTCCTTTTTCCAGTGAAGAAGTTGGATAAAACCACTTTGATCTTCTAAACAACCACTCCAGGCTTCCTCCAATTACTGTGCCAGTTCTTCAGTCCAGAAGCTCCAATGCATATTTGGGATTGGACTGTCATTAATGGGCTATCATTATTTAATAGAAATGCAGAGCTCATGATTCAAAGGGCAAATGAAATCCTCTGCAAGCAATATAGTTTTGACTCTAGAGATTCCAAGTTCATAGTAAGTTCTATAACTCCACAAAAGCAGTGTAGTGTTTTCCCACTTATGAAAACTCAGATCTGGCACTCACAATCAAGCCTAGAGCTCAATCCACTTAGATCCCAGAGTTCAGTCCAAATTCATTTAGGGTACTTCTTAGAACATGCAGAACATGCAGAGTCATCTGGGACTATAGATTGTCCTCTAGGGAGAAAGCTGCTTCTTTCAACCTTGAGTTCAAGCTCTCGTTCCCCATTAAAAAAATATTTGTGGGACAACCAACCTTTCAGTAATAAGTCATTGATACATACACAACTGGGAGAATTAACAGCATTCAGTTTCAATTTGCCTCCTTCCCCAATTTCTATCATAGTTTAAACTGGTTTGGGGGTTTTTGTTTTTTTGTTTAGTGACTTACATATATTCCAGATATGGAACATGTCCAAATGTATTGGTCTCAATGGTCTGGATTTCATTATAAGAGACATCCCTGTTTAAAAAAGCACACACAACTTAAACAAAATATCCAACTCTATCTTCATCTCTCACAGTTGTTTCATGTGTTTTTGGTTTATTTGATAACCTGTAATATTAGCTTTAATAAAAGATAACCAGCCAATGTGTGGTACATTGATGAGATTGGCACAGCACTTCACAAACACCAAACTTCTTTGTGCCATTGTTTTTCCATCCACCCTCTTATAACTTAATTCATGTTTGCAGTAGTATTAGTCATGGCAGCAAGTAGAACATTGAACATGGGGAATTATACTCCCAACATACAGCCAGTTTGGTCTAGTGGCATGATGCTAGAAACCAGGAAACTATGAGTTCTAGTTCCACCGTAGGCATGAAAGCCTATGAGATCTGTCTGTCTGTCTGTCTGTCTGTCTGTCTGTCTGTCTGTCTGTCTGTCTGTCTGTCTGTCTGTCTGTCTGTCTGTCTGTCTCTCTCTCTCTCTCTCTCTCTCTCTCTCCCCCAATTCACTTCACAGTTGGGAAAAATAGGAGGAGAAAGGAGTATAGTATGTATTTTCTGTCTTGAGTTTTTAATAAATGTGGAGAATATAGTAAACAACCTATCTGGAGGGCACCAGCTTGGGGAAAGTTACCTTACAACTTTGCAGATATCTCTCCCACACAGCTGCCTTTAAGGAAAGGCTGAAGGCTACAGCATTTCCTGAGGGCTTTTGTGGATTGATGCCATATATTTTGTTTAAGTTTTATTTGCAGTCCTTTTGAATGTTTGTATCTTGGTAATCACCAAAACTCTTGTGAATGTAGCTACATACAGCTTTATTACCTAAGCAAATAAGATACAATATTTTAAATATGTATGTATGAAACATTCCTTATATCCAGAATCAGCAAGAGAGATCTGTCACTGAAGTTCAAAATACTTTTACATAAATTGAAAACTTTTTATGAACATTTGCAAACTATTTATCATGCTGTTAAAATTTGAGAGTGCTGATAAAATTTGCCATAACATCTGAGCTATCATTCAGCTATTCCATTCTAAACACTAGTGTAAATCAACAAATCCAGAAAAGGAGTTAATTAGTTTATTTACATGACCAACTGCCTGACTCAATATGATTTTCAAAGCTATACTAAACTTACACAAAAATATTGCTTTTTGTGCCCTTGCAATAGTTCTATTCTGTGAAATTCTCTGGGTTTCTCTAGTATTCCAGATGCAATTGTCTGGACCTCTTCCCATGTCCCAGTGTCTAGACATGGGATAGAACCTTGACAGTTTTATTCAGGTGGACAGGAACAGAGAAATACAATTAAGTATAATCAGCAGAAGTTGAAATATACTTAATCAGTATTGCAGCAAACAATAATTAATGCATTGCTCAACCAAGGTGTAGATACTGCTTACATAAAGTTACTACAATCAATATATGAAAAAATAATGGTGACAATTTGCCTTAATGGTCTTAAAATGGATATCAACATAAAATGAGGTGTATGACAAGGTGATACAATATCACCTATCCTTTTCTCAGCCTGCCTTGAAAAAGTATTTTGCAAACTATACTAGGCAAAAGATGGAATAAAATTCAATGGCGCCTATTTAAATCACTTAGGATGTGGATGTTCTCTTCTCACAAGACCCAGAAGAGCTACAAAGACTAGATTTAGTAGACCACTACATATACCTTGCTCAACCGATCTCAATGGAAGGTGATACAATAAAGGAAACTGAACGATGTGTTAAATATGGTTGGCAGGCATTTGGCAAGCTAAGCATAATTTTCAAGAACAACTTCCTCCTATGTCTGAAGAGAAAGGTTTTCAATCAGTGTGTACTACCTGTTCTAACATATGCCAGTGAAACATGGACACTAACCTCACAGTTGATACAAAAGCTACAAATGGCACAAAGAGCCATGGAAAGATACATACTCAGCATTACAAGACAAGATAGAAAGACCTGCACATGGATTACACAAAAAACAAAAGTATATGATATCATCAAGATAGTAAAAGAATTGAAATGAAAATGGGCTGGTCACATAACAAACAGAACTGATGACAGGTTGACCAAGGTAGTCATTGAATGGATCCTACTTGATTAAAAAAAGCATCCATGAAAGAGATCTAAAACAAGATGGATCGACAATATCAGCAAGTATTGTGGGCCCAATTGGCAAAAGAAAGCTCAGGACTGTATTGGTTGGAAACATGCGGAAGAGGCCTTAATTGGATAGACAATGCTAAAGTGATGATGATGATGATGATGATGATCAGAAGTATCTGTTCTTCTGCTTCATCTTCTGGAGATTCTCAGTTACCCCTCAAATTACTGAGGCATGCACATAGTCTGCATAAGTGTGATCCAAATTAAAGCTACCATTACTACCTTATTTCATGTAATTTAATAAACGTTCTTATAATAAACATTCATAAATAAATGTATCAAAGCCTCAGTGACAATCCCCTTCCATCTGAAACTCAAGTGGGATCATTATGCACCAGGAGTGGAGTTTTCAAATAAGTCCTGCAGAAAGTGTGTACTGCAATAAATTTAGGATTAACAGGAAGTGACCTGTCCTGACAAGTGATTGACAGTACTGTGTCCAGTGGCAGCTAATGTTTCCATTGTCCTGAGATGAAGACCATGTCCATCATGTGCTTCTCCTGTAGTTTGAGTTAGTAATAAGGAGTCAGGTGCATTGTTGTCATGGTGACTATGAACTCCCAGGCACCTTTTGATCCATGGATGGTAGGATGAAGTCCCCCAGAATCATAAAATTGGGGAACTACATTGACAGGCTACATATGGCACCAAGTAGCAGGGGCAAGAAGATTCCTATACGTAGCGAGTTTGGTACTAGCAACATCTCCTCCTCCTGCTGCATCTAGATCAGGGATGTGAAATTTTCAAGGCCCGGGGGCCATATCCGGCCTGTGGAATGCTTAGATCTGGCCTGCGGGGCCGCCCTGGAAACAGTGAAGGATCATCCCTTGGTGCCTCTACCAGCGAAAATGGGGCTCAGGGGGGTTGTGTGCCTCCCTCCCAAGCTCCGTTTTCACTGGGAGAGGGTTGCAGGAGGCCATTGCAGCCAAAAACGGAGCTTAGGAGTCCATTTTCACTGGCAGAGCACTCGGGCCACCACAGGCGCCCCTGACACAATTGACGTCGAGCTTGCCATGCCCACCCTGGCCACATCCACCCTGACCCCCTGAGGTCAAATGCGGCCCTCAATAAAATTGAATTTAACACCCCTGATCTAGATCAAACTTTAAACTGCCAGAATGAAGCCAACTTCTTTGTTTTGCTGTTGTTCTAAAAATAAGTAATTATTGGTACATGTTTTTGGTAGTAGCCGACATACCAGCAGATTGCCCAGGCTCGGTGTCACTCCACATTCACATAGCATGTTGTTATCTGCTAAGAGCTTCCACTTGAGTGTATTGATTTTACATTTAGGCAACTCTCAACCTACTCGGGGTCCTTCAAGTAGTATAAGAGAGGTCAGATCCTTCAGTCTTATCTTCCTTTAATATTATTCCTTGCTCGATGGTTTCCTTCTTCCATCTTTTAATTCAATTTTGTTCTTGCATAATCTCAAGAATATTTGTTCTTGCCATATAGCTATTCCTAGATCTGAGTCAGCTGGCTTGGAGCATATATCTGTCCAGAGGATGTTGAGGATCATTCTCTTGCTTAATTCTTTTAATTCTCTGGCATCTGCTACTACATATGTGCATATTACTGCAATGCGCTCTACATGGGGCTACCCTTGAAGAGTGTCCGGCGACTGCAATTGGTGCAAAATGCAGCTGCGCGAGCTGTGGTGGGTGTACCCAGATGCACCCACGTAACACCGATCCTCCACCAGCTGCATTGGCTGCCTATTAGTCTCCGGATCCAAGTTGTTGGTCGTTACCTTTAAAGCCCTACATGGCTCAGGGCCAGTTACCTTCCGGACCGCATCTGCCGCATACCTCCCTACGACCGGTTAGGTCCCACAGAGTTGGTCTCCTCCAGGTCCCATCGACCAAACAATGCCGGTTGGCGGGGCCGAGGGGGAGACCCTTCTCTGTGGGAGCCCCCTCCCTTTGGAACCAACTCCCTCCAGAGATCAGGACTGTCCCCACCCTGCTGGCCTTCTGTAAAGCAATAAAAACTTGGCTCTTCCGGCAGGCGGGGTATGAGTGAAAGTTCTTTTTAAAATATTGATAGTATTTTAACATGCTTTTTTTAAAATTGTTTTTATTGATTATATGTTTCTATACCTGTTGTTAGCCGCCCAGAGTCCCCCGGGAGTTGGGCGGCATAGAAATTTTAATAAATAAAATAAATAAAAAATAAAATAAATACATCTCTCCTGATCTTAGGTGGGGCAATGCCAGCGAGGGAATATATTTTCTCAATTGGTATAGGTTTGAGACAACCTGTCATTCAGTGTATTGCTTCATTGATCTAATTTCTAAGTAATCTCACAAGTAGGGATTCATATCCAGTAAGGGACAACACCTATTCACAACTCCCACCCAAAACATAGCAAGTCTGCTAACAGCCTTGGTGCTACATTCCTTCTTTATGCTCAGCCAAGTCTCAGTAATACACGGCAAGTTGACTGCCTCAGGATTAAATTCAAAATTAGGGTTCTGACTTTATTACAAACCTACCTAATATTCAAAAACTCCAGTATGTCCCTAGTTGTCAGAAATTTGATCATTAGGAATTTCACTCACTTTAAGAGTGGGGCAGTACCTATGGAGCTAGCAAGTAAGACACTGCTAGAAACAGAAACTTACAGGTATTCGAGTAAAAACAAGCCATCTAGAGATGTATTGTCCAGCCTGGTCAAGCTATTGCTCTTGAGAATCCTAAAGAGATGGAAGAAAATTTACAACAACATACTGACAAAATCACAGCCTTTCACTGAGGTTGAAGATGGTCATCATGCTGTTTTATTAGTCCACCTGTAGTGATGAAACACTTGTGATGCATAATCATTAAAGGAAGGATTGTTAAACTTGTGACCCACGGGCCGTATGCATCATGTGCTGGCCACATCCACACCCAGTTTAGTGAATGGGGGAAAAGTCCTGATACATCACGTGACAATGCCATGACGATGCAAGTTTGACACCCTTGATCAAGGGTCTAGTGGGCAGGGAACATTCTTCCTTTGCATCCAGCTACCTCAAGGATGATCTAAGCCTAGGTCACAGTAAATAAGGGGATGGGAATGCATATTTCTTCCACATAAGTTACATAGGATAAACATGAGAGTATACTCACAAATACTTAGTCAAAGGATAGTCCCACCACACCCATTTATCAATGGAAGAAATTGCGTTTCCAGTGAAATCCCTGCAGGGGAAAAATAAATATAGGAGAATATAATTCAAATGGATAATGCCAGGTGAGAATATCTTGAAATAAACATCACATTCTACCTCTAACACATTAAATAGAATGTAAGTAAACATCACATTAATCTGACACACTAAATGGAGATAATATCTCAAGAGACAACTCAATCCAGCACAGAAAAACAGGGAAGGAGCTTCAGGTATGTTTCCCCTTAGACACATTCTCATCTTTGTTATTCACAAAAATAGAGAACCTGTAGCAGCTCTAAGTTTCACAAACAACAGTGAGAGATGCTGATAGTTACAGTCACCTCTGGAAGGTCACAAGTTGCCTAGAAGTAGACTGTAAAATGGAATATTAGGAAGAAACTGGTCCTATAGCATTTCTTGACTTGGCTCTACATTGGTGGAAAGAGCTGCCTTGACAATTTCTGTTAAAAATTAAACCAAACATTAAACTAAACTGAAATTTGTGAACATAAATGCTTGCTGTTTGTCTACATTCTTATCAAAATACAGCAAATTATGTTGGAACTATGACTTCATCTTCTTTATCACCACACATATTTTCTCAATTTCTAGATCAGCGGTTTTCAACCTGTGGGTCGCGACCCCCTTGGGGGGCGAACAACCCTTTTACAGGGGTTGCCTAAGACCATTGGAAAACACATATTTCCGATGGTCTTAGGAACCAAGACACCACTCCTCTTTCCATCTCCAGGCGGGTCCACCCACATGCAAATAGACTACTGCAAAAAAAAAATCTGTACCATGGGAACTTCTGAGCATGTGCAGAAGCCGAATTTCCGGCACTCCATCTTGTTTTTGGCTTTTTTTTGCAATTTAATTTTTTTTCCCGGCACTGCGCATGTGTGTGCGTGCAAAGCGCACGCATGCCCACAAGGCGCGGCCATGCAGTGCAGGAGGAAGTGAACCGGCAGCGAGGCAAATTAGAACCCACCCCTGAGTTTCCTAATAATTTTATTATTTTATGGTTGGGGGTCACCACAACATGAGGAACTGTATTAAAGGGTCGTGGCATTAGGAAGGTTGAGAACCATTGTTCTAGATACATCAATAAAAATTAGAAGGCTGTGGGCTTTCATGCCTAAGGGAAGCCTAGAACTCAGAAGTTTGTGGTTTCTAGGCCAGACCCATAAACTTAATATTAAATTGATTTTTTAATGTAATAAAAATAGATGAAGTTCTAGTTTTATTATTTTGTCAACTCCTTCTAATATGTATTGATATCTTCTACTGAGTCTACATGGATTATTTTTATTTAAATATATGTGCATATGTTTCTAAATAATGTACCATATTTTTGGGAGTATAAGATGCACCTTAGTTTTGGGGGAGGAAAACAAGGGGAAAAATCTGCCTCTGCTTCCCAGCAAACAGCAAACAGTACAGATGATATACACTGTTTGCTGTGTATTTCTGTGCATGTGTGCCTGACCCATAGAAATAGCAAAGAATTGGAGAAATGTACATTATGGCAGTATATTAATGCCAAAAAGTTTTCTTAAATGTAGTCACACTAACTCCTCCCAATTATTTAAATAGATCTACTTCAAACATGACTAAGTCAGGGTTTAACTCAGCTGCCTTATCTTAATACTTAACAGGACACTGTTACATTTCAGATTATACTTGTACAGATGCTGTTAAAATTGATGTGGTTTTCTTGAAGTATACATTATTCTCTGCTATTTAAAAGAAAATACAATAGCACTAGGCCTCTTGAGATCAAGCATTTATTTTAAAAAGCTTCTTCATTTTGTTAAGTTGTCTAGAACAATAAGTTGTCTAGAATAAAGCAGTCTTTAAAAAACAAGTCTAATAATTTGAACATTCTATAGACATTTATAGTTATTGACTTATGTCCTTGCATCCAGTTTCAGCAACTGATTAGCACAAGAAAATAAAACTCTGCCTCTGCCTCTCCTTCCCAGCAATTTGCCTCCTTGCAGTTTTAGTTTCACTTTCATTTTAGCACGTGGGCCTGCCTGCAGCCTCAATCAGCTGCTGATCGGGAGGCCGATAATCAGTTGCTTGAGATAATCAGGCTCTGCGCTGTTTGCTGCAAGGAGGTAAATTGCTGGGAGGCAGAGGCCAAAGGGTGGGGGTGGCTGGGTGGGGCTACATTCGGTGTATAAGGTGCACCCAAGTTTTCACATTTTGGGGGGGGTTAATAAGGTGTGTCTTATACTCCGAAAAATACGGGTAGGTGAGCAAATTTCTTGAAATTTGATAATTATTTTTTTGTTATTGTTATTTGATAAGCAGTACTTTCTTTTTTAAAAACTGCCTTGGGCTTTTCTAATAAACTTCTTTCTTGATCTGAAATTTAATCTTTGAATATGTTAATTAATCCAAAGATCTGTTTTATGCCCATCTGCCTGTAGTGTGCAGAATAAATATCTATTTCAGATTATTTTTTAACTAGGTCCTCTCCAGATGTTTTGGATTACAAGAGCTACTAGAGTTGTTGGATCCCATTTTCCATTACTTGTAGTTAGCATGCTAAATGATGGTGATGCAACAATTAATTGTAATATTGCCATTGCACTTTGTTACAAAAAAAATTAAGCTGGTTGCTACCTCTTCTTTTTGGGTGCCTTCAAGTCATTAATGACTTCTGGCAATGGTTTGTACAAGTACCTGCAATTTTCTTGGAAGAATTTAGGAAGTGGTTTACCAAAACATTATTCTTAGGGCTGAGAGAGAGTGACTAGCCCAAAGTAACATAACAAAGTTATGGCTTTTGAATTTCATCTCTGTCTAGATGATAAGAGAAAGATAGCAAAACAATTATTAAACACACAGTTCACATATAATACATGATATATAAACTCTATCTGAAGGTTTTCTATCCATACTGTATTGTGGAATACTATTATTGACTTCACATAACATGAAGAGCCAAATTAAACACAATCACATTATGCAATGTTTAAAGCTTATCTATGAATCTACCATGTTTTCCCAAAAATAAGACACCATCTTATTTTCTTTTGGGCCCCAAAATAAGCACCAGGTCTCTCTTATCCTACCCTCTTACCTTAGGACTGTTGCAGCCAGGCCTCCCACACCCCGACACCTGTTGCGCCACTGCCCAACTTCTTCTACAGCCAATCATCATGTGGCTCGTCACACCGGTGCCACCGGTCATGGCAGGAGGCTATGTGGTACATTGTGTTGGTGTGTGTGCAAGCAGTAGCATGGCATGAAGAGCTCTGCAGTGTCTTGCCACAAGCAGCAGCACTGGTGTGATGAACCACGTGGCGAGCAGCCACAGAAGTTGGGCAGCAGTGCGACAGGTGTCAGGGCACAGGAGGCCTAGTGGTGGTGCTCCTAAGGTAAATGGGTAAGGGGCACATGAAGCAGCTCCACTCCTTCACACACCCCCGCCCTAGCTTGATTTTTACGCATGCGTGTCACCCCACCTCATACAACCAGGCAGTTGGGCAGGGCTGATCTAGGGCTTATTTTTGGAATAAGGCTTATATTAGGCACAGATGTGAAAATCTGGCTAGAGCTTATTTTTGGTATAGATTGTATTTTCAAGGAAACACAGTACATATTGTACAAAACCCAAACTGAAACATGAAAAAAAATGATCAGCTGATTTCACAACAGTCCAGTTCTAAGCCATAGTTATAAACCAATGATTTCACCAAACTGGCTGCCAAAACAAAAGGAGTCTCAATGTGATAAAGCATTATAATTAAGCCCTATACTTTTCAGGAGTTATACATCTTTCCACCTTCATGCTTATTCTACCTAGGAATGTCCCATCTTCCTCTCACTTGTAACAAAAAATTATCCCCTTTAAAGTGGCCTTTTCCTCCCAATTTTAGAAGTATGGAGTTGCCTCTAAGTCCTAAATACTCACAGCGTGACAAACATATATTCATGACTAAATGACTCTGCATTAGGAACATGGTAGAGAGGAGGAGAATTGGTAGTCCTGCTGCAGTTGAGGATTTCTGAGGTACAACGGCATAAGGTGGGACACAGCTCTATAGCTAGGTTTGATCTCTTAAGAGGCACCAATAGAATCCAAAGGAATACAAGGCGGGTAGTGGAGGCAGCAATATTTTCCATGCTGTACATTTGACTCCAGGCTTGGAATATGGCAGCCAACTGTGAAAGTTACCAAGCAAACAATTATGCTGTTACCAAGCAACCACATCTACATGTCATTCCATATGGAGGCTGCAGGAGAAGGCCACCACATTCTAAGAGTTCTATTTGGTTGTAACATCATTTTACCATAATTCCTGACTTAATAGGGAGACCCCAACCTAGTTGAAAATTATAGACCAATCTCCTTAAGTTGCGCCACCTGCAGAGTCATGGAATCAATCATCAACCAATCCATTACCCTCCACTTAGAGACAAACAACCTACTCTCTCACAAACAATTTGATTTCAGAAAAAAGTTATCCTGCAATCTACAACTTCTACATTGTAAAAACATATGGACTACAAAACTCGACCAGGGCATAGCAATAGACGCAATCTACATAGACTTTTGTAAACGACAAACTACACCTAAAACTAAAATCTTATGGCATCTCTGGCCCCCTTCACAAATGGATAACTGCATTCCTGTCAAACAGACAACAAGTGGTCAAAATAGGATCAGCTCTATCAAACCCTGTACCTGTTAACAGCGGTGTTCCCCAAGGCAGCGTTTTAGGACCTACTCTCTTTATTCTTTACATAAATGACATTTGTGATAATATACAAAGCAACTGCGTCCTCTTCGCAGATGATGTAAAACTATTCAACACCACCGACAATACTACAACCCTTGAAAAAGACCTTGACTATGTATCTGAATGGTCAAACAAGTGGCAACTACCAATCTCAAACAACAAATGCTCAGTTTTACACATTGGCAAAAAAATCAAAACACAAAATACAATTGCAAAAAGAGTGGCAGATTCCCCCTCCCCCAAAACGGAGGGGAATTTGCCACCAGAAAATGCTTTCGTTTAAAAGGCTTTCAACGCAGTTCCCTGGGCTGCTTCGGGAATCAGGCTCTGACAGAGGCAGCAAAGGCGCAGGGGCTTGCTGGGAAACCTAGTAGCATGTTTACGAAATGGCAGGTCCAGTAGGACTGGTGTACTGCCTCTCTATCGGGCCTTTCTGAGAGAAAGCCCGGCTTTCAATGCCTATGGCTATAGGTAAGAAGACCGGGGCATTTTGGGAGTGGAGCCAAGTCTGTCTTCTACCCCCATGAAAATCATACCAGTTAAATTCCACCCCAATTTCTGCAGAAAAAAATGCCAAAAGATGCATGATAAAACAGAAACTCTGATTAAAGATTTGAAGAATATGTGCTTTGAAGAAATCTCATTATTCTTCTAAGTTTTCCTAGTATTACCTGAGGAGGCTTTTCTTGGGAAATTTAGTTAGTCACCTTATACAAGTAAACTGACCACTTCCATAGCAGAAATCTGAGATTTACCTTATGCAACAAAAGTGGATTCTGAAAAATCAAGGAATATCTGCTACTAATATGTTTTATTAATAATACAAAAACACAGAAGATTATACAATCATATATGACTACTTGTAATTTCTTATTCACTTCATATTTCTGTAATCTTAGAAAGCAAAATTCATTTTTATTGTTAGAACAGATAAAAAGATCTGTGCTGCTCATTATCAAAATCCGTGTGGAAGTGAGGACCCCGCTAATCCTGATGCTGGTAGGCAGAGGCAGAATTCTTTTTTTTCTTGTTTTCCTCCCCCAAAATTAAGGTGCGTCTTATATTCCGGTACATCTTATACTCCGAAAAATACGGTATGTGTCTCACTTCTGTTCTTGGCTCAAAGCTAGGCACATCCTTGAAAATATAGAAGAAACTGTTACCCAGGAATATCAAGCCACATAGACAAAGGAACCAGAGAAGGAAGTTTCCTGCCTCATAGATAGTACCACAGCAGGGAGTTACCTGAAAGCATTCTGCTGAATAAACAACTTGGCCACGGAGGGGAAAAACCCCTCCGACACAGGGCTATAGGGATGCGCCATAAATAAAGTAGGCAGAGACAGGGGCCTGAACAAAGAAACCTTTCAAAATAAAGACCCACGTTGGTAACGAATCTTTGTCTCTGATTGGGTAAACTTTGTCTCTAATGGGGTAAAATGTATATAATACTCTGAGTCACACTTGCAGGTATGTGGCTATTCCTTACATGCTTTTGTCTGTGTTTTGGAAATGGTTTCATCCAGCTTTTGCTTTGACCATAAATAAAAGCTCTTATTTTTTTGCAAGCCTCTTCTCAAGTTTCACTCTCTTTGGCATCTCAGTGACTTGAGGGAACCTCTGGAACCTTACACTATGACTATTCTTATATACAAAAACTTTTCTCACAGATACAACACAAGCAAACAGACCCTTGCACCCCATCCCACCATTTCTTTTAGTCCTGACAACAAAAAGAGGACAATAGGGTGAAGTGGGGAGCTGCAGTAGAGAGAAAAGTGAGGGGAAAACTGGAGAGGGGAAAGGAAAAAGTAACCGGAAAAGGAGAAAAGATGTAACAAAAGAGGGAATTTCAGCCCAATTGACTTTACCAAGCTTAATCTCAAGGACATCCATTCTTTTCAACAGCAGCATTTGCCAGTATTTGCATCTCTTGCTCCTTCCTTTCTTTTCAATGGTTTCCACTATTCTTAGCAGCCCATTCCCTCAATTCACAATGATGTGGGGGTGGGGGACAAAAATCTCCCTGTTGGATATTTGTTTGTTTGTTTGTTTGTTTGTTTGTTTGTTTGTTTGTTTGTTTGTTTGTTTGTTTGTTATTTGTCAAATATGTATAGGAGAGTAGTAGTTTGTATAAACATAAGTAAAAAGTAATGATAAAAGAGGACAATAGGACAGTAGGACAGGGATGGTAGGCACAGTGGTGCGCTTATGGACGCCCCTTATATTTATGATAGAAAGCTGGTATCTGTTTTATTGAAAATATTTGCTGCCTGTGGAAAAAGATATATGGAGCCAAATAATCCTTTTCTATTAGCAAGTCATTTATTAGAAAGATATACTAATAACTGTCAACTGTCTGACTAGTACCTCTTAGTCAAGTGAAGGGACTTTACAAATCCAAATCCTGCTGGCTTTACATTATGGCTTCTTTGTAGGATCAGGTTGTCTGGCTGACTGGAACGTACAGTTTGTCTCCCTTCCATGCTAGATTCTCTCTTATCGTCAGTTCGTTTTTGTGGTCCTTGAACCATGCATCTCTTTTCAGGGCTTCTTTCCTTTAGCTTTTGGGTCAAAGCACTATTAGCTGGATGAGGAGTCTCTAGTGGGCGTCATTTTGCAGAGATCTGTGCTGCCAGTTGCCGGGAGGGTCTAATCGAGTTAACTATTTCCTCCCGGGTACTTTTCTATTGGGGCATCTGAAAAAGCACATCAGTGAGGAAATTCTTTTTCTCCCCCCCTGGCAAGTACCCTGGCAAGTAGCTGTATGAACAACTGTGGGTGCTCTCTCAAGGCCGAAAGGCATCACCCAGAATTGGTAACACCCTAAGGGACAAAAGAAAGCTGTTTTCTACCATCATCCTCTTTAATTCTTACTCAGTAGTACGCTTCTCTCAAGCCCAGCTTAGTGAACACTCTTCCCTTGACCAGGTATCGTTTCATGCCCTTCATAAGGAGGAGGGGGTACATGTTTTCCACACAGACCCCATTAATCCCCTGAAAATCCACACATAATCTCAAAGACCAATCTTTCTTTTCTTTGAAGAGCATTGGAGCTGCTATCCTAGATTTTATTGGTTGGATGAAGCCCCTAGCTAGATTTTTATTCATGAAGCTTCTGAGCTTCTCCATCTCTCTTGTGGTCATTGAGTACATCTTTGGTTTGGGTAATTTCACCCCAGGCAGTATTTCAATGGCATAGACACTGAGATGATGTGGGGGGGGGGAATATGTCTGATTCCCGCTCGCTAAATGCTTCAGATAGCTCCTGGTACACTTTTGGAATGGTCGGACTTACTTGGTCACTCTCAGCTAGTGCATTCACAGGTTCTATCTTTCCCTCCCCACCAACAGGTGTTTTGCCACCTTTGTGCATCGCCGCCACATGTTGCAATCCACCTGCTTTACACCTCAAGCGCCACTTGTTATCTTTCCACTTCTTCAGCCACACCAATATCACAATCTTTGGGGAGAGCTTTTGGGGAGTCCTCAGGGCTTCCAAGTTCTTATGGTCAGTCCACACCTCAAACGGCACTTTGCTCCCCTCAAGGAATTGACATCAAGTGAGTAGTTCCCATCATATGGTGAAGGCCTCCTTCTCCCACACCACTCATCACCAGTCTCGGTGAGCTTTTGGGACATGTAGCCACATGGCTGCAGCTGTCCCTCCCTAATTTTCTGGAGGAGGACCACTCCCACAGCATCACTGGCATCAGCCTGGATGATGAAGGGTTCCTCAGGGTTGGGGTGCTTGAGGATCAGCTCCTCTGCAAATAGTTGTCAAAGTTCTGACTAATAAACTCAAGCAAATCAAAACTCTGAGACTAGAATTCTCCTCAAACAACTTCTTTATTTACATCATTTCAGCACTGCTTTAAAGGAAAACCAACTCTAAATATCTCCCGTGGTTTCAGTATAATTAAAATAGGAAATAACCCCATCCCCAAGGGTCACAGGTCACATTGGCCAATTGGGTCAATTGGTGGGCTCTCCAGGCACTCCTTCCGGAACCTTATCCGCTGCCAGTGGAGATGCCCTTGGTTCTCACAAAAAAGCTCTCTGTTGTTCTAGTAAGGCATTCCAACCTCCTTCCCCCTTTCCCCCTCTGTGTGGCAACTGAGGAACAGGAAAATGGCTGTTGCCAGGTTCAGTCCGAAGTTGACAGTCAGCTCTCCCCCTAGTGAGTGAGAAGTATCTGAAAAATATCAAGTGCAGATAGATTAATTTTCTACTAGCCACCTCTGCCATCACTCAGCTGTCCTTTTGGCTTTGGGGGATTTTTCTCATGAAATTTTCTGATCAACCTATCTGCTCTTACATTCTGACTCTTTGCCCAAGTGGCTTCAGAGAGGTGGTAACCCTTACATTGTATTAAGTACTGTAGCCTCCCCTTATATAGCCTAGAGTCCTGGATTCTTTTCACTTTGTAATGGGTTTCCCCTTGCACTACGATAGGACCTGGGGCTACCCAAGCTACTGGTCTTAGCTCCAACCCTATTACCAGTTTCAATAAACTAATGTGAAAGACCAGATGTACTTTCCCCAACAAGCATGGGTGTTTCAGCTCCACTGTGACTAGGTTAATGATCTTTATGATGGGAAAAGGTCCTATAAATTTAGGACCCAGTTTTTTGCAGGACAATTTTAGTTTTAGGTATTTGGTAGAGAGGTAAACTTTCTCCCCTATGTGAAATGGCCTCTGGGGGGATCGCTTTTTGTCTGCTTTCTCCTCCATCTCCTTGTGGGTCATGGAGTACATCTTTGGCTTGGGGAGTATCGCTCCAGGTAGAATCTCTATTGCGCAGTCAGTAGGGTGATGGGGGAGGGGCAGAACATCACATTCCTTCTCACTGAATACCTCACTCAAGTCTCCGTATTCTTTAGAAATGAGATGTGCCTCCTGCCGCTGCTCTAAGGCTGCTTTCAGCTGCTCGCTTCTCCACTTCTCTGGTAGGCACCTCCCCAAGACCCCTCAGAGGGGGAGGGAGTCATTTCCTCAGTTGTGTCTTCCTTTCCCCTTTCTGCCAACATATGGATGGGCTCCACTTCTCCAACCAGGACAACCCCAGGATCACTGCCTCCATCATTTTGGGGGCTGCTATGAATTGGATGACTTACCGGATCTGGCCTATCTCCAATCTCCAGGGCTCAGTCAAGTGTGTTGTGTGGGAGCCTCCTATTAGGGACCCATCCACCTGCTCAAATTGCATGGCTTAGGCAGCTTCCTAGCTCGTATTTCCATCTTCAGTACTGCGAACAGATTTATTAAGCACCGGGTGCAGCTATGAGCACTTCAAACTCTCCCTTTTTGGGTGCTACTAACTTCACTGGGACAAAGAGGGGCTGGACGGCTCCTCTTACCATTGGGTCACTCTCCCCTTCATCGTTGCTCTCATATGGGACTGGTTGCTGGCCTCCTCCAGTCAGAGTTCCCCCCCCCTCACTGCTAGGGGAGAGACCTCCACAACCTGGTGTGCCACCCTTGAATTTTCCTTCCCCTTCCATTGCTGCTTCTTCAGCTTGGCAGGGGCAGGTGATTCGCCATCACTGCCATAAGAAGTCCACCTGATATTAGCCATGCTGTGGATTAATTTGAAATTTCTAACTTCAATTTCAACCTTGAATGCAAGAAAACCCCTCCAGAAGAATTGCTATAAGGTTTGCTATAAGAATTGAAACAATATCAGAAAGGGCATAGGAAAGTAAACCTGTCTTGAAATGGGAGAAATATTTCATCTGTTTCCCAATAATGGGAGTTTATTAATCCAATAAAATATTCCAGGATTACATGGAGACAACTCAAACAAGCCCTAAAAATTTGTAATATAGCCCCACCATGTGGCACAACATCAACCATTGCTGTTCTTTATATCTGATTAAGTCATTGAAAGTCAAATTTCTAATAATGTTAGTTGGAAAAGGAACTACCAGACTCCTGATTTATTTATTTTTTGGCTATTGTAGACTAACATGACTCTATTCCTATAATGTATTTTAAAATAAATCTTAATAAGGATTATTTGATTTTACTGCAGTCAAAAATATGGAATTTAACAATGACCATAATAATAAAAAATGTAATTGCTACTGGTAGTGCCAATTGTAATTACTAAAACAAAACAAGAAAATTAAGTTAATTTAATTCAAATCTCACTGTATTCAGCTATTAACTACACTTCTGTAAATTTTTCCCTGTAAAGGAAACAAGATCGTTCAAAGATTGATATGTATATGTCTTTTTATTGGCACACCAATTCATGGTGTTCTGTTTCCTCAGATATGTGAAATGTATAGTTCCATTATTTGCATGTCTGTGGGAAATGCGGGTAATCCTTGATTTACAACAGTTCATTTAGTGACCTTTCAAAGTTATAACGGCACTGAAAAAAGGGGCTTATATTGGTTTTTTACATTTTCACATTTACAACTGTTGCAGCATTCCCATGGTCATGTGATCAAAATTCAGAAGCCTGGCAACTGATTCGTATTTATGACTATTGTTGCGTCCCAGGATCATGTGATCATTTTGTGACCTTCTGTCAAGCAAAGTCAATGGGGAAGCCAGATTTACTTAACAACTGTATTACTAACTTAACAACTGCAGTGATTCACTTCACAACTGTGGCAACAAAGGTCATAAAAAGGGGCAAAATTCACTTAACAATAGTCTTGCTTAGCAACAGCAATTTGGAACTCAATTGTGGTCATACTTTGAGAACTATCTGTAATGGCTGAATTTGACAATTTGCTTTGACTATTTTATTTATTTAATTGCATTGAACTAGCTAACGAAATAAAGTTGAAAACATAAAGCAGAGATGACAATATAACTTTGAATATAATCATACCAATTATGTTAAAGAAAAGAAAGGGCCCTGGCAAATTGTTATAAGCAAAAGAATACTAAAATTCACACACTTCAAGCAATATGCAGGAAAAGAATAACACATTAATGACAAACAAATTATAAATTTAGAAATGGTTACTAAAAGAACCATGAACTCAAGAAGAATAAATAAAGAATGACATAACAAATCCCAAGCAATGTCACCCAAGACCAAGCAGGACAGAGTATTCTTGGGAATTCACAGAAAACCACACCAACAATTGCGGGCATGGAATAACCAATTATTCTTTGTAAATACATCCATAAATAGAAAACATTTTATCTGGAATTGGATTTGTTTGTCCATCTTTGAGGAGAGGAGAGACGATGGTCCTTCCAAAAGATACAGTTTTCTACGAACACAAATCCACCATAAAGTGCTTGGTAGAGATCATATGGCCTCTCAGCAGAGCTCCTGAAATGAAAATCTCGGAAGAAAGCAGCTATCTTGTGAAGTGAGTACATCAGAAGAAGCATAGTTGAGAGTAAAATATGATAGTTGTCATTTTTTTTCCATTTAAGAAACACTGATGTAAAAGATAATGCCCCCTAGATGAGCTTTAGAAGGCCAGGGCTGCACAATGTTCCAAGCAAAACGGGTTGCACTGTCCAGGTGATAAGTAAGAGTATGAAAATCATCCAAGGGATGAAATAATGTATCCAACCCTTTAGGAAGAAAAAGCAGGAAATATAAATAAAGGAGTACTTTGTCCTTATAAACAATGAAGGCAAGATGCTATGCAGTTCCCAATTTAATAAGATGACAACATCACTACAGAAAATGATTACCCCTGATAATAGGAGCAAAATTTGGGTGTGCCACATTTTAGTTTCAATAATCCTCTCAAATAGGGAAGAGCCTAATGAGAAGGCAGTCTCAGAAACAGAACTTATGTGGCAATGATTCTGAGCCATCGACCAGCCCCATCATTCCTGACCTGGAGCCAGCAAATGCAGAAGCCTCCTCCACCCAGCCCTCAGGAAATTTGGTAAGTTGTCTCAAGAAAGAGTAGCGACGCAAAGATTTATAGGCAGGTTCAGCCACACCTGATCAAGATCAGCTGTGTTTGGGCACAGTTGGAAACTGCTGGCATTTAAGGAGGAACTTTGGCTTAGCAAAGCTACTAGAATAGCAAGTCCTGATTGTCAAATCCTTTTCCTAAAAGGATTACTGTCAGGGTTCCAAGAAGCATACGAGTAGCAAACAAAACTCTGAGGCAGGTAAAGTCCTCAATAAGTTTATTGCATATGTCATATTGGCACAGGCTGGTGAAAACCAACTCTGACTATTCCCGTGGTTTTCACCCAATTAAAAGTAAAAGTTTTTCACTTTCTCAAAACAATTAGTCACATGGTTCAATCAGGATACTGTCCAGTTGCTAGGTGACTCCAGTCCTCTCCTTCTGAGCACCTGCAGGAATGTCCTTGGTTCCCAAGAGAAAGTATTTTGTTTTGACTACAACACCCCAATGATCTCTATTCCCCAGTCCCTGTCCGTCTTCTCCAGTGTGTCAGTGCTAAAGTCTCAAAATGGCCTCAGTCAGGCCAGCTTCAGGACTGAAAATTACTTTATCATCTGATTCTTTCTCTTGCTGATCTTTTAGAAGGTTTTGGAGACTTCTAATTTTATACATAGGCAAAATCTTGACTGAATTTGTCATCTTGAGTAACATTGTTTATTACACAATTAAATCAAATAAGAACCAACATTTGTGAGTCCAAAAGGCCAGCAGCCATGGGCTTGAATGGTTTTGCCATTAATATAGATGAAAAAAAATGACTGCAGAGTATACCTTTATTAAAGTGAGCTCCAAGCTTAATCCAGAAGGAAGCCCAAAATATGAAGAACCTAATATTGCAACAGATTGAACTGTTTTTGGATTATGTCATCTAAGGATTTCAACTTCTGAGAAACCAACTTAACCTTCTTTAATTTGTCCCAGAGGGATTATGGAATTAAAATCTGAGCAATAAAGCAGAAGGAATTAAGCTCTGTATTAAGCTCTCTCAGTGGCTCAGACTAGGAAGTAGCTATCAGGCTACTTGATAGGGCTTATTAGAATGGATATAACAGTATTTTGAATCATATAGACTACCAAAAAGCAACACATGACCAGTTCCATCATATATTCAGATTTATCAGATGTACATGGCCAGAGTTTATTCTATGATGTTTCAACCCTTAACTTGGAATTAAAGTAATAAATCATTGGAGTATATTCTGTGCATTAGCATTAGAAGCTATCCAGGTCATGATGCTTAAGTGTTTCAGAAAGGATGTATAAAATCCATCAGTATCTATCTTTCTTGATGGAGGACTTGGCTATATACTGTATAACTGACAAGTCCCTATACAGGACGAAACCAATCACATATTGTCTTCTGGTGGTCTATATAAATAAAAACACCAAATAAGATCATACAGTATTCAAAAAATAAAGACATTTCCTCCTTGCCAGTCACATCTACCAGACCCACTAGAATGGGGAGGCAATGAACGTTGCGAGTCAAATCCCCTAAGGAGATACATCTGGCGGGACCCAGAAGAAGAGCCTTCTCCATGGTGGCTCCCTCCCTCTGGATCATCATCTCCCCGGAGATTAGATTGGCTCCCACTCTAACATTCTTTCAGAAGGCCCTGAAGATATGGTTCTGCCAGCGGGCATGAGGAATCCAAAGCAGGATGGAACCCATTAAATGGCTAGTATGAATTGTAGGGGGTTATTATTTTATTATTTTATTATTTTATTATTTTTCTTTTTATTATTTTCTTTTTATTTCTTTTACATGGTGTTTTTATATCCTTGTCTTGAGCTGCAAGGAGACGGAAATATAAATTTTCTAAATAAAAAAGAAAGAAAATGTTGCACACAAGGATATTGCATAAGCTATTTCTCTGAGCATTTAAGGGGAAGTGGGGCATATATATCTTTCTGATACCTTAGTACAGAACTGCTTCAAAAAAAATTGTTGAATTTGGTACTTGACACATTTTGACACAAAAAATCTGTCTCGTTTGTTTGGTTCTTGAAGCGCTGCGATAAGAATAGGGGGAGGGGGGCTGTGGAGAATGGACAGGAAGATGATCATGCCAGGAAGGAAGTGGGGATGGCTGCAGAGGTTGGACAGGGAATTGGCCATCTTGGAAAGGTTCCTGACATAGGAAAAGGGAGAGACAGGAAGTTTTTCCCAGTTGAAATAAAGGATCATGTGGTAAGTTACGTGATTTGTTTTGTATTCATTTTAGTACTTGTCACGCCTCCCAGAACCAATTAACGACAAGTACCAAGGTACTGCTGTATTTATATTAGAATGAAGCCACTTTAAGCAACTCATTGCCTTTTCTCATCATGTGTACAGAGGAAGGAAGATTATCTATTGCTCAGGCAATGAGGGGAGAATACTTTGAATCCTCAACAAAGATATAACTCTTAATTCACTAAAGTATAAGAAGGGAGAAGATGTACAGTACAATCAGATTTGCAAGATTGTGTTATTACAGCCAATCTCAATAAAAGTAGCTTTAGCCTTCCAGTGGAGGTGATCTCATTGTCTTATCTACATAGTGGGGCTGACAATATTAGAGTACAGTTCTCTTTTATGTCCATTGGAGTTTAAATTGTGCATTTCTTTTTTCTACTTTTCCCATTTTAATGGAGACTTGTTGTATACTTGTCGTGTTTGGTACTACATTGCAGTTGATCCTGACAACTGCAATGCCGTCCTGGGAGTTGGGCGGCATACAAATCTATTTAAATAAATTAAATAAATAAATAAATAAATACATTACTACTCTGTGAAATTGTAGTCAAAACATAATGCCTACAGTCCAGTCAAAGAGCTTCCTCTGATGCATAAAGAGTTGATTTGGCTATCATAGTTGTCAAGACATGAAAACATGTAGTTGGACAGATCTCTACTGATCTTCACTAGGATTATGGCCAGCAGAACGAGTAGAAAATAGGAATCCATTCCAAGAGAAACAGAGGTCTTCAACAAAATACTATTCTATTACTATTGCTAAATATGAGGAATTGGTTGTTGTCCCATAATAAGAATAAACTAATCTTGGGGTTATCTCTATATGATTTACTAGCATACCTGGCCATGCATTGCTGTGGGTCAGTCTGGTTAAATGGAAAAGAAAGAAAAGAGAAAGTGCATGTTTGTTTAATTTCACAATGCTTGTGGGTTGATGTCAATGTGTTTGTCTGATAGGGAGCCATTGGGAGGGGCCTTTCTTCCCCCTACGCCCATGCCCATCATCCCTGCCCTCGCCCTTCCCCCTCCCATGCGCTCCTGTTTCCCGCCCTTTCTACGATCCTGACACTTTCCCCAAATCCACCAGGGGGCGCCATCTGCCTCAGACAGGGAATCATTGAGAGGGGCCTTTCTTCTCCCTACTCCCATGCCCATCATCCCTGCCCTCTCCTATTTATATAGATCTATTTATATAGATTTCCCTCAGCTTGGCTCAGAAATGTTTGTCCAGCAGAGGGCGCTGGTTTTCAACAAAATCATGTTTTACCTGCTTTTCAAGAAAATCATGTTTTTACCTGTCACCGGTGTGACATCTATATAATATAGGTATATAAAAATGGTCTCGTATTCGAATGCAATGTTGTGTCAAAATTTCAAAGCAATCGGTGAAGTACTTTCGGAGATCTTAGATCATTCCCAAACGAAGTTACATTTTTATTTATATAGATTGCCTTCGTCAACACATTGTTTTTATTCATGTATTTTATTCATTCTTCTCCTATGGCTGGCTGAGAGGGTTGGCAAGAATGTTGTCACCTTCATGCATGTGGATGAAGGATAAAGATAGAGTTGATGGAAAATCAATGCTAAATCTGTAATATACAGTGCAAAAGAGGGTTCCGTTTGATCTCCTTCTTTAGTTATACCAAGGATTTCTCCAATTAGAATTGAATATGTTGGTCACAGACACAGCTCTTTGAAGGCCCAGGATTGCTTCTAAATTATAAAGAGCTTAATGCATCTGCTACTGCTACTGATGCATCACAATTTTTTTTAGAAAAAGTTATTAAAGATTACAGATAATTATGCAGATTACTGAGAAATCCAGAAAAAATTAATTCTACTCTTTCATTTTGTAGATATTTTCAACTTAGTTAACAGGTTATCTAGTAATTTTTAAGAATACTATGTAAACTACATTACATTGTTACTACTTTGTCATGAGTTTGTAACAAAGAAGAGTTGTTTTTTCAGTTTGCTAAATGGTATTTGAATGTAAAATTTAAAGAAGTTTATCCTCCCAAAGGGCCACTTTTTATCACTTAAGTATGAACATATTCTTATCAGGCCAACACTTTCATCAAAAATATTATACTGATTTTTGAAAATTTTCTTGGCATATTATTTTTCTTCTGTTCAATCATGTGCAGTTCTCAGAGAGACAAATACCTGCAGTTTTCTTGGCAAGGTTTTTCAGAATTAGTTTGCCATTGTCTTCTTCCTAGGACTGAGAGAAAGTGATGGCTCAGGGTAACCAAGATGGCTTTGTGCCTAAAAACTAGAACTCATGGTCTCCCAGTTTCTAGCCTGGTACCTTCACCAGTAATCAAACTAGTTCTCATAATATATATAACATATTATATTGTGCTATGCTTTGTTGCCTTACATTACATTATATATTCTTTTAAATGTGTTCACTTTATTTTGGAGAGGACTGATTTAAACTGAGCCAAATAGAAGTTCAAGTCTTTTCCATAAATTTGGTGGTGATATTAAAAAAATAAATGGGAATACCTCCGCTCAGGGGCAGGTTGCTCTCTTACCTTGCTACCAGTGTGCTGCGCGCGCATCACCATGTTTCGTGCGTGCTCGTGCTCAATACATGCGCGTGCCCCCTCGCATAATTAGCAAAATCACACCAAAATCTCATGAGGGGACGCACGCGTGAGAGATTTTGATGATTTTTTCGCTTCCATGCATGCATGGAAGTGAAATCTCACACGCATGCACGTCCCCTTGTGAGATTTTGGTGCGATTTTGCTTCCGCGCATGCGCAGAAGCAAAAAATCACCAAAAAATTCACAAAAAAAGATGGCAGCTCCTAGGGACCGGCAACCGATTGCACCGGGTCAGTAATCTCTTGATGATGTCACCAGCCCGCCGCTACCGGTGGAATAGAGTGGACCGCACCGGTAGGAACCCACCACTGCCTCCGATAATTTAAAATAGCCAATGGCAGAAAAATTATGTGATAAAAACCAGAAACTAAGGAGAGCTTGGCCTCTTACCCAAGGTCTTGTAGAAGGAAAAGTGCCTCACATTTGTAAATTTACAGGAAGTATATTGGTATATATCTGGTTCCCTACAAATATCATTTCATACTAGAATATAGACATTAATTAATTGCATGCCTTATTATTTCATTTCTCCACAGCCCCAAAAGTTTTTTATTTCTCTGCCTCCAATATATCCTTTCCCCCTTATCTCACATTTCCATATTTATCATATTTATAGATCACCCATGCTGAACTATCTGGCCATTTAGCAAGTTCTGCTTCTATAATGCCCCAGCCTCTAAATGAACGGTGTGAATTCTTCCCTTGTAGTGTATATGAAAATGGCTGATACTTTTCTGCCATTGCCAAGCTATGTTGCAGGAAGTTATATACCCAATTTCCTCCTTTAGAAAAGTCAAAATTCACATAATTCTCCCTACTGCTGGGCCATGGAATGGCAATGATCTTCAGAAAAGTCCTTTACATGCATAGTATCTCTGCTCTTCTGGATGTAGACACCATACAATTCTTTTTTAAAGTATTTTATTGAAGTTGGATCATCAAGTGCCTAGATACCATTGGGATTTGCAAAAATGTTGGCATTTTCATTGAAAACATGATGAAGCACTGGAAAACTGAACTCTTTGTGGGAAATGAAAACTACGGATTTGTCAACATCAAAAGAGGAATTTTCCAGGGAGATTCATTGTCACCATTGCTTTTCATCATTGCCATGATCCCGTTGTCAACAATCTTACAAAAAATAAACCTTGGCTATCAAACATCCAAGAAATCTAATAAAATTTCACACCTGTTGTACATGGATGATCTGAAGTTGTATGGAAAAACTGAAACTGAAATTCAGTCTCTGACCAACACTGTCCGAATCTTTAGCACTGATATCAGCATGGAGTTTGGTTTGGACAAATGTGCCACAGTAGCATTGAAGAAGGGCAAAATCACTGAAAGCATGGGCATAAACATGCCTAACGGTCAAGCCATAAAGTGTCATCAGCCAGAGGCCTATAAATACCTGGGCATACTACAACTGGATAATATCAAGCATGGGCATGTGAAAAATGTGGTCAGCAAAGAATACATACAAAGAGTCAGAAAAATTCTCAAAAGCAAGCTCAATGGAGGCAACACCATCAAGGTCATAAACACCTGGGCTATACCTGTTATAAGATATACTGCTGGCATAATAAACTGGACACAGGCTGAACTGGACAATTTGGACAGAAAAACAAGAAAACTCATGACCATTCACCATTCACTTCATCCTCGTAGTGATGTAGACAGACTATATCTGCCCAGAAAAACGGTGGCAGAGGACAAGTAAAACAAACAGTAGAAGAAGAAAAACATGCATTGGAGAATACGTCAAAGAAAGTGGTAAGGCCACACTTGAAATACTGCATTCAGTTTTGGTCACCATGATGTTAAAAGGATGTCGAGACTCTAGAAAGGGTGCAGAGAAGAGCAACAAAGATGATTAGGGGACTGGAGGCTAAAACATATGAAGAACGGTTGCAGGAACTGGGTATGTCTAGTTTAATGAAAAGAAGGATCAGGGGAGACATGATAGCAGTGTTCCAATATCTCAGGGGTTGTCACAAAGAAGAGGGAGTCAAACTATTCTCCAAAGCACCTGAAGGTAGAACAAGAAGCAATGGATGGAAACTAAACAAGGAGAGAAGTAACTTAGAACTAAGGAGAAATTTCCTGACAGTTAGAACAATTAATCCGTGGAACAGCCTGCCTCCAGAAGTTGTGAATGCTCCAACACTGGAAGTTTTTAAGATGATGTTGGATAACCTGCCTAAGCAGGGGGTTGGACCAATGTTCCTTCTAATTTTTTTTCCGTGTGAGCAGAAAAGTATAGTGTCTGAGCGGCACATTTCCTTCCATGAGCACCTGAATTTATTTATTTATTTATTTATTTATTTATTTATTTATTTATTTATTTATTTATTTATTTATTTATTTATTTATTGCATTTGGTGAATGCAAATGGTGAATTTGAAGGGTTGGGCAGGCTGATGTGGTGCCTAGAAGCGGTCATCAGAATATAAAATGTTTTAATTACTCCTGTGTTAAGCCAGCCTGCTGGTGCACGCAACACATATCAACACACCCAGTGAAGTTACCTCACTGCCACCGATGGAAAGAGCGATTAATGGATAAAGGAAGGGGGAGAAGGAGGAAAGGGGGTGGGCAAAGTAGGGGGGGAGGGGGGGTGGAAATCTCAAGGCAAAATGGACAGCGCACCCAGAGAGAAACAGAAACCAAATTCAGATTGAAGAAAGCTCCGCACTCCCAACTCCAGATCACCTTTGAAGCTTTCAAAGGCTAGCAAGATGGAAGTAGTGTAAACATATTCCCTGACATCAAGAAGCCTCAGAAAGCCAAAAGACAACAATAAGAAAATGGCTACAACTCAATTGTTTCACCCAACTCTCCCTCCCTGTCCTCTGAGGAGATGACAATTACTAAATACAGTTATTGACATAGATGGTCGATGCAAGTTTGATTTGATGGATTAAATTTAAAATATATCTGTATTATTAGGAGGGAAGAATAACAACTAAAAATGGACGAAATGAGTTAATTTCTGAAAAATTTGGAATTTGAATGATTATCCTTTTTTTGTAAATGTAGTCGATGATAATTTACATTGATAATGAATAAGTTTTTATTTAAGGAACTAAATATTTTAAATTGGATTTCAAGAAGAAGAAACCCCACCAGTGGGCTGCATCGAGGCTGCTTAAGTGCTTAATGGAGCACAATCAGAAGACATTTTTTTAAAAAAACTTTGGAGGGGATGCTGGAGGGGAAAGGAAGGGATGGAAATCACGCACAGGACTATTTATTTAATTATTTATTTATTTTAGTGTTCTTATATGCTGCCCTATTCCCTGGAGACTACTTACCTTGGCAGAGGAAAAAGAGCAGAACCCCACGCAGTGAGCTCTTGTAGCAAAGCCAGCTCTTGCAACAACCCGGTGAGGGAGCCTGAAGCACTTCTTTGCACGTGGAACTGAGTCGCATCGGAGACTTTGGAGAAAGGGGCGGGGGCCAGAGGGGGGAATCCTAAGGAGGGGGCCGGGATGGTTTTATTGCAACCCTAGAAGTGTGAGGGTGGGGGTGGAAGAAAACTCAGGGGGCTTATCCCCAATGCAGAAACAGCTCGTTTTTTAAAGGATGCAGATGGAACAAGACCACAACAGAAATCAGCGAAAAGATCACCCCAATTCTTTATTTATTTACAGATGTTATTTCTAACCCTCTCCTTTCCCAGTCAAGTAAGCCCTTGCTTCCCCCACCCTTTCCCCTCATTTGCAGTCTCAAAGCAGGAAGCTAATGGGGAGGGGGAGGGTGGAGGAAAAAGATTTCTTTTATTCTTGCTGATTGTCCTTAATCTGTTTTCTCTCCCAGAGCATCCTGGGACACGTAGTTCTCCATCCAAGCATTCCTTTGACATACGGCAATAAGAAACTACCATTCCCATCAGGAAGCACAAAACCTTTTTAGCCTCCTGTCTAGTTCCCCCCAACTGCTCCTCCCACTGAGCCCGAACTGCACTACAGATCAAAAGTCCTGCACTGAAGTTTGCTGTCGCCTGCGCTACCGCACAGCTGCACACCTTACAGGGAACAGTGGGTTGGACTAGAAGACCTCCAAGATCCCTTCCAACTCTGTTGTTATTATTATTATTAAAGTGAAGAACATGCGTTGATTGAAGTAAACAACTGGAAGCTTCTGAAAGCGCAGCAGACAAAGAATCAGTATAGGAAAACTGCAATGCAAGCTAGAGCCGATAGTTGGCGCAATAAAGCCTTACATGGGCAGTTCCTCAACAAGATTGAAGGAAAAGTTGATAAGGAGAAGACCTGGTTATGGCTCACTAATGGAACACTGAAGAAGGAGACAGAAGGCTTGATTCTTGCAGCCCAGGAGCAAGCAATCAGAACAAATGCAATCAAGGCCAAGATCGAAAAAATCAGCTGATGACCCAAAATGCAGACTTTGCAAGGAAGCTGATGAAACAATTGATCATATCCTCAGCGGCTACAAGAAAATCGCACAGATGGACTACAAACAGAGGCACAACTACGTGGCCCAAATGCTTCATTGGAACCTGTGCCACAATTATTACCTACCAGTGGTAAAGAACTGGTGGGATCATAAACCTGAGAAAGTAGTTGAAAACAAACATGCCAAAATACTTTGGGACTTTCGAATTCAGACTGACAAGGTTTTGGAACATAATACACCGGACCTCACGATTGTGGAAAAGAAAAAAGTGTGGATCATTGATGTCGCCATACCAGGTGACAGCCGAATTGATGAAAAACAACAAGAAAAACTTAACCGATATCAGGATCTTAAAATCGAATTACAACGACTCTAACATAAACCAGTACAGGTGGTCCCAGTGGTAATCGGCACACTGGGTGCTGTGCCAAAAGACCTCAGCTGGCATTTGAAAACAATAAACATTGACAAAATCACGATCTGTCAGTTGCAAAAGGCCACCCTACTTGGATCTGCGCGCATCATACGAAAATACATCACACAGTCCTAGACGCTTGGAAAGTGTTCGGCTTGTGATATAGTGATACAAAATCCAGCATATAAATCTCGTTTGCTGTGTATTACATTTTTTGTGAATAAATAATAATAATAATAATAATAATAATAATAATAATAATAATAATAATAATAATAATAATAATAATAATAATAATAATAATAATAATAATAATAATAATAATAATAATAATAATAATAATAATAATAATAATAATAATAGATTTTGTCAGATATCACACAAGTGACTGAAGTTATATATCCATGTTTATTTTTCCTTATGTTCATATCACTAGTCTCAGGAAAGTCATCAAAAGGAAAAGGGCACAAGTTTTTGGAATCTGCCAGCAAGCACTTTTGTTAACCTGTAGAGTTAAGAAAGAAAGAAAGCAGTTGTTAGAATTATTATTGTGTAGTTCAGATGCTCAGCAGATGTAAATCTATCTGATCTTTGCAGTTGCTTATTATGGGTTAAGTATACAGAGAACTACAGATTTATTTCTCATCATTCTGGTGCAATATAATGTATGATAAGATGAAAAGATTTCTGAAAATTATCCTATCACAAAAAAGTGAAAGCATGATAGTGTAGTTTTTCAGCAAATCATTGGGCTCATAAAAACTACTCTTTTTTTTAGCCTCTCTTATGAATAAAAAGTCACAAACTGATGGCAAGGTGAATTCAGGTGAATTCGGAGTGAACATGATTCTATCATCCACATGTTTGTTTTTAAAGTGTCTGTCATAAGCTCAAAGGGGGATCTATGTTTGTTTGTTTTTACATCCTCTTTGACTACTCACTTTTCCAGAACTTTTGCATGTATTGGAAGAATAACTTCTCAGTTGCTTTCATTTACAAATCAAGCTGAGCAGAGGGCACATGTGCAAAATCCCTTGTTATGGTTCACAAAAGGGAGAGGCAGTGCAGGCCAGGCAGGTTTCTCTATACAGGACTGAATACTGAAATTGAAATGACTCTGCTGCACTCTTTCTGAAGGGCCTTTTTTCTGCCATCATAATAAAAAAAAAATTTCCTCATTTTCTCATTTAATTTCACTGTGTACTTTCTCAATGGAACATATGTATGTAATGTTTTTTTTTTGTTTTTTTTCCCCAAAATATAAACATTCCATCTTTCCTTAAACAGTGTGTCGTCTGGGTTCAAATATCTCTGCACCAATCTTCTACATTTACAACATCATTCACTTTACTATAATTCTTTAATCTTAAAATTATAATATGTTAAACAATTAAACATTATAATCCTATTCATTTTTCCTCTTAACATGTCTTCTAGTAAAAATACCATAATAATAACATTAATTATCCTCATCCTTATAATACTAATAATTATCATCTTATTTATACCTCTATCTTAACATATTTTCTATTCTTCTTTAATCTTCTTATTTTATTTCCAGTTGCCTTTTTTACTCTCTAACCATTGATAAAATACTTCCCATATCATATAATATTCAGTTTGTTCTTTCTCTTTAATTGCTAGTGTTAATCTGTTCATTTCTGCACATTCTAATATTTTCCTAATCATCTTCTCATTGATAGGAATTTCTTCACTTTTCCAATGTTGTGCAAATACAATTCTAGCTGCAGTTAAAACATGAATAATTAAATAAGTATTCTCTTTATTATAACTTTCGGGTAATATCCCCAGCAAAAATATTTCTGGTTTTAGATCAATTTTAGATCAATGTGTTATTTTGTCATCTTTTCCAACCACGTCCTTATTTTTGTCCAATATTTTTTTGCTTCTACACATGTCCACCACATATGATAGTAAGATCCATGTATCTGGTGGCACTTCCAACATTTAGCTGTCTTTAACATATGTATGTAACGTAAATAAACATAATTCATTTGGTGTGCGATGATTTGCTTTCTCCTTTGTGAAAGAAAATAATATTTAGGAAGAAAAGAAACCCTCAATGTAGAAAAATATCTTAAGAAACAGTGAAGTCATGTCCTAATTACATCTCCATCAGTAATGGCTACTAAAAAAGGAGATTACAGCCATTATGTCAATAAGTTAAGATACCAAGGAAAACTATCAGTTAACTATGAATGACTTGCCTGCTCACATAGAGAAATATTGCTTTCTCATTACATGACCATAAAACATTCATTTGGTAAGTATCATTCAGTATAGTAATCCATTAAACTAAAACAAACTTACATTAAAGAAAATATTATGAATTCAAATTAAAATAATATAATTAATTTTGGAAATAAAATAAATTATCCCTCATTTTCACATTTCCAGGATGTAAAATTTCAGAACCATCTTTACCTTCATTCAATATCCATCTCAAGTATATCATCAGTTTTCATTGGCTGCTGATTATCACAAGTCCCGGATTCTTCCTGTTTCCTCTTTCTACGTTTTTTCCGACAATAACTTCGAAAGGAAGTAAGAAATTAAGTCTATGAGTTACAAATTCATAATGCAAATTTGTTACCTATGATCAGAAATGTATGTATGAATGTATGTATGTATTGTAAACAACTGATTTCTAATAAAACTAAGTGTTGCAAGAGTATGTCTATGGTGAAGGAGAATGTTATCTCCAACTGAAATCAAAGCAGAGCAACACTTGCATTCAAGTCAACTCAAATGCAGCTGTGTGATCTGTGACCTGCTTCATTTATCTCTGAAGCCCTGTTCTTGTCTTCAGGTAAGCACAAGTTCTTCTAGCCATCCAATGGAGGTCAGAGGGAGCATGGGAAGGACTGCATGCATGGCCTATCCACTGTCAAGTCTTCATATATTCAAAAACACAAAAGTAATAATAATAAAAGATTGTGTTGTATTTTTACTTGTTAATTTTCAGCTCACGAAACTAGTATCTCCAGTGAATGTTCATTAACTGTATTAACTGGAGAGGTTTCTTAAATAGAGTGCCACAGGTGTTATTTCTAGATTTTCTGCTCTTCAATAATTTTATAAATGGCATGGATGAGGACTTAGAATGATCTGGGGAATCTCGTTCCCTTTATATATTGCTGATCCATAATTTCTAGTAGCCCCAGCCAATATGACCAGTACTCATGAATATAAGAGATGTCATGAAGATTATTAGAGATGTCATTATATACAATCACAGATTGTCTACCACAGGCTCAGAAAAAAGGCTACCAAATTTGCAGCTGATAAGAAGCTGGGAGGAATAATTAAAACCAAAAAGCAAGAATCAATATACTGTATATTAATAAGTTGCAAAACTAAGTCCAAATCAATATTATAAAAAGGATAATCTGTAACATGTTTAGCTATAAAAATTATATACATACATACATACATGCATACATGCATACATACATACATACACTTAGGCAAGATCAAAGGCTTCTGGTCCAAAATTCTACATGGGCTAATCCAGATATTATGGATCATCCATAACAGAATGTAAGTCGGGAGTATAATGCAGCTATTTAAAAAGCTGAAGTTCAGATACTTTGGCACCAAATGAGAAGAGAGGACTCACTGAAAAAACCTTGACGCTGAGAAAGATTGAAGGCAAAAGGAGAAGCAGAGAATGAGATGGATAGATAATATCATTAACACTGTGGGCACATGTTTGGGCAGACTCAGGGAGACAATGGAGAACCAGGGGACCTGGCATGCTATGGCCCTTGGGGTCGGGAACAGTCAGACAGGATTTAGCAACTGAACAACAGCAGTTTAAAAAGCTACAATAACAGAAAGTACATTACCTAGGTTACACAGAATTCTATTTCTCTGTCCATTTATTATATTATATTAAAAAGAATTACATGGAGTTTACTATTTCTTTGGAGCAATAGTGTAACAAAAGTATTGTACTTATACCTAAAGGTATCTAACCCACTGTAAAAAATAGATGTGGAAATAAGTAAATTTATAATTTGATTCAAAAAATCTCTTTTTGAATTTTTTCTACATCTTTATGTAAATGAACAATACTGGAGAACATAGTTCTAACATAGCTAGAATTAAGGAAGAAATTTTACCTTAATCAGGAATAGTAAATTCAGTTTTATTTTCTTTGTAGATATTGTGTGTGGGAACGCATGTACGTGTGCATGTTATTCAGTGTTAGAAATTTCCAAAAGTTATAATTGCTAAAGGCTAATTAACTTAATAACTACATCTGTAGTTTCATGAAAATACATATAGAAGCCAAATTTTCATTTCGGTGTACTCACTGAGTGCAAGTGCAGATACATGCAATCAGGATGATAAGCATTACCGTAACAACTATCAAAGAAACCACCACAATTTGACTTTGATCTCCTCTTAGATGAAATAAGTCCAACTGCTCACATCTTTCCCCAGTGTAGCCTCTCTCACAGCTATAAAAAATATAGAAAAAATGTTTTGCAAATCAGTTTTCTTTTTTCCTTCAGGACTAAAGTCTATTTCTGCACTAGCACCTATCCCACATACAGTACACACTTGTGACTAAAGCAATCTTTCCTAGCCTGGTTCCTTCTAGATGAGTTAGATCACAATTCCATCACCATTAGCCATGCCAACTGGTGATTATGAGAACCATAATGTGACACACCTGAAAGGTACAGATTGGGGGAAACCAGGACAGATCTGCAAACAAACTGCACATGCAGATGGATCGTAGGGCTTGAAAACTGCCATCCAATGGAATTCCTGATCTAGAAGAGCTTCAGCTGCATTCAGGGAAATATCACCTGAACTTGATAGTGTTTGTCAACCTAAACAACTTAATGTGTGGACTTCAACTTCCAGAATTCCCTAGCCAGCATGCTCCCTTTATGCTTGGGGTTTATTAGGAAAAGATTTGAAAATAAACACACAATGGAAGATTTGGTATATATGCCGTTTTTCCACATGTGTTCAATTAAGGCATTTTGTGGTTGAGTTGGACTAAATCAGTATTTCCAGATCAGTATTTGTCAATCTTGGCAGTTTTAAGATATGTGAACTTCAACTCCTAGAATTACCCAGATAACATGCTGGCTAGGAATTTTGGGGAATTGAAGTCCATACTTTTCAAGTTGCCAAGGTTGAGTAACTCAGTACCAGAACAACTCATCACAGAAGAAAGCAGTTCCAGTTTATATCCTATCCAAATTGAGTAATTTCTGATGTTGTCAGAATCTTAAAAATAAAGATAAATGATAATAAAATAAATTAACAATAAAGACACCCAGAAGTATTTTTCTTATAGAATAGTTGGTACATCAGGAAACTTCAGTTGTCTTTGTTGGGTATCCTTGATAATAGTTGACATATCTTTACTTCTGTCAGTCAACAATCCTTGAAGCCCTACCATGGCCACAACTAGTAAGTAATGGAGAAGGTATACCATAATTATAAAATCAGGACAGATTCAATTACCCCACTATCCTCTAAGCCAGTGGTTCTCAACCTTTCTAATGCTGTGCCCCGTGCCCCACCCCCGTGCCCCCACCGCGCCCCACCCTGCCGCCACGACCCCCGCCGCTACCCCCGCCCTGCCGCCACCATTTGGGTTCTTTTACCCTCTGCGCATGCACAAAGCGTTCTGCGCATGCGCAGAGGGTAAAAGAACTCAAATGGTGGCATCCGGGCAAAGTCTCCCGACCCCTGTGAAAGGGTCGTTCGACCCCCAAAGGGGTCGCGACCCCCAGGTTGAGAACCGCTGCTCTAAGCAGATATCTAAAAATTCATTGATAAAGCAGGCGTGGGTTCTGGATTTTCTCGCTGCTGGTTTGCTCAGTAGTGCAGGGGCGCGTGTGCAATGCTTAAAAGAAGCTTCTGCGCATGCGCAGAAGCTAAAAACAAGATGACGGGACTATGGCACTGCCGAATGAACCAGTTCAGGGGCGTGGCAGGCCTGGGTCGCTGCCAGTTCCAGCAACCCAGGCTGCCAAATTACTACCAAACCGGGAGGAACTCACCTCTGTAATAAAGTTATATTAACTTTAACCCTAAATCTTTTTAAAAAATCTTATGCATGGGATCTTCCAGTTCAGCAATTGCATATTGAAGGTATGTATGAAATAAAGGTTGCAATATAGATATGATTAAGTGCAGAATTTTGCAATACCAAATCTAAGATATTGGCTTTTTTCATCTGAGAAGAAAAGTAATTTTAAAAGTTATAACTCATAGTTTTAAAAGGTTAAAAAAAATCAGCCTGCTCCACCTCGTCTTCAATCTCACAGATTTGTCATATGCAAAGTGGACACTTAAACTAGGGAGGCTCCTAATGGACATTCTTTAGGCCAGTGATGGCTAACCTTTTTGCCATCGCGTGCCAAAAGCAGGGGGAGTGCGGGGGGGGTTGCGTGCATGCGTGCCCACACCCATAATTCAATGCACCCCGCACCCCGCACATGCGCTTGCAGCCCCCCTGCGCTTCCCCCACTTTTGGCACGCAATGGCACGGTGGGCCCATTGTTCGCCCTCCCCAGGCTTCAGAGCCTTTCTAGAAGGCTGGGGAGGGCGAAAACGGCCTTCCACACACACACCCCGGAGGCCCTACGGAGGCCAGAAACACCCTCCCAGAGGCCCCGTGGAGCGAGCCCTTTACTTACCTCAAAACGGGCCACTAGAGACTCCTGGCAGGGGGGCGTGGCCAGCCAAAAATCAGCTGGCCAGTGCGCACATGCACACTAGAGCTGATCTACGGCAATGGCTCCCATGCCAGCAGATATGGCTCTGCGTGCCACCTGTGGCACACGTGCCATAGGTTCGCCATCACGGCTTTAGGCAATGTAAAGCAAATGCCTAAGAAATTTTATGAATTTCTTAATAAATAATAAATAAGGCTTTAGCATTTTAGCAATCATCCTTGCACAGGTAAATTTTGTCTACTCATCAGCATTAAAGAGAACTTGGAGAGGAATCCATAATTGGAAGACAGCATTATTTTTAAAGAGTTTTTACAGTATTCACTCCAGAATTGAAGGAACAGCTGAAACAAACAGATTCAAATAAGTAAGACATTTGGACATCAGTAGATAACAGATTCAAATAAGTACATATTTGGTCTAAGCATGGCATATTCTTTGGAGATATTTGGCCATTAAAGTCATGCTCAGGTCTAACTCTTGGGAAAAGGCATGTTTGGTTTTGGAACCTGTTAAATTGTGGGCAAGATTGCAGGAGACAGACTTCAGAACAGCTCTTTTATTAGCTCACTCAAGCAACCAGCAGCTTGCAGTCTGACAGATAGCCCTTTTATAGGAGCTGTCAGACACAACAACCAATAGCGTATGAGCATTCAAACACATGACCAGGGTGGCAACAACAGTTCAGGTAGAGTTCAACTATAAACATAACAACAACAGTTCAGTCAGAGGTCGTCTAGTCAAAACAAGTTTATGGTTCAGTTATAGGTCAGTCAGAACACAACAGAACCTACATGCAGGATGGAGTTTGTACTGCAACAACATAGCGGCATCTTCCCTTGACACAGAAGTACTTGAACTCCTCAGGACATTCGGAAAAGTGCCCACTCAATCTCAAATCTAGAAATAAGAAAATATAAATATAAATAAATATATATATTAGGTTCTACTTAAAATACTTGTTCACCTGGATTACTTGTGACTAACTTTTTCCTGCTGTGCTATTTTTAATAGTTTCCTCATTTTGAAAAAATGTTTTCAGTAATTGTATTCTTAATTTTATTAATATCACTTTGAGTGGAAAATTCCACATGAGCATTCTGTCTTCATTCCAATTCTGTGTCCCATTCAAAGATGGCACATAGGGCTTATTGTTTCAATAAACGATAAAGATTGTACTTTAACAGTATAATCTTATTCATATCTGCATAGAAATAAGTCAAAAGAACATTAAAAATGTGTTGAATCAAATGAAAGTCCCATCAGGTCCAACAGTCTGTTTCTGCATTTTACCAGTAAGACAGGAATGTAATGCTAACCTATGTTCCCTACAATATTGTGAAAAGGCTATTGCATCCATTACTGAAATAATGATGCAGCTATGATAACTTATAGCCATGAAGGAACTTAGTGTTCCTTTTTTCATTTGTTTAATTTTGCTTAACTGCAATACAACAGAATAACAGAGTTGGAAGGACTTTGGAAGTCTTCTAGTCCAAACCCCTGCTCAAGCGTGAGACCTTATACCAGTGATGGCGAACCTTTTTTGGTTCGTGTGCCAAAAGGTGGGGGAATGCGGGGGGGTCACGCATGTGCGTGCCCACACCCATAATTCCATGTGTTCCCCGTGCATGTACGTGTGACCCCCCCCCCCCCCGCTCCCAGAAGGCAATAGAATGCCCGTTTTTCACTCTCCCCATGCTCCAGAGCCTTTTTAGGAGCCTGGGGAGGGCGAAAATGGCCTTCCTCACCCACCTAGAGGCCCTCCGGAGGCAGAAAATGGCCCATTTGCCAACTTCCGGTTGAACCGGAAGGCCCGTTTTTTTGCTCTCCCCAAGCTCCAGAGCCTTTTTAGGAGCCTGGGGAGGGCGAAAACAGCCTTCCTCACCCACTCCGGAGGCTGGAAACAGCCTGTTTCCCGACTCCCAGTGGGCCCAGAAGGCCCGAAAATCAGCTAGCCGGAGCGCACATGCGCGCCGGACCTGAGCTCGCGTGTCCACCGATATAGCTCCGCGTGCCACTTGTGGCACCCGTGCCATAGGTTCGCCATCACGGCCCTATACCATTTCAGACAAATGGAGGCTCTTTTTAAAAGCCTCCAGTGATGGAGCACCAACAACTTTTGAAGGTAAAACATTCCATTGGTTTATTATTCTCAGTGTCATTGTCATTATTCTCTCCTTGATTAGTTTCCAACCATTGCTTCTTGTCTTCCTTCTGGTGCTTTGGAAAATAGCTTGACACCCTCCTCTCTGTGGCAGCCCTCAAATATTGGAACACTGTTATCATATATCACCCCTAGTCCTTTTCAGTAGACCAGACATACTCAATTCCTGCAACTATTCTTCATATGTTTTAGTCTCCAGCCCCCTAATCATCTTTGTTGCTCTGTTACTCTTCTAGTCTCAACATCTTTTTTATATTGTGATGATCAAAACTGGATGCAGTATTCAGTGTGGTCTTACCAAGGCCTTATAAAGCAGTACTAACATTTCATGTGATCTTGATTCTCTGTTAATGCAACTTGGGATTGCATTGGCTTTTTTGGTGGCGGCAACACACTGCCGGCTCATATTTAAGAGATTGTCCACTAGGACTCCAAGATTCCTCCACAGTGTCACGGTGTGATTTATTGCCTGTTACATGTATATGCAGGGAGATGCATCCCTATCTAATATAATGGTTTATTCCTGAGCACATGATTGATATGTTCTTGTACGCATGTGTGCATTCCTGAATCTCCATTCTACCCTTCTTCTTCTGGCTTCCAATGGAGGAAGTCGCATTTTTATAGCAGAGATGTAAACAAATGAGATTTTATTGTTTTTGTACCAAAATAAATATTTTAATTACCGTATTTTTCGGAGTATAAGACACATCAGAGTATAAGACGCACCTTAGTTTTGGAGGAGGAAAATAGGGGAAAACAATCTGCCTACCAGGTATTCATCTGGCTAGTGTCCTTAGTCTGGTCAGCTTCAGCACATTATTTTATCCCCTGGTTAGGACTTAAAAAAACCTTCTTCTGAGAGAGTAACAATGAAAGAGCCTGCAAGCCGGTAAGAGCTGGGAAGATAGTTAGCACCTGGTTAGGGCTAGAAAAAAACTTATTCGGAGCAAGTAGAGCAATGAAAAAAAATTCTGCAAAGACTTAGGGCTGGAAAAACATTCTTTGGAGAGAGTAACAATGAAAAAGCCTGCAAGGTAAGAGCTGGGAAGATCTGTTAGCACCTCGTTAGGGCTGGGGAAAAAGCTACATTTGAAGTATAAGACACACCCACATTTTCAGCCACTTTTAGGGAGGAAAAAGTTGCGTCTTATACTCCTAAAAATACGGTAGACTTTTAAACTTCGGTTTTATTTCTAATGTCTGAATTCCGGGGAAAAGATCAAACATCACCTCTGTGAGATTTATTCTCACTCCGTCACACAGTTACTGCTATTGAGCCAGGTCTTACCTGATCTGTACCTGTACATTTGGTTTTTCTTGTCTAAGTATAAAACCTTACTTTTCTCTGCAATGAATTTGTTAGATAAGGCCCAGTATTCAACTCTGTCGAGATCCATCTGGATCATAAGCCTATCTTCGAGAATGTTGACTATTCTTTCCAGGTTGGTGTTATCTGCAAATTTGATGAGTTTCTCTTCTATTCCCTCTAAATCATTTATAAAGATATTGACGAGTATTGAGTCGAAGACAGAACCTTGGGATACCCCACTGCTTACTTCCCTCCATGTAGATCAGGGGCAGGTTGCTCACTTACCTTGCTACCGGTGCGCTGCGCACGCATCACATTTTGTGCGTGCGTGCGCATGCTACATGTGTGCACCCCCTCATGTGATTTTGCTTCTGCGCATGCACGGAAGCAAAATCGCACCAAAATCTTGCGAGGGGACGCATGCACGTGCGTGATTTTGGCAGTTTTTTTGCTTCCACGCATGCGCAGAAGCAAAATCTTGCTGAAATCTTACACACACACGCATCCCCTCGCGAGATTTTGGCGAGATTTTGCTTCCGCGCATGCGCAGAAGCAAAAATTCATCGAAAAATTCATGAAAAAAGATGGCGGCTCCTAGGCATCGGCAACTGACCGCACCGGGTCGGTAGCCTCTTGATGACGTCACCAGCCCGCCGTTACTGGTGTGGTAGAGTGAACCGCACCAGTAGGAACCCACACTGATGTAGATGTAGTTCCATTAAGGGTTATATGTTGTTTGTGGTTTGTCAGCTAGTTACAAATCCATCTGGTGATGCTATCTATCCCATATTTTTCTAGCTTACCAAGAAGTAGATTATGGTCTACTTTGTCAAAAGCCTACTGAAATCCAAGTGTACTAAGTCCACTGCATTTCACGGGTCCACTAATTTAGTCACTTTGTCAAAGAATGAAATAGGATTTGTTTGGCATGATCTGTTTTTGACAAACACATGTTGGCTTCTGATTATAACTTTGCTTGCTTCTAGGTCACAGGTGTCAAACTCGATCGCATCACGTGACGTATCATGATGTATCGTGACTTTTTGCTTTTGTGGAGCTGGGGTGGGTGTGGCCTGCATGTGATGCATCTGGTTTGACACCCCTGTCCTTTCCAAGATCTTTCCAGGCATTGATGTCAGGCTTATTGGTTTGTAGTTTAACCACATCAGCTCTTTTCCAGTCCTCTGATAGTTCCCTGGTTCTCCAGAATCTCTGGTTCCAAGATCCCGTCTGCCAGTTTTTGCAGAACTCTGGGATGTAATGTCTCAGCTCCTGTTGATTGAACTCATCTAGAGTGAACAAATGTTCTCTTATCATTTATTTATTATTATTTTGCCTATTCTAATTTGAATTCCTAGACTGTCTTTTATGGTTCTGTTTTTGGTAGGTTGGGCTATTTTTGTGTGAAGACAGATGCAAAGAAAGAATTAAGCAACTCTGCTTTCTGCCTTCTCCCTGTCACTTCCTTGCCATCTTCTCCCATTAGTAGACTAATTGTTTATTTGACTTTTTTCTTATTTTTATATGTTGAAATAAACTTTTCTTATTATTTTTGACACTTGTTGCAAGTCTAAGTTCCGAGAGCTGAGGTGGCGCAGCAGTTAGAGGCAGGTACTGCAGGCCACTTTAGCTGACACTGATCCGCAGGTCAGCGGTTCAAATCTCACCGGCTCAAGTTTGAATCAACCTTCCATTCTTCCGAGGTAGGTAAAATGAGGACCCAGATTGTTGGGGGCAATATAAATATACATTGCTTACTGGTGTAAACTGCTTAGAGAGTGCTTGCACTGTGAGGCGGTATATAAATGTCACAAAATAAATAAATAAATAAGTTCATTCTGAGCTTAGCTTTCCTGGCTTCATTTTTGCAGATTGAGGTTATATGCTGATATGCTACCTTAGTTATTGGTTGTTACAGTAAAGACAGCTGATGAGTCTGAGCTGCAGAGAATGAAATATAAACAATTGGAAGAGAGAAAAGCAGGGCAGAAGAGGAGGAGAGAAATGGCTTTATATTCAATTAAGAAGATTGACAAGGTACAAGAGCAATTTAAAAACAACTGGTGGATGTAAAAGAGATTTATCAAGATGGGAAATAAGCCTGGTGAAACTCTGAACTTGGTGAGAGATTAGGCAAGGCAAAAGTTGAGTGAGATTTTGATCTTACATTATGCAGAGAGTTTAATTTGGTTCTTAGAAGTCTCATCAGCAAGCAAATATACAGAACATGAACATATTTCTTTCTCTGTCAGTCTCTGCATGGCAGTAATTATGTGTCTTTGATTGTTTCGACTTTATATTTGTTTTTTGTTTTTTCCCAAGGGTTACATCTACCTTTGAAAATTCAAAAACATTTGCATCCTCAGACCCAAGGATAGATCTTCCAAATCCAAATATTTTCCAATTCTTGACAACTGTCCCTGGGTTTGGATTAAAAACTGCACTACTGTATTAATGTAATCTTAAGTAGATTCTGTTTATTAAGGGATTATTAATAATTGGACAGGACATGGGAGGCAAATAAATTTCATAATAAATAAATTCAAACAGTATTTTAAATTTATCAGTAGCAGAATGAATGCATCTATATTTCTTTAAAGAATCATTAAAACAGGATATATTTATAATTAACATATTGCAAAATAAAAGCTTACTAATTGTGATTGCCAGTTTCCTAAAATGTTATGCATTGTTACATGTAATTACAATGGAAAGTATTTATTTATTAGTTTTCTCTCCTGGCTTTATTTTCTATATAACTCAAGATGGCATAGATCAGTGGTCAGCAACTGGTGGTCCGTGGACCACTGGTGGTCCACAAGAAAATTTTGGTGGTCGGCAGAAAAAATATTTGCATGCATGTTTATCTTTTTAAAAAATTCATATTAATGGTCCGCAGGATTTAAAATTATGAATTTAGTGGTCCTTTAGGTCTGAAAGGTTGGTGAACCCTGGCATAGATAATGCTAGCTCTGCTTATTTTCCCCATAACAAATCTGTGAAGTAGGATGGACTCACTCAACTACCCATACTCAAAGGACAATTAGAACTCCTAGTCTCTTGGTTTCTAGTCTGTAACCTTAATTACTACATCAATTAATCAGTTGAACAATCTTCCTCCCCATTATTGAAAAACCATGCCATTGTCAGGAATTAAAATCCACCTGTTACCTGTACATGTTCCATTCATGTAATCACAGGAAAGCTTCTTGGTTTCCGGGCCAGCTGTTGCATTTTCACTGCTAGTCACAGAGCTGAAAATGACTATGCCTTTAGTTGGGGAGGAGGAGAAAGCAAATCATTTCAAAAGTATATTTCAAGTAACTAGACTCAAATTACAATAATACATCTACTAAGTGAACCACTTGTTTCTTGTTTCTAAAGATACAATTCCCATTTCACTATCTTAATCCTAACAACTAATGTGGGTTTTGCTATGCTTTAAGAAAATGAGACGTTGTACCTACCTGAGACGTCCATTCTCGTAGGGTGGAGCTAGCCGCCAAGATTGGGTATTGGCACAGCCTTCTAGCCAATAATGACTGAGTCTGGAAAAAGTATAAAAGGTGGCTCTAGGCCTAGATTCCCCCTCTTTTGACGAGGGATAAATGTCAGACTCAAGTGCCCTTAAACAAACAGTTTATTAACCGTCTATTACAGGAAATACACATGAAGTGGCATGTGAAGAGTTCTAAATACCTAACCTAACTACCTACAGACATAAGGCAACTATGTACACTAAACACCTAGATACCTAATGAACTATACGAGTAGAGTCCTTCTGTCCAGCCAGAACACGTTTAGAAGGGAGGGACTTGGCGGCTAGCTCCACCCTACGAGAATGGACGTCTCAGGTAGGTACAACGTCTCATTCTCCATAGTGGGTGGAGCTAGCCGCCAAGATTGGGACATACCAAAGTAATTTAGTCCCCAGGGAGGGCCTCCTGATTCTGGCTGGGACCACCACCCTCCAATGTTACCTGTTCCAGCACCTTGCGCCCAAAGTCAGCCTCCTGAGAGGCGAAGGCGTCCAGTCTGTAATGCCGGACAAATGGAGTAGGGGATGCCCAGGTGGCAGCCCGGCAGATCTCCTCAATGGAAGCCCTAGTGTTCCATGCAGCAGTGGTGGCCGCGCTGCGTGTGGAGTGGGCCGTGATCCTGGTGGGTCGTGGTAAAGCCAGCTGTTCATAGGCAATGTTAATGACAGTACGGATCCACCGACCCACCATGACAGAGGATGCTTTCCTCCCCAAGGAAGTGTGGTGGAAAGAAACAAACAAGGCCTCAGTCTTGCGAAAGGCAGAGGTCCTTTGTATGCAAGTGTCCAGTGCGCGCCTAACGTCCAGGAGGTGCCACTGTCTCTCAATGTCTGAGGATGGAGAAGGGTAAAAGGAAGGCAATATCACCTCCTGAGCCCGGTGAAAATAAGAGTTTACCTTTGGAAGAAAGGTAGGGTCCAAACGCAAAACCACCCTGTCCTGGTGAAACACACAGAGGTCACTCCTGATGGAAAGGGCTGCCAGTTCAGAAATGCGACGGGCAGAGGTGACAGCCACCAGGAAAACCACCTTGTATGTTAGGTGGTCCAGAGAGACGGAATGTAAAGGCTCAAAGACGTCCCCCGTGAGTGCTAATAACACTTTTGACAAGTCCCAGGAGGGATACCTATGCACTACGGGGGGGCATCTATTCACTGCACCTTTTAGGAACCTGGAGACTAAGGGGTGAGCTGAGAGTTTCCCCAGAGAGGGACAAGACAGCACCGTGGACAGGGCAGCAACCTGGCGTTTGAGGGTACTTGGAGAAAGACCCTTAGCTAGTCCCTGGCGTAGGAATTGAAGGACATTTATGACCGATAGATCTAGTGGAGAATAACCCTCCCTGTCACACCAGGAGCAGAAAGCTTTCCAGGAGGCTGCATAAATACGTTGTGTGGACGGCCTGCGGGAGTCAAGCAAGATCTCCATAACGTCCTCAGGGACCTGGCGGCTCCTCAGAGTGAGCCGCTCAAGCGCCAGGCGGTCAGTTGCAGCCAGTGAGGCTCTGGATGCTGCACTGACCCCTGGAGCAGCGACCACTCTGTCGGAGGGATCCTCCATGGGGGTGAGACCGACAGGGAGACCAGGTCGGCATACCAGGCTCGCCTTGGCCAGTCGGGTGCCAGAAGTACCACCTCGGCTCTCTCTTCCAGAAGCTTCCGGATGACCTGCGGAATGATGGGGATGGGGGGAAAAGCGTAAAGCAACCCCTGAGGCCAGGTGCAGCGGAGGGCGTCCACCCCTTCAGCCCCCTGAGATTGATACCGGGACAGAAACCTTGGCAGCTGGGCATTCCCTGGGGTGGCAAAAAGGTCCATTACAGGTTGACCGAATTGACCCACAAGTTGGTGAAACAGATCTGGGTGTAATGTCCACTCTGAGTGGTCTATCTGGTTCCGGCTAAGCCAGTCCGCCCTGGTATTGTCCACCCCAGAAATATGTTCAGCAGAAAGGGACAGTAGGTGTTGTTCTGCCCATAGCCCCAACTGCATGGCCTCTGACATTAATTGTGCAGACATGGTCCCACCCTGTCTATTTATGTGGGCCTTGGTGGCCACATTGTCAGTAAGGACCATCACATGAGAGTTCTGCAGGAGAGGCCTGAACTGCTGGAGGGCAAGGAAAACCGCCCGTAGTTCCAAGACATTGATGGGTAGAGTTGTCTCATTTAACGACCATGAACCCTGCGCCACCTGTGCTCCCGTGTGAGCCCCCCAACCCGAGAGGCTGGCATCGGTGGTGACCAAGATTTGTCTTGGGGGAAGGAAGCAGGTGCCCCTGTGGAGGGCAGAGGTGGTCCACCAAATCAGTGACCTCCGGACTGAAGGCTGGAGTGTCACTTTGGCTGGGGAGTGAGCTCTTCCCTTACGCTGGTAGGGGAGAAGGAGCCATTGGAGATCCCTGGAGTGTAAATGGGCCCATGGGACAATATGAATGGCCGAAATCATCTTGCCCAGGAGGGAGGACAGTAGGTTCAGTGGAGCTGAGTGTTGCCTCAGAACTTGCTGGGTTAAAGCCAATAGGCTGTCTCTCCATTCCTGGGACAGGTACACCTTACACTCCAGGGAATCAATGATCGCCCCCAGATGGACAATTCTGGTGGCGGGGGTTAGCTGGCTCTTGGATCGGTTGACCAAGAAGCCAAGGTGGTCAAGGGTGTTAAGCACTACCTGAACATCTCTCCCAGCCTGAGAAGGAGAGGCCGAGGAGATGAGAATATCGTCCAGGTAGCACTGGATCCTGATTGGAATGGATCTGAGGTGAGCGGTCAAGGCCGCTAGGACCTTGGTGAAGACCCTTGGCGCTGAGGACAGGCCAAAGGGGAGCGCTTCATATTCATAATGCACCCCTGCATAGCAAAACCGCAAGTATTGGCGGTGAGATCGCCGAATTGAAATGTGGAGATAAGCCTCCGAGAGATCTATGGATGACAGTAGATCTCCCTTCCTAATGCTTGCCAGAATTGAATGCAGGGTGTGCATTTTGAATTTCTTATGGTCTATGTACCTATTGAGGCGCTTAAGGTCCAATATTGCTCTCCACCCTCCCGAGGATTTGGGCACTACAAATAAAATGGAGTAGAAGCCCTGCCCCTGTTGGTCCTCAGGCACCTGCTGGATGGCTCGAATGTCCACCAGATGCTGGATGGCCTGATTCATGAGGACTCTTTTGGTGGGATTTGATGAGATGGGGCATCGGAGAAAAAACCTCGGGGGGGTGGAAAGAAACTCAAGAGAAAGGCCTGACTTCAGGGTTTCACAAACCCATGCGTCGTTGGTGATTTCCTCCCATCGACTGGCAAAAAGTGCCAGGCGACCCCCTATGGGAGGAAGGGCCGGAGAATTACTTATTCCGGCGGAAGGGGCGACCACCGGCCCCTCTAAAGGGCCGCTTGGAATGGTTCCCCTGGAATGGACGGTCAGAGGAAAATCTCTGTCGTGATCCGTATTGCCCCTGAGCCTGCCCTTGGAACGTTCCCTGTGATTGGCCCTGGAATCTGTTCTGGGCTTGATAGGCCCCTCTATAGTTCCTCCTAGGGAAGAAGGGCGACCTGGAGGAGGCCTTGCGGCCGCCTGAGGAAAGGACTTTCTTTTTGTCCTTTGTCTCGATTACAATTCGATTGAGAGCCTCACCAAATAGGCTCTGACCCGCTACGGGACTGGATGCCAGTTTCCATTTATACTTGGCATCTGCAGACCAGTTGCGCAGCCAGGTCATGCAGTGCGCCACTGCTGCGGATGCCATGGCCCTTGCCGCAAATCTGGCCGATTGAAGTGTGGCATCGGACGTAAATTGTGCAGCAGCCAGCAGCTTATTGAGGTCCTGGTGTGCACGGAGGTCGGAGGGGGCAGGTGGTCCTGGAGGGCAAGGAGCCACTTGACCGATGTCCTGCAAAAGAAGGAGGCGGTGGAAGCCGACTTCAGGGCCCATGCGGCCGCCTGATGACCCCTCTGGAGCGTCGCCTCCGTCTTGCAGTCTTCTGGACGAAGAAGTTCCTCTGGCTCTCCGGACATCAGAGCATTGGAGAACAGCGCCAGGACCGGGCTGTCCACAGGAGGCACTGCAAGATGCTGGGCCAAAGCAGAATCAACATTAAAGTACTTTTTGTCAAGGGCGTTGGACAATGACCCCGAAGTGGGGTTCTGCCACTGCTTTAGAACAGTCTCCACAAAAAGCTTTGGAGCAGGCACTACATCAGTTTGTGAGGCCGTGGGCTCGAACATAGGGTCCGGCTCAGCTGTTTGCGTGGTAGACCCAGTGGGTGGCAACAGATTTGCCGTAGTCTTTGCTTTGTGTAAGAGGGATCTGAACAAAGCAGGCTGGAACAGCGCAGAGGAGACAACTGGCTCAGGGGCCAAGTCCTCGTCATCAGACATGGCCAGTTCTGGTAGCGCCGGCCCTAGATCAATCCCTTGGGCCTGGTCATCCCATAAATCAGCCAGGGGGTCAGAAAACTCGTTTTCATCGTCCTCAATATCTTCCAGATCAGGGTAATCTAAATTATCACCCCCCTGGTGTTCCCTTGGGGGAGCGGAGCTGGCCACCTGGTTTTTGTTAGAACTTGCCATGGCCCTAATGCCTGCCTCTACCCCTTTCCTAATAGCTTTATTGATTCTGTCCTGGACCTCCTTCGATTGGAAGGGATCCGTTCTGGGGTTGTCTCTAGGAGCGTCCCCCCTGGAAGAGGGCTTGGGTCCCCAAACATCCCCTTCAGATCTGCGTAGATTTGCCCCATCAATTGACAGATTGTCAGATGATTGAGAGTGGGAGCTTCTCTGATGTCTGGGGGTGACCGCCTTGTCCTGTTTGGAGAGGTCCTTGTCCCCAGAGCGGGGTTGTTTGGCTTTTGGGGCCTTGTCCTTAGTGGCCTGCGCTGGGGAAGGAGGCCTGACGGGGGATCGATCCCTGGTGGGTGAGGGAGATGCCACCCTGGTATGCTCGGGCTGCTCGGCGGTAGGCCTTGAAGTCTTGGACTTGGCCTTGCCTGATTTCTGAGTCTTGTCAGCCATGTTCGTGAGACTATGCAGTTAGAGTTTTTTTTTTACAAACAAAATGGCCACCGGTCACAAGGTGGCTTCAAAATGGCTGACAGGGCTGACTGACTTGTGTCTGAGGGACCTGTTACACAAGATGGCCGCCTGTTGCTAGGCAGACTGGAGTCAACTGTCAAGTCTGGGCTAATGGAAGATCAGCCTTAAGGTAGCCTCTGATCCTGCTCTGGCACACTCACGGCTCTGGAGAAAGTCGGAGGAGGCCTGGCAGCGAATTTGCAGTCCCGGAGTGATTGCAGCCTCCACGTGAGGCGCGCTGCTGTAAATTCGCCCTGGGTGCCCTCCCCGATGCTCCGTGGAGCTGGGCACGTCGTCAGCGGTGTCGGCTTGGCTCCACGGTCCGGATCGCCTTGGCCGGGCAGCGCTTGCTTCCGGGGCTGAATGGGGCGCCGACCGCTTGCGCAGGTGTGGCCCGAAGCTCTCAGCTGTTTGTCGGCTCTCAATATAGCGTTCGGGCGGCTTGCGCGAGCCCGCTAAAAAGGACAGCTGATGGTCGGCAGTTCAGAGAGACGGGCGGCTTGCGCGGGCCCGTTGAAGCTGCCGGCGAGGCCTTTGGTCTCTTCCGATCCTGGTGGTTTGGCAATCAGCTGGGGATCGGAAGGCTCGCAGCGGACACGGACCGCTTGCGCTGGTCCGGCCGGATCGATCAGCAATAGGCAGGAGACACTGTTATTATTGTCTGGCTAGCCCACGTTTGAGAGAAAATTCAAAAGGAAAAACAAACGGCTCACACTTCTCTCAGGCTCAATTCGTCAGGCCAAGGGATGGAATTAACCCTTGGTTGACCGGGCCAGATCTTAAGTGGTCTCCTTGTAAGGCCTCGCCAAATGCCCAGAGGAGCGGTGAGCCCACCGCTTCCCCCCCCTGGTGATTTGGGGGTCCTTTCCCACTCCCTCTACAGCCGGTATAGATTATAAGCCAAACCAGTACTGATTATAATTAGAAAAAAGGAAAAAATTTGCTTTTTTTTAGTCTGGGCCTTCGGCTGGAGGGGCGAGCGGCAGTCAGACTTGCGGCCAACTGCCTCCACCCAGGTAAGCGACGTAAAAGGAGGACCTGGGGAGCTCGAAAGGGAAAGGGTAATATATATCTCTGATTAGAATTCAAAGAAAAACTTACAAATATGGTTGAAGATAGATGATAAAAGGCACTTAGTCAATGGCTGTGACTGAGTCAAAAGAGGGGGAATCTAGGCCTAGAGCCACCTTTTATACTTTTTCCAGACTCAGTCATTATTGGCTAGAAGGCTGTGCCAATACCCAATCTTGGCGGCTAGCTCCACCCACTATGGAGAATTTTCAGTTTGGAAAATTTCTGAATGGCATACTGTAATACTCTAGATCAGGGGTCTCCAATCTTGGCAACTTTAAGACTTATGGACTTCAACTGGACTTCAACTCCCAGAGTTCAATTCTGGGAGTTGAAGTCCAAAAGTCTTACAGTTGCCAAGGTTGGAGACCCCTGCTCTAAATTACTTACATTACCTATGTTCAATAACGCTTTTAAAAGTACCTCATAACATTTGCCCTCAACTGTTTGAAAGGTTTACTTCTAATAGCACAGTGGCAGATTAACACATCTTTGCTAAACAGCTAACAATTTTTCCCCAGACAAGGAAAAACTGAGAAAGTGCCCATTTTTATTCCACAGATTTGCTCTTTGAGAGAAGCTTGACAAGATTTGAAGGAGCTTTATCAGCTACCAGTACACACGAATAGAGCACCAAGTGTCATGGTAATAAACAATATGCTCAAAGTGTCAATAAATATAAATTTACTTATATTGTTTATTATTTATGTTTATATTGTAGAAAATTTAATGCAAACATCTGAAGACAGTAGCAATTTTCCTTATTTATTTAAATTGATAAAAAGTACTGAAAATTGTTCATATTTTAATATATTTTAGAAACAGAAAAAATAAGATATATTGATAATTTATTTCACTTAGCTTCTATTAGGTTTCCATATAGATTGTTCTAATTTATTAGTTCCATTTTTCACTCTAATAGGTCTGACGGTGCGATGGGTCAGTGGTTAAGATGCTGGACTTGTTGGCTGGAAAGCCGGCAGCCCATGTTCGAGACCTGAGTGCCATGTGATTGGCTAAGCTCCTACCCTTGACCCAGTTCCTGTGAACCTAGCAGTTCGAAAGTATGCAAATGTGAGTAGATAAATAGGGATAACAGCACTCCATGACATCATGCTGACCACTTGACCATGGAAATGTTTTTGGACAGCATTGGCTCAACGGCCTTGAAACGGAGATGAGCACTGCCCCCTATAGTCGGCAACGACTAGCAGAGTTGAATCTGCAGGATCTCCTTTAGAAATTTTTTATGTCCAATTTAAAACTACTATAACTACGTACCTTTCTTCTAAAAATTAGCAGTTTATGCTTGAGACTGATTTTCCAAAAGCTATGAAACTGTCAGATATACTAGAATTTTGTTTATAGCTAATTAAATTAGAATTTACCAAACTTATCTTTTCCCACAGAAAATAAAGCTATGAAAATGTCAGATATACTAGAATTTTGTTTACAGCTAATTAAATTAGAATTTACCAAACTTATCTTTCCCCACAGAAAATAGACTGTGTTACTATGTATTAATTTAGCTATTTTAGCTAATTTAGCTATATATAACTTTAGCTATTTTCACTGCTGAAAATTCCAACATAAGACAGCAAATCACATTGGATCACTTACATTAATTTCTAAACAAGCATGTCTAAAATTAATCGCAAAGAAATTCTTTATTCACGGATATCAATATAGCCTTCCAGGTCAGCCTACAATCACTATTACTAAATAATATTTTAATCACAGGAGGCCTCAAACAAACATTTGTAAGAATTTCTTCAGTTGCTGACCTTAATCCTCAATCCCCTTTATTAGCTCTTTCCAAAAGAGGTTTTTTTTAAAAAAAAAATCACTATTAGGCCCAGACATATATCAACTGTACAAACCAAGTCCCTCTTACTAAAGCTTTCTTAGACTGGATAATGATGTTTATAAATTATTTTTCCTCACCCTTATTCTTGCCTACAAGATGCAACTTATCCAAATATTTCCAATTTTGGACACCTGCACACTCTCTCACAAATTTGCATGTATGAAGAAGCCACAAAAAGTAAAAATAGATGACTGCTGCAGCTGAAAAAAAAATTCCCTGGGAAGCAGTGTTGTTCCCAGTCCCATTGGGCAAATTGATAAATTGATGGCAATTTCAGGTGTATCCCTCTGTCTCTTTTCAATGATCAATCCCTCTATATTAGGACACCATATAAAATTCAATAAATAAATAAGAACTGCCAAATACCAAGAATATTTATTATAATATAAATACTAAATGTCAACAAGAAATATTTAAGTCATATAAAGACCCTGTAATAAAAAGAGCACAAAGCACCAAAAGATAATTAATGTTTGCAATAGTCGGTCAATCTCCAACTTCTTGTTTCAGACACAATGGGATCACAGTTTCCAAAATTCTTAGCCAGCATATTTAAGGATTATGGGAAATGTTATAATTCCAAGTTTGGTAACTAAAATGAGAATACTCTTAAGATAAGTGCATGATTACAAAATGCTGTAACAGAAATGTAAAATTTGTCCCAATTATGACAGATTTGCAGAAAAATAGTACAAGTAACTTGGTAACGTTTCTGAAGGCTTGATTAAAAAATGTGTGTATCATTAAACTGCTTAAACCTATGTAAATGAAACAGTCTAATAAAATATTTATTTACTGGAAAAGCCAATGAGTTCCACAGGTATTTAACTAAGCAAGGACTGCAACCTTCAGAAAGAAGCATAATTCTCCTCTGACATCTGACATATTAAATATGTAAAGTTTTTGATTTTTAAAATATAGAATGCATATGGTATTTAAAATAATAATTAGAAAATATAATCAGTTCAACTTTGAAAGTAAAATAATAAGTAAGAGGGGAAAATATTGAACTAAATATACTTGAAACACAAAGCCAGAAATATGACATATAGTTAAAATAAAATTATCCACATTAAAATTTCAAAACAGGAATCTTTTTGAGATTTTGAAGAATACAGCAATTAACAATGTAAAGAATAAAGAAATAAACAAAGAAGCTACCACAAATACAAATATTGCTAACATTGCCATACCAGTATCTCAAAATTACCAATACAGTTTTTTTAAAAATGCGCTGGGCCCATACTATGGCTGAAACTTTTGTAGACAGGATACCAATTAAACAGTTGCATCTGTATAACAGTTGTGTAGCTCTCTCTCTCTCTCCCTCCCTCCCTCCCTCCTCTCTATGTTTTAATAGAGACAAATAGGAATTCCTAAGGAAAAAGTGTCTGAAATTCAACATACTTTGCAATGGCTGTTTTGAGATTAAAGAGAAATCTAGATTTTGGAAGATTAAGGTTGAATCCGGCAGTGAAATTCTGACTGCATGTTGCATTCACCTACTTCTCTGTGAGTTAAATGTTATTATTTATAAATTGCAGAAAATATTAATATGTTTAAAATTTCTATCTGTTATAAGCATAAAAGTATAATTACTGTAAATTATAATTAAAATGGAATTATCCTCTTTCTCACACTTCCTTTTTTCCCTGGCTCAAGCTATAGCCCTGTTTATTCCATTAATTGTCTTGTTGCCTCCTTTATGTTCCCAAGGTCTGTTAGGCATTTCATCACAGTACCTGAATGTGAGATCTATGGGTTGGTAGACTAGAGAAGAAATATCCTGGGGAAAAATATTCTAGAATACAGCAAACCACTTCCACACTATTGTCAAAGAAGCAATATGAATGTCTCCATTTTGTCTCCAGGAATTGAACTTAACTTGAGGGACACTTTATCTTGTAACACTTATACAATGGACATTATTCACCAGATATATGAACAGGTCTTTGTCCTGAAAGTAAACTTCATTTCCAGGGAAAGCAACAACACAACAGTGTCCCAACAAAGAAAGTAAGTAGGAACAGAAAGGCACAGATGTTTTTAACAGTGTATTTCATCACTAAGCTTTGACTGCTAGTATTAAAACATTCCAGGAGTTCCAGAAAAACATGTAATCCAGTTAAACCACTTGCAATATCTCAAGGCAAGTGCCATAGAACTAGAAAATATTCCAATATTTAAATTGCTATCAATATAAATAATGTGATGTTTAGTAAAATTAATTGGCAGAAAGTATTTCCCAAAGACTATTACTATCAGATAAACAAATCCAGACATATGTTCTGTAACGCCAATATTTTGAAATAACCCTAATTAATATGTTGTGGGTTATAAATTACACTTATTTTCTTTTGCTGAAAAACAGATACTATGAAATGTCATAAGTTTATAATGCAAAGTTATAATATAATGCAAATTAACACAGTAATTATTTTCAATTCTCTAAAATGTAATAGATTGTTAGTGATGTGTAGTGATATTATTGCAAAACTTAGTTAACAAACAATATAATTTAATAAACACACAAGCCCACATTATAACAAAAACACTTAAATAAGAAATGTTACAAACTATTTAGGCTGGTTTGTGATTAGACCAGAGCAGTCTTTCTTTACCTTTTAACTTGTTTCAAACTGTCCTGGGTTCTAAGGCCCCTTAAAATAAACACACAGGATAAAAATAGACGCTTAGGTACTCTATTTAATGGGTATCCTGCCAAGCAATTCTGTAGCAGCCAAATCTAATTGATGATATACTTGGCACTGCAAAAAAATCCTACTTCTAATTTCCCTAGCCATAAAAAGTGGGTATTTGGTTTCAATAGCAAGACCTGAATGCAAAACTTGGAAGGAAGGAAAGAAAGAGTCTGACTTTATCATTAATGAGTAGGGCTTTTCAGTTGATGGAATAGATTTGACCATATTCCAAGAGGGCAGGGATGAAGTCTTATTATATTATATTATATATTATATGAAGTTAATATATATTCATATAATATATATTATATAAAGTTTCCTGATTGCTTATTGTACCCTATGACAATCATTAAGTGTTGTACCTCATGATACTTGACAAATGTATCTTTTCTTTTATGTACACTGAGAGCATATGCACCAAAGACAAATTCCTTGTGTGTCCAATCACACTTGGCCAATAAAGAATTCTATTCTATTCTATCTATTGTCAACAGCAGCCTAAGATATCTTTCCACAGAGCTTCCTGTCTTTAAAAAAATTGATCTCTCTTTGTATTACAAAGTCACAAACAGTCATAATTGCAAGCACTTTGCTGTTCAAGTCGATTGAAGACATGGATAAGTTGATTTCTTTCTTTCTTTCTTTCTTCTAGCAGAGTTCCTATCCAGGACAAGCAAAAACACTGCAAGTGAAGCTGAACCTGCTGGGGGTTTGCTTTTTATCTTACTTGCTTATTAAATTCGTATGCTATTGATTGATTTAATTTATATGCCGCCCTCTCACTTATAAGACGACTCTTATAAGGTTATAAATTGCTTGGAAATCCCTGCCAGAGAAGAGAAATACTAACAGCAGGATTGAGTCACAAATGTCATTCTCTTTTCCGGCAAGGGTCCCAGGGCATAATAGTTGCATGACTTATGTCAGAAAAGGACGCACCTGTTGAACGTCTGCCTGTCGTGAAGCTATCGAAGGGTGTTCTATGCAAGAACAGCAGCAAGTAGCCAGGAACCCACCCGACAACCGTGGTAGGTAGAAAGGAAACGTCAATCCTCACCCAGGAGCAGCAGAGGGCCAGAACTCAGAAGCGCGTCTAGGGCCATCAAAGCCGGGCTTCACCTCCACTAGCCAACGGACTGCAGCAACTTACACGAAACAGCCACCGCCCCACAACTTGGAAAAGTCAGGAGGCGCCGCTGAGACTGAAAGGCGCAGCCTCTCCGGCAACCTGAGACAGGGGTTCCCCCGCCTCCTGCTTCTCCTGGCTGGAAGGCACAGGGCTGACTGTTCGCCGTCCGCCCTCTTTAACGCCCTGCGTGAAAAGAAGCCTCAGCCATCTCTGCCATCCGGAATCGCCCGAACACCTGGCGCCCTCGCTGCTCCTACTCCTCCTGGCACGGACGGGGCGGAGGTTGGCGTCATCCTCTTTCCTTCAGGGATACAGGGAAATCTTTCCCAGTCCCAGAAGAGGAGTATTATTTCTTGCTTTTGAAGCATTTACGCCACCAGTCAGAGGACTCCTGAAGACTTCCGTAGCGATCATATCAGGCGCAAGAAAGGGGTGTGGTGGGTAATTAAAAGAGCAGACCCAAGGATGCGCTCAGTTGGCAGGATCCAGCCCTAACTGCAATGGCGGGAGACAAGCGATGGGATCCAAATATCATGTCATTACCGAGAATAGCTACTCAATCCTTTGGCTGAATTAACTGCTTAGATTATTTAAACTGAGGAGCCTTAATGAAAGCCATGAATCTCAGCTGTGATTCCATCCTTTGGAAAACACCTTTGTGGATCTCAGCTTAAGAAGCATATTGTAGAAAAGAAACAGCAAAGACAAATAGTTGATCTATAGGAAATTATTGGAAAATCATCAAGGGGAATTTTTAATTATGTGAAGAGGCCAATTAAGGATATAGTTATCAATGGCTTCCCATTTTCAATTATCAAAAAGATTCAAAGTGGACAAAAAGATTTTTGGCATAGACAATTTGAAGTACAATTGTGCATGATGATGAATAACTAATTGTTAAAAATTGCACACTTTTGTTGAAATTTGATACAGAGAAAGACCAGATTAAAGAATGTATGACTAAAAATGTTGATTATAATATACAGATTGATCAATGAGAAAATATGTGGTGAAAAACAATGAACTCTGTTTAATGAGTCATTGAAAACCATTTCCTGTGTCCATGCATGCTGTTTTTAAAAATTTAAGAAAATGAAATTCCTTATCCTTAATTGTTGCATATTTTCATCTAGAATCCTGAGGCATAGTATGTGTAAGCATTCCAGATCAACAAGTGCTCAGCTTCATACTAAAAGTTTGTAGAGATTCTTAGTCATCCAGGTCATGGTTGTCCCAAAGGTGCTTTTTCAGGAGGCAACTGGACTTTCTTGGTTTTTGTTTTTCTTTTTCTTTTGAAGACGTTTCACTTCTCATCCAAGAAGCTTCTTCAGCTCTGACAGGATACTGGGGAATGGAAGGATTTATATTCCTTGCAGACAGCTGGTAATTTGCATCCTTTTAGACCTGAGGATCATTGAAGCACTTGGAGGTTTATCTGTGTCCTCAGGGTCACCTGAATAGTGCTCCTGGTTCCTGTGGTCTGCAATTCCCCCCCCTCCCGGAAATCCATTCCTACTCCCACACCATTCAAAGGGTGTTCATCCCAAATTGTATAGCTAAAAGTCTGTAGAGATTCTCAGTCATCGAGGTCATGGTTATCTCAAAGGTGCTTTTTCAGGAGGCAACTGGACTTTCTTTCATTTTTTTCTTTTGAAGACGTTTCGCTTCTCATCTAAGATTTTCAGCTGTCTGGAAGGAATATAAATCCTTCCATTCACCACTATCCTGTCAGAGCTGAAAAAGATGAGAAATGAAATGTCTTCAAAAGAAAAGAAAAAAACCAAGAAAGTCCATTTTTGGGTCAGCTTCATACTGTTCAGCAGCTAGGTTGTTCTTGTAAAGTGCTCCTTTTCTGTACTAAATCTTTACTGTATAATTTCTATTGTATCATAACTCTCATGATCAAAATATAATATACATGATAAAGCTATAAAGAGAACTGCCCCAGTTTGTTTACCCTATAATTTATTATTTGTCAAGCAGTTGAGATTCAGCTGTCAGTATATTATGATAAGGTTCAAAGTTATGTTATGCCATATTGAAACAATATAAGGGTTATATTATATAACAGTGATGGCGAACCTTTTTTTCCTTGGGTGCCGAAATAGTGCACGCGCGCCCTATCGCAGGCGTGTGTGTGCCAACACCCATAATTCAAAGCCCTCACTCGCCCCAATCCCCTGCGCATGCGTATGCAACCCCCCCACTCCCCCATTTCCTGACTTCCAGTGGGCCTGGTAGGCCCGTTTTTTCGCCCTCCTCAGGCTCCAGAGGCTTTCTTGGAGCTTGGGGAGGGCGAAAACGCTCCACCCCCACCACCCTGGAGGCCCTCCAGAGGCCAGAATCGCCCTCCCAGAGCCTCCACGCGAGCCAAAAATCAGCTGGCAGGCACGCACATGCACACTGGAGCTGAGCTAGGGCAACGGCTCGCGTGCCGGCAGATATGGCTCTGCGTGCCACCTGTGGCACCCGTGCCATAGGTTCGCCATCACTGTTATATAAGGAAGAGATAGATGCAGCCATCTTGGATTCTAATTATTTATCGTTGTTTCTTCTTCTTCTTCTTCTTCTTCTTCTTCTTCTTCTTCTTCTTCTTCTTCTTCTTCTTCTTCTTCTTCTTCTTCTTCCTCTTCCTCTTCTCCTCCTCCTCCTCCTCCTCCTCCTCCTCCTCCTCCTCCTCCTCCTCCTCCTCCTCCTTTTCTATCTATCTCTCCTCCCCCCCATCTCTTTTTACTTCTGTAGCTTTCATCTGGAAGTATAAGCTGCACAGTTTTCCATGGGAAGTTCCTAGTAGCTGTGGAAGAAGTGTCCTTAATCGAAGAACCATGTTGCTATACTGGTTTATCTAAGACAGAAGAAGAATTAATACTGACTCAAGTCAAAAATGATTATTGTTAAGCTCATAATAATTTCCAAATGCCAATTTAACTTGACATTACTCCAACATGGAGTTTAATACAGTACAATGTTATCTTCTAGATAGCTATTTAACTGAAGGTCAGATTTGGATCACAGGTCTTTATACCCTTGATGATATGTATTGGAATGATCTGGTGCCCTTTGATTTGAAAACTAATCTAGATAAAAGGGAAGAAATAGCTCAAATGCTGAAACAGATGTTGTTTCTATACAACTGTTCTTAAGAGTAATATATCTAGTAATTTGAAATAACAGGAAAAGGTAGGATGAGGCTTTCTGCATCAACCTAGGTTTTTCTGCTAAAGCTGGCAATGAAAACAAGGCAGCATTTTGGGAGAAGACTGAATAAAAATATTTTAATACTAGTATGGGGGGAACACCATGAGCTACCTCAGAGCTGTCAAATTGTTTTTTATTATGTGATGGGTTTTTTTATAACTGTCTTTTTACATATTAGAGTTTGCTATGAAAATATGCTCAGTAATTAGTCATTCCCTACCATGCTTCCCTAATTAATAAGCCTAATACATTTAAAATGCTTGGTTATTACTCTGAAATTCATTATGTAATGTTTTAAATGCACACTTAAAATGTGTTGTATCATAATAGAGTGCTGTGAGCAGAGTATTATATACACATAGCCAAGCTAGAGATGGGATTCACTTACCTTCCCTACTGGTTCGCAAATGTGAGTGCGTGCATGCACACGCTTCACTCGCACATGCCCCATCTGCGCATGTGCACAGCCTTCTGTGCATGCGCAGTGCTCGCACATTACGTCAGGGTGGGTGGGCGGAGCCTCCCACAGTAGCCGCTATTGGTTCATGCAATCCGGAGAGAACCGGCTGAATCCCACCACTGAGCCAAGCACAGAAGTAGAAGGGGAAAGGGAGAATGGTGAGAAAAAAGATAGAAAATAAATTTAGTTTTCATGTAGGTCATAAATCTGTCAGTAGTGTGAAATAGAATTTCCTGCATAGAATAAAAATTAATAAATGTAGTTTTTCAGAATGCTTTGAACTTCATTTAATTCCTGGGAAATCGTGTTGGATCTATGAATCTAAAATAGCATATGCAGCTTTTTAGATCTTAAGTGGGAAAGGTGCTTCGGAAGAGATACTAATGTGCTTGCATGCTGAACCTGCTGATGGTGTTCATTTAAAGAAATTTCATTCTCCCTGATCCTGTTGACATCTTCTTAACTCAGATATGTATTTTCCTGGGACTGCCGTCCAGGAAAAGATACAGCTTTATTTTTTATTTTATTTATTTATTTTGTCAACACATGTACAAGATAACAGGTATGATATAAACATAAACAAAAGCAAAGTATGTATAGGTAAATTTAGACAATAGGACAGAAGGACAGGGATGGTAGGCACGATGGTGCACTTATGCACGCCCCTTACAGACCTCTTAGGAATGGGGTGAGGTCAACTGTAGACAGTCTAAGGTTAAAGTTTTTGGGGTTTGGGGAAGAAACCACAGAGTCAGGTAGTGCATTCAAGGCATTGATTACTCTGTTGCTGAAGTCGTATTTTCTGCAGTCGAGTTTCAAGCGGTTTACATTGAGTTTGAATCTATTGTGTGCTCGTGTATTGTTGCGGTTGAAGCTGAAGTATTCATTGACAGGTAGGACATTGTGGCAGTTGATTTTATGAACTACATTTAGATCAGATCTAAGGCGACGTAGCTCTAAGTTGTCTAAACCCAAAATTTCAAGTCTGGTGGAATAAGGAATTCTGTTACGAGCAGAGGAGTGGAGGATTCTTCTTGTGAAATATTTCTAGACTCTCTCAATTGTATTAATGTCCGATATGCAGTGTGGGTTCCAAGCAGGTGAGCTGTATTCGAGGATTGGTCTGGCAAATGTTTTGTATGCTCTGGTTAGCAGAGTGATATTGCCAGAGAAGAAGCTACGCAAGATTAGGATGACAACTCTTAGTGCCTTTTTGGCAATGTTGTTACAATGGGCTCTGGCACTTAGGTCATTAGATATGAGTACTCCAAGGTCTTTAACAGAGTGAGGGTTGTCTACAAGGTCGTGTCCTCCAAGTTTATATTTTGTGTTCGGATTCTTTTTGCCAATGTGTAAGACAGAGCATTTGTTGGTTGAGATTTGTAGTTGCCAGTTATCAGACCATTGTGATACATGGTCATGGTCAAGCTTCTTTAAGAACAATTATAATTGGAATCCAAGCAAACTGTACTGCTTTCTTTACTCAATATGAAATGTCTTCCTGAGGATACCTTCCCTAACATATAAGTTTATAAAAGATATATAATTTGCCTAATGTCAGAGAGAGCTATAATATGGACAATTGTCCTTTGTGAGTGCTCAGACTTGAACAACTACACTAGTTTTTATGGCACACTTGAAAGCTAAGTTGATCTGGTCAAACCAGTGACTGCCCATTCTGAAACCTGAAAGTGTTTGGTGCAGGAGAATGCTACCAGGTTGACCTGTTAGTTCAGGTTATGGCCTGACATACCTTAAAAGTTGTTTACCTTAAAATTTAGAGGTACTGCCAGATGAAACATGTGAAAAACTCATCTATCAAACATACTAGAAACTATGGCAGCATTAACCCACCAAAGACAACAGCTGAAAAAACTGGAGTTTGGATGGTCTGCATCCATTTGTATTTGGTCTGATCATTATTTTGGAGCAGTGGAAAAAAATTCTGAGTTACTGATTTGGCTCATTAGGGCTAAGGCAATCATTATGATCCTTTGTGGAATTCTGCAAGGTAGAAAAGTACTGATAAATTAATCTAAAATTAAAGCTTTAGGGTTTTTTTTCATAAATGCCAAGTAAGAAGATAAGACATTTAATAAGAAAAACGTTTAAATGCCTAGCAGTCATTCATTAAGCATCCAGCAACTCTGTGTAGCTGATCAAAAGTTCACTGTAGAAAAACATTTTAGCCACAATTACCTTCCTTCAAAATAATGGTCCTTTTTTTTAATTCCAGGAGATGTAAAACTATTTGGCAAAAGTAACCCCCATTATTACATGGAACCCAAGCAGGATTGCACTATAATTCTGCCTCTTTAGAGATCGTTCAATAAATATTTTTGTGGAAAATATTCAAAGTCTCCTGAAATGACTTGCATGAAACTTTTTGAAGGGAAACCAGGCTACTAAAAACCCATAAGCCAAGTCTTCTTCTTATTTGGTCTTTACAAAAGGTTTTATCCTGCTGGACTAATTGGGCAATGAGTCCATTATATGCACTGGAGAGCAATCATTCCACTAGGCCTGCTTTGGAAAGGCCTTTATACGCTAACCTCTGACCAGAACTGCTGAACTGGATAACTGAATAATAACTGAAACAATAATTGGATACAGAACGGGAAATTAATATTAATGCCTACCCCAGTATCTCTCTTTAAGCAGCTCTGCTCCTTAAACCACTGAACTGTTTGAGATATTGAGCCTCACAGTGACACTTGCCTAGCTTCCCTATTTATTTATTTATGGTTTCTTATATGCCGCCCCACTCCCGAGGGACTCAGGGCGGCTTACAACACAGGAAAAATACAAGAAAACCAATAAATTCAATTTAAAATCAAAATATAAAAATTAAAAATTTCAATATAAAAGCACCATTCAACCGCCAGACATACCCGGGGGAGAGTGTAGATGGAATTAAGCTCTACCCCCTGCCTGCAGGAAGAGCCATGTCTTAACGGCTTTTCGGAAGGCCAGCAGGGTGGGGATAGTTCGGGTCTCTGGGGGGAGTTGGTTCCAGAGCGCGGGGCCGGCCACAGAGAAGGCTCTCCCCCTAGGACCCGCCAGCCGGCATTGCTTGGCTGACGGGAGCTGGAGGAGGCCAACTCTGTGGGCCCTAACCGGTCGGAGGGAAGTATGAGGCAGAATGCGGTCCCGGAGATAACCTGGTCCTAAGCCATGAAGGGCTTTAAAGATGATGATCAACACCTTGAATTGGACCCGGAGACTAATGGGCAACCAATGCAGCTGGCGGAGTATAGGTGTCACGTGGGTGTACCTTGGCACACCCACCACAGCACGCGCAGCTGCATTTTGCACCAACTGGAGTCTCCGGATACTCTTCAAGGGTAGCCCCATGTAGAGCGCGTTGCAGTAGTCCAAACGGGAGGTGACAAGGGCATGAGTGACCGTGAGTAGAGCCTCCTTCTCCAAGTATGGCCGCAACTGGTGCACCAGGCGAACCTGTGCAAAGGCCCCCCTAGCCACAGCAGTGAGATGGTGTTCCAATTTTAGCTGTGGGTCTAGGAGGACCCCCAAGTTGCGGACCTGATCCGAGGGAGTCAGTTTCGCTCCCTCGAGAACCAAGGAGGGATAGTTGTCATAATCCTTAGGAGGCAATATCCAAAGCCACTCAGTCTTGTCGGGGTTGAGTCTGAGTCTGTTCCTCCCCATCCAGATCCTAACGTCGTCCAGGCATCGGCACATTACCAGGAATTGTATCCATTTTTGTGATTGTTGTTCTTAATGGTGATATATTTAATATACAAGGGATGGGCAGCGTAAGAAAAGGTCTTAGGGAGAACCATGGACAGCTTTACACTAAGGCCAAGTAGACATTGGCCTAAGGAGCCAAAGTTCGGAGGGCACCAATACCCTCATCCTTCTGAATCTTTCTAAACATGCACATCTTCACAACAGCAGGAAATCTAGAAATAAAGAGAAATTTCCTGACAACTTAATCAGGGGAACAGCTTGCCTTCAGAAATTGTGGGTGCTCCATCACTGGAGGTTTTTAAGAAGAGATTGGACATCAATTTGTCTGACATGGTATAGGGCAGTGATGGCGAACCTATGGCACGCGTGCCACAGGTGGCACGCGGAGCCATATTTGCCGGCACGCGAGCTGTTGCTTAGCTCAGCTCCAGCGCGCATGTGCGTGCTGGCCAGCTGATTTTTGGCTCGCATGGAGGCTCTGGGAGGGCGATTTTGGCTTCCGGAGGGCCTCCGGGGGGACGGGGGAGGGTGTTTTTGCCCTCCCTAGGCTCCAGGGAAGCCTCTGGAGCCTGGGGAGGGCGAAAAATGGGTCTACCGGGCCCACCAGAAGTTGGGAAACGGGCCATTTCCGGCCTCCAGAGGGCCTCTGGGGGAGCGGGGGAGGCCATTTTTGCCCTCCCCAGGTAATGAATTATGGGTATGGGCACTCGCACATGTGCGATAGCATGCGCACATGCACTTTTGGCACCCGAGGAAAAAAAGGTTTGCCATCACTGGTATAGGGTCTCCTGCTTGAGTAGGCGTTTGGACTAGATGACCTCCAAGATCCCTTCCAACTCTGTTATTCTGTTATAATTAAAGCTGTAGAAATTTGGAGCCATTGCTCTTGTTGGATTTGTTAACTTTAATTTAGTTATTATTGTCAGCTACATTTTAATTCTTCTGCAACTTTTCTACATAATAACAAGCAGAAACTAAATCTTCCCCAGTTCAACAGAAAAAAATTGTCATAAGATGCATGTAAAAGTATGGCATGCACCTACAAGACCACATTATTTTTATAATGCAACTTTATTAATTTCAAGACAAAATAAACTACAAAATAACAACATAAAAGAGGGGAAATTCAAACTGTGTTTTAAAGATGCATTGACCTTTGTACATCTCCAGCAAAATGCTGTTTTTCAGTACAGTCCTTTTCTATACAAATATAATTATGGAGTCCAATAAATTCAAAATATTATTTTTATATATGTTGTAATTTGTGGTTCACTGACACTATTGTTAGAAATTAAGACACTCTCACATTGTCTAGAATATATAGGAACCTCTAGTTCTTTATTCCTATCATTTCTTAATATCTGCAATCAAATTAATTATTATAACAAATATCTACAGAAACTGATAGTAGGTATTTTTGTTTTAAATGATTTAATAATTGTTTTAATGATTTATTCTAGTCAGGGGTGGGTTCTGGATTCTTCTTCTGCCAGTTCGCTCAGGGACACGCTATGTGGGTGGGCGCGCATTGCATGCCAGTTGCGTGCTTTGCGCACACATGTGTGCATGCACAGTACTAAAAAAAAGCTTCTGCGCATGTGCAGAAGCAAAAAACAAGATGGCGGCACCTATACTGCCACCACGAGAACTGGCTCGGGGGCGTGGCAGGCCTGGGTCGCTGCTGGTTCCAGGGATCCAGGCCACCAAATTACTAATGGTTCTATACAGTCTGAACCGGTAGGAACCCACCTGATTCTAGTATCTCAGGTGTGTCAGAAGCTGAGAATGCTGTTAACAAATGTTGTAGTGTAGCTATTGTCATTGGGTCTATTGATTTAAAATTATTAAATTTATATGCTGTCCATCTCCTTATCCAGGGTTACAACCAGTAGTGGGTTCCTACCAGTGCGGTCCACTCTATAGCACCGGTAGTGGCCCGCTGGTGATGTCACAGTATCGGTGCGGTCGGTTGCCGGTGCCTAGGTGCTGCCATAAAAAAAATTTTTTTTATTTTCTTCTGCGCATGCCCAGAAGCCAAGCTTCCGGCACTGTGCATGTGCTGCCTTCCTACCCCACAGTGAGTCCAAGCAGGGGAGGATGGCTGAGGGAGTGCATGAGATGCTGAAAGAACGAGCGGCAGGAGCTATCTCAGTTCCCCTCCCTTCAGCAGTCCGAGAAGCCACGAACACGCGGTGATGATCCCAGGCATTTTCACACGTTTAAGGCTTCTCAAGCTGCTGAGGGTAGGGGGAACGGGCGGCAGGAACCTAGGATCATCGAATGGGGAGAAGCATTCAGGTTGGACGGAGCCTCCTAGAAGAACCGCTGCCGCGGTCTTGCTGCTCCCACTGCGGGGGGCTGCGTTGCAGGTGGGCAATGCCCCCCCTCTTCTCTGGCTGCTGCCAAGCTCCCGAGGCCCACGCCCACCCGGTCACATGGCTGGCAAGCCACACCCACAAAATAAGCCACGCCCACAGAGTGGTAGTAAAAAAAATTGGAACCCGCCCCTGGTTACAACTGATAACTTTCATAAAAATAATCTGTCCATCTGTTCAAAACCACTTTTTCATTTGAAAGCCATCAAAATGCTTTAAGATAGGAGCTGATTTTATTTACAAAATAAAAAATGAACAAATATACAGATTAAATAGCAGATGGAATTAGCAGAAAAAAAATTAAACAAATTTGTAAAACCAAAAAAATTATAAAAGTAATTATTTTGATATGAAAACATTAAAAATGATGCCAGGTCATCTTAAGACAGAATTTCTTAATTACGACATCTTTCTTAGATAACTATTTTAATAACATTTTCAAATTAAAAAATTATATTGCATTTTGAATGTTCCTATTGATGGGATGGGACACTATTGAGATTCTTTAATCAGTAGGTGACATCCAAAATTTAGCACGAACCTAGACAAATACAGATTTATTTTGTATGCATATTACATAACCCTACAAAATCGATATGATAAAAACTTAACCCCAGGTATACAACTATTTTAAAATTCAGAAAATTGGGATATTCATTGGTAATCTATGGATGTGTTTTACTAGTGGTACATTTGAAGAGACATTTAAAATAAACTAATACTAGCAGAACTTTTTTTTTAAACAGTTAAATCCATTACTGTATGGTAAAGTCAAAACCATGACATTAGCTATTTTAATACTATATTACTAAGGTGACCAACTTTTTTACAATGAAAAGGAGGACAAATAAATTGAAAAAAAATATCGTAAATAAAAGAAACATTTTATTCATTGCAACAATAATACACTATAATATGATATATGCATAATAAAAACATTTGTAACATTTTATAGTGTAATTATGCTTACATGCCTGTTAATTATTATTTAAATGAGTACTTTTCCATTGAATTAATATTTTTTGTCAATGTATCATCTTCTAACAATATATTGGAAATATCTGAACAAGAAATATCCTTCATATTGAATTTTACGGCAAGTGCTGCAGCTAGAGTATCAACATTCAATCTCGATTTCTCACTTGTCCAAAAATCATTGGCAATTGAAAAAACTCTTTCAACTGCTGCATTAGTTCCAGGGCAGCACAACGTAAATTGAACAAGTATAAATAAATTTTCACATGGAATATGTTCATTTTTGAAATGGCTGAAAATATCCACCCATCTTTTATCAATTTCAACGTGTTGATTTTCCCATTGTATTAATTTTTCAGAATTTAAATATACATTCAGTCTTCTAATTTCTTCAAAGAGACAATTGTCGTCTATTTTAATGTCTGGCATTTCTTTAGATAAAAACTCAACACAAGATTCAATATCTGTCCAATATACTTGCGATGAAGTCAAAAAACACCATTGAAAACTGTTATTTCCCGTGATGTTTGTTTCAGACCATTCTTCGATATATTGAAAACATGTTTGGTAAAAATTCTGCACTTCTTTGATAAACTTTTCCGTTATGCCTGGATTTGATTCCTCTAAGTCTGACAATTTTCTTTTTATAATTAAAGGAAGAAATTTTTCTTCAAATCGAGATTTATATTGAAGGATAAAGTCATTCAAAATAAGACTAACTTCTGTGGCTGAAATGTGTTCACCTTCAATCTTTTGAATCGTTTTGTGAAAAATAGATGCTTGATTATGTACAAAATACATTAATATCTCAGATATTTCATTATTGAAAAACGATTCCAGGATTTTAGGACATTTGTCTAAACTTAAAAAATATGAACGGAGAGGCTCAAATAATTGTAGAACATGCTCTACAGCAGGAGTTAGAGCAAGCCATCTAACTTTTGAATATCCTAAAAGTTTTTTGTATTCAACATTCGCTTCTTCACAAAATTGTTTTAAAGTAGCCACACGAACGGTAAAATGACTAAAATACAAATAAATTGTAGTTATTATTACTTCTACATCAATTGGCATGGCACATGACGCCGTGTTGATTGCATTTGACAAAATATGTGCATTACAACCTATTCCTAGTATTTTCTTTTGGAGTAAATCTTGTAATTTTACATACACATTATTCACCCCTTTGCGTCTTCGCCCACCAAAATTTGTTTGTATTATCAGCTGTTAGTGCAACAACTTTGGATTTCAAATTGTTTTCATTTATTACTCTGTATAGATGGTTTGACAAAATTTCAGCAGTTTCACCCTCAATGGATTCTAAATTTAAAATTTTTACTTGAATCCCCCCTAGTATTGGATACAATTTGGTTTCGTTATGATTTGATGCATCAGATAAAACCGTTACAAATACTGCAATTTTCAAGTCTGCTGTAAGTATTTTATCACAGTAATTTTTAAATACTGATTTAATAATAGCCTCGCATTTTGTCCTGGCACATGAAAATTTAGCATTGTGAAACTTTTTCAATAATTTAGTTGTACAATCCATACTACGGAAACTTTGATTGTGAATTATGGTATGAAATGCAAATGTTCCCTCCATTGCAACTAACTGTTTTTTATCTTCACAATAATTTGAAGTTTTAAAAAAACCTGTTACTTTACAACTGGAAGCTGATGCATCTAATGATTGCTTATGTTTGTTGGTGGACAAGTGTTTCGTTATAGCTGCTCTGCCCCCATCTGCAATACAAAATTCTCCTCTGCAAATATTGCAGAAAACAATGGCATCTTTCTTTGATATGAGGAATGGAAATTCCTTTTTCAATTGATCATTGAAATGGCATTTCCTCTTTTTTGATTTTTCCATCCCTTAAATGAAATTTAAAATTAAAATTAAAATATAAAGCTACACGAACGATGCAAGCACATTATGAATAAATAAAATTAATTATTACAACTGAAACTTTAATAACATAAGCGAATAAACTTCACTAAAATTTAAATTTAAAATTCGGCAAGTGGCAATACTGGCTACGCGATACTCTGAGAGAAACAGGATTCTTTATTGCAAGAACAGATAGCAAAATATGGCTTACACTTATAATGGCTGCTGTTGCAGGAATCTTTCACTGGTATTACATAACAACTCTCTTTGAAAATGATTGTCACTTTTCTCATCTTTCAACTCTGGAACGGGAAATGGCATTTCGAACTGAAATGGGTCTCTATTATTCCTACTTCAAGACTATAGTTGAAGCACCATCATTTTACAGTGGAGTTTGGATGATTATGAATGATAATCTAACTGAATATCCTCTTGTAATAAACACACTGAAAAGATTTAATCTCTATCCAGAGGTTGTGTTAGCCAGCTGGTACCACATATATACAGGGGCAATGAATTCTTTTGGCATTCAGACACAAAAGTGTTGGACTGTGAATAGAGGGGAAGGTCTGAGTCCTGCTGAAAGCTGTGAAGGATTAGGAGACCCAGCTTCTTTTTATGTGGCTATGATATTTCTTCTAAATGGATTGATGGTATCAGTTTTCTTCCTATATGGCACGTATCTAAGTGGGAACAGATTTGGAGGGTTACTTACAGTGGCATGCTTCTTTTTCAACCACGGGGAGAGTACTCGTGTGGTGTGGACTCCTCCTCTCCGTGAAAGCTTTTCTTATCCCTTCCTTGTGGTTCAGATGTTATTATTAACGTACATTCTCAGGACGCAGAATGTTAATAGAAGAAGCTTGATTGCACTATCTGTTTCTAATGTTCTATTCATGCTTCCATGGCAGTTTGCTCAGTTTGTTCTTTTAACACAGGTAGCATCTGTTTTTGGTATATACATTTTGGGATTTATTGATTCAGCCAAATTACAGAAGATACTTTATGCACATATGGTATCACTTGCTGTATGCTTTGTCTTTTTGTTTGGAAACTCTATGTTGATGACATCCTATTATGCTGCCTTTTTGATAGTCAGCTGGAGTGTTCTGGAACTGGGCCCTAAGTATCTGAAATTGTATACTAAAAATATTCCTTCGTGGGCTTTGGAAGGATTTTCTTGCCTGTTTGGGACAATTGTCTTGAAATTCTTGATGTATCTAATATTTGGAATATCTGACGATGTCCATATAAGTAATTTGTTAAAAGCAAAGCTTACCGGTTATAGAGATTTCGATACATCAATGTATACTTGTGCTATGGAGTTTGATTTCATGGAAAAAGAGACTCCAGTTAGATATATGAAAAAACTCCTGCTTCCAGTAGTCCTTATTGTTTTTTCAGTAATTGTTGTAAAGGCATTTCAATATGTTATGCTTAAAAAGAAATCCTCTGAAAGACAGGAGTATTATTTTAAGGGTGAGGTGATATACCATGCATTGCAACTATTTTTTTTTGCTATACTTGCCATTTTAATAATGAGACTAAAGTTGTTTCTGACTCCACATATGTGCATTATGGCATCTTTGATATGCTCAAAACAGTTGTTTGGATGGATTTTTTACAAAATCCAAACTGGAACACTTGTTCTTGCAATTTTGGCAATGATGGCATTTGAGGGAATAGCAAATCTTCAAAAAGAATTGAGTATTGTGGGAGAATTTAGCAATTTGCCCCAGGAAGAATTACTGTTGTGTATAAAAGCAAATACTAAACCAGATGCTGTTTTTGCCGGTACAATGCCTACAATGTCAAGTGTAAAACTATCTGCACAACGACCTATTGTGAATCATCCCCATTATGAGGATGCAGGGGATCCGAGGGGGCCAGGTGGGAAAGCCAGAGCCGGGGTTGCCCCTGTGTAAAAGTGCAGCGCTGCTCTCCCACCAACCCCGCCAGTGCTCGTTGCGCGAGGCTCGAAGCGAGAAGAGTTTCTATACTATGCAAAGTTTTTTTTCCTAAACAGACAAGCAGGGAGACTACGGAGCTGCAAAACTCCAGTAAGTGATGCGTCTCGTGGTGGGGCAGAGTTTGGGGGTTTCGGCCAGGGGATGGGGTGGGACAGGCTGCGAGACCCTTCCCCAAGGCTTTTGGGGGGGAGAGGGGACCCCCTCAAAAGCCAAGGCGCCCTGCGCGCAATGAGCACTGGCGGGGTTGGTGGGAGAGCAGCGCTGCGCTTTTACACAGGGGCAACCCCCGCTCTGGCTTCCCCACCCAGACCCCTCGGATTCCCTTTCCTCAAGGGGTGGGGGCGCAAGGCCCAGCTGTTCTCACCTGCGGGGGGCTCCTCCGCCCCTTCTCCCACGCCCAGCAGAGCCCAGAGCAGGATCCAGCCGGGGAGAAGAAGCATGATGGCCAGCCGCTTCTCCCCCGGAAAAGAGGCAGGGAGGGCCACCCGCAGCCCTCCCCGTGCGTGGAGATCCCGGGACTGATAAAGAGCTGGAGTTTTGGGCAAAGAAAGAAGGACTTCTGCTGCTTTCCTTCCGTGCAGCCAAAAGCAGAAGCAGCAGAAGTCCTTCTTTATTTCCCCCAAACTTCGGCTGTTGCGGGAGAGGATTCTGGTCGGTCTTCACCCTACGGCTTCTGCCTGTCCAGAGGAGCCAAGCTAGACCCGCGGGGTGTGTGCGCACCCGCCTCTCGCTTGCTATCACTCTCGCTGTCGCAGCTGGGAGCCTCTCTTTCTGGGGCGGGTGAGCGAGGCGGCGGTGGCAGCGGGAGGCAGAGGATGGTGAGGGGGTGGCATTGGGAGGCAGAGCCGAAGGGGCTTGCTCTCGCTCTTCCGGCCGAGAGCTGCTCTTTGTGCGGCGGGCGAGCAAGCGAGGGAGGCGAGGGGTGGCAGCGGCGATGGCAGCAGCAGCAGCGGGAGGCAGAGGGAGGTGGCATTGGGAGGCAGAGCTGAAGGGACTTGCTCTCACTCTCCCGGCCGGGAGCTGCTCTTTGTGCGGCGGGCGAGCAAGGGAGGCACGGGGCGGCAGCGGGAGGCAGAGGGAGGTGTCATTGGGAGACAGAGCCAAAGGGACTTGCTCTCGCTGTCGCGGCTGGGAGCTGCTCTTTGTGCTGCGGGCGAGCGAGCAAGGGAGGCACGGGGCAGCAGCGGCAGCAGCAGGAGGCAGAGGGAGGCGGCATTCGGAGGCAGAGCCAAAGGGACTTGCTCTCGCTCTCCCAGCCGGGAGTTGCTCTTTTTGCGGCGGGAACTATTTGGCCAGGAGAGAGAGAGAGAGAAAGTGAGAGGTGGCTACGCGCACCCCCTGCGGGACTGGCTCGGCTGTTCTGGGCGGTCTCCGGCAGCGTTTTGAAACTCGCTCCTGCCGGCAGCGATGCAGGGATGCGGAGCGCATGCGTCTCATAATCGCATCTTATACCACGCTGTACTGAGCCTTGACGAATCGCCATGTCAAATACAAATACGTCACATAACGCGCAACAGATTAGTCTTCAAATATTAAAAAGGAGGACATGTAGGAGGACACTTTTTGAGGGAGGACAGAACTTACAAAAGAAGGACTGTCCTCCCTAAAGGAGGACAGTTGGTCACCTTAATAATACAATGTGTGTTCAAAAGAGTTGTTCTGCATGGTATAGGGTTTTTCTCAGCTAGTCCCATCAGGCTATGTTTATATCAGTCAACACTAACTTATTAAACATATGAAAAAATAAAATTGTCCATACTCTGCAATTTGGAAAATAAATTTAGTGTTGCATAATTTCTAGTTTCTGCAGTTTGAAGATATGCTTGAGGGAAACTAATTCATTACCTAATCTATTAGTTTAACCAGCACATTTACATTTCAACATTGTGCAACACCTAGCTACTTTGAAGGAAGTAATGGCAAGCCATTCATAGATCTCTCAGAGGGGGGCAGGAGAGGATAAATGACAAAGCATGTCATGCCATGCAAATTCCATTCCTATGTACTCATGTGCAATAAAACAATGCAAATACAAATAGGTGAAACTTATATTGCGGTATGACACATTTCATCATTTTGGTAGGATTGGTCACACATGAAACCACTTTGATAATTCTTTGGAGAAATCTACTTGGATATATCAATGAAGTCACTAGGAGAGTTGGCTTTTACCTGTAGTCTTTTTGATACAGGCGACTATCTACCTGCTTTTAAACTCTGCAGATATGTAACTATTATGAGGTGAATGCTCTATGGAAACCTCCCATAATTTCTAAAAAATTAAACAGTAGTTAGATAGTAGTAGGCACCTACTTCCTAATTATTGCACTAATTAGTTGCAGTATCAGATAATTAATGAACCAATTAGTGAATTTCTTGAAGTCAGGAAAATAAAAGATGCAATATTATATTGTTTTTACTATCACCACATACAATATCCAAAGCTTCAATTTATCTTTAGTTCCAAGACATAACCAGAGCTTCAGGGCCTTTAGTCCTCTTCTACCAGAGTCACCACTGTTTCCTCCTTTGTACCTCGATTGACCTGGTTGCTCTCCGGTTTTCATGCTTTGCAGAAAAACCAAGTTCTATTTATCTCCCAGCTAATCAATACCTTCATAAAAACATTGGATGAAGTGACTTAGAGACCTAAAGTAAGGTGCCATGGATAAGCAATGGTAGAATCAATATTTGGGTGATACCACAGATTTGATGAACCCCAATAATTGAAGGTCAGTATGGATAAGATAGTTGTTGAGTCATCCTACTCTAGATGGGATTCAAACTGTGTCAACAGTAAAGAGAATTGAAGTGCAAAAGTTATCAACGTTGAGTGATACAGCATGTAGTTTGCATGGTAACATCTCAAAGTAATTTACCTACTTTTTAAAATAACTTAAATGAATTCCCCACCTCAAAGTGCATGGTACCAAGAGGCCATGTATGATAACGTCACAGAAGAGCAATGTCTTTCTGCTAGTAGACAAATATAAAAACAATCACAATTTGATGCCTTTTTATTTTATCTTATTTTAGCTACCTAGGTATGTCTAACCTATTGAAGAGAAGATTAGGGGTGACATGATAAATGCCTTCCAGTAATTGAGGTGCTACCACAGAGAAAGAGAATTGACTTATTCTCCAAAGCTCAGTCTATCCTAGACAGCAGGATAGAAATAAAGGATGGAAGCTTGTTAAAGAAGCTTGTTAAAGATTTCTCCTTAGAACTAAGGAGAAAATTCCTGATCATGAAAACAATTAATAGTCAAATAGCTTGCTTCCAGGAGTTGTAGGTGCTCCCTTGCTGGAGGTTTTCAAGAATAAACTGGACAATAATTTGATCAGATTGGTATAATGAGCATGAGATTGGTCTAGAAAACCGAGTTCCTTTCCAGTCCTGTGATTCTGAGTTCTATGTCCTATTATGACAATCAAAACTAGCTCCTGAGTTTTGAGGCTAAGAAAATTTCTCCTTGAGACCTGAGAGAGTGCTTGTCTTGCAGGTAGTCTGTGCATCCAGGAGACCAGATGGAGGAGTGATAAGAACATTCATCTGTTCACAAACTGTAGCACTGCTTGAAGCCCTCTAGAGCAGTGTTTCTCAGATTTGGTAATTTTAAGATGTTTGCGTTTCGACTATCAGAATTGCCCAGACAGCTCTAGTCAGCTTTAGTTTCTTTTTGCTGGCACTTCTTTAACTGCTCTTCACCAAGTAAAGCCATGAAGTGTTAACATGAAGAAAAGAGCCTACTATAGTGCTTGAAACAGCCACAGTATTTCTGTTTTGATCTTTCATTTACAGTGCCTTATTTATTTTTATTATAAAGTGTTTTATGCCACTTATCCTAAGTGCCTTATCCAAATTACACATAGCCCAATGCCCATATTTTTTCCTGCCGCAGAACATGCTACGCAAAAAATTTACAGTGCTTTCTAGCCACTGCTGTTATAATATAGAGTCTTCTGCATTTGTGATTTAATGCCATAGAGATGGGTTTAAATTGCCTTTGCAGTAATCTATGTTTACTGTTGGCTTCTCGTGCACTCTTGGTGCTCTACACTTGAATACAGGGCTCATCTGTAAATAGAAAACGGGAGCTGAATCTAACTATTGATTTCACACTCACTCAATGTCATGCAGTGATTTTATATTGCCTGTTACATGTATATTCAGAGAGATGCATCCCTATCTAATATAATGGTTTATTCCTGAGCACGTGATTGATATGTTCCTAGTACGCATGTGTACATTCCTTTCTCCGTTCATTCCTTCTGTTCCTAGCTTCTATTGAAGCAAGACCTATTTTTTTATATCAGCAATGTAGACTAATGAGGATTTATTTGTTTTGTACCGAAATAAATATTTTTTACTTAGACTTTTAAACTGCGGTTTATTTTCTAATGCCTGATGTCCGGGAAAAGATCCATTTCTCCTTTGTGAGATAAATTTCGCCTCTCCTCACTCAACAATCCTCCCACATGTACACCGTCTCTTATCAAGTGCAGGAGTCTGATTAGGAAATTTTACTTCTCAATAGTACTTACATATTAAGGATCAATGGATTGGGACATATGTCTAAGAATAAGTCCCATTTAATTCTGTGGGATTTATTATGATGTGGATAGAATTATGCCACTGGCTGTGCAAGTAAGCAATATGTGAGATTTTAGCTTGTTATCACAGCATGAAAGTTGTCTGGACATGTTATTATTGTAAAATTTTGTTATACCACAGGTAGTCCTCGATTTAAAACAGTTCATTTAGTGACCATTCAAAGTTACAATGGCACTGGAAAAGTGACTTATGGCCATTTTTCCACAGTTACAACCTTTGCAGATTTCCCATGATCTTATGATCAAAATTCAGATGCTTGGCAACTGATTCATACTTATGACCATTGCTATGTCCTGGGACCATGTAATCATCTTCTGCGACTGTCTGACAAGCACATTCAATGGGGAAGCTTAACAACCAGGTTACTAATTTATTCACTTAACAACCAGGTTACTAACTTATCAACTGTGGTGATTCACTTAACAACTGTGGCAAAAATGTCATAAAATGGGGGCAAAACTCACTTAAGAAATTCTCACTTAGCAACATAAATTTTAGGCTCAGTTGCGGTTGTAAGTTGAGGATTACCTATATTAAATATGTAAGCATGTTAAATGTCTATGCATCCATTTTCCATCAGTCTTTCAACAGCAATCCTTTATCTTTGCACATTGTCAACACTGAGCACAAGACCTAGTTGCTGTTTTTATACTTTTAGGCTCTCTCAGATCTTAACTCATCTTTCAACATTTTCTTAAGAACTAAGGTGGAACAGCTTATGGAATTCTTTCCCTCTTATCAGCAATGGCTACAGTAAGCATCTATGTTTTGTTTGGTGCACCAAAGTAATATGTTGCATCTGTGTGTGTTTACGCTTTCCTCTTGTGTTATATCTGCAGCAGAGGTGGGTTCCTCCCGGTTCAGACCAATTTGCCCAAACCGGTAGCAACCCACTGGTAACATCATGATGACATCATGGAACCAGTTCGGTTGGTGCCGGTCCGTGGAGGCTGCGCATGCACCACCATCTTGTTTTCAGCTTGTAAAAAAAATTGATTTTTTTTGCCACTGCGCCTGCGCGCCTGCGCAAAGTGCATGTGCACCCACGAGGCGTGGCCACGCGGTGCAGGAGGAAGCAAACTGGCAGTGAGGTAAGTTAGAACCCACCCCTGATCTGCAGGTGTTTATGAGCAGACTGTACATGCTCTGCAGCATGTAACCAGTCAGAGAATGATGGTGATGGTAGAATGGAGCAGTCCAACTAACTGCCTCTCTCCCACAGATACTATGTTGAGAGTTTTCTTTATGGCTCATTTTTAATTTGATCTTTCTTTGGTTGCTTCTTCATATATTCCAAAGTTGGATCAGTTCTCCTTGTTTTCTGAGATTATCCTGCTGGCTAGACAGAGATGGAATCCCAGAGTTCCTGAGGCACTTTATATTGTTTCTTTCCAATGTTCCTTTTGATTAGGTCATTGTTTCTCAACCTCAGCAACTTTAAGATGCATGGACTTCAGTTCCCAGAGTTCCTCAGCCAATGCTGTGCTCGATGGAGAATTCTAGAAGTTAAAGTCCTTACATGTTAAGTTAATAAGGTTGAGAAAGTCTGGGTTTCAAAAAATTTTTTAAAAAGAGCCGAGGTGGCGCAGCGGTTAGAGGCAGGTACTGCAGGCCACTTTAGCTGACACTGATCCGCAGGTCAGCAGTTCAAATCTCACCGGCTCAAGGTTGACTCAGCCTTCCATCCTTCCGAGATAGGTAAAATGAGGACCCAGATTGTTGGGGGCAATATAAATATACATTGCTTACTGGTGTAAACCGCTTAGAGAGTGCTTGCACTGTGAGGCGGTATATAAATCTCACAAAATAAATAAATAAATGAAAGTGCTTTCATCCTGAAATATCCTTGTTTTTTAAAAGTGACAATCATGGAATCCGTATGATTCAGCTATATGAATAGCAGCAACATTCATAATGGCTATTTTATACTATATATTTTATTGCATTTTATATTCTTACAGTACAATGCTGTCTAACACATTTATGTAATGTAACAGGACCAATTACCGAGGAATTATATAGGCATAATATCTAAAAAAAGTGAGATATTCAGTTATACATCTTTTACTCAGGACATTGGGAGATGCTATGAAAGTCAGCATGTGAACCTTTTGGATAAAAAATATGGAAAATGTTTTGGAAAAAACTTGACTCTGCTGACATATCATAACCTCCACCCTCAAATAAAATAGAAACAATTCTCTATCTAATCACCATTTAGGCCACCCTGAACAGCAGCACACAGTGGCAGCATTGAGTAGGGGCTCAGTCTACAATTTCAGCTACGACTATTTCAGCTTCAACCGCAATAATACACGAGCTCATAATAGATACAAACTTAATGTAAACCGTTCCAGACTTGATTGCAAAAAATTCAACTTCAACAACAGAGTTGTCAACGCCTGGAACACTTTACCTGACTCAGTAGTTTCTTCCCCAAACCCCAAAAACTTCAACCTCTTATTATCTACCATTGACCTCATCCCATTCCTAAGAGGTCAGTAAGGGGCGTGCATAAGCGCACAATTGTGCCTACCGTTCCTGTCCTAATGTTCACATATATTCATACCTCTTTTACTCTTATTCATGCTTGTAATATTACATATATATTCAATCATGTTTTACTGTTTGTACTTTGCTTATAATCATATATGCTTGACAAATAAACAAATACAAATACAAATACAAAAAGGCCACCTTGTGCCACTCCTCAAGGCATACAAATATTGGGGAATTGTACTATTGCCCCCCCCCAATGGCACAGTGCTCCCCAGGATCTGCATGCCACTGTTCTCTTTCCATTGACAGGACTCTGTGGTCTACCTAAGGTTGCTCCAAGTTGCTCAAGGCCTTTGTTTTTGAAGTGCCTTCAGAGAATACTCCTCTGCAGCCTCTGCAGTTGCCAAATCCCTACAAAAGCCTGCCCCTGTCTTACATACTTTTTAGAGGCTCTTTGCAAATGCATGACCCTCTAGCTAACACAACTTTCAGAGTGTGCAGAGGCCATGTGAGAGGTCATCCTACTCTTGCACAGCTTCCAGCGCCTCCAAAAACATGCAAAAGCACATCCCATTCTCATGTGGCATCCACAGCTTTCCAAGATCATTTTGGTTAGTGAGATGGGTGACTATAAATTTAATAAGTAAAATTCAAGGGTTATCCACTCTGAATAAAGCCGTCCAGCATGCTCTGGAACCCATCAATTAAACAATGCCAGCTGACCGGTCACAGGAGTATCTGCCCCTCTTGGATAGAATCTCCCCTAGAGATTTATGCAGCCCTCACCCTGTTGTTATTAAAATGAACCCTTAAGAACCAGTTATTTCCTAAGCTTTTGACTGGGGACGGGTGTTGGATATTGTGTCTGCTGTTTTCTCTGGACATATTTTTTTTGTATTTTGTATTGTGTGGATTGTTCTATTTTAAATTTTGAATACTGTACTCTGCCCAGATTTATAATGGAGCTGGGCAGCTTTTAAATTTAATACAATGTAATATAAATACAAATTAAATTAAATGTTAGGTTTCTGAGTGTAATTCAAGATGCAGGTCACTACCAACAAACTCCTATATGGTTTAGGATCTAAACCATTTTTAGGAGCCATTTTTCTTCAACAGTTTCTGCCTACTGTGCCCAATCAATTTGGAAACGTCCCACCTACCCTACCAGAAAGCATGACAGGCATTTTCTGTAGCAGTTCTTCTGCTTTGGAACAAAACTTTCAGTATTAATTTAAATGTAATCAGAGTACTACTATGAGAGAGAGAGAGAGAGAGAGAGAGAGAGAGAGAGAGAGAGAGAGAGAGAGAGAGAGAGAGAGAGAGAGAGAGACTCACTCACTCACAATTCCCACCCACCCACACGTTGCCCTTCAGAAAATCATTTTTCCTCCAATATCATGATCATTGGGATTCCCATCCTGAGGGGGATAGAGGAATGTGAGTCATTGGCTGCCTCTTGAGATCTGGTTGGATTTTATCTTGTTCTGTTTTTGATTTATTTTACACTACAATAAAGTCAGTTTGAGTTGGCCAGCCATATAAATTATATAAATGCAGAAATAAATGTTATATTGCCTTGTATTACATTATATATAACTTTTGTTAGCCGCTTAGAGTCTTTTTGATTCCATAAACTTGTAAATAGTTAAGACAAGACATTTAACCTGCAGCTGGGCCCACAACATGAAACATACTATTTTTGCAGCATTTCCCCTCAAGTAGCAACTAAAGTACTCAGTTGCTGAACTTTCCCAATGTCCAACATGTTGTGGGGAGACAGGAGTCAATGTGAATTCCAAAAAGACAGAAGTCTGTGTATACAAATGCCAAATGACAGTTTTCAAAAGTAATAATAATAATAATAATAATAATAATAATAATAATAATAATAATAATAATAATAATAATAATAATAATAATAATAATAATAATAATAATAATAATAATAACAGAGTTGGAAGGGACCTTGGAGGTCTTCTAGTCCAACCCCCTGCTTAGGCAGGAAACCCTACACTACTTCAGACAAATGGTTATCCAACATCTTCTTAAAAACATCCAGTGTTGGAGCATTCACAACTTCTGGAGGCAAGCTGTTCCACTGATTAATTGTTCTAACTGTCAGGAAATTTCTCCTTAGTTCTAAGTTGCTTCTCTCCTTGTTTAGTTTCCACCCATTGCTTCTTGTTCTACCCTCAGGTGCTTTGAAGAATAGTTTGACTCCCTCTTCTTTGTGGCAACCCCTGAGATATTGGAACACTGCTATCATATCTCCCCTAGTCCTTCTTTTCATTAAGCTAGACATACCCAGTTGCTGCAACCGTTCTTCATATGTTTTAGTCTCCAGTCCCCTAATCATCTTTGTTGCTCTTCTCTGCACTCTTTCCAGAGTCTCAACATCCTTTCTACATCGTGGCGACCAAAACTGAATGCAGTATTCCAAGTGTGGCCTTACCAAGGCATTGTAAAATGGTATTATTACTTCACGTGATCTTGATTCTATCCCTCTGTTAATGCAGCCTAGAACTGTGTTGGCTTTTTTGGCAGCTGCTGCACACTGCTGGCTCATATTTAAACGGTTGTCCACTAGGACTCCAAGATCCCTCTCACAGTTACTACTGTTGAGCAAGGTACCACATATGCTGTACCTGTGCATTTTGTTTTTCTTGCCTAAATGTAGAACCTTACTTTTTTCACCATTGAATTTCATTTTGTTTGATAGCGCCCAATGTTCAAGTCTGTCAAGATCTTTCTGAATCTTGAACCTATCTTCTGGAGAGTTGGCTATTCCTGCCAGTTTGGTGTCATCTGCAAATTTGATGAGTTCCCCATCTATCCCCTTGTCCAAGTCATTGATGAAGATGTTGAAGAGTACTGGGCCTAAAACAGAGCCTTGGGGTACTCCACTGCATACTTCCCTCCATGTAGATGCAGTTCCATTGAGCACTACTCGTTGAGTGCGGTTGGTCAGCCAGTTTTGAATCCATCTGGTGGTGTTGCTGTCTAACCCACATTTTTCTACTTTATCTAGTAGTAGGTTATGGTCTACTTTATCAAATGCCTTACTGAAGTCCAAGTAAACTATATCAACAGCATTCCCCTGGTCCACTAATTTTGTCACTTTGTCAAAGAATGTAATAAGATTAGTCTGGCATGATCTGTTTTTGACAAACCCATGTTGGCTTTTGGTTATTACTTTGTTTGCTTCTAGGTGTTCGTTGATTCGTTGCTTGATTATCTTTTCCAGAATCTTCCCTGGTATTGAGGTCAGGCTGATAGGTCTGTAGTTTCCTGGATCTATTTTTTTCCCTTTTTTGAAGATGGGAACTACATCAGCTCTTTTCCAGTCCTCTGGCAGTTCCCCGGTGCTCCAGGATCTTTGAAAGATATAGTTCAGTGGTTCTGAGATCTCATCTGCCAGTTCCTTCAGAACCTTGGGGTGTAATCCATCCGGTCCTGGTGATTTGAACTCATCTAGGGTAGACAGGTGTTCACTTACCATTTTCTTCCCTATTTTAACTTGTGTTCCTAATATGTTTTTTGTGATGCTGTTTTTGACGGGTTGGACTATTTTTTCCCTTTGTGTAAAGACAGATGCAAAAAACGAGTTAAGTAGCTCTGCTTTCTCCCTGTTGCTTGTCACCTTCTTGCCGCTTTCTCCCTGCAATGAACCAATTGTTTCCTTGACTTTTTTCTTGTTTTTAATATGTTGGAAGAAGCTTTTTTTGTTACTTTTTACTTTTGTCACAAGCCTTTGTTCATTGTGAGCCTTAGCTTTCCTCACTTCATCTTTACAGGTTTGGGCTATTTTCTGGTATTCTGCCTTAGTTATTTGCCCCTCTTTCCACTTTTTATACTTGTCCTTTTTGACTTTCAATTTGTCAGAGAGTTCTTTATGCAGCCATGCTGGTTTCTTTTGAGACCTATGATTTTTCTTCTTCATTGGTATTGTGCTAGACTGGGCCTTTATAATCTCACTTTTCAAAATTTCCCAAGCTTCTTGAGTTGTTTTCCCCTTGAGGATTCTTGTCCATGGAATCCTTCCCAAACTTTCTCTAAGTTTATTGAAATTAGCTCTCTTAAAGTCCAAGACTCTAGTTTGATTTTGTTCTACTGCTTGTGTTTGCATAATGTTGAATTCCAATATTGCATGATCACTTGCCCCCAAGGTTCCTGTAGAGAATCTTATTTTTGTAATGGGTCTAAACCAAAGCACTCTTAAAGCAAACCCCAAATTTCTGAGGGAATTGGCAGACATGATCTCAGAACCACTGAACCATATATTTCAAAGATCCTGGAACACCAGGGAACTACTAGACGATTGGAAAAGAGATGAGATGTAGTTCTCATCTTCAAAAAAGAACAGCAAATAGACCAGCAAGCATACATCTGCCACTCACACAGAATCATCTCCTCTACTCCCTTCCCAGGTCTGCCAGCCCAGAAAGTTTGGGGGCCACTGGAATAGGAGGTACCTGATTCAATTAGTAGTAACTGCAAGAGTGATATTGGTGTTCTAGTGGACAATCACTTAAATATGAACCAGCAGTGTTCTGCAGCTACCAGAAAAAGCCAATGCAGTTCTAGTTTGCATTAACAAAGGGATAGAATTAAGATTGCATGAAGTGTTAATAACATTTTATAATGCCTTGGTAAGTCCACACTTGGAATATTGCATCTAGTTTTGGTTGTTGGAATATAAAAAGGATGTTAAGACTCTAGAAAGAGCGCAGAGAAAAATAATAAAGATGATTAGGGGACTGGCGGCTAAAACATACAAAGAATGGTTGCAAGAATTGGGTATATCTAATTTAATGAAAGGAAAAACTGGGAGTGATAGCAGTGTTCCAGTACATAAGCAGCTGCCACAAAGAAGAGGGGGTCAACCTATTCTACAAAGTACCTGAAAGCAAGACAGAAAGCAATGGATGGAAACTCATCAAGGAGAGAATCAACCTAGAACTAAGGAGAATTTTTTTGAGTTAGAACAATTAATCAGTGGAATGGCTTATTTCCAGAAATTGTGAGTGCTCCAACACTGGAGTTTTAAAGAAGAGATTGGACAACCATTTGTCTGAAATGGTATAGGGTTTTCTGCTTGAGAAGGGGGTGGATTAAAAGATCTCCAAGGTCGCTTCCAACTCTTGTTATTCTATTTTAAAAAATCAAAGTAGTATATAAGTCCCAAAGGTGCTTTTTTCAGAAGGCAACTGGACTTTGTTTTTTCTTTGAGGATGTTTCGCTTCTCATCTAAGAAGCTTCTTTTGCTCTGACAGGATAGTGGGGAATGGAAGGATTTCTGAAGTATTGCTATTTATCCAAAGTAATATGTGTGAAAACATTCTGGGATGCTATATCTCATGCCTTAAAAGTCTGGATATTAGTTATAATTTTTAAACTATCAAATTGGAAGACAGTAATCTTTTTGTATGCGTTTGCAAAATAAATTAGTTTGATATTATAGAAATTTTGAGCAATCAAAGCTATGCATAAAACTAACTTCTCTTTCAGCAAAGGGTGAGAAACCTGTTACAGACATCATTTGCGAGCTGAAACTTGCAAATTGGGGGCAAAGGTCTTCGATATCACATTACAAATGCTGACGTGCTATTTTGATTTGCGTATAGGCTTAATAAACTGTAATATACTAAATTTAATTCATTTATTTATAAGAATGAAAAGTTGAGACAACTGACGATTCGTTTTTCAAAAATATTTTCAAAATTAAGCCACACTAATATATTACTATACTGTATCAGGAAGCCGGCTGAAGGGGGCGGGGGATGAAACTCTGCAACCAGAAGTTGCGAAGACATAATCAGCCGGAGCAGGTACCAGGGCGTTGTGACGACCACCTATGCTCCCGACTAGGGGCGGCCAATACCTGGTTCGACCTGCGGGCACTTGCTAAATCTGTTCGCACCGTCCAGCAGGGGCCGCCCTGGAACACAGCGCGGACGGCGGCGCCGGCAGCCGCGAAGGGCGATAAGTGGCTGTGGGCGGTGGACGGAGATCCAGTGAGGGAGGCGTTTCATTGTCGCAGTCCTGGACGAAAGAAAAAACGCTCTTCTTGAAGTGATCAGAGGAAGTGCTCACAATTCGGGTGGTAGGATTTTTGCCCGCCTCTCTCAAAACCGCACAAGAAAGCGACTCGGAAGCCAGCAAGGCCGCCTTCCCGTTCCAGGACTTCAGCTCCAGCCAGTGGATTGGCACGACCATGTCTCCTGAAGGTGGCAGGGCACCCTCCCTCCTTTGCCTGATTGTCATAGCGGCCGGTAAGGAAGCGGGAAGTGCAGTTTGTTAAAGAAAGTTTACCAGCGAAGCCGCTCGCGCGCAGAGCCTTATATTTAACCAATAGCAAGTGGGCTGTGTTCGCACTATTCGCTTATGCTTAACTTACTCTCTCCCCCCCCTGCATTTTCACAACCCGGCGACGAGCCATGAATTAACCGGCTGGATTAGTTAGTGCATAACAGCTGTGCTTAATTTGTTAATTTGTGGTTCAGGCCGTCATGTAAACGCAGCTAGCGTGTCAGTGTTAAGTTGCAGCCTATTAGTAAGATCAGAGGCAGCAATTCTGGCCAGGTCGGGATATAAATAGAGTTGATCAAAAGCTGGATGTGAGTCAGCAGTTCGATGCAGGCGAAAAAAAAAGAAAAGCTAATACTTAGTTTGAATTAAGACGATCTTATTCTCTAAGTCATTTGAAATAATAGCTCCGCTGAAGACTCCTACCGCACCGAGTGGCTGCATCGCAGTGAGAGAAGATTGTACAGATAAGTAAAAAGAGTTCAGAAGGAAGTGTAAAGATAATCAGCCGCCAGGTCAAAGCCCATAAGGTGAAACTGAAGTAGGCACGATCAAGTCTGGGGAGAGAAGAGGTAGAAAGATGAGGCTGGATGGCAGATATTCTGCCAATATCCGAAGCCTCTTACACAGGTTTGGGCAAAGAAGGCAAGGTTGTTAGAGCGCTGGGAGTGGGGGGGGGGGTCACTTTATAGCGGTAGCAACTGTTCAACCACGATCCAATTACCACTGGAGATGGGTCTCTCTGCCCTCCCCCCCTTCTCGATAACACAGCCATCTGTTGGACAAGTTGTATTTCTGGATTTCTTACATTAGAATACCTTAGCCTTGATGGCCTCAAAATTCTCATGCATTCTCTGGCAACATAGCATAAATGATTTTTTTGGAAGCTGCTAGCCAGCATGAGTCATCTGAAGATCCTTTCAGTTGATTTGTTGTGTAAAAAAAATAGAAAGTACTTCCACCTCTTTTAATTTTAAAGCCTGCAAATTACAGATTTTTCAAGTGCACTGTTTGACATCTGTCCTTCAAAATGAGTTATGGTCCTAAGTATCAGACATAGTGGTATGAGGCATTGAAATAGATGGTTAGAAATACCAAGCAAATAAAATATGCTTTCCTAATGAAAACGCTAGAACTGAAAAGATAACATCAAAAGAATATGCTACTTCAAGTTTAAAAAGAGAGTGTGTGATGGGAGGGAGGGGGGGCAGAGCATTGAGGGCAAAGCTCTTCAAAGAAACAACACAGAGAAATCAGAAGGTGGAAGAGATAAAGTTGGAGAAAGCAAAACTTAACCATTCCAGACTACTTTCATAATGAGAAAGGCAAGTAGTGTAGTAAAGAGCAGGAGATCTATATGATGGCTTGAAGAATAAGTACAAGGATTCTATTTGGTCTCCATTTAAGTTAAATTGTTGCTGAGAATTGGCTCTGTCTAATATATTTGGCTTTCTCTAATAGGTATGTTACTGCAGGCATATTTTTTAATCTATTCTTTATAAATCCAGATTAGCCTGCAGCAATTTACAAGTTTTATATCATAATAAAAGAATGCATTTTAGCAATCATCATATGTATAGTCCAACATTGTAGTTGTAAAAAATATTGTGTAAACTTCTGAATACGTTTGTGAAAATGTACTGATGAATCCATTTTACTGTGGTACAGCAGTTGTGTTACTTATATTTTCACTAGCATTTTCTGCAATAAATATACTCTGTGATGTGCACATAACAGCTAGTTCTCAACTGGGACCGGAACTTCTGTTGCTAAGGAAATGATCATTAACTGAATCAGATCTAATTTTACAGTTTTTTTTTCTTGCTAAGCAAATCACATGGTTGTTAAGTTGTTAAGTGAATCTGGCTTCCCCGTTGACTTGCTTGTCAGAAGCCCCTTGGGGAGGTCACAAATAACAATCACATGCCCCCCCCCCCCCAGGCACTGCAACAGACACTGTATCAAAAATACATGCTGTTTGCCAAGTGCTTGAATTTTGATTGTGTGACTATAGGGAACTGCAATGGATTGTAAGACACTCTGATGGTCATAAGGGCAAGGATTGTTGTAAGTAACTTTTTTCATCACCATAATAACTGCAAACAGTTGTTAAATGAATGGTTCTAAGTAGACAACTATCTCCATATGAAACACACCTTTCTTCTACTTGACACATTCCACATATATTCCTACGATTTGGAAAGTTGAAGAGCAAAATAACTAGAGAAAGCTGTTTCAGTGGAGAATAGAATAGAATAGAATTAATAGAATAGAATAGAATAGAATAGAATAGAATAGAATAGAATAGAATAGAATAGAATAGAATAGAATAGAATAGAATAGAATAGAATAGAATAGAATAGAATAGAATAGAATTTTTATTGGCCAAATGTGATTGGACACACAAGGAATTTGTCTTGGTGCATATGCTTTCGGTGTACATGAAAGAAAAGATAAGTTTGTCAAGAATCATAAGATACAACACTTAATGATAGTCTGGATACAAATAAGCAATCAAATCATATTACGAACCAGTCAATATAAATTGTAAGGATACAACAAAGTTACAGTCATACAGTCATTAGTGGGAGGAGATGGGTAATGGGAACGATGAGAAGATTAATAGTAGTGCAGGTTTAGTAAATAGTTTGACAGTGTTGAGGGAATTATTTGTTTAGCAGAAGGATGGCGTTCGGGAAAAACTGTTCTTGTGTCTAGTTGTTCTGGTGTGCAGTGCTCTATAGAGCTGTTTTGAGGGTAGGAGTTGAAACAGTTTGTGTCCAGGATGTGAGGGATCTGTAAATATTTTCACAGCCCTCTTTGACACGTACAGTATACAGGTCCTCAATGGTAGGCAGGTTGGTGGCAATTGTTTTTTCTGCAGTTTTAATTATCCTCTGAAGTCTGTGTCTGTCTTGTTGGGTTGCAGAACCAAACCAGACAGTTATAGAGGTGCAGATGACAGACTCAATAATTCCTCTGTAGAACTGTATCAGCAGCTCCTTGGGCAGTTTGAGCTTCCTGAGTTGGCGCAGAAAAAACATTCTTTGTTGTGCTTTTTTGATGATGTTTTTGATGTTAGGTGTCCATTTTAGATCTTGTGATATGGTAGAACCTAGAAATTTGAAGGTCTCTACTGTTGTCTAGTATTGTAAGAGGTGGAAGTATGGGAGGGTTTCTCCTAAAGTCTACCACCATTTCTACAGTTTTGAGTGTGTTCAGTTCCAGGTTGTTCCGGTCACACCACAAGTTTAGTTGTTCAAAATCCCATCTGTATGCGGATTCATCATTGTCTCGAATGAGACTGATTGCTGTTGTGTGATCTGCGAACTTCAGTAGTTTAACAGATGGATCGTTAGAGATGCAGTCATTGGTATATAGACAGAAGTGGAGAGAACACACAGCCTTGGGGGCCCCCTGTGCTAATTGTACAGGTATCTGAAGTGATTCTGCTTAGCTTCACCTGCTGCTTCCTGTTTGAGCAATTAATCAGGTTGACATACATGGAATTGTACATAACAGAGGTAGAAAAGGTCTCCTCATCGAATAGCTAGCAAGTGTGCCTGGAGAGATCACATCTATGATGGCACAGCATTATTTTGGGTGAGCATTAATCACATATGTAATTGCTTAAGGTTTTCTTAATTGGGTTGAAGATGTACTAGGGACATGAGTCTCTAGAAATAGGCAACCATCAATCTTCACCATTTGATTGTGCTTGAACAACGTGGCTTACCTTTCCTTGCTTTTTAATGAATTTGCATAATTTGAGTTTTGTTTATCATGAACAAGCAAGGGAACTGTCCTGGCTTTTAAAAAAGCTTGTTCAGTAACTTTGATTTCAGCAAGTGCTGAAAGATTAGAAAAGTGTTGTTGCTGTTTTTTTAAAAAGGCAAATAATAACTAAGAATCCCAAAGTGTTCAGTTACTTTTGCTCTCTCATACTGTTAATAAATAGTAATGAAGTGGGTAAGAGAACTACAAGAACCATAAAGGAAGTACATAAGGTCCTCATTTGGAGATTCCAATTGGGAAAGGTAATTTGGTTGTTAAGCAAAGCAATCACTAAGTAAAACTGCAGCTATGCTTATGACCTTATTTCAGCTTTCCTTCACTTTTATAGACCTGTTAAAGTTGTAAATGTGACTATTGGCTGTAAAGTTACTTTTTCACCGTCATCAATTGCTAAACAAGGCAGTTGTAAAATGAGGTTTATATAACCTGGGAATGGAAATTACTCAGAATGTAAGCCCCATAATTGATGTGACTTTGACGTGTAAACAGAAATTTCCTCAGATGCTTGAGCAATGCCAGAGGAATCACTCTTTTATTGGATGTTCCATACAATTAACAGTCAATATACAAAATGATTGCTTTTAGTGTCACCATAATGGAGTAAAGTACCTAATACTGTGAAAGTATTTCCTTCCCCCTTAAGAATTCATGGATTCTCAATGTGCCTTACTTAAAATATCCAGTAAATATTGGAAAATTGCTAATATTACAGCAGTGAATCTGAGTACTAAAAGAATTATTAGTTTTCTTGAAGCCAAGGATTGACATTATTTAATTCATAGCAGGTGCCTGTGTAGAATGCACTATTTATGGCATGCCTATAATTCTCTAATATTTTAGTCAGTTGACCTATTCCAGGGCTGTCAAACTCGCGGACCATGGGCCGGATGCATCACGTGCTGGCAACACCCGGTTTAGTGAAGGGGGGGGGAGTCCCAATACATCATGTGATGCCACTGTGATGATGTGAGTTTGACACCCCTGACCTATTCTATAACTTCATTCCCTATCAGATGTTCAGTTTATTTTAATAAAATTGTTAGGGTACTTGCAAATTTTTATTAGAGCAACAGTTCAAGGGAATTTTTGTTTTAATGTTTACTCTATTATTTTCCTGGTTTCAATTGTCCTAATTGTGAGCTTAGTTAGCATATAGGGATTTTTGGTTGTTGTGGGGGGGGTTGTTTTGTTTTTTGGCTGTATTATGCCAATATTACCTAGGATTTTTTTTTTATTCCACACTGTAAGGGAAAGATGGAGAGAGGAACAATTTTGCCATTAAGGTGCCTCAGATGACAGTTGGCAAGAATGACAGTTGCCTCAGATGACAGTTGCACTAGAACGCTGGGCACATGTATCCTGACCTGCTGCCTTTCCATCTGTTTGCTTAGCTGGCTTTTATAGATGGATTCAAAATGGACGTTGGCTTTTTCTGTGCTTCAGACTCAGTCCAGGATTAGGAGAAAGGAAAGGACACCAAGGTTAAGCATCCATTACCCTTTTTCATCCTTGCTGCTTCCAAAACAGAGACTTTTTCAATACCTTAAGGTTGAAATAAGATTAGAAAATTTAACTGAAAACTTTACACGAGATATGGTTTTGCATTAAACAAAGAAAAGCTAGGCAAGAGAGAACTAACTGAAAAATAAACTTCAAATGGTCAGAAGCAGAGGAATAATTTATTGATTATTATTAATAACGGTGAACTAATCAAAGCAATCTGTGATCGGCCTCCATTAATGACGTTTATTGAAATCTTTAGGACAGATATCTAATCTTGCTTGTACATTTCCAAGTGACAAGTTTAGCAATTTTTCACAGCAGTTTCCCACCATGACATCCTTCCAATATTTATGCTAAAATTTATAAAGATGTTGTGGTTGCCTGGGAACAGAAAAGCTTTTTTGCTTGTTGCCATAATTTGGGGTAATTGGTCCTTTCCTGTGTTATGACAATATTGCTGTTTTGTATATAAAGCAGCCTTGGTACACAAGACTTTCAAGAAGTCATATTTGGTGAAGAGAATGTAACAGTCCTTGCAGGCTCTCAGAATTATACATGCTTGCTTAAGGCTGGTCCCTTTCTCTCCAGTGTGCTATATAAGGTAACAGACTAACAAGGACAGCTAGTTATACTTCTCAAATAATCTGCTGTTGTCACTCAGTTCTTATCTTGCATACATTTGGATTCAACATAGGAATGGCATAGGAGTTTAATCTAGCAACTCCTGTGTTTTATTGCCTCTTGCCAAATAGTGTTTATATCTGCACTGAGATAAGTATGTGTGTCCATCTGCCAACTTGAATGTTATAATAATACTGAGTATTATAATACAGGGTGGTTGCTGTGGAGAAAATAAGAAATAAGAAAATAAGGAGTTGTTTATAAAAAGATGGAATATAATTTAAATAAATAATAAGACAGGACAGGCTGCACACTAAAGAGATATTATAGCAATAGCACTTAGACTTATATACCACTTCACAGTGCTTTACAGCCCTCTCTAAGTGGTTTACAGAGTCACCATATTGCCCCCAACAATCTGGGCCCTCATTTTACCAATTTCAGAAGGATGAAAGGCTGAGTCAACTGTATTTGTATTTTGTATTTGTTTATTTGTCAAGCATATATGATTATAAGCAAAGTATAAACAATAAAACATGATTGAATATATATGTAATAGTGCAAGCATGAATAAGAGTAAAAGAGGTATGAATATATGGGTACATTAGGACAGGAACGGTAGGCACGATTGTGTGCATATGCACACCCTCTTAGGAATGGGCTGAGGTCGATGGTAGATAATCTGAGGTTGAAGTTTTTGGGGTTTGGGGAAGAAACTACTGAGTCTGGTAAAGTGTTCCAGGCATTGACCACTCTGTTGTTGAAGTCAAATTTTTTGCAATCAAGTTTGGAGCGGTTTACATTAAGTTTGTATCAATTGTGAGCTCGTGTATTATTGCGGTTAAAGCTGAAGTAGTCATTAACAGGTAGGACATTGTGGCAGATAATTTTGTGAGCTACACTTAGGTCAAATTGAAGGCGATGTAGTTCTAAATTTTCAAGTCCCAAAATTTCAAGTCTGGTTTCATAAGGTATTCTGTTGTGAACAGAGGAATATAATACTCTTCTTGTGAAGTATCTCTGGACATTCTCAATTGTGTTAATGTCTGATATGTAGTGTGGGTTACAGACAGATGAGCTGTTTTCAAGAATCGGTCTAGTAAATGTTATGTAAGCTCTGGTTAAGAGTACAATGTTATCTGAGAAGAAGCTACGCAAGATTAGGTTAACCACTCTTAATGTCTTCTTAGCTATGCTGTTGCAGTGGGCTCTGGCACTTAGATTGTTAGAGATGAGTACTCCAAAGTCCTTTACTGAGTGAGGATCATCATCAATGTCATGATCATCAAGTTTATATTTTGTGTTTTGATTATTTTTGCCAATGTGTAAAACTGAACATTTGTTGATCGAGATTGGTAGTTGCCAGTTGTTTGACCATTCAGATACATAGTCAAGGTCTTTTTGAAGGATTGTAGTATTGTCGGTGGTGTTGAATAGTTTTACATCATCTGTGAAGAGGACGCAGTTGCTTTGTATATTATCACAAATGTCAATTATGTAAAGAATGAAGAGAATAGGTCCTAAAACTCTGCCTTGGGGAACACCGCTGTTAACAGGTACATGGTTTGATAGAGCTGATCCTATTTTGACCACTTGTTACCTGTTTGACAGGAATGCAGTTATCCATTTGTGTAGGGGGCCAGAAATGCCATAAGATTTTAGTTTTAGGAGTAGTTTGTCGTGTACTATGGAGTCAAAGGCTTTACAAAAGTCTATGTAGATTGTGTCTATTGCTTTGCTCTGGTCGAGTTTTGTAATCCATATGTTTTTACAATGTAGAAGTTGTAGATTGCAGGAAAACTTTTTTCTGAAACCAAATTGTGAGAGAGTAGGTTGTTTGTCTCTAAGTGGAGGGTAATGGATTGGTTGATGATTGATTCCATGACTAAGGAGATTGGTCTATAATTTTCAACTAGGTTGGGGTCTCCCTTTTTGAAGACAGGGATAACTGTGGCTAGTGACCATAGGTTGGGTAGGGTGCTGGTTCTGAAAGATATGTCAAAAATAATGCTTAGAGGTTCTGATAGGACGGTGGAAAGTTTTTTTAAGAAGTAAGCACAGAGTCCATCTGGTCCTATGGATAGGGATGGTTTTAGGTTGTGTAGAGCCTTTCTAACATTGTTTTCTGTAAAGTCGGTTTGTATTAGATCATTGTAATTGTTTGTGGTTCGACTGGGGAATATAGGACATGAGTTGTTGCTATTTATAAAGACTGAGCCGAAGAATGTGTTGAAGAAGTTGGCTTTGTCAGATTCATCATTACAGTCTTTATTGTTAGGGCCTTTTAGGAGTGGGATAGTTCTCGTCACTTTGAGTTTGTTGTTTACAAACTTGTAGAATGCCCGGTTGGAATTTGTGCACAAGAGGTTTTCCTCTTGATTGATATGATAATTTGTGCATTCAGTCTTTATTTGTTTGCATAAGTTTTTGTATCGGCTTTTGTAGTTGGTTATGTGGCCCATTTTGTTTTTAATGCCAGAGATTTTTTTTTTACTTGGAGCTTCCTTATTGCTGTGGGTAGTTTGTTCTTCCTGTTTTTGGGAATGATTAGTGGTACGTATAGTTTCATGACTCTTTGGACTTGATGTAAGAAAATGTTGTAGTGGTCTTCAGCAGTGTTGCAGTCCGTGAATAGGGTTTGCCAATCGAGAAGAGAGGTCAGTGTTCATGAGATCAAAGTTTGCTTTTTTGAAATTGTAACTGGGGATCTTGTCATATTGTTGATTTTTGTAAGAGTGTATATTGAGATTGAAGTCAATCATACTGTGATCACTGTTGGAGAAGGGTTCTTTTGTTTGTAATCCATAAATTGAGTTTGAACTGTTACAGAAGATGAGATCAAAGCAGTTATTAAATCGAGTGTTGTTGGATACTAGTTGATCCAGCCCCAGATTGGTTACAGCATTGTACAGGGTTGAGTGTATAGGTTCTGTGGAACATTTGTTGAGGGACCATTTGATAAGAGGGAGATTTAGGTCGCCAAGAAAGATGAGAGGGTGTGGGCTGGAGGCTGCCCACGTTAGGAGTGAAGTTAACTTATTTGCATGTTCGATGTCATAGTGTGGGGCTCTGTAGCATAGTAGAAATCATAATGTGGTGTTTAACTGTGAGCTGGTAACCTGCAGCACTGCATTCTAACCACTGCACCACCACAGCTTTCATTATGAATGCAATTCCCATAATTCTGAATCATTTGACACCCCAATGCATCTGCAAAATATCAGGCAAAGGAAGGTTGCATTTCCGTTAATTTTGAAGCAATTGGAAATATGGGATGGGGTTTCAAACAAATCAAAAATTAATAGAAGTTTGCTTTTTCAGATATGCAGTTCATGGAAGTTTAAACAATTTATCCATAAGTTTCTTTTATATTTTATTGTCATTATTAGAAGAGCCCTCAGAAGCAGGGGAAAGCCTTGCATCTTAGAGTTGTATAATTTGTCTTCTGTATAGGAAGTATAATGATCTGAAACTGTACATTGTTTTACATAAAAGTTTCTGTACAGTATTTTCTCTTGGGAGGGAAACAAACTCCTAGAGGAGAAAACATGAATCATTCTGCCTTTAAAAATGGAACTATTGGAACTATTGCCTTAAATTCATTTGTTCCAGGCTTCAAAAGATTTTTAAAGTGATGCTTTGGTTTTTGTTCTGAATCTTGCTTCAACTCAGATACAGTACTTAGTATATAATGCAGCAGTTTAATTTTTTCTGGGTAACTTTGTAATCTGCTCTGTTTGGATTGTTCATCCAATAGGTTTGCTAAATGTTTATGATCAAGATTCATCAGGGAGGAAACAGGTTCCTCCTTAAGGAAATTTGTGAGTCTTGTTTAAATCTCTTAATGTGTCCCATTTAAAAAAGAAATTGGAAACAGACCTTTGGGTAAGTGGCCGTGGTAGTGGACAATCAGTTTATTCACTCCTTACAGTAGCCCTTGACTTACAACCAGTTGTTTAACTATTGGGCAAAGTTGTGATGGACTTTTTAAAGGCTTATGACCCATCCTCAAACTTACAACTGCCATTCCCCATCCTGTGGTCATGTTATTGTATTTCAGGTGTTTCGCAACTGGCTCACATTTACAACTGATTGCAGCATTCTTTGGTCATATGACCATGATTTGCTATTTTTTTGCCAGTTTCCAGCTAAAATCTTCCATTCAGAACAATAGATTTGCTTAATAACCTTATAATTCACTTTACAGCTAACTGCAGTAATTTGCTTTACAAAATGCAAAAGCAAAAATGGTCATTGAATCTGGTCACATAATACCTTGATTTATAACCAAAATTTCTGGCTCCGTTATGGTTATAAGTCAAGAATCACCTATATTTGCTCCTTTCTTACTGCTACTAAATTACAAGTGTCACTTCTTTGGGGCTTGGATTTGATTTTTAATAAAGTGGATAAAAGTAGATAAAATAATTTTCCTAAATGATTTAAGGAAGCTAACTCTGATCACATGTAATCATTCCACTTACATTTCTCATTTAGCTGAAAGGGGACAAATAGTTAACAAATCCCTGATTACTGTTATCTTTTAAATACAGACCCATTTTCTAGAATTTCAGTTTTCAAGGTTATTTTACAAAATCTCAAATAAAACATAGTTAAACAAAAAATAGAATCAACCTCAATGATTTGATTCTGGCATTAATCTCTTATACTTTTACATTGCTAGTCAGTGTAATTTCTTGTAATAGTGGAGTTCTGCAAAAATAGTCTGTAGAAAAAGTGAACATAGAAATCAGGGCTTCTGTGTGTGCTACATGTCACACATAAAAAATGGTTGGACTTCAGTGATATAATTGCAACCACCCTCTTGAATTTTTTGACACACCTCAAAGATGCCCCTGATTGTGATAGTTATAGGTTTATAAACCTCAATTCCTAGGCAAATAATATGTAACTATTAAATATACTGGTATTAGAAAACTGAATAGAACCGTGTGGGCAGATTTATTAACCATAAACTCATGGTCAGTTACTCCAAATTATATTAATATTCCAGGTCTTTTATTGCTTTCCTACATGCTGCATTTGTCAGTCATCAATATATCTCTGAGTTGAATTGATAATGAGGTGAAGTTTTGGCAGTACCTGTAAATGTGATTCCAGAATATTCTTTCTTACTAGACTGGATAAAAGGCATTCAGACTTAATTTTATAGGAGGGTTTGAGCTATAGATTATTGTTTCTCTTCTAGGCATGTATAGTTTCATTTCTTATCCAGCAGCAGACATTTCCTGTCTTGGGTATGTTTCTGTCCTATGCACTTCAGTCCTCACTATAATGAACTCTCTCTTTCAGCAGATCTGCCCCACCCAACCAGGCAATGGAAAGTGATGCAGCAATTACTTCTTTTAGCTTGCATTGTGTTAACACCTTCCTCTCCAGGTCATATGAGCAAAGTCCAAAGAAAGAAAATGTCTTCTCCTGTGCTAATTGGGAATTCCAGGAGATCTTTAAGCCTAGTATTTTGGTAGTTAATTTGGAGAGGCTTAGGCCCATGCTACCAGATTATAGTTTCAACAAACACAAATAGGTATGGATGGAAAGTATTTGCAAAGCAAAAACAAACATTTTTTTAGATTTGTTTATCACAGTGTTTTTATAACTAACTCAAGGTGACATACATACCTACTATTTGTTCTTCCTCTTATTTTCCCCACAACAACAACCTTGTGAGGTGAACTGGGCTGAGAAAGAAAGTGACTGGTTCAACCGGTTTGCATGCCTACGGCAGGGCTAAACTTGTAATGTACTGGCTTGTAGCCTGGTGCCTTCACCAATAGACCAAAGTGGCTCTTTAAAAAAATTCAGAATATTTTAACACAATAAAACAATCAAAAACCAACTTGGTTGTTATCCACAGTCATAACAGGAACTGAAGGACACTCAAAATAAAAGTTTTCAGAGACTTGGAATGAAAGGAGATTCAAGATCAAATTTAACTTGGTTGGGTGGATTTCAAAATATAGATGCTGTTAGAGAAAAGGCCTAATGCATAATCTGTATCTTGTACCTCAGTGGGCTCAATACTGTTTTCTAGCACATCAGGCTGGATGGGCAGAATCATACCTGACAGGGTACATCTTGTTGACAAATACATTTTAAATAATATTTAGAGTATATTACCAATCCACACAGCAAATAGTCAAGTATGGGTGGGTATTTTTTTTTTTAAAGATTAGGCAGGGTGAACCAAATAAGTCCATTCATTCAAGGAGCAGAAAAATACAAGCATTGGAAGAAAATATGCCTTGAACGTTGCTTATGAAACACTCCCTCCTCTTTACATTCTGCCGTCATAGCCATTTTCAAGGTATATGCATTATCTGAGGAGAAGAATTCTCCCATGTAAAGCTTAAAGTCTGCTATGCTTTGTGAGTTAAGTCTCAGCTTATTACATAATTCCTTCTAGATCTTTGATAAGTGATGTAGTAAAACACTCCTATTTGCTAGTCACAAGTCATGCAATATAAGGAAGTAATAAGCAGTCAGGAAAGAACAATAGATCACTAGACTTTCCCCCCCCTGCTATCTATGGGCTAGTAAATTTAGACAGCTTTTCTGTGAAATGTTACATTTAAAAAGGCAAATGAAATTGATAAAGAGTTTTGCCAGTTTTCTCTTTTGAGACAGGGAGCAAAGTAATCCTGTTGTTGTTTTTCAGGGTTCTATTGGTGGGTATCCCAAACCAAAAGTTATCAAAGTTGAAGGGAAATCAACAAATAGGGACTGAGATAGAAGGTTTCTCCATGGAAACCAGTCCTGAAAGAACCACCAAGGAAAGAAAAGCTGTTTGGGCTTGTTTTTCAGACACAAATAGGAGAGGCAGAAAAACTGGGAATCCACCTGTCAAGAGCTATGGTAACTTCCATCCAGGCAGGACATACGACCAGAAGAGTCAAGCTGGAGAATGGATTGAAACTTTGGAGCCTTTCTTATGCCAGCTGCATTTCCAGCTCATTTGAGATGGGAGACAAACAACTTAAGTCCATTATGCAGTAGAGCCCTTAGATGTGTGAACCAAGTCACGTGACCTTTGGCAAGTATCGTAAATGGAATTTTACTTTTTCAGTCACAAGGGTATTAAATCGATCCCTCCCATTTTGGAAATTTACAAAGGAAAGGTTTTACCTTTTCTTTTTCATGGTGCCCTGTTTGAGCATTGGCCAAGAGAGCACTGCTGATAAAACTTGGAGTGTATCAAACCCAATGACAGGCCTTACAATTAAATAGCTGGTTTTAAAAGATTGCAGTGCCCTTTTAGTTAAAGCTATTTTTTTTCTCATTAGCAGATCCTTTTACATTATAAATTATACATTTATAAGCAATGGTTCATAACCTCTTAATTTAGGGGCTTTGTTATTCTCTTTATTGTCTGGAGGCAATGTGAAGAAACCAGAGAGATCAAAACTTTCACAATCTGCAGCCTAAACTGTCAAATAATGTTGAAAGCTGTACATCAAACTGTACATAAAATGTTCCTTATAGGGACTTAGCAACTGATATCAGCTTTGAAAAATTGCTGGACTTTGCAAAAGTGTTAAGAAAATTTGCTAAATCTCCAAGGGCCAAAGTATTTTATAGGCGTAGGGATAATATGCATGCAGTTTTCTGATTAAGAACATCTGACTTAAGGACAACTACTAGATGCAAAGGGACTGCCTACAGTATTACTAAAAATGACGGGCAGTGTTCTCCTTCAAGCTGACAAAGCGCTGAAGCTGTCAGTGCTTTCAGGAACCTCTGAAGCATACATTTTAATACTGTCCACCAGTATTCTAGTAAAAGGAAATCTGTAAGTACGATTTCCGTCTTAAATACAAATTTGAGTTAAAGACAAGTTCAGGAATGGGGCTCATTCTTAACCCAGGGACTACCGGTAATTAGGTTATGATAAATACTTTCTAGAAAGTGGTTATTTTTAGTTCATTATTGGAACATCTGTTTTATCTATTAAGTAACCTTTAACTGATGTGATTATGGTTTGTGTTTTAACAGTATTTTAATTCTTAGTTTGCGCACCACTTCCAGGCTAAAATATGATGAAAGAATAGTTCAATCTCAAAAGTGAGAGGAATAGAAATAACCTTGCCTAGCAGAACACAGTAAACCTGAGTATGGTTAGCCTTTGTGAGGAAACAATTCCAAACTTAGGGCATTGCTACTGAAAATATCCATTCCTACTTTCCTTTATATGATTAGGATCAGACGATTCCACCAGGTTCAGAAGTCAGATGAAGAATAACTCCATAGACCCAGATAGATCACCTACTTTAAATGCTTTAGATTCGTTTAAATCCCAGGCTGGCAAGTTCTTACCCACAAGCATCAATATAAAAACAGCAGATTGGTGCTCTCACATTCTGGGTCTTGAATTGCATTCCCGCTTAGGCATTCCCAATTCTGCTTCTCCAGTCGTTGCAGTGCCATAACTGCATCTTTGGTTGCAGCCCTAGTTCTTGAAAAGGAGTACATGGATTATTTATACACTTGCGAGGTATTGACCATTCCCTGAGGATGCTTTTGAAGCTGTGGCTATTCTAGAAATTAGGGTGGCATGAGTAAAGCCAGAACAAGAGGCAGCATTGGCAGCCACAGAACTTGTGTGTCTGGGTTACTTTAAAAAGCTATGCTGCTAAGGAGGTAGTAGTGACAGCAGCATATAGGTAGATAGGTAAGTAAACTTTATTACCATATTTGACCACATGTGGCAGGACCAGCATTTGAAACAGCAGTAGTTTAGTTTAGATAGTTTAGATGGCACTGTCATAAGCATAGTATTAAATATAAGAAATGGCTGGAATTAAGGAAGTACAGTAGGCTGACGAGTAGCCCGATATGTAAGCTTGATGTTATTCCATTATTTCCTATTAATGTACATTTCTTGAGGAATTGTTCAAACCAACATAGATAAAGAACCATTGTGTTTCCTTTGTCTAACATTAGCAGGATAAGGCATACATTGGGGCAATTTACTCAACTGACACAATTTATCTCAACATTAATAGAGAAGCAAGATCTTGACTTTAAATTGTAAATATGCTATACAAAGATCCATCATGGAACTGATATAATTTTTATTTATTTAAGCATGGAAAGTCATGTGTCTTGGCAGTTTTGGCAAACATACAAAGAAAGTGGTTATTTGCAGGAACTATAACTAATTAAATCTGTGGATAATTAGATCTTATATACTGGGTAGACAACTGTATTATAGTTTTAGAACAAATATTTCATCCCAGTTGTATGCATTGATCATAGAACAGAATTGCTGTTATTAATTTTATTGAGGCATGTAATAATTTAAGCCATGTGGAGCTACTGTACTTACCGTATTTTTCGGAGTATAAGACACACCTTTTTACCCTCAAAAAGAGGGTGAAAATTTGGGTGCGTCTTATACACCGAATGTAGCCCCACCCACCCACCCAGCCCCACACTTTGGCCTCTGCCTGCCAGCAATTTACCTCTTTGCAGCAAACAGAACAGAAACAGAAGCCTTATTAGCACACTAAGAGATTACTTGCCTCCCGACCTACAGCTGACAGGCTTACAAGCCACATGGTAAAATGAAACTAACTACGGTGGCTGTAATGAGACAAAATGCTGGGAGATAAACTGCTGGCAATGTTACATTGCTGAAATTGCAAAAAAGTAAGCTACAGCTACTGCAGCCTAGAGGTAGAGCTCTTGCCTCACAGTCAGGAGGTTGTGAGTTCTATCCTAGGTAGAGGCAGATTCTGTTAATATGTTATTTTGTTAAATGTTTGTAGAGTGTTCAAATTATAAGACTTATTTTTTAAAGACTGCTTTATTATTGTTCTAGACAACTTAACAAAATGAAGAAGCTTTTTAAAATAAATTCTTGCTCTGAAGAGGCCCAGTGCTATTGTATCTTCTTTTAAATAGCAGAAAGCCTTCCAGAAAGTCACATTAACTTTAAAGATCTGTAAAAGTATAATCTGAAATGTCCTGTTTTAGTATTAAGTATTAGTATTAAAATAAGGCAGCTAAATTAAACCCTGACTTAGTCATGTTTGGAGTAGATCTATTTAAATAATTGGGAGGAGTTAGTGTGATTACATTTAAGAAAACTTTCTGGGATTAATATACTGCCATAATGTACATTTCTCCAATTCTTTGCTATTTCTATGGGTCAAACACACATGCACAGAAATACACAGCAAACAGTTTATATCATCTATGCTGTTTGGCAAATTGCTTGGAGGCAGAGGCCTTTTTTCCTTGTTTTCCTCCCCCAAAACTAAGGTGCGTCTTATACTTCGGTGCGTCTTATATTCTGAAAAATTCTGTTTGAAGTTTGCAGCAGCCTTATTCCAGCAAGAATGAGAAATTATGGGAATTATGCTCTAGCACATCTGAAGAATTGGGAAGCTGGGGATGTGCATTAGGAAATAATCAAGTGAAAAATAGTGCTCAGACCTGTTCTTTCTATTCCTCCTTTCTTTTCATAGGATATATAACATTTAATAAGAATCGGAATACAGTAGGAATCATTTCAGAATAGTTACTTTTCTCTCTTTATTCCCCACATTTCTTTTTCAAAGGAAAATGTATGCTTCACCATGAGATTTTTGGTCCATCAACACAGCAGGACCTTCAGAAGTAGAGGAAGCAAGTTATAAAATGAAAACATGTTGAAAGCCACTTTGTACTCTCAAACTGTTTTCTCTCTTTTCTGAGTACCTCAATTAATCACACATAATTTTATTTTATTTCTAGTTGTATTTGTACTTGTACTTAAACATCATACCCCCATTCAGCGTTCCCCAATCTATTGTCTTCCCCAGATTCCCCAACTAGGAAATATATATATATATATCTATATCTATATCTATATATCTATATATCTATATATCTATATATCTATATCTATATCTATATCTATATCTATATCTATATCTATATCTATATCTATATCTATATCTATATCTATATCTATATCTATATCTATATCTATATCTATATCTATATATATATATATATATATATATATATATATATATATATATATATATGGTATGAAATGGTGGTTGAAATTGCATTGATATTCAGAGCCATTATTCAGAAGGATAAGAGGCTTATTCAGAGGCATTCATCTTTCATCTTAGGAATAACACAAGATTCCATGGCTTATTTTCTTCCATCCTCAGGAAAGGAGTAGATGATTATCTTTCCCAACTTACTAACCAACATGTATTAGCTCATCAAAGTGGCTTCTACTACATTCAGTCAATCAATTAATTTTTATTATGGTCACAAACTACAAATAAAAGCATTAAAATAATCATAATAAAAATAAACAGACGAAGTAATATATTACAATTAGTGGTGGATTATATCAGTGGACAGTTAGAATCTGCCTAATTTTGCCTACAGTATAAAAAATTGGCCACATTAAAAAAAAACTACAGACTGATCTGATGACAGCAGTTATACATAGAAGAGATCAGTATTTCCTGGATGTTTTGTTAGGTGAGGTGTTACAACTTCTTATATACTACAGCTAGAGCTGTAGTATAGCCCTTCATCTACAGAGGCACAGTCTCAGCTCATATGAGTTGTTGTTGTTGTTTTTTGCATTGGCCTGCAAAACTGCTGTGGGAATACATTGCAGTGCACTAAAATTAATACCTTTCAGATTTTTGAGGTATTTATTTAATATAAGCAACTCACTGCTTTAAAAGGTTTGACTTCTCAGAAAAACTTTTTTTGGAAAGAACAGACTGTTCTTGTTGGATTTCCAGATCTTTGGTGTGTTGTTTGAATGCATTAAGTGCACACTCATATCCCATCATTACAATCACTTCCCTGGAGAAGCTATGATACTAGAGTTTTTGTAAAATGGTCCTAAACATACTGATTTGTAATTATCTTCTATATTAATAATTGTCTCAAACCTGTAGAGGAAAAGAGTAATTTTAACCAATATGTTAAAATGTAAATTCATGCACCTGTTTCTACTTTAGATAATCCTGCCTCCCTCCTTAGTACTATACTTGTGATATAGCATCCTGTAGCTGTTAGGTTTTTGGATTACACACTTTCCAGAGGAGTAAAAAAGGAGTAAGGTCCCAGATAAGTATCAAAGAGTAGTTGTGCACAAGCCTTAGCTGAATATAACTTCAGTCATATTGGAATATACTGTTCTCCTGTGGAAACAGTAAAAGACTGAATTGCTATCGCTGTTTTGGGGGCATTTTGATTAACATAGTTTTGATATGCACTGTGTTTAGTAGAGCTATAGAAAACCATGTCCAAATATTTAAAGGATTTAACTTGTTCAATGTTGTGGCCATTTATCTTCTAGGCAAGCAATTTAGGTCTTTTTGCAAAAACATGATGTTAATTTTGCTGTAGTTGGTTCCACATTGTGTACCCTCAACTGGGAAACACAACTAGTCATGGGGTTATGTTCAATATAGCTTTTTATTATTATTACCAGTCTTTTTGTTTGAAATGTTGCTGTTGTACAAGAAAAAAGCTTCAGTACTCTCAAGAGTTCATTTAAAATCCACAACACTGTAATTTTTAGTCACAGTAACTATAAATAAGTAACTATAAATAAGATATTTACATTTATTTTTATAGAGTAAATTTTTGTAGCCCATAGAAGTTAAGCTAGCTATGCTAATTTGTAGAATTACCCTTGTTTGCTTTTTTAACTTACCGTATTTTTCGGAGTATAAGACGCACCTAGATTTTAGAGGAGGAAAACAAGGAAAAAAGTATTCTGAACCAAATGGTGTAGTAATATATTATTTAATAAAATACCAGTGTAGCAGAATACTTTTTACAACCATGTACACTTTTTACAAACTTCAAACTTGACAGCTTTAAGACTTGTGGACTTCAACTCCCAGAATTCCTCCTCCAGTCATGCTAGCTCAGGAATGGGAGTTGAAGTCCACAAGTCTTAAAGCTGTCAAGTTTGAAGTTTGTAAAAAGTGTACATAGTTGTAAAAAGTCTTGCCAAGTTTGAAGACCCTTGCACCCCTAACCCCTAACCCAGGGGTCTTCAAACTTGACAGCTTTAAGACTTGTGGACTTCAACTCCAATTCCTGAGCTAGCATGACTGGAGGAGGAATTCTGGGAGTTGAAGTCCACAAGTTTGAAGACCCTTGCACCCCCTTGGCAAGTTTAAGACTTGTGGACTTCAACTCCCAGAATTCCTCCTCCAGTCATCCTAGCTCAGGAATGGGAGTTAAAGTCCACAAGTCTTAAAGTTGCCAAGTTTGAAGAGCCCTGGGTTAGAGGTGGCAAGGGTCTTCAAACTTGGCAAGTTTAAGACTTGTGGACTTCAACTCCCAGAATTTCTCCTCCAGTCATCCTAGCTCAGGAATGGGAGTTAAAGTCCACAAGTCTTAAAGTTGCCAAGTTTGAAGAGCCCTGGGTTAGGGGTGGCAAGAGTCTTCAAACTTGGCAAGTTTAAGACTTGTGGACTTCAACTCCCAGAATTCCTCCTCCAGTCATTCCTGAGCTAGCATGACTGGAGGAAGAATTCTGGGAGTTGAAGTCCACTAGTCTTAAACTTGCCAAGTTTGAAGACCCTTGCACCGCTAACCCAGGACTCTTCAAACTTGGAAGTTGGTCTTCAAACCTGTCAGGCTGCTCGCTTCGGGCAGCAGCAGCGGTGGCTCCGGCGGCGGCGAGTATCGGCGGTGGTGGGTCCTGCAGCGGGGGCGGAGGCTGCAACAGGGGCTGCAACGGGGGTGGCTGCAGCGGCGTGTCATGTGCCGGGGGCGGGGGCTGCAACGGGGGCGGCTGCGGGTCCTGCGGCGGAGGCAGAGGTTGCAAAGGGGGCGGCTACGGCAGTGTGTCCTGCACCAGGGGCGGGGGCTGCAACAGGGCCGGCTGTGGGTCCTGCGGCAGGGGTGGGGGCTGCAACAGGGCGGCGGCGGCAGGTCCTCCGGCAGGGGCGGAGGTTGCAACGGCAGCTGGGGCGGCAGCAGCTCCCAGCAACAGCGGCTGCAGCTCCGGCCAGCAACGGCAGCAGCGGCGGTGGCCAACACTTCCTTCCCCATTCCCAAAACAGGGCGTGCAACCGGCGCTGCCCACCGCCTGAAACGCGATGCTTTTTTTTGGTCTCCGCACGCTCTGTTTTTGGAATCGGGGAGGGGATCGCAGCGCTGCCGCCTGAAAACGCTTTCCTCCCCAGGCTGAGTGGCGGCTGGCAGGTGGATGAGGGCTACATTCGGAGTATAGGACGCACCCACTTTTTGACCCCTTTTTTGGGAGTAAAAAGATGCGTCTTATACTCCGAAAAATACGGTACATATATATTTTATGGAACAATTGGTATTTGTAACCATTTCTGCTGTTTTCTTATGTGGAACAGCAAGCTAAACTCCTTTCTCTGACTACTATGTGACTTGTTCAGCATTTACTTTGGTTTCTGGTATTCTCTGAAATCCTAGGAAATAAAATTCTTTGTTCACTTGTTCAAAAATAAAGAAGAATAAAAAGAAAAAAAGAGAGAGACAAAATGAAAAAGAAAAAGAAAAAAATGAACCAGTCCAGTAATCAAAGTCTCAGATCAATACTATTTTACTGTTGCGTTTATGCAGAAACGTGGAATAGTGATGTTACGTACTGATGTACAGAGTACATATTTGCATAAACGCCGCTGATTAGCTGATCTAATGGCAGGAGAAATAAACTACTGTCAGTGGCCAGCAGGCTTCAGGGAAGCCCTTAAAAGCGGCTTCCCTGCAGCCTGTCGGCAGTCCGTATTAGTTCTAGCTAATAGAGAATAAAGGTGTTGAACTGTTCCTATGTCTCGCCTCTTCATTCATGTGCAAATCTAACACTGGCGACGAAGGTGTTTAAAGAAGGACAACAGGACAAAGGTACCTCGTGGCATCCGCGGCCATCTTAGAAGCATGCTCCGGCCAAACTAAAGGATGGCTCCTCAAAACTCTCCAGCTCCAGCATTGTTTGATCCCAAGACAGAAGAATGGCGAACCTACATGTCTCGTTTCTGCATGTTCCTAGAGGCAAACGACTTCCAGGATCTACCGGACAATAGGAAGAGGGCTCTCTTCCTCACCTACTGCATGCCACAAACATACAAGATGGCACAGACCCTGGTGGCACCAGCGGACATTGAGTCCATTTCTTGGTCAACGTTGCAAACCACGCTGAAAGAACACTATGCACCCTCAGCCCCTCTGATGGTCAGCAGAAGCTAGTTCTACCAACACGAAGGCGAATTCATTAACGACTTCATGGCTAAACTCCGGGAAATCGCGTCCAAGTGCGAATTCAAAAACCTGGAGAAAATGATGGACAGAATTATTTTAGGTATGAGGGACCTCAACCTACAAAATAAATTGTTGTTCCGGAAGGGGACAACTTTCAAAGAAAGGTCAAAGAAGCAAGAGCCACTGAATCATTGGACAACTCTGCAGCAACATCCAGAGAACCAGCAGAGTCCATCACACCCACCGGCAGACCGATTGGATAATTGAGGTTCCGGAGACTGAGAAAGACTCAGACGAGGACGACTGCATGTACCGCATCCAGCAAGAAAGAAGGGTGAGCCCCAGAGACTTAGACCAAAGGCAGGCACAGTGCTCCGGCTGTTTAGGGGGCCATACCAGGGCAGCCTGCAAATTTAAAGATGCTATTTGCCGCCACTGCCAAAAGCTGGGCCATGTAGCAGAGGCTTGCAGAGCCACGCAACCATCCCTGTACCAGCCTGCCCCATTCCCACCCAGACCATCCATGGGACCCGGGAGACAAGGTCAGAACTGCCCGGTGGGGACAACGGGGCAGGCAAAGAGAGGAATACAATTCCCAAGATTTCAGGAAATCTACCACAGCATGGGTCACTCAGATGCTGTCCAGGGAGAAAAATTCCATATCACTGTGTCCATTGAAGGGATTCCCTGCGACATGGAGCTAGACACCGGCTCTGTATTCACCATTATGTCCTGGGGGACCCTGAAGCAAGTGTTGCCAACCTTCACAAGGCAACAGCTCAAACCACAGAACATAAGACTGAATGACTTCCAGGGAAATCCCATTAGAGTGCTCGGCCGAGCAGAAGTCCCACTCAGTTTCAAGGACTTCAGAGGGAAGCTTCCAGTAACAGTCATAGAATAGCAATAACAATAGCACTTAGACTTATATAACGCTTCATAGCGCTTTACAGCCCTCTCTAAGCAGTTTACAGAGTCAGCATATTGCCCCCAACAATCTGGGTCCTCATTTTACTGACCTTAGAAGGATGGAAGGCTGAGTCAACCTTGAGCCGGTGAGATTTGAACAGCTGAACTGCAGCTAGAAGTCAGCTGAAGTAGCCTGCAGTGCTGCACTCTAACCACTGTGCCCTCTTGGCTCCTTAGGACACAGGCCAACCCTGCTTGGAGTGGAATGGCTCAAGCCCCTCGGCATTGGTATCACTGGGCTGAATCAAATTCAGGGGGACAAGCTGGACAAGCTTCTCACCGACTTCCAGACTGTCTTCGATGGGAGTCTAGGTAAATATAAGGGCAAGCCCATATTGTTTAACCTAGACCCCAGTGTCACCCCCATTAGACTCAAGCCCCGCAGAGTCCCATTTGCACTCCGACCTAAAGTGGACGAGCAACTGGACAAGTTAATAGCCCAAGGGATCCTGGAACCAGTTGATCATGCCACATGGGAGACCCCCATCATCACCTTAATGAAGCCGGACGGCTCGATTAAGATGTGCGCCAACTATAAAGGGACCATAAATAAAACCCTGCAGCCAAATACTTACCCTGTGCCCGTTGTGCAACATCTATTGCACTCATTAGGCAGCAGAAAAATCTTTGCAAAGCTTGACCTGGCACAAGCGTACCAGCAGCTACCTGTGGATGCAGCCACAGTGGAAGCCCAAACACACAGGGGGACTTTTAAATGCAACCATCTGCAATTCAGGGTCAGCATGACCCCAGGACTGTTCCAGAGCATGATGGAACAATTGTTACACAGCATCCTTGGAGTAGTCTCCTATTTTGATGACATCCTCATCTTGGGGGACTCAGAGTAACAATTAATGACCTGGCTGCGAGAAGTCATAGGGTGATTCCAAGAGAGGGGGCTCAAAGTCAGAAGGGACAAATGTAAGATTGGGGTCATCAGCATAGAGTTCCTGGGATTCCTGATCGACGGATCTGGTATTCGCCCCACAGACGCCAAAATAAAAGCCATCAAAGAGGCACTGACCCCCATGAACAAGGCAGAGTTGCAAGCATTCCTAGGCTTACTCAACTTCTATGCCATTTTTTTTAAAGCAGAAGGCGACCATTGCTGAGCCTCTCCATAGGCTCCTGGGGAATATGACCACGTGGACATGGGGACAAAAAGAGGCCAACGCTTTTGCCACGTAAAGGACTTGCTTTAATCTAACAGTGTTCTCATGCAGTACAGCGAGACCCTCCCCTATTGTTAACGTGCGACACTTCACCTTTTGGAGTGGGGGTGATCCTCAGCCATAAACTACCCAACAGATGGGAAGCACCCATTGCCGTTTATTCCAAAACATTGTCACCAGTTGAGCGGAATTACAGCTAACTGGGCAAGGAAGCGCTTACAGCAGTGGCCGGCATCAAGTGTTTCCACGAATACCTTTATGGCCAAAAATTCGAATTGGTGACAGACCACAAACCGCTATTGGGTCTACTTGCAGGCAACCAACAAACGCCTCAATATATGTCACTCCGGCTGACCCGCTGGTCCATTTTCCTGTCCGGCTACAGCTATAAGCTAACACATAGACCAGGAAAGAGCATCAGACACACAGATGCACTCAGCCGCTTCCCAGCACCCGACTTCGTGGAAGACCCCCACACCTGTGGCCGAAATCCTGCTGGCCAACATTGAACGAACCAGCCCCGTCACATCTTGAGACATCACAGAACAAATGGCGAAAGACAAGGTGTTGTCTAAAATTATGAACTGGGTGTTGAGGGGATGGCCCAGGAGGAAGAAGGGGAAGAATTCAAACCCTTTAAAAACAAACAGACTGAACTATCTGTGGGGGGAGCGAGTTGTTATTCCACAGAGCCTGCGGAGAAGCGTAATAAGGACTCTCCACAATGGACACCCAGGAATAGTGTGCATGAAAGCACTAGCAAGGAGCTACCTGTGGTGGCCAAAATTAGATCAGGACATTACAGAGTGGGTGGCGACTTGCCTGCCATGCCAAGAAACCAGGCCGGCTCCACACGGACAACCCCATTCGAATGGGAGACACCAAACGGCCCATGGTCAAGAGTCCACATAGACTTCACAGGGCCTATGGTGAGGCAAACATTCCTCATAGTGGTGGACGCCTATTCTAAATGGCTGGAGGTGGTCAATATGCAAACATCGACAATGGAAGCCACCATATGAGCTTTGAGGAAACTGTTCGCGACCCACGGCCTGCCAGATGTCCTCGTATCCAACAACGGGCCACAGCTGACAGCCAACCACATGAAGTCATTCCTAGCCAACCTAGGAATAAGACATGTGCTCGTCTTGCCATTCAGTCTGGCTAGCAATGGCCAAGCGGAAAGAATGGTGAGGATGACCAAGGAGACGCTAACGAGAATGGGCCCGGGGAACTGGCAAGAACAGATCGACCAGTTCCTATTGGCACAAAACTTCACTCCATGCGCTGCCACTAACTGGAGCCCCACCGAAATGCTCATGGGATGGAAACTGAGGTCCCAACTGGGCATGCTGAACCCCACATACAACCCGGAGACACCCCTGGAATCCAGCAGACCAACACAAACATTGACTATGGGAGAACTAGTGTTTGCACAGAACTTTGCAGGGGACCCCAAGTGGGTGCAGGCCACAGTAATCGCAGTCACCGGCCTCAAGTCATACAAAGTCAAGTTAAACGACGGTCGAGAGTGGCGAAGACACATTGACCAACTCAGACATAGGCTGGGAGAGTCCTGGCTACACCAGCCAGAGACCAAAAAGCCACCCGAGGCCTCAGCAGCTAGACAGGAGCAATGCGAGTCTCCGCCCCAAAGAACATCCAATGCAATCCATCCAAAAGACCACGGTGAGAACCACACCCTAACTGAAAGACACCAGGGAGCCCTACTCTCAAGCCCAGAGAGGGACTGCGAACTCCTACCTGCCGCCGCCGGAGTCCAGCGAAGTCAACCGGGACCGGAGGACGCCGACGCTGAGACTTAGCCGCCTGGAGGCTGGTTCCAGATTTTTCCACAAACCGGAGAAGGAGCAGCAACAGGCATGTCCGCTCCAGTCGAAGACTCCCGAGGAACTGAATCGCGCAGGCCCAGTAGGACAATTAGGGATCCTGTTTACTTACGTGATTACGTGATCTACGTAAGTCCCGGATTGGACAATCCAGGAACTAAGAGGGGAGGGGTGTTACGTACTGACGTACGGAGTACATATTTGCATAAACGCCTCTGATTGGCTGATCTAGCGGCAGGAGAAATAAACTACTGTCAGTGGCCAGCAGGCTTCAGGGAAGCCCTTAAAAGCGGCTTCCCTGCAGTCTGCCGGCAGTCCGTATTAGTTCTAGCTAATAGAGAATAAAGGTGCTGAACTGTTCCTATGTCTCACCTCTTCATTCACACGTGAATCTAACAAGTGGAATTACAGAAGTCTAATTAAAATACATTGTTAAATATGTTTATGCTGAAAGCACAATTGGATTTGAAAGCACTTTCGTTATAGCTGATGTTAATTGTAGATTCTTACAGGAAGTATAGTTAAAAAAAACCAAGTCATTCCTCATCACCTCCTAGGACTGCATGTTGAAATATCAGCTGACTTGTCAGAATGACTTAGTGACACAAAGCAGACTGTTCTGCTCAACAAAACAGGCCTGGCAGAGAAGCCTATTTATTAGGCTGGCAATTCTTTTGAGCCTGGTGAAGGGATGTGGTCTCAAGCAGCAGCTGGCCAAAACTTGGAAGGATTTATGCAAGGAAAACAGGGATGTATGACTCCTGGTAGATGAAAACCGATTACTTTGGGGGAAATGCAGGCTGTTTTAAATAATGAACAAATAGATTGTGGAGAGTGAAGCTTAGAAGTCTCTACTTTTCTCCCATACCTGTATCTCTTCCAGCATAGTGAAACATGTTCAGGCTTTTTATGGCTCTGTACCGGAATCACTTAGCAAAATCCCCAGGCTGCAACTTAAATGTTCCACGTGCCTTTATCTAACATTCAAGGCCATCAAGCACTTGAGGCACTGATCGATGTCTCCGTGAAGTGGAATCTTCTGACTATACTTTCTCAGACTTAGTTTTTAAAAATGTGCTTATAGAAAACAAATGGATCTCTACAAATGGACCTCCATATGAAACCTCTACGCCATAAAAACTAGCTTTCTAAATATATCGATTTATGGTGTAATGGAAAAGCAATAGAACTACTCCCAGCCTGAGATGTGAGTTTGAATTAAGCCAGTGTTTCTTAAACCATTTTTCTCTCAAGATTTATATACCCACTTTTAAAAATTATGGAGGACCCCCAAAAAGCTTTTCTTTGTAGAGGGTTTATTTATTGATATTTGCCCTATTGAAATTAAAATTAATGCATTATCTGCTGCTACTAGTTATCATGATTGTTTGATGGGACAATTTAACATATTATTTTTCAGCAAATAGTCAAATAGTCTTGATTATGAGAGGATTCTTGAGAGGGCATTGAGGGACTCCCAGGGGTCCTACAACCACATTTAAGACACACTGAGTTAAGCTATTCAAGAAGTAGGTAGTCTTTGTATTCAGAAGAATTCCCAAATAAATAAATTTATCTAGGTTGATAGAAACTGTTCAGCCCTCATTAATTCAAAGTAAGCAACAGAGATTGTGCTATTGTATAAGGGCCATGTTTTTTGACTAACTAATGATGTGGGAAATTAATGAATAGTTATTTTGGGTCCAGGTATGGGGTGGCAGGTTAGGTCCTAGATGACTGTAGTTTAACATTGGATTTTGTAAAAATGGAAAATAATTTATATCTTCTTTTGCTACAAAAGGTAGTTTACGTTCATCTTTGCTAATATTTTTATTATCTCCACAAATTATTTTGGATAGTTTAATTAGATGTTACTCTTCTAATTATTAGCATAAATTTCTCTACTGAAAACTATGTTTTATTAATATACAAAAATTGTGCTTAATGCAGTTCTCAGATATAAAAAGAGAAATACAAACATATAGCAAAAATATTTGAATTTCCCTTCTAATTTTTTTTAAAAGCTTCATTAATATAAGCCAAGATTAACAGCATTCAATCAGTGATTTGGAACTCTGAGACTATTAGTTTCCTTATATTTGGTGGACCCCAACTGATGGAGACTTCCATAACATATGGGTTATATGCTTCCCCAAAGTGGGGAAATACGAAAAAACCTGAAGATAGGAAAGGATGCAAAATAAGCTATAAATCTTTGCCTGCAAGAAAAGTACACAAATAGGAAAGCAGATGAATAAGAAAAGCAACATATAAGCCCTGTTTTGACATTGATATTGCTTCGTAATAACATATATGGTATTGGACTACAGTGCTTCCCAGAATCACTTGTCTGTGACATTGATGGCTTATAAATATGACAAAATAAATAACCTGATGTAGCTACAAACCACAATAGTCACAGTAATGATTTATACCAATCATCTTTTTTAAAGGAAAAGTGCTATAAATTTTAGAGGATTTGTTTAAGATGGAATCTTAAAATTAATTTAGGTATGAAGTCAAATATGGGATCTCCATTGCATCATAAGGGGGGAAGGGAGAAGAGAAAGGAACAAGGCAATACCAGTCTCCCCTTTCTCCCACGTCTCTCTCTCTTTTTACTATGGCTCTCCTCAAGGTTTACATATTTTAGTGTTATTTTCTCCCTTAATACAGGTAGTCGTCAACTTACAATAATTTAATAACTGTTTGAAGTTACAACAGCACTGAAAAAAGTGACTTCTGACCATTTTTCATACTTTTGACCGTTGCAGCATCCCCATAGATACATGATGTTTTGGATTCAGATGCTTGGTAACTGATTCATATTTATGATGGTATCCTGAGGTCATCTGATCACCTTTTAACAAGCAAAGTCAATGGAGAAGCCAGATTCACTTAACAACCTTGTTACTATCTTAACAATTGCAGTGATTCTCTTAACAAATGTGGCAAGAAAGGTCGTAAAATGGTGCAAAGCTCACTTAACAAATGTCTCACTTAACAATATAAATTTTGGGCTCAATTGTGTCATAAGTTGAGGACTACCTGTATAATAGCAAGGAAAGGACCTAGACCAGTGATGGCTAACCTTTTCCGGACCGAGTGCCCAAACTGTGCACGTGCATGTTCAAATGCGCACGTGCACACACTCCCAAAATGCAATGCACTCACGGCCCCTGCGCATGTGTCCCACACCCCATGCATATGTGCATGGGCCCCTGCATGTGCCCCACCCCCGCATGCACATGCAGCCCCCGCATGCGCCCTGCCCTGCACATGTGCGGCAGAGACCCGAAGACCAGCTGGCTGGCGGGAGGTGTGCACACATGCGCGACAGAGCTGAGCTGGGGCTACGGCTCATGTGCCCACAGAGAGGGCTCTACGTGCTACAGTACATCTGGCACGCGTGACATAGATTCGCTACCACGGACCTAGACTAAGAAACAGATTGTCAGCCACTAAAACAAGATCCTTTTGTCAAAAGAAAATTTGTTTCTTCATCTAACAACTTCAGGCAATATCTTCAGTAAAAAAAAAACATTATTTGCTTCCATAGTAATCAGCAGTGTTGAACTGCAAGATTCTACAGAAGGAATTTGATTCCCTGAACTAGATTCCTGCATTATGACAGTGACAATGTTAATTTGGGCCAGGTAGTGATGTCACTGAATTTAAAACCCTAAGTACTACTTATGGGAGTGATCAGCAGAGCTTAAAGACAGGTTTAAATGTTTACATTAAAAAAAGTATATTCTTAAAATATTCTAAGCTTGTGAGTGCCAAGCCCTGAGGAGATAATATATAAATAGATGAATGAATGAATAAATAGCAATAAAGGGAAGAAATCAATGCCTACTGTTCTTCTGGGTGGATGAATATGTGACTTGGAGTTATAATCAAAGGTTTTGTACTTGGTTTTTATGTTCTAAAACAAAACAGTTGACTTGCTTACCTTTTTTTAATTGAGAAAAGCTGTTTGAGGTTATTAATTTGATTAAGACATGGCCGGTGAGAAGAGCGAGACTTTTTCTCCCAAGCTATTTCCCTAAGCTTACCTCCTTCTTACAAAGCTGGCAGGAAAACTAATAAGCAGGTACAGGAGTTAAACTCTTCCCCTTCCCTTTCTGCAGAATAAGTAATAACTTCAGGAAGATAATGTTAGTTTAGGAACCTCCATGTGGGAGGAAAGGGCTAAATATTCCCATTCTGCATGCCAGGTCTCTGATCAAATTTAGTCCTACCTCCAGCAAACATTTTGTTGAGCAAGTTGCTGGCAAAGATACAAGTTGCTGGCATAAATACAGAGTTAAAAGACAGATAAGTGGGAGCTTTTTGCTTGATGTTTCCTCTGTAAGCTGGAAGGATAAGAATGTTTTAGTTTCTATCATGTAAACCAGAAAGTGTGATATTTTGTGCTAATAATCACATCAAGCAACAGTTGCATAATTGTTCCACTTCAGATCTACAGCTGCTATGTTTTCTTTTTGCAACCTTGAGTTTTTCATGTGTACTGTCAACTATAGAATGTTGCTACAGGTGTGTTGATAAGCTAAACCTAGTCACATTCGATTAGCTTCTTAGCTTAGTTTGTTCCTGATTCCCGAATTCTTGATTCTTTCAGCTTAGAATTGTTCATCTGTTCATTCTATCTGTTGATAGAATGCCTAACAAGCTCATTCAATGGAGGCATCTTTACAATCTGATGCTTTTGTCAAAATAACTAAAGCAATGTCCCAAAGGTGCTTTTTCAAGAGTTAACTGGACTTTCTGGTTTTTCTTTGAAGACGTTTCACTTCTCATCCAAGAAGCTTCTTCAGCTCTTACTGGATAGTGAGGAATAGAAAGATTTATACTCCTTGCAGACAGCTGGTCATTTGCATTCTTTCAGAGAGACATTGAGGCCACCTGGAGGTTTATCTGGGTCCTCAGGGTCACCTGAGTAGTGCAATTGGGTGTGGAGCCTTCTTGGAACTGTTGAAAGGACTGTGTTGTAGACTGGAGATAGATGATGCCGTATCCCTCCCCTTCTGTTGAGAAGGGGCTGTTCAATTTTGACATAGATGGCCTCAACAGAGGGGGAGGGATATGACATCATCTATCTCCAGTCTACAACACAGTCCATTCAACGACTCTCTAAAAAGAATGCAAATGACCAGCTGTCTGTAAGGAATATAAATCCTTTCATTCCCCACCATCCAGTCAGAGCTGAAGAAGCTTCTTGGATGAGAAGCAAGATGTCTTCAAAAACAAAACAAAACCCAGAAAGTCCAGCTGCCTCTTGAAAAAGTACCTTTGGGACAACCATGACCTGGATGACTGAGAATCTCAATAGACATAACTAAAGCAGGGGTGGGTTCCTCCCGATTCGGACCGGATCGCCCGAACCGGTAGCGACCCGCTGTTGATGTCACGATGGCGTTATGGATCCGGTTCTGTCGGTGCCGGTCCGTGGGCGTCACGATCTCTTTTTTTGGATTTTTTTCTGAATTTTTTACTGTTTGGAATTTTTTTCCTCTGCTGCTGCTTGAAAAAGGGCCCTCCCTCCCGCCTGCCCCCGGGTTTATACTTACCTTTATTCCTTCGCCCGAAGCACAGCTGATCAGCTCCTCAGCTGTGTTTCGGGCTGATTAGAGCTACTATAGCATGAAATGTCATCATACGAACCAGTGGCGAAGGTAAGTGGAACCCTGAACTAAAGCAGTGTTGCAACATTAGCTCTGATTCTTTTATATGTGCATGCAACATAATGATGCACATGTAAAAGGGTCAGAATTTGTGTTGATTGTGCAACACTATTTTCATTTGATATATGCAACTCTTTCTCACCCCATTGGATTCAATGCAGCCAGTAATCAACTGGGATTGATGAAAGTTATGTTCAAATACATTATGGAGCATTCAGATTGGAGGTTTTTCCTCTGAATCTTGCAATATAACAGTAATTCTGATCCTTCTGTCATAACTGGTGATCCCTAGGCATACATATATACAATTTCCAATGGCAGCAGATCACATCTTCTACAAATAATACTATGTGCAATGAAATATCTGTTGGCATAGGGAGCTGACTAGTATAGGTAGTTCTTGACTTACAACTGTTTGCTTAACAGTTCAAATTAATGATGGTCTCTGGAAAAGTAAATTACAACCTGGAAAAGTAAATTACAACTTATAACTCACTCCACCACTGTACTCATATGATTGCAATCGGGTGCAAACAGCTCACATTTATTGATTGGTTGCAGTGTGTCATGGTCATGTGATTGCTATTCGCTACTTTTCCCCTGGTTTCTGGCAAAAAAAAAGCAGTTGGTTAATTTGAACTCATACTCAGAACTGTGTTAATTGATTTACAGCCTTGATAAAAATGGTAGTAAAATCGAGTCTGGTCACATGATGACTCAACTTACAACTGCAACTTCTTACAATAGACATTCCAGTCCCAATTGTGGTTGTAAGTCTACATATACATTACGTGTACATTACATGTGGTTGTAAGTCTACATATACGTTATAAGGACTACCTGTACATTAAGGATATTAGACACCTCACAAAGTTGCTAATATGATTCCGCATACTGCACAAAGAATCATAGGAAGCTATTTTATGCTAAGCTGGAATACTATTTCATCTAAAAGATATCTTCTACTCTGGATGGTATCACACAAACAGAATTTCATTGTATTATTTGATCAATAAAGTAAACTGTATCCAAGATAGCTACATAAGTAAACATGCTTCATGTTTCAAGATCTACATCCTTTCATTCCCATTGTGTGCTGATGGAAATATTTATTTATATGTGTGTAATCATTTTGTGCTTTGCACAAGGTTGAGCCCAAAACTTTGCTAAAGGCATTAGTCTCTTCGGGACTGATCTTAGTCTTTTAACTTAGGTTAAAAAGACTTAGGTCTTTTAACAGAACTTTAATGTGCCTTAAAAACCTACTGAGAACATAATAGGCACATTGACATCAGGTGTCAAATATATGACTAGCTCTACACCTGCATTGATATTCCAGTAATTAAATCTGTTTTGGGTTTAGCATCCAGATAACAGTTTCTACTTGTGCTATTCCTTACAGGTTGTCCTGTACAGTCCATTGTCATGAACAAGATTTAGATTCTCAAGTTTTTGTATGTGAGAGGACTTGATAGGGAAAGGGCAGATCATCAGCACCATTAAAAATTCCTTCTACTCAAATCAAAAGATTCATCTTTCAGTTCCCTCCTTTTTCTACCATGAATTTGACTAATGTTCTTTTTGCAAGCAGTCTAAGATTACGTAACACAGTGATGATGTTCTCACCCATTGAGATAAGCTATCTTTCTGAAATTGCTCTTCTCTAAAAGTAAGATCATTGAACGGATGAAGAACAATTAGTTTTCTACACTGCTTCCATTACAAATCAGAATGCAGAACAGTTTGATTTTGATTTAAAAGAATAACAGAATAACTGAATTGCAAGGGACCTTGGATGGGACCTTTCTATCCAACCCTGAGCTCAAGCTGTAATCTTTCTCTTCATTAAAGACCAAACAGACCCAATTCCTGCAACCATTCATCATGTGTTTTAGTCTCCAGCCCATAATCATCTTTTTTGCTCTTCTCTGCACTGTTTTTAGGGTCTCAACATCTTTTTTTATATGGTGGCGGCCACAACTGAATACAATATTCCAAGTATGATTTTACCAAGGCAGTATAAAGAGGTACTAACACTTCAAATGATCTTGATAGTACCCTTTTGTTGATGCAGCTTAGGACTTCGTCTTTTTGACACATGCAACACACTGCTGGCTTATATTTAAGTGGTTGTCCACTAGGACTCATAGATCCCCCTCACCTATTCTGTACCTGTGCATTTGGTTTTTCTTGCCTAAGACCTTATTTTCTCACTATTGAATTACATTTTGTTGGATAGAGCTCAGTGTTCAAGTTTGTCAAGTTTGTCTTTCTCAATTTGTGCCTATCTTCTGGAGTGTGGCTATTCCTGCTAACTTGGTATCATCTTCAAATTTGATGAGTTCCCCTTATATCCCCTCATCTAAATTGTTTATGAAGATAACAATAAAGGAGAATATTTGTAGCTCTGGGTTGAAATGAGGTGCGCTCTTGGTGCGCTCTGAGCGTGCTTGTTTTCTTGCAAACATTTTATTACCCTACCTAGGTAACATCATCAGTGCTAATAAGCTGTTTGCTGTAAGTTTATATTCTGGTGTCTTGCTTGTCTGTGTGGGTGTGGGTGGCCTTGGAGATTCTTTGGTTGGGCTGTTTACTGATGGCTCTTCGGCAGTTTCTTGATTGGGGTATTGCTTACTTGATTGTTGCTCTGAAGTTAATTTTGGAGTTAATCTATGTGTGAAGTTTCCGAAAAATGCCCTAATTAATTCATGAGGCCCCCCTCCTCTTGCTTATGGCAACTTGAAAGCTTTGCAAGTTGACACTATGCTGATCTGAGTGCTGATTACTAGTGGAAAAATGCTGGAGTCTTTTTCTCTTTGGGCTGGTTAATTATCTCTTTTGCATAGTCTATAAATCCATGATGGCAAACCTATGGCATGTGTGCCACAGCTGGCATGCAGAGCCCTCTCTGCAGGCATGCAAGCCACCACGCAGCTCAGCTCTACTGTGTGTGCGCGCTTCTGCCAGTCAGCTGATTTTTAGGCTGCACGGAGGGCGGGGCACATTCGGGAGACCCATGCGCATGTACGGGGGTCACATAAATGGGTGGGGGGAGTGTGGCGAGTGTGGTCCCCCAATGGCCCGTTTTTGGTCCTAGGAGGCTGCAGGGAGGCCTACTAGGCCCAAAATGGTGTGTGGGGTGTGTGGCACCCCCACACGGCTCATTTTTGGTCCCAGGAGGTTGCAGGGAGGCCTACTAGGCCCAAAATGGGGTGCGGGGGGTGCGGTGCCCCTCACAGCCCATTTTTGGTCCCAGGAGGCTGCAGGGAGGCCTATTAGGGCCAAAATGGGAGGCGGTGGGTCATGCATGCATGGATGGGGATCACACATGCATGCCCAGAGGGGCAGGGGGAGCATGAGGGGTCATGCGTGCATGCCCGGGGGGGCACATTGCCTTATGGGTGCTGGCATGTGTGACAAAAAGGTTAGCCATCACTGCTATAGATGTTGTTAGTCTATAGTTATATAACTATAGTATAATCTATAGTTAATTTATAGATTTGTCTATTGATGGCTGATTTGTGAGAGTGCCAGGCTTCTAGAAATTTACTGGCATTTTTGGACTTGGCCTGGTGTAGGATTGACACATTTTCCCAATTGAAATTATGGTTAAATCTGTCTATATCCTGTGAAATTAAAGAATTTTCGTCATGTCTTCTGACTGCAGGTTGGTGTTCATGGATGTGTTCTGCCAGTCTTCTGCCTGTTTGTCCTACCTAGTGGTTGTTGCGGTTCTTACATTGTATGTTGTAGATGACTCCTGTTTTTTTCTTCTGGGGTTGCTAGGTCTTTATGAAGATGTTGAAGAGTACTGGACCCAAGAGAAAATGTTAGGGTACCCCACTGCATGTTTCCCTTCATGTAGATGTAGTTCCAGTGAGGACTACATACTGAGTGCAGTTTGTCAGCCAGTTACAAATTCATCTGGTAGTGATGCTATCTATGTATCATATAGTTTTCTATGTTACCAAAAAGTAGGCTGTGGTCTTATTTGTCTAATGCCTTAATGAAATCCAAATATACTATGCCCACAGTATTTCGCTGCTTCACTAATTTAATCATTTTATGTCATGGCCCTATTGGAGTCTGAGGATGAGCAGGAGGATGAGATGAAGCTAGGGTCAATGGAGGAACGACCAGAGGAACGACCGGAGGAGCAGGATGAGGCAGTCCTGGGTCCCTCGAGCCTGGGAAGGTTCGCCAGTGAGGATGAGAGACGCAGGAGGACAAGGCAAGGGAGCAGGACAGGGCAGGCAGTGGAGAAGAGGAGCGATCGAGCTATGGTGACTAGCAATTACCTTCCCCTGCTGATCCCCCAGCATGAAGAATGGAGAGGAGGCAGGATCAGTGCAGGGCAACCCAACAACTCGGGAGGAGGGCGCCCTGCCCCTCTTCATAAGGCTAACCTGGGGAATGAGATTTAAAGAGACGCTGTTGGGAGGGGCGTTTGTCGGGAACAAGTGTTGAATCCATGGAGCCTCACATGCAGTTGCTGATGTCTGGATTTTGCTGTGCTTTGTCTTGTGTGCCTTGCCTGGTTTGCCTGCCTCGCTGGACTTCTTGCCTTGGTTGCTGTTGTGGTCCAACAGCAGCCTGCGGAGCTGCAGCAGAGTTGGACAGTGAGGAGGCTGGGGAGGAACATGGGCTAGTCCTGGAGTCTGGAGAGGACTCTGCGTCAGAGGCAGAGATGGGTCCAAGGCCATCTGAGAGTTCTGTGCTGACTCCGGAGCTGGACATCAGCAAGACAGAGGAATAAGGGGAGCCTGTTCCCAGTGCGCGCATGTGCAAAGCTGCCAGAAGGCAAGAGCAGTTAAGGGGGAAAGGGCTACTCAGGAGTAAGGCTTGGAGATGATTATGTCATAAGACATAAAAGAGGAGCAAATGGACATGAGCCTTTGCAGGGAAGTAACTTGATTCATTTTGGTCGGTTTAACTCAGCAGCTCCATTTTGACTCTGTGCTCCATTTGGCCTTGCAAAGCTACTTGCCAATTAGGTCTTTGGCAGCGTGTCAAGAGAGATAAAGTCTCCTGAAAGACTGTGGCAGACTTCTGTCGGAATAATTAAAACTGTTTGCGACTCATTAAAGCTGTGAATGAACATAATCCACAGCCGTTGAAATAAAGAGGGTTTTTTGGGACTACATTTGTGATTTATGCTTTCTCATGAAGCCTAGGTCAGAACAGTTTGCTTCCTGTCCAAAAACAAACAAACCTCTATTAAGATGAAGCAGCTGCATGCTGAGAATGCTCAGCTTAATCAACAGATAGCTGTAATGGCAGCCCAGGTGGCTCAGCTTCAAGCTCATGCTGCTCCACCTCCCCAAAGAAAATGCCTGGTGGCTGTGCCTGATAAGTTTGACAGTAAACAAGCCATGTTTCCGGCTTTTTTGGTACAATGCCAGCTTTTTATCAGCCTGAGAGCTGAAGACTTCCCCACTGACCGGGATAAAGTGGGGTTTATGATTAGGCTGCTCTCCGGCTCTGCGGCTCGCTTGGCCACACCCCTGCTGGTTCCGGCTAGTCCATTGTTGGATGATTTCAGGGGGTTTTGTGACTACCTCAGACTTACATATGAGGACCCCATCAAAACGCAAACTGCTACTCAACATCTAAAGACCCTGAAGCAGGGCCAGCAACCTCAGAATACATCAGTGAGTTCCGGCTGCTTAGCCAGGATTCAGCCTGGAATGAGGCTGCCCTCATGGACACGTTCCAGGATGGGTTGTCAGAGGAATTGCAGGACAAGTTGGTCTGTGTCAATATTTTTACGAATCTCAACGCGCTGGTTCATTTTAGGATTGATGCGCGGTTGCAGAGATGGACCAGTCTCCATGTCTCCCAGGAGACCCAGGTGATACCAGTCATGCGTGAGACCCGGCTCCACGGGAGGAGCCCATGGAAATAGGCACAGCCAGACCCTGCCTGTCAGTGACTGAGAAAAATAGACAGTACTCAGGGGGTTGTGTTTGTATTGTGGGGAACCTGGTCACATGGGCGCCTCTTGCCCCAAGAAGGAACCAGGGGTGTCGGCCCCTGGGCCTGCCCCACAGCCACAGAAAACCCTGTAGGGAAATGCCCCAAGCCCAATCTAGGGGAGACCATGTGTCAGGCGGGCACCACCATCGGGTCACGCCCAGCGGACATGGATCCCAGACCTCCCCCCAGCACTTGATTCTGGTGGCACAAGTATTCCTTTCCAGTAACCCACAGGGGATTCCGGCTCACGCCTTGATTGACTCATGAGCCACAACAAACTTTATGGATGAGGCGTTTGCAGCCAAATATACCATCCCTCAGTGTCCAGTGGATCCTCCCGTGCTCGTGGAGACCATTGATGGCTGGGTGCTTCTGTCTGGGCCTATTAAGGCTGCCACACAACCCATGCGCCTGACCATCGGTTCTCATGAGGAGGCCATCCAGTTCTATAATACTTCCGGCCTGTATTTAGTTAGTCAGTCAGTCAGTCAGTCGGTCGGTCGGTCGGTCGGTCGGTCGGTCGGTCGGTCGGTCGGTCGGTCGGTCGGTCGGTCGGTCGGTCGGTCGGTCGGTCGGTCGGTCGGTCAGTCAGTCAGTCAGTCAGTCAGTCAGTGAGATTTATACACCGCCTCACAGTGCAAGCACTCTCTAAGCGGTTTACACCAGTAAGCAATGTATATTTATATTGTCCCCAACAATCTGGGTACTCATTTTACCTACCTCGGAAGGATGGAAGGCTGAGTCAACCTTGAGCCAGTGAGATTTGAACCGCTGACATGCGGATCAGTGTCAGCTAAAGTGCCTGCAGTACCTGCCTCTAACCGCTGCGCCACCTCGGTCTTGGGTTTAGATTTGCTCCGGACACACGATCCGCAAATCCTTTGGTCCCGGAACTTCATCTCGTTCCCAAGCCTGCAATGCGTGGACCACACCTGCCAAGTCTGCACAGGCCAGTTGCTCGGTCCATCCGGGATGTCCTTGCCTTCCAACCTAGTGGACTTTGCGGATGTCTTTAGCAAACAGGTGGACCAATTGTCCCCGCACCGGCTGTACAGCTGCCCCATTGATTTGATTCCGGATGCGTCACTCCTAGTGGGGCATTTGTATTCAATGTCAGACCCTGAATTGGCCGCATTATGGGACTTTGTGGACAAAAACCTGGCTAGGGGTTCGTGAAAAAAAATACCGGAGACCTGCGGCTTTGTTGTGATTACCACAAATTAAAAGCCATCACGGTGTGCAACCTGTATCCTCTGCCGCTGATTCCCGAACTGTTGGAACGGCTCTGCAAGGCTACCATTTTCACCAAATTGGACCTGTGCGGAACTTACAATCTTGTTCAGGTCCGGGCCAGGGATGAATGGAAGATGGCGTTCGACACCGGATACGGACATTTCGAGTACATGGTCATGCCATTTGGGTTGACCAATGCTCACGCCGTCTTCCATCATTTTATGATCTTCCGGGATCTATTGGACCAGTTTGTCAAGATTTATTTGGACAACATTTTGATTTACTCTGCCTCCCGGAAGAGCCACCAACAGGACCTCCGCCTGTCCTGCAATGGCTTCGGGAGAACCACTTGTATGTGAAAATGGAAAAATGCCAGTTTTATCAGTCCACCATTGAGTTCCTGGGGCATCACATCTCTCCTGAAGGCATAGCGATGGAGCTGAGCAAGGTCAGGTCTTTGCATAGTTGGCAACCTCCTCGGCGTTGAAGGAGTGAAGGATGTCCAGCGACTCCTCTGGTTTGCCAACTATTATTGGACCTTTATTCCTGGCTTCGCTTCCCTGACCACGCCCCTCACTCAGCTCCTGCAGAAAAAGGTCCCATGGAGCAGGCATTCTAGCCTTGAAGCAGGCATTCATGAAGGAGCCCATTTTGAAACATCCAGACCCCCACAGTCCTTTTGTGGTGGAAGCAGATGCATCGGATGCTGCTGTTGGAGCAGTGTTATTCCAGGCTCACGTGTCCAGCGATACCCTCTTCCCTTGTGCGTATTATTTGCAGAAACTCAATTCTTCCGAGCACAACTACACCATTTGGGAGAAGGAGCTACTGGCCACTAGACCGCGTTTGAGGTCTTTAAACATCAACTGGAGGGGGCCCGACATCAAACTGAAGTCCAGATGGACCACAAAAACTGGAGTTCCTGCAGACTGCCCAGAAACTGAACCAATGCCAGATTTGGTGGTCCTTCTTCTTTGCCAGGTTCAATTTCTGTGTCACCTACATCCCCAGTGGTCACAACCAAAGGGCGGATGCACTCTCGTGGAAACCGGAGTATTTCCACATCGAAGACCAGCTTCCGCCCCAGACAGTTCTGCCCGTATAGTCTTTCTCTGCAGTTCAGGAACCAGTGGACTTACGGGCTCAGAAACAGGAAGTGCAGCAGCATGACGCTTACATGGAGCAATGGAAGGAAGAGGTGGGGCCTGCTTCTCCCTTGACGTTTACCAAGGAACTCTTGCGGTACCGATATAGGTTATATGTACCGGTGGGGCCACTCCGGGGACTTATCCTGTCACAATGCCATGATAATCCTGCAGCGGGGCACTTTGGTCTCTTTAAGATATTGCACCTCCTGGTGGCCCCAACTGCAACATGATGTCCAGGCCTACGTCATTCTGTGTACGATGCTGACAGGCTAAGTCAGCCACAGGAGGCCCCCAGGGCTGCTCCAGCCACTGCCAACACCAGAGAGACCCTGGGGCGCCATTTCCATGGACTTCTTGACAGATTTGCCTCCATCTTCGGGATTCACGACCGTGTTCATGGTGGTAGATATGCTGACGATGGCGCATTTCATTTCATGCCGTAGATTACCGATGGATCACGCCACTGCCCGCATGTTTATCCAACATGTCTTTCAACTGCACAGCCTACCTAATAGGGTCATTTCGGACAGAGGGGCTCAATTTACAGCCCTGTTTTGGAAAGGGCTGATGACGGCCTTAGATGTGAAAATCTGCCTGTCGTCGGTGCATCATCTGGAAACCGACGGCAGGACTGAGAAAGTCATCGGGATCCTGGAGCAATACCTGCATTGCTTTGTGAACCAGCAACAAGACAATTGGTCAGAGTATTTGGCAGTAGCAGAGTTCACGTTCAACAACTCGCAGCATACCTCCATGCAAACGACCCCTTTCTTGGCCAATATGGGATATAATCCTCGGTTCTTTCCCCTCACACAACTCGACTCACTGGTTCCGGCGGCTAATGACTATCTGTCCGAGGCTGTCCATCAATTGGTGCGACGATATCTGGAGAAAGCCAAGGAAGACTATAAAAGAGTCGCGGACTGCTCTCGGTGGGCAAAGTCACCGTTGGCTGTGGGGGTTCGGGTTTCGTTGTCCACCAGGCACCTTCCATCAGACTGGCCAATCAGGAAGCTAGATCACTGGTACCTTGTACTGTGCCCTGTTGAGGTGGTCATAAACCCGGTCGCCTACTGCCTGACATTGCCACGCTCGATGCATGTCCATCCAGTTTTCCATAGGTTCCATCTAGTTCCAGAATGGCCAGCCTGTCTGCTCCGCCAACCTGACCATCCCCAGCCAGCACCACATGATGGAGTTGGACCGTCTGAGTACGAGGTCACCAGCATTCGGGACTTCCAGTGGCTGAAAGGTCAGTTCCAGTACCTCATTGAGTGGAAGGGATATGGGCCAGAGGATTTCATTTGGGAGGATGTGACATCTGTACATGCACCTGTTTTGGTGAAAGCCTTCCATGACCAATTCCCTTTGCAGCCCCATTTGGATTGCCAGACCTGGGGGAAGGGCCCTGCAGTGAGGGATAGTGTTGTGGTCCACCAGCAGTCTGCAGAGCTGGCAGCAGAATCAGACAGTGAGGAGGCTGGGGAGGAACATGAGCCAGTCCTGGAGTCTGGAGAAGGCTCTGCGTCGGAGGCAGAGATGGGGCCTGGGCCATCTGGGAGTTCTGTGCTGACTCCCGAGCCTCCAGATCTGGACATCAGTGAGGCAGAGGAACAAGGGGAGCCTGTTCCCAATGCATGCAAGGCCAGAGCTGCCAGAAGACAAGAACAGTTAAGGAAGAGAAGGGAGTAAGGCTTGGAGATGATTGGCCCCTCCCATAAGACATAAAAGAGCAGCAAACAGATGTGAGCCTTTGCAGGAAGCAACTTGATTCATTCTGGTCGGTTTAACTCAGCAGCTCCGTTTTGACTCTGTGCTCCGTTTGGCCTCAGGAAGCCTAGGTCAGAACAGTTGCTGCTTTGCTAACTTTGTTTGCTGTACTTCTTGCCTAGGTTGCTGCCTTGCTAACTTTGCTTACTGGACTACTCGCAGCCAGAGGCTGTCGTAGGTGCGTATGAGAGCTTTGCTCCAGGACTTACAGTAAATGTGGGGACGTTTGGGGGAAAGTTGGAGCAATAAAGGGGAGTTAGAACTGTTCTCTTGCTGTGTTGCTTCCGTGCCTCGCCCCGGGTCATCACACTTTGTCAGATAATACAATAATGTTTTTCTGGCCTGGTCTGTTTTTGAGACGCTCATTTTAGCTTCTAATAATAGCCTTGCTTGTTTGTAAATGTCCGCACATTTATTGCTTGATCGTTTCCTGGATCTTCACAGGTATTGATGTCAGGCTGATTAGCATGCAGTAGTATACATACAAAAAGAGGCAGGGCTTGAATCACAGTGTTCTGTTGCCATCTTTCCAACTTTGATTCGCACAACACTTCCCAGAAGCAAATATATTGGTGAATGATTGAAATATTCATACTGAACCCTGAAATGAGGCATGAATACAAGTGAAGTCAAACATGAAAGAAACAGCAAACCTAATCAGAAAAGTCTCAAGAAAGAAATTTTTCTCTATATATTTTCTATAGTTTCCTCTCTTTACTGTATCATTTTCATCATTTCTGTTTCTATCCTGTAAACTATCTGAGAAAACCCAGGTTTCGTAGCAGACAGAATTGGTTTCAAAGGGAAAGGACTTACAAATTTCAAGAGTGCTCTTATCAATGTCAGTTTTTCATAAAGTTCAGAAAGCAGATTCAGATATAATTGAATACCTATGCAACCGTCCCCGAACGACAGACATATACCGGTATGTTCCCTGTCAGATACATACGTTTCCTGACATGCAGGCTGGAGAATCTGCTTGACCCTTAATGTTGAAGTAAATATTAGGAAGTTTAACCTTCATGGGAAAACGACCAATGCACGTCAGAGTAATTCTTACTCAATGTCCCATGACGTTTCACGTGGCAGCAAAAATCCTTTTGTCAGCTTTTTCCCATAATTCAAAAATGGGATTGGAAAATTTCTGCACAATCTCTCTAATCTATCCGTATTATATTAATGATCTACATGTCATGCTATTTTTTATGCTTTTACATTGTATGATTGATTCTTCAGTTTGCATTGAAACACGTATGAATTCTCTTCCCTGTGTTAAATAACAAATGTTTTAAGAAAATATTTAAAGAAAAAAAATATTTCAATGGAAAGCTAGAGGTTCAGGAATGCGGACACAAACAATGGAGAGATAGCAGGCAAGTCAGTTGCCTCATAAACAACAAATTATAGCCAGATGGAAGAAGAATCTGGAAAGAAACATTTCAAGTATTCAAAGAGATTAAATCTTAATCCATTCATTGTAAATGAATTAATACCCATTACAGTTTCAAAATTGTCCCTTTATTATTGCAATGTGCTTCCTTGCACACCTTAGCTAACTGATTAGCAGGAAGTTCATCTATTTTCTCTGTAAATGAGGGCAGATACGACATTGTTGCCATTACTGAAACTTGGTGGGATAAAACCCATGAATAGAATGTGCAGTTACAAGGGTTTAAATTATTTAAAAGAAATGGGCCTAATAAAAGGGGAGATTGAATTGCACTATATATAAGAAAGAACTACAGCAGAACAATGATGAAAATTGTCTTGAATGCATTTGGGTCCGTATAAAAGGAAAAAAGAATGACATTGCCATAGGTGTGTGTATCTGTCAAAATGGGCACTATGTAACAAAATGAAATTTAGTAATGAGAAAAATAAGGTTTTACACATAGGTAAGAAAAACCAATTGCACAGGTATAGAATAAGTGGTACCAGACTCAACAGCAGTAACTATGAAAGGGTTCTTGGAGTCCTAGTAGACAGTCACTTATATTTATGAGCCTTCAGTGTGCTGCGCCACCAAAAAAGCCAATGCAGTCCTAGGTTGATTAACAGAGGGATAGAATCAAGATTACATGAAGTGTTAGTACCACTTTATAATGTCTCTGTAAAACACACTTGGAATATTGCATCGAATTGTGGGCGTCACCATATTAAAAAAAGATATTGAGACACTAGAAAGAATACAAAGAAGACCAAAGAGGATTAGAGACTAAAACATACAAAGAACAGTTGCAGGAATTGGGTACATCTAATCTAATGAAAAGAAGAATTAGGGTAACATGATAGCAATATTCCAATACTTGAGAAGCTGTCATAAGAAGAGGGAGCTCAACCTATTCTCCAAAGCACCAGAAGGCAAGACAAGAAGTAACAGTGGGAAACTTATCAACGAGAGATCTAACTTAGAATTAAGGAGAAATTTCCTGACAGTTAGAATAGTTAATCAGTGGAATGGGTTGCCTCTAGAGCAGTGGTTCCCAACCTGGGGGTCGGGACCCCTTTGGGGGTCGAACGACCATTTCCCAGGGGTCGCCCCGGCATCCTCAGCTCCCCCCCGCACAGCCACAAGCCTGGCCATATCGACTCAACTTGCCCGAGCCCTCCGATTGGTCAGGAGAGGTGCCATTCGGTGAGAGGCGTTTGTGACGCCTGGTGGCCGAGCTTTGATGGCATCAGCTAAGGGGCCAGCTTTGCTTTGAATTCTGGGAGTTGAAGTCCAGGCACCTTAAAAGTTGCTGAGATTGAGAAATATTGCTGTACACTTGTTGGTTATCAAGTCTAAATACAGAAGTAGACTTGTTGTGGAAGATGATATTCCTTGTGCTCTTGCAAAGACTGGCCCGAGAATTTCTGATCTGGCATAATTACATATTGTTTTTGTGATTAATCGCTATGCTTTAATTATGTTCAATTTGTAACAATGAAAATACAGACTGCATATTAGATATTTACATTACGATTCATAACAGTAGCAAAATTAGTTATGAAGTAGCAACAAAAATAATTTTATGGTTGGGGGGTCACCACAACATGAGGAACTATATTAAGGGGTCGTGGCATTAGAAAGGTTGGGAACCACTGCTCTAGAGGTTGTGGGTGCTCCATCACTAGAGGTTTTTAAGAAGAGATTGGACAACAACCATTTGTCTGAAATGGTATAGGGCAGCGGCGGGTTGCTTCCTTACCGGTGCCGGTGCGCTGCACGCGCATCTCCACGTTTTGGGCGCGCACATCCCCTTGCGCGATTTTGCTTCTGCGCATGCGTGGAAGCAAAATCACGCCAAAATCTCTCGCGCGCGTGCGTCCCTCGCAAGATTTCGGTGCGATTTTGCTTCCGCGCATGCACAGAAGCAAAATCGCCTCAAAATTCACAGAAAAAGATGGCGGCGCGTGCGATAAACCGGCAGAGAGGGCTCTGGAGCGGTCATGCGCAAATTGCGCAATCGGCCGCTCCCTACCGGAGCTGTGCACCAGACAGCTCCGGCAGGAACCCATCTCTGGTATAGGGTCTTCTGCCTGAGCAGAGGATTGGACTAGAAGATCTCCAAGGTCCCTTACAACTCTATTATTCTGTTTCTCAGGGCGAAAGTAGACACCATACATAGACTGTACTAAATGAGAAGCAATTGAAGTTGCATTAAGCTATTTTTCTCTTGTAACAGTTTCAAAGTCTCCCTTGTCAAAAATGACCTAGAAGTAATCTGACCTGGAGGTTACAGTTGATTATAAAAACCCCAGAGGAAAACATTACACTTTCTTGCAATTAAGACAGAGAAATGTTAAAATTGAATTTTAGCCAACTTGAAAGGTATCTAGAAAGCAGGTTAGAAAGACAAGGATGTTTATAAGCACCATTAACATTATTTTTTAAAAAAACCTAACGTAAGCAAGGCTGATTGATTGTAGGCGCTGCTTATTTTCTTCTTAGATGTCAATTTCAGAATAACTCTAGTCAGAGACATTCTTAATTACTGTTTTGGCATTTAAAAGCAGCTGAACCATGGCAAAGACATTAAAGCTTAACAACAACAAAAACGAAAGTATATTAAGTATTGTTCACATTGACTATCAGCAGCTCCCTAGAGCTTAGAGAAATATGGAAATTGAACATTTTACATTGGAAACATGCACAAGTAAAATGGGAATGAGATTTTTTTAACACTGAGGATTTATTGTAAGCCACCTAAAGTCACAAGAAAAGGTACCATCCAAATAATATATATGGTTTATTGGACCATAAACCATTATATATATGGTTTATGGTCCTGAAAGCTTAAGTCTTTTAATAAAATTTGTTATTCTGAAAGGGTGCCATTAGGGGTTTTTTTGTGTGTTTTTTGCCTGTCGTAGATTAACATTGCTTTCCTCTTACAAGTCCTTTATTTAGATGCAACTTATATGCAATTCCATTCTCAGAGCCTGAGCAGCTGAGGGCCACTCATAATATTTCTGAAGGTCCTGGGAACCTCAAAATAGAAAAGGACCACTCAGTGCCTATAGAGACAATTCATTCAGGGGTAGAATGTGGATTTTTATTTTTTCACTGTGATATGGAAGTTTTAGAACTTAAAATGCACAATTTAAAACATTATAGTTAACATCACATTGTGATTTAGTTTTCATCTCAATTACTGGGAAACAAGTTTCTCCTTTGTTGTTTGATGAGTGTCTAAGATCTACAAAAAGTAGTTGAGGGCTGTATGTTGGTACTACAGGTTGCCCACACAGGTTTTTGAGTCATGTGGTTTTCTAGTTAGCTTGTTGCTCTTCTAATAACTTGAGAACACATTTTGACATATCTCTAATTTCTCAAGAGGGGACCAAGTCATGTTGGTTTCTTCAGCCACCACTTCTGGCAGGAGAAACCAAAATGTTCAGGATTATTCATCATATTCAACAGAATTTTTAAGTAATATCCAAACATAACTGTTTTATAAAGAATCACAGAATTGGAAAAGGCCATGAAGTCTAAACTCCTGATCTAGCCAGCTCCTATTTCACCCGTGAAAACAGTGGAGAGGAGCCAACCACTAAATACACACACACACACACACACACACACACACACACACACACACACACACACACACACACACACACACACCTATTATCAAACTGTTTCTAGTGTTGCAAATTTGTTGCACTGTTGCACTGTCAGTTGCATGACTTAAAATAACTGCCTTAGGCGGTTTCTTTTGTGAGATCTAAATGATGATTCTGTGTTCCAGTGATGCAGAAATAATTTCCTTTGTCAACTCCTATTGTAGGAGTTTGTGCTTCATTTGTTGGCCTAATACATACTTTCATTAGCATAACTGCACACATTTTTGTGGCACTCCATAGTATAATTCATACCTTTTTCAAGCAGCTTCCATGTCAATTTTTCTTGCAGCCAAGGAATGTGGGATGACAGAACTCCATCTTTATGTGCCACCAATATTTGTGGTTCCATTTTTTGCTCTATTCCAGGAGGTCACAATCCATAGTTAAACAACCTCTTATATAATAATCTTCCTCCTTTTTTGTCAGATGAAGTGTAGCAACTTTTTCAGTATTATACTTTTTCTTCAAGTGTGCTTTCCATTGTATTTGTGATAAACATATGCCAGTTCCTTTTTTTAGGCTGGAAGATAAACTTCCTCCAAGAATTGTCACAACTGCTGGTCCATGTCCAAAGGATCACTATCTGTCCAGCACTGTTATCCACTTGGAAAGAAAACTTGTTAGGAACTCACTGTGGGCAATCAGCCACTGTTACAATGTCTTTCTTACAATTAGTGATTATTCAGGGGATTATGTTTTCACCCCATAAAGTTAAACACAGCATTCCTAAGACTATAGATTTTTTTCTAGTTGGTCATCTCTCTTGCTTCTTCTTCCTGCTTGAACTTCAGTTGAGGGTCACCAAACCTGTTAGCTCCTTCTGTTCATTTGTTTAGAAAGGGTTAAATATAGTTTTCATCCGACTTAATGCTGAATTCCTTTCAAAGATAAGGTTCCTGCCAGAAGACCAACCATGCTGGACTAATTCAAAGGACTTCTAATCCAGAATTTTATTCCTATAGAGACCCACAGGAACCTAGGCAGGAGATGAGTTCAACGGAAGTCTTGTGCTTGAGTTCCCCATACCTGATCTGAAGAAGCTTAAACTGCTGAACTTGAGGGTAATCACTTATGGCTAGTAGCCATTGACTTCCAAACCTTATGTATACTAAGGGAAAGCATTTGACCTAATTGATTAGTATTATCTTGACATAATTCACTTTCAACTGAATAGCTGAATGTATTTGTGTTAATATAAAAGGAAAAAGAAATGATATTGTAATAGGTGCATCCTACATACCACCCAACGAAACAGAGGAAATAGGTGAACTTTTTGCTAATCAGTTAGATTAGTGTGCAGGAAGTAGTACACTGCAATAGTAATGGGGGACTTTAACTACCTTGATATCAACTGGGAGACAAACTCTGCACCTCGTGGGAGATCAAACAGGTTCCTTATGACCCAGCGGACAACTTTATCGCCCAAAAGACAAAACTATTACTAGAAGCTAACACAGGTTTGTCAAAAACAAATCATGCCAAACAAGTCTTATTTCATTCTTTGACAAAGTGACTAAATTAATGGACCAGCAAGATGTGAACATAGCATAATGGATTTCAGAAATATATTTAACAAAGTAGACCACAACCCAAAACTGCTTCTTGGTAAGATAGAAAAATGTGGGGAGAAAGGGAATTCATCAAATTTACAGATGACACTAAACTAGGAGATAGCACTTTAGAAGATAGGCTCAAGATTCAGAAGGATCTTTACAGACTTGAAGACACACTGGGCCCTATCCAACAAGATGCAATTCAGTGGCAAGAACTGTAAGGTTTTACATAAAAAACCAAATGCACAGATGGAGAATAGATGATACCTGGCTTGACAGCAGTAACTGTGAGAGGGATCTAGGCATTCTAATGGACAACCACTAAAGTACAGGTAGTCCTTGACTTACGACCACAATTGATCCCAAAATTTCTGTTGCTAAGCAAGGTATTTGTTAAATGAATTTTGCCCCATTTTACAACCATTCTTGCCACAGTTGTTAAATAAATTGCTGCAGTTGTTAAATAAATAATGTGGTTATTAAGTGAATCTGGCTTCCCCATTGACTTTGCTTGTCAGAAGTTCACAAAAGCTAATCACATGATACTGGGACACTGCAACCATCATAAATACAAGTCGGTTGCCAGATGTTTGAATTTTGATCACATGATTATGGAGATGCTGCAATGGTAAGTGTGAAAAATGATCCTAAGTCATTTTTTTCAGTGCTGCTATAACTTTGAATGGTCACTAAATGAACTGTTATAAGTCAAGGACTACCTGTATTAGCCAGCAGTGTGTTGCAGCTGTCATTTGGATATTCATTAATGGCTGCAAGGATTTTGCATTCTTTTACTGGAAAGAATTTTTGATTCCTTCCTTGAAAATGATTAACCTAATTGTGAGAATATACTTCAATGTCCACAATAATGTTGTATTTAAAAAGAAAATTTAATATAGATTTTAATTCTAACTTGAAACTATTATTGGACTATAACTTGTAACTCTATTTGTACTGCATCCATGATTGCAGTGACAAATGGGTTACATATAGAGTTTATATTTTTAATTTTAGTCCTTGAATATTGTATTGATGTATTGTAGTTCATATTTTTAAGTGAGATATAATTTATAATATATATTATAAATTATATAATATATTTAAGTGAACTATATTGAGTGAATCAGTTTTAAAATTAAGAAGGGACTCTTGGGTTTTGTTCAAAAAATAGATATAATTAACAATATTATAAATTACTAATTTTATATTGGAAGTAATTTTATGATACCTTAGATTTTATAACAATCAAAATGTTTTTCACTATCTGTATTTTGTCTCTTTTCCCTTCGGTATTCTTTTACTTTCCTTTGCTTATACTTTTTTCCGATGTATAAAGTATAAAGTTTATAAAGTAACAATTAAGCACAGTGAAAAAAGCCCATGGAAAATGGGACTAGCGCATTCATGCAGCTTCTCTTTCAATCCTGAAGTAGATCAGCAAGTTTAGTTTTTATGTTTTTTTAGTTTTAATCAAGTGGCTGAAGGTGAGCTTATGACATGCATGCTTTTTAAATTTATTTTTGCCTAAAGCAGAAGTGTAAGGGGGAAAGATCAAAAGAGGAATAAACCACAATTAGGTCAAGTGTAGTAGTGCAATTAAATTGCAAAGTCAGACTGAAGTTGACTTCACTCTCTAGATAGAAATGCTGCAGTTGTTGGAGGTGCAAGGTTATGTCTCCCTGTATTCTTTGGAAACAGCAACTCATAGGGCTATGGAGCACAGATGGGTTCCTCCTGGTTTAGACCGGTTCGCCCGAACTGGTAGTAAGCCACTGATGAGACCATGATGACATCACGGAACCAGTACTGTCGGTGCGGGTCCATGGATGCCGCTATCTTTTTTTTTTTTAATTTTTTTGGATTTTTTTTTTGGATTTTTTTTCTGGATTTTTTTCCTTCTGTGCATGCACAGAAGCCAAGTTTACGGCACTGCGCATGCGTCGCCATCTTGTTTTCAGCTTTTTGGGGGGGCATTTTTTATTTTTATTTTTCGGCACTACGCATGCGCGCGTGCACTTCGCATGCACCCACGAGGTGCAGCCACACGGCACGGTAGGAAGCGAACTGGCAGCGAGGTAAGTTAGAACCCACCCCTGCTATGGGGTACACAGGACAGCCTGAAAATGGGAAAGCATAAGAAGTTTATATGAAATAGGGGTTTGTCTCAAATGTAAAACAAATCACCATATTCCAAAGATTTTGCCATACCATTTTAGATTGACACCATTTACTCATTTTACAGAAGCAAACCCCAGAAGATTTGGGATATTTCAGATGTGGATGGAAACCAAATCCAGAGGGCATGCTTTGAGCATTTTGCTTTTATATCAGTTTCTGAACAATTTCTCCAACTTCTTCTCCCTACAAATACCCATCCCCAGTATTGAAACCATTCTGGGTTTTATACTAAAAAAAAGAGATGTAACTTTTTCTCTGAGAAAAATGCAGTGGTAAAGTCTGCCTGAATGATGTAAACATGTGATGCTATTTATTTTTTATCATGGATTCTGGGTCTTCTAATAACCATCTGGTAGAACGTCTCTGATTCATTTACTCCTTAAATTTCATAGTCCTTTCTCACTGCTCACATTCTTTTGGTTTTGCATCTACAGGAATGAAAGCCTACCAGAATGCCCTAGAAAGTGAATTCTGTTTTTAACTGGGGGGAGAAAATGCTAAATATATTGGTTAATTCTTTGATGATAATCTCCAATATTTCTTCTTTGAGTTAACAGGGATGTTTTATATATAGGTAGTCCTTGACTTACAACAATTCATTTAGTGATCGTTCAAAGTTACAATGGCACAGAAAAAGTGACTTATGACTGTTTTTCACAGCTACAACATTTGCAGCATCTCCATGATCATGTGACCAAAATTCAGATGCTTGGCAACTGGTTCATACTTATGACCGCTGCTTCATGCCGGGGTCATCTGATTACTTTTTACAATCTTCTGACGAGCAAAGTCAATGGGGATGGGGAAGCCAGATTCACTTAACAACCAGATTACTAACTTATCAACTTCAGTGATTCACTTAACAACTGTGGCATGAAATCATAAAATGAAGCAAAACTCACTTAACAAATTCTCATTTAACAACGTAAATTTTGGGCTCAGTTGTGATCATAAGTTGAGGACTACCTGTAGAGAGAAGATGACTCTCAGGCTCAATAGGTCAGGAGAAAAGAGCAAGGATCTTATAGCAGATAGAGGGACATGGAGGTGTTGCTGCCAGCAACAACAAATCATGTTAGAGTTTTAAAAAACATATCACTAAAGAAGCTTAAGAGGAACAGAAATTGAATTATTGCTACTGGTAGTAAATCTTATTTCCTAGTTGGCTAGTCTTTTAAGAAAGTTGGAGAAATTCTAATTGTCTTCTAATGCCTATTAGAGAAATATTTGTTCTACATAGTTCATAAGTTTGCAGCTCTGCTTTTCATTTGAATGCACCTATTTCACTGAGTAATATCGGTAAGAGTATTTATTCAGTATTTTTGAACCCCTATTTTGATGAGAGTAAATACTAACATGAAAAGATAGTTCTCATCTGAATAATTTATCCAAGTACTCTCCTTCCATTTCTCCACAGGACTAAATAGCAACTTCTATTTTGTTTTATTTAAGTTTTTTTTTCCTGTTCTAAGTTTACCTTCAGGATTGGATAATGATAATTAACTTACTGAAAATAAATCAAGGCAAGCAAAACAAATAGCAATTTAAAATAATACACTACTATGGTAAGAAAAGGTAAAGGAGTCCTTGTGGATTTTATTCCACTAGTCATTACCAACTATAGGGGGTGGTGCTCATCTCTGTTTCAAGGCCATTGATCTGTGATCATGTGACTAGCATGATGTCACAGAGTGCTGTGACCTTCTCATCGAAATGGTACCTATTTATCTACTTGCATTTGCATACTGTTGAACTGCTAGGTTGGCAGGAGCTGGGGTGAGGACAGGAACTCACTCCAACATATAGCGCTCAGGTTTCAAACTGGGCTGCCAGCTTTCCAGATGGTAAGCCCAGCTTCTTAACCATTGAGCCACCACGCCACCCCACTAATAATGGTACCTGTGTTAATTCAGATATCTAAAGGACAATGATGTAAGTAAATCTGTTGTCTTGGAGACTACTAATATAAATGTTCATATTCACTTATGCAGGACTAAATATCTACTCCATCTCCTCAGTGAATACATCTATCACCCCAAACACTGTAAAAATAGAATTAAGCAGTCAGATCCCTACACTCAACAGCAGTTTACCAGAAAATATTACAGAAGCAATTACAAGTCCTGTTACTCTTTCCTTTACAACCTCACTGACATCTACTGAAAAGAATACGATCCCATTGTCTACACCTAATGACACATCAAGTACATCAGAGATGACTGTATCAACAACTAATTTGTTATCACAACCAAGCCCTGGATTACAAAGCACAGAACAAATGCCAACCTTGGTGATGCCAGTTGATAGCTCAGCAACAACTAACATTTCCACTGCAGAAACTGTAGCCACCCCCACATCAGGTGTTGTGAGTGTATCATCCATCAGCAGCAGTTCATTTGTTCCTGAGGATTACACCAGCTCTTGGGTTACTCAGTTATCAAGTACAGAAGTGTCCACAGTACCTGTGACATCCAAGGAACACCCTGATGAAATAACCACATCTGGAGTCACTATTAAGCCATCAAGCTCTGTGGGAAAGTCTACGTATTCACAAGGGACTTTTGCAAGTAAAACAACTGTTGAGACCACTCCTATTGGCATTGCCACACTCTCCTCAGAGGTAACCATGCAAGAGGTTCAGCAGGCTTTGAGTTCAGGTGAGCCAATACAGTTAACTACCTATAATATTATTATATTATGTCTTCTTTTCTTTCCATTACTTGTCAATGAGAAAGAAATCAAATCAAACCTTTATTGTCAATGCACAACATGTGTACAATGAAATTGAATGAGCCTCCCTTGGTGCATCCCCCCCCAAAAAACACAGAATACATCTCAATAACTCAATAAATAAAAGAAAAAAGAAATCCCTAAGTAATAACTAGCACACATTCCCACATACATATATGTATATAACATTATATTACATCGGTATAAACATGTTGCATGTTACGCTAGCCCTGCAAGGATCATATTAAACCTGATTGTGGTGTTATTTTGCGTTCAGAAGTCTGACGGCCCAAGGATAAAAGCTATTTTTCAGCGTATTTGTTTGGCTGGCTATGCTTCTATATCTCCTGCCCAATGATAGGAGAGTAAAGAAGTGCTGACCAGAGTATGAATCATCCCTGAGGATTTTCCTCACCCTGCTGAGGCAGCGGGTCCTGGCGATTTCAGGCAGTGGAGTAAGGGGGCAGCCCATGATTTTTTTGTACTGTGCTCATCACCCTCTGTAATGCCTTTCTGTCTGTGATTGTCAAGCCAGCATATCATACCTTAACACAATATGTGAGGACGCTTTCTATCGTGGACAGATAAAAGGAAGTCATCAGTCATCGTTTCACCTGATTTTTCCGCAAGACCCTATGGAAATGGAGTCTCTGTTGAGCCTTTCTGACCACCTGGGTTATGTTATTTTTCCAGGTGAGATCTTGGCTAAGGCAGGGGTCTCCAACCTTTTGGACCTCAGGGACCACCAAATTCATAATTTTAAATCCCGCTGACCACTGGTGGGAGGAAGGCTCAGCCGCCTTTCGGGCCTACTTGTCTGCTTCTGCGAGGCCTCCAGGTGGGAGGCCCGAGAGAAAGTGCCTGGTCCAGGCACACAGTCTGGAAACCTCTTTTGTTTCCTTCTCTCAAGAAGCTTGGTTAATCTGAGTGAAAGAAAACAAAGATGGGCAGACTGACGGTGGCTTGCTGATGTTGGTGGGAAAGTCAGTCTCATATTCCAGAGCTGTAGTAGTCACAGGACTGAGCAGCTCCTCCACCGCTCCAGGATGATCAAAGGGCCAGTCCTGTGACTACTACTCTGGGACCGGGCTGTGATGGGACTTAAAATCTCTGCCATAGGGGGTGGCACGTGCAATGTGCAACTTTGCAGATGGTGCAACATGCAAAAAGGAGTGCAGCCCTTGCCGGCCGGAACAAGGTAATGGTGCTGTTGTGGCAGGGGGGCGGCCCAAGCGGGCCAAAGCAGTGGTGGCGATGGCTGGAAGGTGCAGGAGCGAAGCACTACTTGCATTTGTGCTGCATCAGCATTCTGCCTTCACTGCGGTATATTTGTGCAGCTTGTGGCGCCAAGGCAGCCCTCGTCTCCTGCCGCATGGGGCTCGGAGCGGTAAACTGCATCCGAGAAGCATTACAGCAGAGAGAAGCAGCCAGAGTCAACCCTAGCCTTGCTCTCCATTGCGGATGCTAAATCGGCCACCTGCAACTCTCATCTCTCGAGGAGCCCGGCTGAAATTTTCCACACCACTTCAGTGAGCGCTCCTCAAGAGATGAGAGTTTGCAGGTGGCCGATCTAGTGTCCAAGCTGGCTACAAGAGAAATGTTCATTCTCAGCCACATTTGAGATTTCTAGCTGCAATGGACAGCAAAGCTAGGGTTGACCCGGGCACCTCTCTCCGCTAACAGGCGGCCAAGCTAACTGCCTGAAGGATCCCATCCTGTCCCTGGGGGTCAAAGCTCAAAAACAAAAGAAAAACAACAACAACAACAACATAGAAACCACTCACTCATTGACTATATTTGGACGCATAATGAATAATCAGACTTTTGAAAATGGAATGGCTTTTTTAATTCATTTTAACTTTTGCATATTATAGGAACCCCTTAATCCCAAAATAAAGCCAGTAGGGTTTAAAGGAGAGGTTTTTTTGGTTGTTTAACATAATCAAAGTTACACATATAAGAAAAGGGATTTAAAAGCATGTCCATTTTTAAATATTTTTAATATCCTATTTTATTTTATAGAAGAGAGACTTTCAAATAGTGAGCAATAAATATCAGCAAATTTCAGGTTTTCAGGATGTTCTACTTTAAATCTCAAAGTAGTCAAACTTGTGGAAAAAAGTATCAGCTCTATTGAGCAAAAAATTGCTCAACACACATTCATAAAATGATTGCAGATGATGCTAGAAGAAGAAATACATTAAGTGTTTAACATATTACCATTGTTAATTCTTAAGGTGCTTATAATTGCTTCATATATAATTTGCATAACAATCTGCATAACCACTATTTTTTATCTTCCCCTTTTCTTCTTCCTCCTGTACATCATTCCAATTTAAACCCTACATATCTAGTTACTATTGCATATGATGAAGATAACACAAAATATTGTACCTTTAATAACGTGTTGGTTGGCAAAGATACTACTAGGCTTTTTCCGAATTAAGACAAAATATATTCAGTGCAGTAATCAAACTACATCATAACTCAAAGAAGCTGGAAATGTGATTTAGATGTGTTTTTCTTATGCCTATTATTTAGCACTCATAAAACCTGGTTCAGAATTATTCTTTGACTGATTTAAATGGTTTCAAAGAGTCCTTTCTTGTTAGATTGCTTAGGAAAATGCAAAGCAAGAAACCCTTTTGGTTCTGAGAGGTTCACAAGGATCCACAGAAGTTCTAGGATGCGACTTTTGTCAAGAAATTACTCCTCCCCCCCCCCTTCGTTTACATATGTGAAATAACTCCAAGGAGAATAAAAGTACAACCTTTTAAAAGATATGTATATGTGTCAAGTACCAATAAAATGGAGAGCACCAAGTATGGAAATTTTCAGGACTCCAGAAAGGAAATCATTCACTATCTGCTTTCTGAAATTCCTTTTCTTCCTTTCTGAGCTAATATAGAAGCTAGAATGGCATTTAGCATTCAATTAAGAATATGAAATTGAAATTGAAAAGCACACAGATCATATCTTGCCATAGTGAAGTCATTTCATGGCTTAAGGCAAGGAGCTGTTCTCTTGGCTTCACTCTGCCATTTTTAGTATGTGCATAACAATACTGATCTATGGGAGCAGCTTTTACTGAATTATGTATGTGCAATTTGCGATGATTATACTACATTATTGAAGTAATTCCCCATCTGGCATTTCTGAAGAATGTGAGACAATAAGAAAGTATGCAAAGAATATATTTGTTTTAATGTTTTTATATTTTATATTTGCAAATGTTGTTAAGCCACCCAGAGTCCTATGGGAATTGGGCGGCATACAAATAAATAATAAACAAACAAACAAACAAATAAATAAATAAATAAATAAATAAATAAATAAATAAATAAATATTGATGTAAAGAGTTGTAGATTATATAGCGCAGTAGTAATACATTTTTCTAGATAATTTTTGTCTCGCTGTATAACTAAAAACTAGTTTTGCATTGCTAAATTTCTTACTTCAGAACACATTGTGCAAATATATTGTATTGATATGAATCCAAAGAATACCTTGAAATGATAACTAGTCATCCAACCAATTTATGCATTCTTTTTTCCTATGCAGGAAGCATTGCAGCTATTACTATAACGGTAATTGCTGTGGTTCTATTGGTATTTGGCATAGCTGCATTTTTAAAATTCAGGTAAGATCTAGCAAACTCTTATTCAGAAGAGAAGCAATCATTTGTTTGGAAGATTGAGATGGTTTTTAGAACTAAAAGTGTGTGCCACCCATGTCATATATCGTTGCTGATTTTCTCTCATTCTATATACCAGTGATGGCGAAGCTTTTTTTGGTTCGCGTGCCAAAAGGGGTATGTGCGCATGCGCTCACGTGCCCACACCCATTCCCTCCCCCCTGCCATGTGCAACCCCCCTGCGCTGCCCCCTGTGCATGCGCACAACACCCCCGCGCATGCGCACAGGCCTCACTGAAGCCTGGGACGGTGAAAAAATGGCCAGACGGGCAAACAGGAAGTTTGGAAAAACAGACTTCTGGTTTGCCCATTGTGCTGTTTTTCGCACTCCGGAGGCTTCAGGGAAGCTTCCTGAAGCCCCGGAGTGTGAAAAACAGCACAATGGGCAAACTGGAAGTCTGTTTTTCCGAACTTCTGGTTTGCCCTGTTGGTCCGTTTTTTGCACTCCGGGACTTCAGGAAGCTTCCCTGAAGCCTCCAGAGTGCGAAAACCAGTACAACGGGCAAACCAGAAGTCCATTTTTCCAAACTTCCGGTTTGCCCATTGGGCCATTTTTCGCACTCTGGGGCTTCAGGGAAAAGTTGGGGCATCCATGACTATTTCTTACCATTTTCTTGCTTATTTTGACTTGCATTCCTAATCTGCATTTTATAGTAAAAAAAATTTTTTATAGGTTGGGCTGTTTTTTCCTTTAGCTTAAAGAGAGAGGCAAACAATGAGTTAAGCAGTTCGGCTTTCTCCTTGCTTCTCATCACCTTCTTGCCATTTTCTCCCATTAATGGGCCTTGACTTTTTTTCTTGTTTTATATGTTGAAAGAAGGTTTTTTTTGCTATTTTTGACTTTTGTCGCAACCCTTAGTTAATTTGAACCTTAGCTCTCCTGACTTCATCTTTGCAGGTTCAGGCTACGTGCTGATATTCTGCCTTAGTTATGTGCCCCTCTATTCACTTTTCATACTTGTCCTTTTTGTCTTCCATTTTATAGAGAGTTCTTTGTGCAGCCAGCAGCCCTGCTGGTTTCTTTTGAGATCTCTTATTTTTCCTTGTCATTGGAATTGTGCTAGATCACACTTTTATAATATCACTTTTCAAATTTTCTCAAGCTCCTTGGTTTTCCCATTGAGGATTCTCATCCATGGAATCCTTTTCAAGCTTTCTCTAAGTTTATTGAAATTAAAGACTATAGTTTGACTTTGTTCTATTGCTTGTGTTTGCATAATGTTGAATTCCAGTATTGCATGGTCACTACCCACTCACATCCAAGGTTCCTGTAACTTCAACACCTTCTACCATTTCTTCTCTATTAGTGAGAATTAAGTCCAGTATGGCTCACCTTTTAGTTCCCTCCTCTACCTTTTCGGAGACAGGTTTTCTGCTCAGTTTGTCAGGAATCTATTTGATCTTCCACTAGCTACATAATTTGTTTCCCAATTGATATCAGGGATAGTAAGTCCTCCCTTACTATCATGATGTGCTTCCTACATACCTTAGTTAATTTATTAGCAAAAAGTTCATCTATTTCCTCTGTTTGGTTGGGTGGCCTACCTACAGTAAACACCAGTGGTGGGTTGCTCCCAGTTTGGCCCGGTTCTGTGAACCGTTAGCACCAGTGGCGGGAGGCTCCACCCACCTGCCCGGGACGCTTCTGCGCATGCGCAGAAGCTTTGCGAGTGTGCGCGAGCACGCACGTGAAATGGTAGCAAAGGGTTTTAGAATCTACTACTGGTATACATCTACAGCAGTATCATTCTTTTTTTCTTTTATATTGACCCAAATGCATTCAAGATGGTTTCCAATATGGTTCTGCTGTATTTCTGTAGAGATATAGTTATTTCTTTTATACAATGCAATTCCACCTCCTCCTTTATTAGGTCTTGGTTTTTTTAATCATTTAAATCCATATTCCATTTATGGGTTTCATCGCACCAAATTTCCGTATTGGTAACAATATCATATCTGCCCTCATGTACTTGAATGTTGATTAATTTCTGTTTTACTCTGCATATGATAATGAGAAACCTGTGATGAAGGCACAGTGAAAAGGATGGCTAACTAGAGTAAGATATTGTTTATTTTTCATTCTTAGGCATTCTTCATATGGCAGACTTTTTGATGATCATGATTATGGATCCTGGGGAAACTACAACAATCCACTGTATGATGATTCCTAATCTAAGAATATTAGCCATGCCAAAGCTGTTCTTGTGTCATGACGCACCTAATTCACCAAAAGCACTATGTTCCAGTATCTTTTGACACGCAGTCCTATATTTTATTCCTTTTTGCTGTTTCTTCCAGTGAATCTTTGGAGTTTAATAGAAGCCAAACTCTACAATGTGAATCCAATTCAAGTGATGCTTATAATAAATAACTCAAATCTTATTTAATAAGTTGGTACAATTTCTGGAAAAAGATGAAGTTAAATGGAATACTCTGATAAAACTGAAGTTTTAACAACTGAAGTTTTAACAACACTAACAACCTTTAGTGGCAGATTTGGCATGAAGAAACAGTATGGCCTTTTTAGTTTTCCATTAGCAAATCTTTAAGGTAAAAATTGCTCAAAAGATTAATACCAACTCTTGTTCTTTTTATTTGCTTCAACAGGCTGTTTGTGTAAGAAGAGTGTTCTCATTAACATTGTTGAATATTGTATTATCTTCTATTTCACTGAAGTTCTTGTTGACTGCTTTGTTAAATAGTTGTTATAAATGACAGTACCATGTCAATTGCTTCCCTCTTCTTCCATCAAACCAATTCAACAAACCCTGAGTGCTCTTTAACAGAGGCAACAGCTATTGGTTGATTGATAACACACAAATACCATATTTAAGGATTGAAATTAATAATTCTCCCCCACCAAAAAAAATATATGTAAAAAATGAGATTATTTCCAAAAATAAAATATTACCTCTTTGACTTGTACTAAGTATTAACTATTCCATATTTTCTGGGTTCAGTATTAATATGTTAATATCCAGGCCACTATTGACCTTGATTTAGTTCAACACTTCCATCACAATTCCTCAGTTGGATGAAAAAAGAAAAAAAAGAGGTCAATATTGATGCTTCAATCTTTTAAATTAAACTTCCCAGCAGTTTCTTGCTAATAAATTGGGGGTGGAGGATGGGTGGGGAATTACTGACAAGTGGAATCTCTCAAATGTTTTCTTAACTTCTCTAACACCTAAAAAACACCTAAAAAAGATTGGCTAAACAGACTCTACTTCACCAAGCATTCTTCCCATTTTGTTAGGCACAACTATATTTCAAGTTACATCTGAAAACCCTCCAAACAAGTAGCATCCTTAAAATCCAGAGACCATACTATAAGAATAATGTATAGGTAAATTTTCATCAGCTAAGAGCCTCTTTAAATCTCATCTGCAACTATAGAAGACTGGCCTTGAATTTTTGAGGAGAAGGTGAAAAGGAAGGAGAGTCTGCTGTAAGATTTGGTTTTAATGTTGAAAAGTGGGGTTTAAAAAAAACGCAAAATAAAATGTAGGAAATTGGAGGAAAATAATAAACTCTAAGTAATGAAATTGGGTTTGAACAGCAGATTTTCTACCTTTGCTTGTATAGTTCAGAGGATAATAGCAACAAACTATATTTTAAAAGTAGTGAAAAATGGGCTGCTACCATTTTCCAACAAACCCCCATTTTCCAAAGAATTCTACACTTTGTCTCCATATTCTGCTCTATCCCACTATTTTGTCCTATCTATAGGACCATTAAAAAAAAGTCCAGTCCACGAAAAAGCTATACTAAATATTCTGTACATTCAGTGGTGGGATTCAGCCGGTTTGCACTGGTTCAGGTTCAAGTTCAGATTCATTAACTTTCTGAGCAGTTCGGTGAACCAGTTGTTGGAAGAAATCGCCTTCCAACACCCTTTTGTTTTCCCCACTTTATAGGGCTAATCCTGTCAGGAAGGCAAGAAGGAAACATTCTGCTTCTCCTGGGTGGGAAACTGTGCTTTGTCTGTTCACTGGCCTCAGGAGTCTCTTGTCTATGGGGATTCTTCAGTCATCCAGATCATGGTTGTCCCAAAGGTGCTTTTTTTCAAGAGGCAACAGGACTTTCTTGGTTTCCAGAAAGTCCAGTTGCCTCTTGAAAAAGCACCTTTGGGACAGGAGTCTCTTGCATTGCTTTAGAATGGCCAAGGCACATGATTGCTCACTGATAGTAAGTGGATCCTCCTTCCAATTTGTTTTAGTTTTCTCTCATGCTAATAAGGCTTTCTAATCTAATGATTGGTATTTAGGGCAGCTTTTTGCAAGTGAAGAAGCTATTTGTATTTTTGTATAGGTAATCTTTGACTTACAACAGTTCATTTAGTGACCACTCAAAGTTACAATGGCACTGAAAAAAGTGACTTATGACTTTTTCATACTTATGACTGTTGTAGCATCCCCACGGTCATGAGAGGCCGGCTGAGGTGAAGCACCCCTTGATGTGAGTGATGTCGAGTTGGCCACGGCCACCCAGTCACGTGACCACACAGCTACGTCTACCCAGCCGGTCATTAGGGCATAGAACCGCTCATTAAATTGAATCCCACCACTGTGTACATTCAATAGTTGTCATTTTTCTTTTGTGTGACAAAGCTCTACAATGATCACCCCTTGTTGAATATGTAAATAGTGAGTGAAGCCAAATGCAAAGGCTTCACTCCGGTCCGGGTTAAGTAGAAGAATTAGCATGCCTGCCGCTCATTGGTCTATTTGAGTGGCAGGAAATTAAGATGATGTCAGTGGCCAGGACGCCTGACAGAGCCCTTTAAAAGAGAGTGCTGTCGGCCAGCCGGCAGAGATGTATTGCCTATACTTGCAATAAAGAACTGAAGTCATTATGCTGGAGTCCAGACACAGATTGACAGAGTCGGAAGGGACCTTGCAGGTCATCTAGTCCAACCCCCTGCCCAAGCAGGAGACCCTTACATCTGCCTCTACCTAGGATCGTGCCTCTTCATCCAAACTCCCAACACTGGAAACAAAGGTGGAATCTTGAGGAGAACAAAAGACAACGGAAATGGAGTGGGCATCCACGTGGCATCGGCCACCATCGCAGAAGTTGCAACACTGCATCAGCCACCAATACGACCATACATGCGCCACCACCTCCCTTTAACCCAGCAAAGGAGAGCTGGGACAAATATATGTTCCAGTTTCAGTGATTTCTGGAAGCCAATGATCTAACGGAACTTCCGGACTTGAGGAAGAAAGTGCTTTTCCTCGGTTATTGTGGACCTGAAGTCATTGTATGGCTGAAGCATTATCAGAACCAGAACCAATACAGGTGGTAACGTGGTCGGCACTAGAGAAATCATTAAAAGCACACTATGCACTGGTACCCTCTCCCATGGTGTATAAACACGAATTCTACCACAGGAAGCAACAAGAAGGTGAGACAATAAACCAGTACGTTGCCGCTCTGTGAAAAGCTGCAGCTCACTGCGAATTCGTAATATCAAAGAGTCAATGATGGATAGATGCTGCTAACTCAATATTACCTCCAAAAGATCTAGTTTTGTCAGCTGGAATCTCCTCGATCTAATTTTGAATTTTCACTCCCAATTTGATCGCTATTAGTTTAACTTCCCAAAAAAGTTATCATTCCTCCTACTTCTTAATTATAAGCGGTAGTGCTTACTCCCCTTCTTTAAGCTCAAAATTCCTCATTTATTTTTTTCTTCTATCTCATCGTTATTAAATGCCCCATAGAATCCATATTTCAATTGTGTAATTTATCTTAAAGTCTCATAATCATGTTAATTATAGTTTTTAAATTATTCATCAAAATTCTTTTCATCTTATTTCAGATCAATTAGTTATACAAATCTCATCATAATAAATTTTCCAAAATTTTTCATTCAAACCAATCTCATATACAAAAAAGAAAAGAAAAATAATACAAGCATGATATACCTTTTATTTTTAATATCAAATCCGTTTCTATTCTCTCTAGTTTCTTGTCTTCTCCATCAAATCAAGTATTTCATCATATCTTCATAACTTTCTCTAAACTTCATTGTCTATTCAACCATGTCTTTTATTTTAAACAAATCTCATATCTATAAATAATAACTAACCAATATAAACAATCCACATTCTTATTTTAATGGAACCTAATGTAGTAATTCTACAAAAATAAAAAAATAAAATAAATAACATTTTAATAACTTTCCAACACCAATTTATCCATTTTCTCCTAACTTCTCAATTGTTACCGTTTTAATTTTACATTTTATCCATCTCCATTCCCTTGACTTTTTCTTTCTCTTTCTTTTGTTCCTGAACCAACAATGTCTCCATCCCCAAACTCTTTTTTTCCTTTTTAAATACATTATCTGTGTATATCTAACTTCAAATCCTCTTAATTTTTTCTCACCAATTCTTCTTTTTATTTCTCCCCATCACCACATATCTCAGGGTAATCATTATAAATCTCCATATAAACATCAATCCATACATTCTCAGTATTTTTATTTCTTTTATCATTATAAATCCCACTATAGTCCTTGTAATCAATATATTCCTCAACCAATTCATTTTCTTCCTTCTTTCCCTTCATTTCTGTAAAATCATTCAAACAAGAAGTCTCAATATAGTTGTATTGAATATCAGTATAATCCTCAATCTGTATTTCATTTTCAATAGTCTTTTCCTTTTTGTCATTATATGTTTCAGCAAGTTCATTAATCAGTTCTTCTTCCTCTATCTTTTCCGGGTTTTTTCTTTCTTACAGATTACTTTTCTCTTTCCTTTACATCAAGTCCAAAGCTTCTTCTTAAGTCTTTAAACAAATCTTTCAAAAATTCAATCATTTCTTTGTGGTCAATTTTCCCCATGTTTTCAAAGTAGTGATTCTCAAATCCAAGGTCTTACATATAAACCCCAACTCTTAACGAAAATATGCCTTCGCCAAGGTGCAATTCTTCAAAATTCCCAACAGTCTTTAATAATCACTTGCCTCCTTGTCAGCAAAAGAAAATACAGATCACCAAGTTTTGTAATCCTTCCAGCTGTTGATAATGATTATATTCCACAGCCTTTTCTTCCAGTAAAATATTCCCCTGTATTCAGGAACAAACTGCTTACTGTTTTAAAGTTTCACAGCTTTCAAAAATATTTTCTCTGTTCAGGGTCTCCAGCTGTCTAAAAGTTTTCTATGGTATTCAGTCATTACAATAATTCCTCCAAGCCATAGATGGCGCTCTCCCCAGTCTCCTAGATCTGCCGTTTCTTTATGTCTTCTTCCATATTTTTAATCAGCTTTACTTTCAAATGTTTCACCAAATTTATCTTTACAGTTTATTAAAGTCATCACCAAGTCTTTAATAACCAAATTAAAATTTTTTAAAGTTGGGCATTGTTTGTGTTGTGGCCAGGTCCAGTCTGGTGCAATTAGCAGCCAATCCCGAGGATTCGGAGGTAGTGGGGGTGCAGTACAGAAGACCGGTGTTCCTGGCACCAAAGACGGAGAGTGAAGAGGACGTGGGGTCAGAGGCTGGCGAACAATTAGAGCCTGATGCATCTCCTGAGATTAGTGACTCAGGAGAAGAGGAGGAGCCTCTTCTTGATGCCAGAGCGCGCAGGTCCTCAAAGAGACATGAGTGGCTAATCAGGAGGAGGCTTCCTTGTGAGTAGTACTGCAGGTCTTGACCACACCCTGAGGGTATTTAAGGGTCTGTCACAAGGGGCTTCGTTGCAGAGAACAACCCCGTTCTGTGTTTCCAGCATCTTGATCTCGATTTGTGTCTTCAGCTTGGATTCTAAAAAGTGAACATTTTTCCTGTGCTAATTGGACTTGGGTTTCCACCAACTTATGTGAGTTGAGATAACATTATCTGCCTGCTTTCTGGGATTCTAGCCAACTACTGAGAAGGCCTTGTGTAAATAATTCATTAATACCTGGTATCCTTTTGAAAAGATTTAACTCTTGCTAAGACTATTGGAAGTAAAAGAGTATTGTTCCCAATTTGTTCCAGTGCATCTTATTTTGGGGGGCATACCCGTGGGGACAGAACAGTTTGTAATTCCATTTAACTTTATTCCTCCATTTTCTCCATATATCAAGCAGCCGCTTTCTAATTTCCGGTCCTTTTGTTTCCCTTTTAAAATTGGAACAGTTCTTTTTAATAGTTTATGTCAGCAATGTCACTCACCAGCCTCCGTTTTCTTCACACTCTCCAGCACATATTCTTGAATTTCTCTTCCCAGCTGACTTCAGTCTGCCAATTCCGATCCTTTCAGATGTAACTGCCGCTGCTAGAGATGACACTTTAAATGGGCATCTTCCATACGCCACCTGTCGAGGAGACTAAGCTGGCTCCCTGAGAAGTTTGCCACCCCCACAGTCTGCCAGCAGGCGCTCCTTTTCTTCACCACCCCTCCTGGTTGGTTCTGACCTGGTCCTGACCGGACCGGGTCCCCGGGCAACTCAGGTTCGGGGCTTTCCCATGGGACACAGGGAAACTCCGTGGCGCCACGGTGCTGGCCACACCTTTCTCCCTCTGCTGTATATCTATTGTCATCCAAAAGTGTCCTCGTCCAATATAACCAGACTCTTCCCCTGTTATTAACCTGTGATGCATCCCCTTTTGGAGTCAGCGCTGTTCTCAGCCATCAGCTGCCGGATGGGGCTGAGGTTCCCATTGCATTTTACTCTAAAACACTATCACCCCCAGAAAGGAACTATGGCTAGCTGGACAAGGAAGGTCTGGAAGTGGGAATTAAGCATTTCCATGATTACTTATATGAAAGGCATTTTGAACTAATTACAGATCACAAGCAACTTCTTGGCATTATTGCTAGGGATCGTCCAACTCTGACCTTTATGTCCCTTAGAATGACTAGATGGATAATTTTCTTGGCAGCAATTAACTATAGACTAATACACCGGCCGGGAAAGGACATAAGTCATGCAGACGCCCTCAGCCAGTGCCCTCTCCCAGACCTTGTTGAAGACCCAGCCCCCGTCGCAACCACCCTTCTCATTGAAGATTTTGAAGCCAGCCCAGTCACAGCAACCGAGATAGCAGGACAGACTGCAAAAGAGAAAACTTTGGCTAAAGTTTTGAACTGGGGGTGGAGGGAGGAGCAGTGGGGGAGGAATTCAAACCATTTATAACAAAGCAATATGAACCATTAGCCCAAAAGGGATGCTTACTATGAGGTTATCAAATGGTTGTGCCACACAATTTGAGAAAACAAATATTAGAAGCATTACATGTGGAGCATTCTGGTATTGTCTGAATGAATGCATTGGCCAGGAGCTATGTTTGGTGGCCAAACATGTATAGGGACATAACAATGGGTTGCACTTGTACACCATGCCAGGAATCCAAACCAGCACCACCCAGGGCACCCACAAGGGAATGGGAGAAACCAAAAGGGCCATGGTTGAGAATACACACCGATTTTGCAGAACCGGTCCAGGGTCAAACATTTTTAATTATTGTGGACGCCTACTCAAAATAGCTTGAGGTAATCCTAATGACAACTACAATGGCTGAAGCAACCATCAGCATGCTATGGAAACTTTTTGCCACCTATGGACTACCAGACATACTAGTATCCGACAATGGGGCACAATTCACAGCAAAACGTTTTGAATCATTTTTAGCAGAACAGGGAATACGACATGCCCCGATAGCACCTTTCCATCTGGCCAGTAATAGAGAAGCAAAACGAATGGTGAGGTCCACTAAAGAAGCTTTAGCTAGAATGGGCCCCAGAAACTGGCAAGCCAAAATAGACCAATTCCTGTTAGCTGGAAAGATTTGGAGAAGATATAGATCAACTCAGGGGCAGAATAGATAACTCTAGCCTAAGACAAACAGAAGATACTCTGCCCCAAACAGAGTCCAAAACACACTTAGAAACAAACAGTACTCCACCCGAACAGCATACAAACCATCCATAGACGCCGACCTATCATCTAACAAACAACAGACCTTACTCTCAAACCCAAAGGGAATACACACACCTGAAGGCCCACGCATCCAGCGAGGATCTCTTTGAGAGTCTGCCCGGGCGGAGTCAGCCACACCCCAGGAGAAGTTCCAGACGGTTCCATCTGCTGACTCTGGAGCGGCAGCAGATCTAACTACAGGCCGCCGCCACTGGGTTGAATGAACTGCAGGTCAGGTCGCACCCACCAATGCCCCGCCTACCTGTGTGACTACATCCTGTAGATGAAATCTATTTGGTAGTTACCATTCCGGGAGGGAGGGGTGTTAAATACGTAAATAGGGAATGAAGCCGAAAGCACTTCTACTGAACCCGGTCTGGGTTAAGTAGAAGAATTAGCATGCCCGCCACTCATTGGTCTAGTCGAGCGGCGGGAAATTAAGACGATGTCAGTGGCTAGGCTGCCTGACAGAGCCCTTTAAAAGAGAGTGCTGTCGGCCAGCCGGCAGAGATGTATTGCCTATACTTGCAATAAAGAGCTGAAGTCATTATGCTGGAGTCCTGCCTCTTCATCCAAACCTCCAACTTAACACCCCTCACTTGATAGCCTGAAATGCATTGGCCTGTAGTGTGCAGTGATTTATGCTGGCAAGTAATTAGGAAAGTTATTTGCCAATTTGGAGAAATGCAGCTCTAAAATGAATCAGAATCATAGCGGCCTGGAAGGGATCTTGGAGGTTTTTAGTCCAACTCATTGTTTAAGGAATCCTTAAACCATCCAGACAAATGGATGTCCAATTGAATGAATGAATGAAATCTAGCTTTGTGCAGTTGGATTCCAAATGAGGTTTATTCATTTCTAGCCATTATCACAACAGACTTTTTTTTGAGCCAGATTCTTGGTATAAATTGGAAGCTCCATTGATACATTCCTTTTCCATCTAATTATATAATCAGTTTTAAAGCCACCAACTTAGGTAGTGATCATTCTTTCCTCTAACGTATGAATCAGATTTTAAGCAGATAATAAATACTTGTCGATAAAGTTTGTCCACGTTTGTCCACGTCTCATGACCTACATCTGCAGTACATCTGCAGTGACATCTATGAATGTCAAATTTTAAAACTTTAATTAAGAAATGAATCAGATGAAATCATTTCAAGGTTTTCCCTTCAAGATTTTAATCTGTTTACATTATCCATTGCTTTAGATAATAGTACTACTATTTTCCTTTGCCAATTTAAATGCTATCAGTTTGGGTAAATAAAAATGGTTTGATTGTGAATTTCTATGATTTTTTTCTCCTATTTTTCAACACATCTGCTTTATATAATAATAAGGTTAGAAATATGAGCAATTTTGGGATAATTTAAGATGTTTTTGTGTCTTTTCATGCTCTAATTATTACATAATATAATGTAATATACATAATATTTGAGATATAGTTATTTAAGCAGCATAACAATATTTTGAAACTGACATTTTTTTCAGCAATCGTAATGTTTACTTTTATATTTTATCATCATGCTCTGTTTAATGTTCTACAAATCATTTGGTTGCATGACATTCTATGTACATGCTTTGTGCTGTTATCTAAAATGTCATCTGTCTTCAATTTTGTCATTATTCAGAGTAAGTTTTAAAAGACTGGTGTTTCTTACTATTTTACAGTTAAAACTGATTAAATAAAATACAATGTACAAGTGCAGATTTATGTTGGTATTAGACATGGTGGCTGATTTGTTTGATCTTGGGATAAAAATGGAAGGTTGAATGTAGTGACATCATGGAGCCTATTTAATTTAAGTTACAATTGTTTAAATCACATGGGTTCATCAAGGTAAGTACATACTACTTACTAGAGAAGACATCCATACTGAAGACAAAAACTATTTGCCTTTTAGGTCTGTACTGATTTCATTGCTACCCAAATGGGATTAGCCTAACAGTCTCGATCCCTGACACCTTTGTCTCCTTTCATATGTTCACAAAGAACTGTTAGTTCACAAATTGTTCTGTTAGCTAGTTGATCAATTAAACATTGCGCTGATTTTTCTGTGATATCAAAGTTCAGTCATGTTTGCCAAGTATACCTGATGTTTTAACTTCCTGTTAAATCAGTTCTGATTTAACCATGCAGGCATGGGGAGTATACTCAGTTATGATCATAAATGAGCCAAGAATTATGGTGGTAAGTCGTTACGATCATACGTCAAGGCATTATGTGTCAACCCAGTTTTTTAAAGATTAGTTTTTTGAGGTTCAGTAAACACCACAGACATTAAGCAATTACCATTTTTTGTCTGAAACCTGAAGTAAACATCAAGTAAAAAAAGCACACTGTAAAGGTGAGTTACTCGCCAAGTGCCTAAAATGTAATCATATGACTGCAGGGGGGGGGGTGCAGCTGTAACTTTGAAAACAGGTTGTAAATAGCTCTGGAGAGATCCATTGTAACTTTGGATAATCATTAAGATTCATAAATCGAGGGCTACCTGAACATCGACAGAGCCCCCTTTGTACACTGAAAGCCATGGCAATAGGTCCCAAAAATTTTGCAGTGTTTTCACCAAATTAGTTTGAATGCGGCATAGGGAAATAATGATGAAAGAGTAATTATTAACTATATGTAATTTCTATTGACTTATCTATTAAATTTCTAGCTTTACATCCTGCGTTTCCTTCAAGAACTAGAGGGGGTATATACCATGCTTTTCCTTACAATGCCCCAATGGGATAGCCTAGCTTGAGAGAGAGAGTGATTGGTCAAAAATCACTCAGAGATTGAAGATGGACTTTAAACTGGATCTCACTGGAGCCATCGGTTCAAGCACTACACTGTGTTGGCTGTCAGATGTGTTAAATGTAAATCAGATCAAGTTAATATTTATCTAGACAGCCACTTTAGAGTATGGCCTCTGGCTAGTAGTCCAAGGCCAGAGAACTGTGATTCTTGTGGCATTCAAATGTGACTGGCCTGTTCTGGTGATCCCCATCTCTCTCTCTCCTGACCTGTTTTATTTTCTGCAGGAGCCTCTGAGTGATCCTTTTTGTTATATATGTATGTACGCAGAAACTCCTGTGTAAGATTGCTGTTTGCTGTAAAAGGTGAAGCAAATGGCATTGTTATTTTATCTTTTTCTATGACTGATATAAAGTATTGCGCTACGTCTTCTTGGAAAAGCAAGGCAGATTGGTTTATATTAAATGGTTGCAAATCTAATGTGCTTTGATAACATGTATGTATGTATCACTTTCTAAGCACCCACCTCGCCTGTTAGGTGATAATAGAGCTGATAGAATTCCAGGTTTGACCCAAGTGTTCACCTGAGGCTGGTCACAACCTCGGATGGGTATGTGGCTGAGTATTAATGAGATTGCCCCTCTGCATCCTCTTTCCTGTGCCAATCACAGGATGTTCTGTGGGTGTTCTAGGAAATGAAGCACATGAACAGAGGCCAGGAGCATGCATAAGTAGATAGGCAATAACTTTTACAAAGTTAAAAAATAAACATGAAAAATATAGAAGAAAGGAAAAAAAATTAAAATTACTGAAAGCAAGGAAAAAAAGGGAAAAAGATATTTAAAGTTACTTCCAATCTTCATTACAGCAGTTATACTGTAAATATATGTAATGCCATTTCTCCACTTCATAATTACAAAACATTGTTTCCAGGGGCGGGTTCCTAATTTTTTTACTACCATCTGTGGGCATGGCTTATTTTGTGGGTGTGGCTTGCCAGCCATGTGACCATGTGGGCGTGGGCCTTGGGAGCTGGGCAGCGGCCGGAGAAGCAGGGGGGCATTGCCCACCCGCAATGCAGCCCCCCGCAGCGGGAGCAGCAAGACCGCGGTGGCGGTTCTTCTAGGAGGTCCGTCCGGCCTGAATGCTTCTCCCCATTCGATGATCCTAGGCTCCTGCCGCCCGTTCCCCCTCTCCTCAGCAGCTCGAGAAGCCTCGAATGTGCGAAAATGCCTGGGATCATCACCGCGCATTCGTGGCTTTTCGGACTGCTGAAGGGAGCGGAACTGAGATAGGTCCTGCCGCCCATCCCCCCTCCCCTCAGCAGCTCGAGAAGCCTTGAACGTGCAAAAATGCCTAGGATCATCACCGCGCGTTTGTGGCTTCTCGGACTGCTGAAGGGAGAGGAATGGAGATAGCTCCTGCCGCCCGTTCTTTCAGCGCCTCACGTGCTCCCTCAGCCATCCTCCCCTGCTTGGACTCACTGTAGGGTAGAAAGGCAACTCATGCGCAGTGCCGGAAGCTCGGCTTCTGGGCATGCGCAGAAGAAAAAAAAATTTTTAAATTAAATTTTTTTTTAAAAAAATGGCGGCGCCCAGGCACCAGCAACCGACCGCACCGGTACTGTGACGTCACCAGCGGGCCGCTACCGGTGCTATAGAGTGGACCGCACTGGTAGGAACCCACCACTGATTGTTTCCCTCTGCCCCTTTACGGTCCTTTTTATTTGGAAAATCCAGAAATCATTTTTTCACTTTATTAATTTTCAGCAAAAAGTCCACAAAGATTTTCCAGTCGTTTATAAAACTAGTTATTGTTCTTTCTCTTTCTCTGCATCTGGAGGATCATTCAAGGAAGATAAAAAGTAGATCATACCAAGCATACACTGAGTGCACAATTATTGGGCAGGTGAGTGTTTTGACCATATCATTTTTATACATATTTCCACCTCCAAGCTGTATAAGCGTGAATGCTTAATGGATATAAGCACGTCAGTGATGCGTATTTGTGTAATGAGGGAGAGTGCAGCCCAAGGAGATCACCCTATATCAGTGATGGCGAACCTTTTTTCCCTCGGGTGCCGAAAGTGCGTGCATGCATGCTATCACACACGTACGAGTGCCCACACCCACAATTCAATTCCTGGGGAGGATGAAAATGGCCTCCCCCGGCCCCATCAGAGGCCCTCTGGAGGCCGGAAACGGCCTGTTTCCCGACTTCCAGTGGGCCTGGTAGGCCCGTTTTTCTCCCTCCCCAGGCTCCAGAGGCTTCCCTGGAGCCTGGGGAGGGTGAAAACGCCCCCCACCAGCCCTCGGGAAACCTAAAATGCCCTCCCAGAGCCTCCGCACGAGCCGAAAAACAGCTGGCCGGCGCGCACATACGTGCTGGAGCTGAGCTAGGGCAACAGCTTGCGTGCCGGCAGATATGGCTCCGCGTGCCACCTGTGGCACGCGTGCCATAGGTTCGCCACCACTGCCCTATATCAGGGTGTGCATAATCATTAGGCAGCTAATTCTCCTCAGGCAAAAATGGGCCAAAAAAGAGATTTTTGACTGAAAAGTCAAAAATTGTAAAAAAGTTCTTTCAGATGGATGCAGCACTCTTTAAATGGCTAAGATATTGGGGTGTGATCACAGAATCATCAAAAATTTTGTTGCAAACAGTCAGCAAGAAATGTGGCGGGGGGGAAGGCACACATTAACTGCCAAAGATTTGAGAAGAATCAAACGTGAAGCTATTAGGAACCATTATCCTCCAGTGATGTTTTATTCCAGAACTCCAATCTATCTGGAGTGCCGAGAAGTATAAGGTGTTCAGTGCTTAGAGACATGGCCATTGTAAGGAAGATTGGAACCCAACCACCAGTGAACAAGACACATAAATTGAAACGGCAAGACTGGGCCAAGAAATATCTGACAACAGATTTTTCAAAGGTTTTATGGACTGATGAGATGAGAATGACTCTTGACGGACAAGATGGATGGGCCCGTGGCTGGATCAATAACGGGCACAGAGCACCTCGATTCAGACACCAGCAAGGTGGAGGTGGGGTACTGGTATTATTAAAGATGAGCTAGTTGGATCTTTTGGGGTTGAAGATGGACTCAAAATTAACTCCTAAACCTATTGCCAGTTTTTAGAAGACACTTTCTTCAAGCAGTGGTACAAGAAAAAGTCTGCATCTTTCAAGAAGACCATGATTTTTATGCAGGATAATGCTCCATCGCAGGCATCTAAGTACCCCACTGAGTTGCTAGCCAGTAAAGGCCTTAAAGATGAAAGAATAATGACATGGCCTCCTTCCTCACTTGACCTAAACCCTATTGAAAACTTGAGGGTCCTTCTTAAACAGGAGATTTATGGTGAAGGAAAACAGTACATCTCTCTGAACAGTGTCTGGGAGGCTATGGTTGCTGTTGCACAAAAAGTTGATTGTCAACAGATCAAGAAACTGACAGACTCCATGAATGGGAGCTTATGACTGCTATTAAAAAGAAAGGTGGCTATATTGGTCTCTGTTTTTTTAAAATGTCAGAAATGTTTATTTGTACATTTTGAATTGTTTGTTGATTCTCACTTTAACAGATCAAATAAATGAGTGAGATGGGCAATGTTCTTTTTATTTTATTTTTTGCAGCTAAATATGCTCCAGGTTAACATTTTTTTCAACCTGAGCCACTTTATTTATTTATTTTTAATTTTTTTTAATTAAATGCACATATAACATAAACACATACAGAACAGACAAACCAATAGGGGAACAATTTCCCCATATTTACAATAATCTTGTGCATCGACAAATATCCACAATTATATTATCCCATATATATATATATATATATATATATATATATATATATATATATATATATATATATATATATATATATATATATATATATATATATATATATATATATATATATATATATATATATATATATATATATATATATATATATATATATATATATATTTCTGAGGTTTTCGCGGGTGTTTGTATGTAGGTCTTTGGGTATTCGGGTTTTCTCCCGCGTGAAATTGGAAGTGTCTTTGCGACGTTTCGATGAAGTCTCATTCATCATCTTCAGGCTGGTGTCTTCTGCTTCCTGCTTCTAGGAGCAATGTGAGATTGCTGCTGTTTCTTCCTTTTAACTGCCAGTGGAGGTTTGAACTGATAGGATGGGAGCTTGGCTGTGTTCTGATTGGTTGGAGGTGTGTTCTGATTGGTTGAGGGCTTGGCTGTGCTCTGATTGGCTGGGGGGTTAGCTGTGCTCTGATTGGCTGGGGGTGTTCTTAGGTTAGTCTGACTTGCAGGGGCATTTGAGCTGGTGAGCTGCATTGCTGCTGTTTGGCTTCTGGTTCGTGGCCATGCCACATCTTCATGGAGGGTGTCAGTTTGCTTCATGTATGGATTGAAGGGGTTTAAAGTGGCTAATGATGCAGCTGTAGTATGGCTTCTGGTTTGTGGTCGTGCCTCATTGGTGTGGGTTTGGGTTTGCTTATTGCGTGGATGTGTGGTGGTGACATCCTGTGTGGTTTTCGTGAGTGTGGGTTTGGTGTCATTCTTTGTGTTAGGGACTCATTTGTCAATAAGGGCAGGTTTCCAAATGGCTGGTAGGCGGGAGGTGTCATCTCGTTTATTCATGCTGTGTGGGCGTTTTTCTATCTCGATGGCTTCTCTGATTATTCTGTTGTTAAAGTGTTCAGTTTTGGCGATAGTTCTGGTCTTTTTAAAGTCGATTTCATGTCCTGTGGCTTTAAGATGTTGGACCAGGGAAGAAGTTGGTTCCTCTTTTTTGACTGTGTTCTTGTGTTCTTCAATGCGTGCACTTATTCTTCTGTTGGTTTGTCCAATGTATGTGGTGGGGCAGGCGGTGCATGGAATTTCATATACTCCTTGATTTTTTAACTCAATTTTGTCTTTGGGGTTTCTTAGGATGGTGGATATTTTTCAGTTTGTGCAGAATGCTGTCTTGATGTTGTGTTTGTGGAGGATCTTGCTGATTCTGTCTGTGGTGCCTTTTATGTATGGGAGGAGGGCTTTGCCGTTTTCTTGTTCTCTGTCTTGGATTTTAGTGGGGGTTTCTTTTTGGATTAGGTTGGTGATCTTATTTCTTTGGAATCCATTGGATGCTAGTACGTTAGTGAGAGTATTTAGTTCGGTTTTTAGGTGTTGTTCGTCAGCTAGGCGTTTTGTTCTGGAGATGAGTGTCTTGGCTACGGAGTTGATCTGTGCTGGGTGGTGGTGTGAGAGTGGGTGCAGATAGCGGTTAGTGTGGGTTTTCTTCTGGTAGATGGTGTGTCCTCCGTAGCCAAGACACTCATCTCCAGAACAAAACGCCTAGCTGACAAACAACACCTAAAAACCGAACTAAATAATTTTGGAAGTAGCAGAGATGTGCAAGTTAACGATGGAAATTCAGGACAAAGAAGAGACAGATTTTTATAAAACCTGGGATAGATGGTATAATTGACTTGGACAAAAAAAAATACAGAAATCTATTATAGTATAACTTCTTGCAATGATATAACAAACTGTAGTTTATTTCATATATTATGATACTTTACCTCACTTTCTGACTGAGGTAATGTTTGCAAACAGTAGAATGAATTGGGTAAATTAGCTGTAGAAATATTTATAATGTATAAATACAGATATAATATATAATCGAGTGTATAAAGATTAGTAGTAATAGCTAATAGGCTGTCAAAGAAGCATGATTTCACTTTTATGGTTTGTATTAGTCGGCGTTATGTTTGTAGTTGACTGCGTATGTTATTTGCTTACTGTAGTGTTCTACAGTTTTTGTATTTGTTTTTTTTTCTGTTGTGTTTACTTTTGTTGTTCTGTGTATTTAATTGTTATGTTTTTAAAGGAAAACTCAATAAATATTATTTAAAAAAAAAAACCATGATCTAATTTTGTTCCAATACTTTTTTGCATTTAAACAGGTCCACCATAGATGATAGAATGTTCTATATCCCTTCTTGCACTTCCAGCATAATGGCGATGTGTTTGGGAACATCTTGGCAATTCTTACAAGGGGTAAATGTAAAACATCTTGTACTGGTTTTCCTTGTACGCCACCAACATTATTAATTTCCAATTAGTTTTCCAAATTTTTTCCCATTTTTCCAAATCTATAGTATGTCTAAAAGAATTTGCCCATCGTATCATTGTGTCCTTAACCACCTCCTCTTCCATTTTATATCTTATTAGAAATTTATAGATTTTACCAATCATTTTTTCATCAGTACCAAATAATATCTTATCAAGGTCATTAGGTGTTTTTTTTTTGAAATTCCTAGGTTTTAGTATCGCTATGATATTTGGCTTGGACTTGTTCATTTTTCATTTAGTTGCATAATAATTCTGCACACTAATAGTTGCCCAATAATTGTACACACATAGATATTCTCCTAAGAAAGCCAAAACCTCACTTTTTAAATATATTCATGTTTGAGGTTTATTAACATTTTGATTGACCGAGAGCATTGTAGTTTTTCAATAAAAATTAATCCTCCAAAATACATTTTTCCTAATAATTGTGCACACAGTGTATGTAAGAACCCATTTCAGAGATAACATCATGTTGATAAGGGTAGCAAAACATTTCTCTGAATTTATTGTGCTGGCAGCTGCAGAGCAGCTGTTTTGGGACAATCTGGTCCTTACGTAGGGCTTGTCAATTTTTTCAACTTTCAATTTTCAAACATTAGGGGTACTCAAAAGTTGTGACATGCCTTGGGGATTCTAAAGATATTTTGGTTACTTTAATATAATTTAGATGTGCTTGGTAAATAACTACATAAATATCATAACTTTTTAACATTTGTTACATTTAACAGGTTCAGCTGTCTTTCTCTTTTTGTTTAACATTATTTTGTCTGAGAGTGTTAATACTGCTGGTCTCATTTCCTGTGAGTGTGATAACTGATCAGTAACGGCTTCTTTAAAAAAAGAACAAAACTGGAAACATTCACTCATATGAGCAAACAAATTAGGACTGGCAAAGGCTTGTTGCCGTCTGAACTCCCAACACTGCGAGACATTCTCAGATATGGCCTACTGTTAAGAGAACAAAGCAGTGATGATGCTAGAAACTACCCCACAGCTTGTCTTGCAAGAGACATATATCCAAAAGTTCTTGAAAAGTGGGAACGAGCAAAGAGTTCTTTTGTGACCCCTGTTGTAATTCACAAGTTACAATTTTGAACAAGATTTAAGAGAGCTGGGATCAAGCCAAAAACATATATCTTGGTAGATGAAAGCTAGATATCAAAGAGACTTACACTGTGAAACTTGACAAGCTGTTTGACATCCTCAACTACAAGTGTCAAATTGTTCTGTGTGCCAAATTTGGCTGCCCTGCTGGCTGCAAAAAGGAAGTTCACATTAACTGTACCTGTCGTAAGGACAGAAAGATACCAATGAAGGAACTTGCTTTCATTAAAGGTCAGAGAGACTGGTTCTTTTGGATCACACCAGATTGGTTTGCCAGATGTGCCTGAGCAGAAACAACTATTCAAAAGGCAAAAGCATCAAGACGATGACAGACAAAGGCTCGCTAAATATAAGCAGAGAAGTATTCCAACATTTTGATACTGACAAATGAAGTAAGTATCTCTTATGATGAAAATGAAGGACAGACAACTGATGAAGATGAAGAGGAATGTGATTGAAGTTATAAAGAGGCCTTAGACCAAACATACGTGTTCTCTACTTCAAAAGAAAAGACAGAATACGATAGATTAGAAATAACAAATGTTGCTATGCAGAGCATAAGATACGGTGTTGGTCTATGTGCCACTGCCATTACCACAGCTGCCTTCATAGATGCTGGCTTGATCACCAAAGAAAAGAGACTTGTAGTTGACCACAATAAAGTCAAAAGGGAAAAAAATAATGAAGTCCCTAGATCAATAATTTGATGAGCTCTGTAAGAAGGGCAAAATAGAATGCATCTTCTTCGACGGCCATATTGTAACATAATGTATTTACTCAATAAACATATGGGTAGCCATTTTCTGTTACTTAGACAATGACATTTCATGGATATAATAGAGTCAAGAATTGAATCAGTTTAAGAAATCCAGTGGAAGTATATTATCTTTGAGTAATACTCTATTAGACTGGTTTACAAACAGTTGAATGTATAGTTTATCAGAATCAGATCTATGTAAGACAGTTCCGTTGGATGTTGATAAAAAAGCTAGTGTCTATTTGGCAATCTCCCAGTGACAGATTCCATCAGAACAGATGCAAGACCAAGAGATAAACAGTGGCCTCTATTACAATTCTCCAAAGTTACATTGATATGTTATGCTTCCTTATGCATTTCAGAGTCATGCCAATTTTTCATGTAAAACATTTTGGTGCATGGCTGGAACTAAAACTGCAACAGTTATTAGCGAATACATTTTTTTAATCTTGTAGTGATGATAAATAGGTTACGCTTTCCAAATGTGAACAGCTAGGAAATTCAGTATCAGTTCAATTACTTATACAATATATAAGAAGAGTTAGGTTAAATACAGTAAGATAAAGTTACAAGACTAAATGTAAGAGGAAAAAAAGAAAAAAAACCATATAATAAATAAAATAATATAATGCTTTAGCGCTTTATGCAGTAATAAATTCTACATAGTACAGTCAAAAATCAGTCCACTACAGTCCACACTACAGCGATTTCCTTTGGGCAGCAGTACTCCCATTGCAGCGGCAACTAGGCCTGTGGAGGCCTCTTAGAACTATCTGCCAGACAATCTCCCCCCTTCAAGCGCAGTGACGCTTTTATACAAAAATTACCATCAGTGTTGCAGCCGTTGCAGCCGCGAGGCCTTTTTTGGCTGACGCAGCCGCAGCTTCCTGTTTGGCCCTCTGGATGAATTTTCACTCAGACAGACTGTTTTATGTTGCCAACGAGGTGCCAAAGGAGAAGAGGAGTTTATCATTAAGACCACAATTTCTATTTGCATTGGGAATTCTGCTGGGGGGTCGAAGAAGCAGACTCCCGGGGGACTTACTGAATCTGAACCTCATCAGCGTAAATTTTATAAGGGAGAGTAGAGGACACTTAATAACCAATCTGGATATTGCCTAGGTCCATTATGGATCCTGGAAATACAAAACAAAAGACAATCATCAAAGACTAAGAATTAAGCTATACCGGGCCTGGAGGTTGCCCACACGTGCTCCCTATTGACTCTAATATCAGCGATAATTAGCTTTTTAATTTTACCCCGGAAGTGGTGTGCTTGCTTGTCATGGTTTGGGTTATGAATGCGTTATGATTGGGGGAGAGGAAGGTGTTGGTTGAGTGAGATTACTGAGGTTGAGTTTGGTAGAATGAGTGAGTCAGGGACTAGGATTCTGCCCCCCTCTGCTGAGTGTGGAAACAGAAGCGGAGGGGGGGTTTGAGTCCGACCCCTGGCTTGGTGTGAATGGAATGCATTGCCTGCCGGGAGAGAGGGGGCCGCCAGTGGGGGTGGAGAGGGGATCTCTGGTTGGGTGGAGAGTGGGAGTATTACGGTCATTACAGGGAGAAGTAGGTATGGCGGGAGCAGAGGGGTAGGCCGCTCTCAGGGAATGAGAACTCGCTGTCTCCAAGCGATTTTTTGTTCTGGCCCCTCTGCTTTGGTTCCACCTTGCTCAGCCCGAGTATCTGGTAATTGGGGAATTCAGGGCCCTGGGCTCAAGCTGCTGCTGTTGAATGCCAGGTCAATTACCAACAAAGCACCCCTCGTGCAGGACTTAATCCTTGACGAGGGGGCGGACCTGGCGTGTGTAACCGAGACCTGGCTGAGCCAAGAGGGGGGTGTTCCCCTCTCTGAGATGTGCCCGGACGGATTCTTGGTTCTGCATCAGCTGCAACCCCAGGGAAGGGGTGGAGGAGTGGCTATTATAGCTCGCCAGAATCTGTGTCCTTGTAGTAGCCCTGCCCCGGAGATTGTTGGGTGTGAGATGCTCCTTCTGAAGTTGGACTTAGGGGTTCAGGTAGGCCTTCTGCTAACATATCTGCCTCCTAGTTGCGTTGCAAAGGCCCTGCCTGTGCTGCTCGAGACGATAGCGGAGCTGGCAATCGAGTTCCCCAGGCTTATGGTGCTGGGGGACTTCAATCTGCCATCGCCCGGTGAAACCTCGGATGCAGTCCAGGAGTTCATGGCTTCCATGACAACCATGGACCTGACCCAAGTAGTTCAGGGTCCAACTCATGAGGGAGGTCACACGCTTGACCTTGGGTTTCTCTCGGGGCAGTGGAGAGATTATCTGAGGCTGAGGGGTTTAGTCATATCACCCTTGTCATGGTCAGATCATTTCCTTCTGAGGATTTCATGGCACCACTCCTCCACCGCAAGGAGGTGGGACCAATTAAGTGGTTCCACCCCAGGCGCCTAATGGAACCCGAAGGATTCCAGAGGGAACTTGGGGAGATACCTGAATCCTTGGTACACAATTCATCTGAGTCTCTGGTGGCTGCCTGGAACAGGGCAGCATCAGGGGCGTTAGATCGAATTGTGCCTTTGCGGCCTCTCCGTGGAAGCAGATCCAGGAGGGCTCCTTGGTTTATTGAGGAGCTCCAGGAGATGAAACACCACAAGAGATGCCTAGAGCGACAGTGGAGAACAAATAAAGCTGAATCTGACCGAACACTATTAAGAACTTTTATTAAGTCTTATTTAGTGGCGATATGGGCGGCAAAATGTTCTCATTTTTCCGCTGTTATTGCATCTGCTGATTCATGCCCAGCCTCCCTGTTTAAAGTGACTCACTCCCTTCTGGCTAAGGGGGGAGTTGAGGATCCCTTACAGGGCAGAGCTGAGGAATTTGCTCAGTTTCTGGCAGATAAAGTCACACAGATTCGGACAGACCTCGACTCCGGTTGGACAGGGCAAGCCGAGGCAACAGGGGCGAGTCTGAGTCCTGTTATATGGGATGAATTTGAGCCTATCATTCCTAATGATGTGGACAAGGCCATATGAGCGATGAGTGCCTCCACTTGTTTACTGGACCCGTGCCCCTCCTGGCTGGTTTCTGCCAGCAGGGAGGTGTCACACGGCTGGCTCCAGGCAGTTGTGATCACTTCTTTGAGAGAGGGATCCATCCCGCAGCCCTTAAAAGCTGCGGTGGTGAGACCCCTCCTCAAGAAGCCTTCCCTGAACCCAGCGGATTTAAAGAACTTCCATCCAGTCTCCAACCTTCCCTTCATGGGTAAGATTGTTGAGAAAGTGGTGTCGCTCCAACTCCTGCAGTTATTGGAGGACACTGATTATCTAGATCCCTTTCAATCGGGTTCCAGGCGCGGCTACAGCACGGAAACTGCTTTGGTCACCCTGATGGATGATCTCTGGCAAGCCCGGGATGGAGGTCATTCCTCCATCCTGGTGCTACTTGACCTCTCAGTGGCTTTCGATACCATTGACCATGGTATCCTTCTGCGCCAATTCGGCGAGATGGGAGTGGGAGGCACCGTTTTATGGTGGTTCTCCTCCTACCTCTCTGATAGGACACAGTCAGTGTTGACAGGAAGGCAGAGGTCGGCTCCTAGGCCCCTGATCTGCGGGGTGCCTCAGGGCTCGGTCCTCTCGCCTATCCTGTTTAACATTTACATGAAACCGCTAGGTGAGATCACCCGACGATACGGGGTGAGGTATCAGCAATATGCTGATGATACCCAGTTGTACATCTCCACCCCGTCTCAGTTCAGGGAAGCAGTCGATGTAATGTGCCATTGCCTGGATGATGTTAGGGTCTGGATGGGAATGAATAGGCTCAACTCAAGCTCAATCCTGACAAGACTGAATGGCTGTGGATATTGCCCCCCAGGGATTATGTCGATTTCCCCTCCTTGATTCTTGGGGAAGAAAAACTGACTCCCTTGGAACAGGCTCGCAAATTGGGTGTTCTCCTAGATCCACAGCTAAAATTGGAGCAACATCTGTCAGCTGTGGCTAGGGGGACCTTTGCACAGGTTCATCTTGTGCACCAATTACGACCCTACTTGGAGAGGGAGGCTTTACTCACAGTCACTCATGCCCTTGTCACCTCATGGCTGGACTACTGTAACATGCTCTACATGGGGCTACCCTCAAAAAGTATCCGGAGACTGCAACTGGTGCAAAATGCAGCTGCGCGAGCTGTGGTGGGTGTTCCAAGATACACCCACATAACACCTATTCTCCGCCAGCTGCATTGGTTGCCCATTAGTCTCTGGACGCAATTTAAGGTGTTGGTTTTGACCTTTAAAGTCCTACATGGCTCAGGGCCAGGTTACCTTTGGGACCGCATCCTACCACATACCTCCCTAAGGCCAGTTAGGTCCCACAGAGTTGGTCTCCTCCAGGTTCCATCACCAAACAATGTTGGTTGGTGGGACCGCGGGGGAGAGCCTTCTCTGTGGGAGGCCCATCTCTCTGGAACCAACTCCCACCAGAGATCTGAACTATCCCCACTCTACTGGCCTTCCGCAAAGCCGTAAAGACATGGCTCTTCTGGCAGGCGGGGTGAAGAAGATCGAATTCCCCCATGGATGAATGGTTTTTTTTAAATTATGTAATTTTTAAATTGTTTCTTATATATTTGTATTTGTTCTTATTTTTGCTGTACGCCTACTGGATTGGGCAGCCTATAAGAACTTTTAATTAAATTAAATTAACAAATAAGACCCTATCCTGAGCATGTTAACTGGAAGTGAGCAGCTAAAGACTATCTCTGAATAGATCTGAATGTTTTCATCTGCCAAACAGCAAGAATATTTCTCAAAGCAGCCTGAAGATCATCTTATGGCTCATCCCTTATTTAGTAAACATTTATCAAGTGCTTTTGGACTACATTAAGAATCTATAAGGAATCAAAGCACATCAAATATGACAGATTTCACATGGACCTTCCAGAATAGTAAGGTCAGCACAAAACCAGCCCCTTCCCAAAATAGTTCTTACCCGAAAGAGCTCTTAGTAGCCAAGAGCCACAAAGTAGCCTATACAGGCAGTCCTCAACTTACAAAGTTGTTGTAACTTTGTTAGTTTGTTTAATGACCATTTAAACTTACAACATCATTGAAAAAAATGATTTATGACCATTTTTCACACTTACAACCATTGCAGTATCCTCATGGTCATATGATCAAAATTTAGATGCTTGGCAGTTGGCTCATATTTTTGATGGCTGCACTGTCCCAGAGACATGTTATCACTTTTTGCGACCTTCTGACAAGCAAAGTCTATAGGGAAGCCAGATTCACTTAACAATCGTGTAATTAACAGCAGCAGTAATTCACCTAACAACTGTGGCAAGAAAGTCGTAAAATGGGAGCAAAACTCACTTAACAAACAAGAAATGTTGTGCTCAATTGTGGTCATAAGTCAAAGACTATCTGTATGTGGTTGTGTTAAGAGTTTTCAACAATCCAACCAGCACACAAATAAACAATTCAGCAGTATTCATTTATATAAGAAACTTCTTTATATACAATACCATACAGCAGAAGCCAGAACCAGAACCAGAAGCCAGAAGTACAGAATCTATATAATCACAGAAGCTATAGACTCACAGAAGCACTCATATATATATATATATATATATATATATATATATATATATATATATATATATATATATATATATATATATATATATATATATATATATATATATATATATATATATATATATATATATATATATATATATATATATATATATATATATATATATATATATATATATATATATACACATACATCAGTGAACCTAAACCATGCCCAGGTTCTGAGCCATCTGGGTCACCAAACAGTCCCCACTGGCTGACCTGTTACGATGTCTATTCCAGTTCATGAATTCATCTTATACACTGACATGTCAGGGGTGGATTCTAACTTACCTCGCTGCCGGTTCGCTTCCTCCCACACCATGTGGGCATCAGAGGTGGGTTCCTGCCGGTGCAGTTAATAGCTGTTGTTCGTCGCAGAGCCGAAGACGCTGCTGCTGTTCACGGCACGGGGGCTTTCCCGAGGCGCTGCCACCGCCTGCATAGATGCCGCCAATTGCGTTCTTTAGCCCTCTGCGCATGCGCAAAGCGTTCTGCATGCGCAGAGGGCAAAAGAACGCAAATGGCGGCATCCATGCGGGCAGGGAAAGCGCCCGGGGAAAGCTCCCGCGCCGCGAACGGCAGCAGCGTCTTCGGCTCTGTGCCGAACAACAGCTATTAACCGCACCGGCAAAAACAGGCAGGAACCCACCTCTGGTGGGCATGCCTCGTGGGCGCGGGCATGCACAGTGCCCCAAAATTAAAAAAAAGTCTGAAAAAAAGCCAAAAACAAGATGGTAATGCATGCACAGTGCCGGAAACTCAGCTTCTGCACATGTGCAGAAGAAAAAAAACCCAGAAAAAAATTCCAAAAACATTTTTTGCAAAAAAAAAATTAAAACAAATTCCCCCAAAAAAGATGGCGGCGTCCACGGACCTGCACCGACAAAACCGGTTCCGTGACATCACCAGCAGATTGCTACTGGTTCAGGCGAACCGGTCCGAACCGGTCCGAACCCACCTCTGTGACAGGTTGATATACCTGGACTGCAAAAATCCAGAGGGCTTCAACTCCTCTTTTGGCAGCAAAGAATATAGAACATTCTTAACTCTGTTGTGCCATACTGTGATTGTCTGGACTTCTGAAGCTCAGGTATGGCATTGCCTTATATCTATGAGGGAGGGACTCTATTTCTCCATTGTGAAAATTCTAAAGTCTGTGTCAATGTTTTTCAACATGGTTGCTGGGAGTTCTGGGAATTGAAGTCCACACATCTTAAAGTTACCAAGTTTGAAAACACTAATCTATATTCCTAAGAAGGCCCAAAGTTCAATCCCTATAATAGAAGTTACCAATGAGTCAGTGTTATTGCAACTACAGGTAATCCTCATTTAGCAACACTCTTGTTTAGCAACTGTTTTCAGTTAAAACAATGATGAAAAAGTAACTTTATGACCAATCTTCACATGTACAGCTTTTGTAGGTCTGCAAAGCAAAGCTTAAGTAAGAATGTTGGCCCAGTCCAAATGTTCACATAGCAACCATTTTACCATTTCACTAATGACCAAGTTGTTAGTTCCAATTGTGATCACTAAATAAGGACTATCTGTACTTTATAGATTATTTGATTACAAACAGATATTTTCAAACATCCAGCTATCAAGTTATGCCAAGTGCCTTAGGCACAATTGAATGACAGTCACTCCAAAACAAAAATTGGCTAAGACACCAATATTTTTTACAATTATATCATCTGTCATATTAATGTTTAGAAAGTATTTAAATCTTTAAGGGAACTATCTGGAAAATTAATACTTAGGCAAACTGATATTATTCCAGTATTCCCTTAATTTTTGAAAACTGAATATGGCATTTAATTGCATTAGATGAGTCTACAGTACAATTGCCAAACTATTATCACCATTAACCATTATTTATTTAATCTTAGTAAGGTTCTCAGATGTTCAATGAATGAATATGAATCTGTCTCAGAAATTTCAGACAATATTCAATAATAAAAAGCAGTCTGTGAGGCTTTACTGCTCGTGTCCCGAATATCTTCACGTTAACTAGCTACCATACGATGGAATCAATACATCCTACCTATAGTACTCAATACTGCATACTCAGTCTCACTGAGTTTATTGGGATCTACGCCTAAATAACTGGGGACACTTCAGTAGTTGGAAAACCTCCACTAGCTGTTTTTGAAGGGCATGGCTTCATGAGACATGAGACAGCTTTTATCTGATCTCCAGCTGCCATGGTAGCAGCCTAAATTCATCTTTAGCTGATATAGTTTTAACATAGTGCTTTCCATTTTCCTCTTGATAAAAATCTTGTTGTAGAATAATTTGTAGGTATGTCATTCACAGTCTTGATAATAAAGCATTTGGAGATTGGCTTTTATCAGCTCCTAGTGGCAGATTGAGATGTTCTTCAGTTTTCTTTCCAATCCAAGTGATAGACTGGTAGATCTGTCCATCAGTCTTCTGGAAGACTCATACATTTCTACACCTCAATTAAGGTTGATAGGCTGAGATAATGTCAGAAAGAACCCTTCAATACATCCCAGGAGTTCCTTAATCCCACACCCTCTTCTACCGCCCAACAACCTGTTCCCTGGGCTATGTTTGGACACAGATCTGCTGCTCTTCCATGATATATAAGGAAAGTTCCCTCCCATTTCCTCATCTTCAGAAATACCCCAAATGACAGATTAACAACGAGGAGCATCTCCACATTAGTAACCTGTGATGTAGGCAACTTTAAAAATAACAATAGCTTTTATCCTTTCCCATCTATAACTAGAGGGGATAGAAAGCCAGAGGATAGATAGATAGCTGCCATCTTTAAATTCACATTATAATGCGGCAAGAGAACTATTGTGAACTTTGTTAATGAAGCAAATGAATGAAGCTTAGTCAACAGAGTAGCACAAATTACGCTGCTATATTTTCCTGTTCTCAAGCCCTGGAGGAATGCAAATTAATGTAGTTATGAGGAACACTCTATGTATAGGATTTCAGTCTTCGCTATAAGTCTGCGGTTTATAATTAAACTATTTCAAACTATTTCACCAAAAGGTTTGAATTGGAAGTGGAGAACTTCTCTTCTTTTATGAGCCACTAATACAAAAAAAATTTTTTTTAAGTCACAGGGGGCTGCATACATTGAATATAGTGCTATGGAACTATCTTTCCATAGTTATAAAGATGGAATTACAAAAATGGAATCTAGATCAGTGTTTTTTAACCTCAGCAATTTTAAGATGTGCAGACTTCAGTTTCCAAAATTGGCCTCAACTCCAGAATTGGCATCTTAACATTGAGGTTAACAAACACTGACCTAGATCTCCGTTATAACGTTCCACCTATAGTTTCAGGATCTTCATCAAGCTGGAGGGGATGCAGCTGGTTCTTGAACTATGCAAACTGGCTGTCAGCCATCTGAAAAAGATACTTTCCAATCTCTCCTCAGGGGTTGATGGGGACAGCTGGCTTTCATTTTTGAAGAATTGCTCTCAGTTCCCCCAATTTGCGTTCCAACAAGAACCCCTCATGATAGGCTGCTATTGAGAATGATTGAAATTAATTCCAAATTCTCAAACATTTACATTCATACCTTTGAAGGATATCAATGACACAAACAGTTAAAGTGGAGCGAGCCTAATTCTAGAGATAAAAAAAAGAAGTCTGCCATTTTATATCACATCTGCATTGCTTCTTTGCTTGGACCAGACAAAAATACTATCTTTTCCATAAGTTCTGGGTAATCCTCTGAATTCTACACCTTTCTTATTGCTGTTCTATTTTTTATTTTTTTTATATTGCGTTAATTTGAATAACAAAAGAATAACAAAGTTTCAAAAGTGCCTCTATTCTATTTTCTTCCCAGACTAAACATACATCTTTCTACAATTCAATAGTACCCTTAAATATAGAAATAAAAAAATTGCTAGATATATTTTATGAATGCATACACATTCTTTCCTAGAGAAATTGATTTTAACAAAAAAAAGCAACTAAAAATAGTACATAGATAGGCTGGCATGCACTTTTCCAAAAGCAGCTGAATGGACACTAATGTGATTGAGCATGGGGATATTGTTACATAGGCAGACCAGAACAAATCAACAATGACTCTTAGAAAATAGCAGACCATACATAACACCTCAGCTGTTTCTATTACAGGCTACAAGTCTTTCACGGAACAGTGCAAAGCAAATTATTAAAATATAAAACTATGGGGAAAAATCAGGTATCTTGAAGTCCATGATATTGGGGGAGGGGGATAAAAAAGGAACTGTAGCTTATTAAGATCCCAAAAATTGAGAAGATGGAGCAATAGATGGTCTATATGGCTAGATTTAATAATATGTAAGAGCTATAATTAGCTTTATTGCTTTATATTAAAGTTTTATGGGTATATTTTTAGTTTCTACAAATGTCACTCATTTAATCACGATTCTGTAAATTATTTTCTGATTTCATTAGAGCTGTTATATTTTTGGCTATACTGTATTTCATCATATCTTTTATTGTTATACTTACCAATAATAAATAAATAAATAGAAAGGGTGTGACTGGGTGATGTGGTGGCCTAGAGGTGGAGCTCTTGCCTCACAATCAGGAGGCTGTGAGTTTGATCCCAGGCAGTGGCAGATATTTCTCTGGGCACAAAGAGAAAATATCTGCTGTGAATAGGTGTCAGGAAGGGCATCCAGCCAGTAAATGTTCAACTCCACCCTGATGCAAGCGATTATAGGGTCATTTAAAAAATGGGGAGGATGCGACTGTGGCTAATTAAAATTCTAGACAATTGCAAAAATGACCAATGGAACCAGCATAATAAAAGCAGATTTTTAAAAATCGGACAAAGCAGGATATTCATACATATGCTAACCCAATATGTTGTTCAATTTTGTTTTAACATTTATGAAATGTAGTCACTGTGATTCATAGATCATGATTTCTTAGCAGTCAGCAGCGTTTGGCTAATCTTGCCAGGGCTCCAAAGCTAAGTAAGATTAGGTCTTAGTATTACTACAGCATTGACAGCCACTCCCATTGATCTTCCTTTCTTCCTTCTTCCATCCCACCTCCATTTTCTCAAACAAAATTGAGACTTGCAAGATTGTGTTACTGTCTTTACAATAAAAGTAGTGTTAGGTCTCATGATTGGTGCTTCTTGTCTGGATTACCTTGAAGGAGTGACATCAATCTTGCAAGTCCCTAAATACATCTCTCCCCCCTCACCTTTACAGTCAAAGAAATTATAGAGAGTTCCTTTTGATATGTTTGCCATGTTCCCATTCCTTCTGCAGGCCAAACTTTCTCTTGTCTGACCATTGCCTAGTCCAGTGATGGCGAACCTATGGCACGGGTGCCACAGGTGGCACGTGGAGCCATATCTGCCAGCACGCGAGCCGTTGCCCTAGCTTAGCTCCAGTGCGCATGTGCGTGCTCACCAGCTGATTTTTGGCTCACGCGGAGGCTCTGGGAGGGCGATTTCGGCCTCCAGAGGGCCTCCAGGGTGGCGGGGGGAGTGTTTTCGTCCTCCCCAAGCTCCAAGAACGCCTCTGGAGCCTGGGGAGGTTGAAAAATAGGCCCACCGGGCCCACTGGAAGTCGGGAAACGGGGGAGTGGGGGGTCACATATGCATGTGCAGGGGGTGGGGCAAGTGAGGGGCTTTGAATTATGGGTGTGGGCACGCACGCGCGTGCAATAGCGTGCACGCGCACTATTTTGGCACCCGAGGAAAAAAAGGTTCGCCATCACTGGCCTAGTCTGTGGCAACTTCTCCTCCTGCTGTCTCTCAAAGATATTCTCAAAGACTCTTACAATAACAAATGACAACCACAATCTTGTCAAGAAATTTATATGGACATGTTGTATTTGACTCAAAGGAGACATTGTTTATGGCTTACCTTGTTGTAAGGATATGGCCTGTCAATAAATTAAGGTAAATCAAATCATGGCCTGATTTGAGATATGACTCTTTAATTTTTTCCACATCAGATACTTTCTGATCAAGGGCTGCCAGCCTTATCAAACTGCGTTTCAGGCAGCTATTCCATTTTTTCTACCTTCATGGCCTTTGAATTATAAGAAAAAGAAGCTAAGGGAAAGCATAGGATGCTTACAAATAGAAAATGACAATGTCTTAATATTTCTTTTACAAAAATATTTAATGCTGGTACAAGCAATTTAGGAGTTACAAAAGGGGATGCTGACAACAGGGTAAGAACTTTGGTGTAAATTCTTTTAATAGCATGTTCACAGTATGACAATTGTCATAATAACATTTTGAAACCAATAGGTACGTCCTGAATATGCCCCAAATTAATGAGCAGATTTAAAAAGTATCTAGCCAAATGAAAGCAGCTGACTGAAAGAACTGCAACTGCGTAGCCTAATAGATATGTATTTCCAGTGCCGAATCTTGAGCAACACCAGCTGATGACTAAAGATATTACAACTGCAGTGCAAAGCAATGTTCTTTTAATAAAAAAGAAAAAGCAAAGGAGGTTCAAATAATAAAAAACAAGATGTTTTTAAAATATTTTCTATATTACTACTATTAGATGAGGGTTTTTTCCCCTTCCATTCACTCATGTTTTATTTTATTTTATATTTTATTAGTTTGTCAAACATGTACAAGATAGCAGGTATGAATATGGACATGGACATGAATGAAAGAAATGAATACAAATAAATGGGGACAGTAGGACAGGGACGGTAGGCATGCTGGTGCGCTTATGCACGCCCCCTTTACGGACCTCTTAGGAATGGGGTGAGATCCACGGTACACAGTTTAAGGTTGAAGCTGTGAGGGTTTGAGGTAGAGCATTCCAGGCATTGACTACTCTGTTGCTGAAGTTTTATTTTCTGCAATTGAGTTTGGAGCGGTTTACCTTGAGTTTGTATCGATTGTGTGCTCGTGTATTGTTGTGGTTGAAGCTGTGGTTCAATTCTCAGGGACTGTCTCGAGAAGTCACTGTAGTTTCCTTGGCAAGGTTTTTCAGAAGTGGTTTGGCATTGCCTCCTTGATGCCTCGTTGGTAGAGGAGTTGAATACCTTCTTCGCCTGCTACGAGGTGAAAAGATCTGACCCTGTAGCCCCTGCCTGCCAGCCCTCCAGCCACTCACCTTGTATGAACACCAAGTAAGAGCTGTATTGAAGGCTGTGAACCCCAGCAAAGCTGCAAATCCAGATGGGTGTTGGGGATAATGGTCGATCAATTAACAGAGATCCTGACAAGGATCTTTAACATCTTCTTGCAAACGGCCAGTGTTCCATCATGCTTGAAAGCAGCCACTATCATCCAGTCCTGAAGAAAACCGCAATTAACTGCCTGAATGACTACAGACCTATTGCATTAACATCTGTAGTGATGAAGTGCTTCGAGAGATTGGTTTTTCAACACCTTAGGTCAGTGATGGCGAACCTATGGCACGGGTGCCACAGGTGGCACGCGGAGCCATATCTGCCGGCATGCGAGCCGTTGCCCTAGCTCAGCTCCAGTGCGCATGTACGTGCCCGCCAGCTGATTTTTGGCTCATGCGGAGGCTCTGGGAGGGCCTCCAGGGTGGTGGGGGGAGTGTTTTCACCCTCCCCAAGCTCCAAGAAAGCCTCTGGAGCCTGGGGAGGGCGAAAAATGGGCCCACCAAGCCCACTGGAAGTCGGGAAACAGGGGAGTGGGGGGGTCACACATGCATGTGCAGGGGGTGGGGCAAGTGAGGGGCTTTGAATTATGGGTGTGGGCACACACACGCGTGCAATAGCGTGCACGTGCACTATTTCGGCACCCGAGGAAAAAAAGTTTCGCCATCACTGCCTTAGGTCATGCCTCCCACCAGAGGTGATATTCTCTTACCTTCCCTACCGGTTCGCAAATCCTCATTATAGCAATTCTCTCCTCTTATATCTCTGATCAATACCTCCAAAACTAACACAAATAACAGAGGGAAGACATCCTTATGTTATCCTGTTTTTTATTTCACAAGGTTTTGTAAATTCTCTGTTATTTCATTATTTTGTTAATTCTGGACCTTTTGTGAGGTATAAATAGATTGTAACCATTTAATAAAATCATTGCCAAAGTCCATGTCTTCCAATTTTTTAAAAAAAAAATCAGGTTTAAATTGTCAAAAGTTTTTTCTTAATCTAGAAAGTTCAACACAGCTTTTTTATTATGTTGTTGAAGACATTCAAAAATATCTAAAAGATTTCTAATATTGTCTCTCAACTGTCTTTTGGCTAAATACTCACATTGATTTTCATGAATAAAGTCCAGTAAGACTATTTTCATTCACTTGACTAAAACAATAGTAAATATCCTATAAAATTATTAAATCTCATCCATTTTTTTCATGAAGTCGTATCATGACCTTATTTAGTTGTTAATGCTATATTAGCATCTATACTGTCTTTTTCAGTCTATAAAATACAGTAGAATTCATCATTTTTGCAAGTTCTAATAATTTAGAATAAGAGGATGGTAAACCATCTGGTCCTTATACTTCTCCATTTTTACTTTTTTATGGCTTCACAAACTTCCCTTATTGTTACAGGTCAATTCATTAGTTGTTTCTGGTTTTCTGTGTCTTTCAGTAAAATAAGCTATGCAAAACTAAAGAATTCTGAATTTGCAAATAAGACAGGGAAATGGTTGAGATATAAACTGAGGAAAGAAAAAGAGAAAAAGGTGATATTAAAATTACAGGATGGAAATATTATAATACAGATAATTTAAAGATGCACAAAAATGTTCAACAATATTATTCTAAACTATAAAAAGGAGATGTTTTCCTTCCAAGGGTTGATAAATATTTAAAGAAACAAAAATGTACCTTTACTAAGATTGTTGCCAAAAAATTCAACTTCATTGTGCCATCCTCCATTACTATTTCTTTCTGCAACAATATTTTACTTAATTTCCGTCTGGAAGAGCTGATTTTTCATTTAAATGCTACTAATTATTGAGTTATGGTCAGAAAAGGTCTTTGGTACTATGTCCACTTTATGTCCACTAGTAGCTACTCTTAGATACAGGTAGTTCTCGAGTTACAACCATAATTGAGCCCCACAGTTATAGACATATCACAATGATTGTCAAATAGAGGGGGAGGGCCAGGCTGCCAGACGCTCATCTTACCAGCGTCTGGCAGTTCACCGCTTCTCTCTCTCAGCAGGTCTTTGCAGGGAAACTTCTTGAGGGATCTCTCTCTCTCTCTCCCGGCCAAAAGAGTGGCCGCCGCAAAAAGAACGGCTCCCGGCATGTCCCCCCTCTCCCCCGGAAGTAGTTGGGGGGGCTTATTTTAGGGTGGTGGCTTATTTCAACACATGTCCCGAAAAGCCCTGTGGGGCTTATTTTCGGGACATGTCTTATTTTCGGGAAAACACGGTGTGTGTGTGTGTGTGTGTGTGTGTGTGTGTGTGTGTGTGTGTGTGTGTGTGTGTGTGTGTGTGTGTGTGTTTCCATCTATCTATCTATCTATCTATCTATCTATCTATCTATCTATATATATATATATTTATCTCTCTCTCTCTCTCTCTCTCTCTCTCTCTCTCTCTCTCTCTCTCTCTCTCTCTCTCTCTCTCTCTCTCTCTCTCTCTCTCTCTCTCTCTATCTATCTATCTATCTATCTATCTATCTATATATATATATATATATATATATATATTCGGCCCCTCCAGAGGCCATCCAGACAATTTTTTAATTTTTTTTTGCTATAGATGACAAACTATTTTTTCTATGTGTAACACATTTTTTTTGCTGATAATGAAAATGAAGGGAGACTAGTATAGATCTATTTCAAGCTATTTAGCTCTCGTCAGCTAGCCATACCCTTACTGGAATTTGAACCTGGGCAACCAATCATATGTGATTCTGGGCAGCTGACAAACTGGAGTTGAGAGTGGGTGGGGTTTTATACCTTCTTTGGGCTTTGTATTTGAGCTTCCTGTTCCTGTGCAATGGCATGTCGTTTAATATTCTGGTCAACTTCTGGCTTATTGTTTATCTGAGCTCCCAGGTTTCTGTGACTTTGAAGTTTGGACTGCTCTGGGAGTAGTGCAATGAAGGGGCTGATGTTCTGAAAGGGTGTTGGGCAATTCCTTATTGTGGCTAATGGCTTTCGTCCTGTGTTGGATCTTGGCTGAGGGGCTGCTTTCTAATCCTACCATTCTGCCAAGTATTTTCAAAATATCCTGTCTTAAATGGCTTTCTGCCTGCAGTATTTGCTTTGCTTATATCTAGATTTTTGTCTTCCTCTTTCAATAAGTTCTTTATCTCTTAAATGCTGGCATCTGCTGTGAACTATTAAGAAAGACTTGGGGGCTGCTTCCTGCTTCTAAAAACATGTTTCTCCATTTCTCCTTTAAGGAAATATAATATTCTGCCTTTTTTAATATTTCCCAAAATATTTCATTCTTCGGGGGTGGGGAGGCTCCCCACACTAGGTTCACCCAACAATTAAGGGAAAAGTGGGACGGTGTGTGTGGTGATAAATGTGTATTCAGTAGAACCAGTTCAGAGAATTTTTATGCAAATTTTATACCTAAATAATTGGGAGAATGATCTGATTCCTAATTCCTAAACTTGCAAGCCCAACTCTCCCTTGGCAAGTGTAGACAATCCTCCTGATGCCCACCCTTTAGTCTCATATTTCCTTGCGGAAATAGTCCAGGATCTAAGGCCTGGTAAGAGTCTTCTCATCTGTAGTCAGCCAGGTCCCTTGGAGTACTATGAATACAAATTTAGAGAGGAACCCCATCAGTCTCCATCTGTTCTTCCAGCCAGCAATATTACAAGTCAGTAACTGGACAGAAGCCTTGTGCTTCATATTAGTGAGAATGATTGGGATCGTATTGGAATTTGGGGTTGAAACACATGGATTTTTCAATCGTTTAATGGAAATGATAGTATCCAAAATCCCTTTGTATATATATAAAAAACAGACAATGGTTTGAAATATGTCTACCTTCACCACTTTCTTGCTCTGGCAGGTTTTGAAGTGAGCAGCAATTTGGCTGTGGTACTTTTGCAGGTTGACGTCTCAGAATAGTACCAAAGTCCAGCAGGGATAGCTTACTTCTAGTCAAGAATGATTTTCTTGGCTCAAATTGTACTTCTTAGCATATTTTGAACTGCTTCAAGAGCTATAACCGCAGTTTGTGATTTTGGGCTTATATCTATTTTGGGAAGCATTGAGCTAAGGCTGACTCCTTATAACTCAGCCCTACTCCAAGACCATCTTTGATTAGAAACGCACCAAGATTTGGGTTGCATCTTACTTTCTCTTGTCTGTCAAACCTTTATTTCATTTCTGTTACTTATATTTTCTGTATGGTGTAATGTTTTATCAGGAAATAGAGAGATATGATGGAAACTACTATCTAGGATTCTTTGTTGTTCTCTTCCATGTAAATATTCCATGCTGAAATAGCAATAGCAATAGCAATAGCACTTAGACTTATATACCGCTTCATAGTGCTTTTACAGCCCTCTCTAAGCGGTTTACAGAGTTCAGCATATTGCCCCCAACAATCTGGGTCCTCATTTTACCTACCTCGGAAGGATGGAAGGCTGAGTCGACCTTGAGCCGGTGAGATTTGAACAGCTGAACTGCTGAACTAGCAATCAGCTGAAGGTTGCAGTGCTGTTTTTAACCACTGCACCACCTCGGCTCTTGGTGGGGATGAACCAGCAGATGGTTTCTCAAAATAATCAATGTTTTCTTGGGCATTTGGGGGTAAACAGCTCTATTAAAAGTTTAGCAGGTTTTACATGTTTTACATGTTTTTGCTAATAATTTCCAGAGATCATCAAGCCTTTTTATAATACCCGTGTTCAGTGTCTGGCAGAGTTAATTGAGTTTGTCTTTCAGAGAACTGACTTGCTGTGGGAGTCACAGGTTGTTATTCAAGCTCTCTCTTTTCAAGGGCAATGGTGATAGAAGGTCCTTGGAGCTCCCAACTTTTATGTTACTACAATTAAACTTTAAAATAGAAGCACTCTTATTGCCAAGATGAATTATTAGTAGGGCTAAATCTCTTAGCCTATTCCTCACTCTCTTTTCAGGTTCCAAATTAAAATTCACCTTTCCACCAGCATTATCTGACTTTGAATCACATTTGCCTCTGCATGAGTTCGTTTCAACTGACACAACAGCATGTTTGAATGATTGTGTTTAAGCTTAATAAAAGTCTCTTTTAAGTGTCCACTTTGTTGTGAACTATGGTCAGAAGCTAAAAATTGACAATAATGTTTATGCTGTCAGTAGGCATTGTCAGTAACATTTTGTTTCTTAAGTCTTTATCCTCTTGTTGCATAAGGACAAAATACTGTGATCTGAGAAGGGAAAGTTTCTTCAGCAATAGAGGCAGAAAAATCTAAAAATTGGGAGCTCTCATCTCTGCTTGTAGATCCCATTCCATATGTGTTTGAGAGGCCATTAAGAAAAATAGGAATGCTTTGTTATTTACAGCACATGGCTGTTAATGTTTTTGGTATCTGTTAACTCTGAAATGTTTAGTAGGCTTGGGTGAAATCTGAGATGCAAAATGTGAACTCTTGTCTCTTCTTCCTTTTCCCCATGGCAGAGATGATAAAAATACCAGTCTCCGGTAAAAATAGTAAAAATACAGGTCTTTAGAAGAAGAATAAAAGAGATCAAAACAAAACAAAACAAAATGGGATGGAGTAAAAGCAAAAAGGTTAGTTAAAAGGCATTAGACAGAGGTCTGTAATGCCATTTCAATTTTTTGGTAATATTTTCTGGAGTAATTACTCTTTCTGTCAGTTGCTCTAATGATCCCTTTCTTCCCACACCATACTTGGAAACTTTTCTGGTGGTCACCACAGCGAAAATAAATCAATTACAAAGGTGCAAATAAAAAGCAAGCTTCTTCTTTATTCCCCACCCCCGTTGCTCATTCTCTATACTGTACTTACCATTAAAGTTTTTGGTCTAATCTGTCTTTGAATTAGTTTGAGAATTTGTCTTCCTTGGATTCAAAATTGTTCACGATGGCAGTTTTACTCCTGAAATTCAATGCAGGATAACCTTAGGTTATGCTGCAATTATTAACATGAATAAGACCTGGAAAAGCAGACATGTTGATATAAATACAAAAAACAAGCTAGTTAGAACAACAGCCTTCCCTATAATGATGTATGGGTGTGAGAGTTGGACATTAAGAATGGCTGATCAAAGAAGAATTGATGCCTTTGAACTGTGGTGCTGGCATATTGTGTGGACCATGGGCAGCCAGAATAACTTAACAGAGAGGTATTAAATAATATAGAACCAGACACAACAAAACAGAACAGGACAGGACAGGACAGAATAACAGAGTTGGAAGGGAACTTGGAGGTCTTTTAGTCCAATCTGTTGCTCAAGCAGAAGACCCTATATCTTTCCAGACAAGTAGCTGTCCAATCACTGCTTAAAAACCTCCAGTGATGAATTACCCACAACTTCTGAAGGCAAGCCATTCCACTGGTTAGTTGTTCTCACCATTAGGAAATTTCTCCTTAGTTCTTAGAGGAACTTCTCTCTTTTCTTCAATGTTTATATTTATATTCATTGGAAAGGAATTAATTACAACAGAGGAAGAAGCACACAATGGGGAAGACCATTGAAAGGAATGCCTTGGCACCAGCAAGGTTAACATGCTCCTGGCCTGGCCGCTTAAGATACAGAAGGAAACCTTTGCAATCAAATTTATTAGGATCATGCCAATTCCAGATAGCAGTGCAAGCTGGGCCTGGGTGTTTATTAACTAAAAGGGGAACTTCTCTCTTTGATTAGTTTCCATCCATTGTTTCTTGTCTTGCCTTCAGGTGTTTTAGAAAATAGGTTGAACCCCTCTTCTGTGTGGCAGCCCCTCAAATATTGGAACACTGTTATCATGTCAGACATTAATATAATTGAGAACGTCCAGAGATATTTCACGAGAAGAATCCTCCACTCCTCTGTTCGCAACAGAATAATGTATGCCACCAGACTTGAAATTTTGGGCCTAGAAAAGTTAGAACTAAGCCGCCTTCAATCTGACCTAAGTGTATCACACAAAATTATCTGCTACAATGTCTTACCTGTCAATGACTACTTCGGCTTCAACTGCAACAATACACGAGCACACAATAGATATAAACTTAATGTAAACCGCTCCAAACTTGATTGCAAAAAATACGACTTCAGCAACAGAGTGGTCAATGCCTGCAATACTTTACCTGACTCTGCAGTTTTTTCCCCAAACCTCCGAAGCTTTACCCTTAGACTGTCTACCAGTAACCTCACCCAATTCCTAAGAGGTCTGTAAGAGGCATGCATAAGTGCACAAGCGTGCCTACCTCCCTGTCCTAATGTCCCCATGAATTCATAATCATCTCATGTACTCATAACCATGCTTATACATCTTATGTATTCACAATCATGTTTATACTTTGTAATCATATATACGCTTGACAAATAAATAAATAAATAAATAATAAATAAATAAATAAATAAATAAATAAAGCCACCAGAGTCCTTCTTTTCACTAGACTAGATATACCCAATTCCTGCAACTGTTCTTCATGTGTTTTAGCTTCCATCCCCTAATATTCGTTGTCTGTATTTTAATTTTGTCTCAAATGTTATTTGATTTCTTAAAGTAGATGTATAAGTACTCACAGATAATTCACTGACACATTTCTTGTACTGGTATATTACTGTAATGAAATGACCGGCTGGCTTCTATCACCCCAAATAATAGTTCAAGGGAAAGAGGGTTTCAGGGCTATCTAGTGCTACGTTTTGAAAAAATGAAGTAAGTTAGAAAGGAAATGAATTTAGGGCTTGGAAAATAAACCAACATATTTCTTATTCGGAGATCATGAGGGGAATTAAGATAACTCCAAGTACTCAGCATACTTTGAGCATATTTGCTTTTATAAAAAGCCACTGTTCATATCACTGTTCTTTTCAAGCAGCACTGTAGCCTGGCTTTCTACAAAAATTCTTTGTAATATTTTATTACATTCAGTAGCAGCAAAATGGTGGAAAATAATACTCATACATCATTCATTGGTTTAAGCATTTAAGTACTGATGGGCTGCTGAGTCACAATTGGCCAGTAGACATATCTAGCATTTTCTTAGTTGAGATAGCCGGAGAATTAGAAAATTACATGTTACTGAGCCATGATTATTGCTTGAGGTACTATTTAGAAGCAAGAATGAAAACCCTCTTATTATAGCAACTACATTCATGTTAAGATCTAAGAGGAAAATTCAAAGAAAAAATGAAGAATACTGTATTCATTCTAACAAAACCCAAAATGAAAGAAAGCGAACACAGGGATTAATATGAGCAGGTTTGTAGGTTAAACTAACTCCTTGCCACTATCAGTCATACTTTGTCATAATATTGTGATGCAACCAACTTAAAGAGGAGCCTTGATGAGTGAGTAGGTTGAGCTATAAATTTCCTACTGAAAGCCTTTGTCTTCCTGGCATCATAATTCATAAAAAAAGAGAGAAAATGATCCTACCCTTATGGTATCACTGTATTGTTTAGAGTTTTGCGATGTGTGTATGACAGAGAAAGTGCTTTGTCTTCGTCTCTGCATATTATACAAACCTAATGATTGTAGTGTACTCAACAGCTAGTGCAGAATGCGGCAGCGCGTGTGGTGATGGGTGTCCCTAGATACACCCATGTGACACCCATCCTTCGCGAACTGCACTGGCTGCCTATAGGTCTCCAAGCACAATTCAAGGTGTTGGTGATTACCTTTAAAGCTCTACATGGCTTAGGACCAGTCTACCCCCGAGATCGCCTTCTCCAACATATCTCCCTAAGACCGATTAGAGCCCACAGAGTTGGTCTGCTGGTGGTCCCGTCAGCCAAACAACATCGGCTGGCGGGCCCACGAATGAGGGCCTTCTCTGTGGCAGCACCGGCTCTCTGGAATACACTACCACCACCCCCCGAGATCCGCATAATTCCCACCCTGCCAGCCTTAAGAAAAGCATCAAAAACATGGCTTTGTCAACAGGCCTGGGGCCAATGATTTTAATATAACACCAATTATTCTTGGCCCCATGAGTGAATTATTGGGTTTTTAAATTGTGGTTTTTTAAAAAAAATGCTTTTAAATGTTTTAATTGCTCACATTATTTTAATCCTGCTCTTAAATCTTTTAATTGTTTTTTAAATTCTGTATTTAATATGCTGTGAGCCGCCCAGAGTCCCTTTGGGAGTTGGGCGGCATACAAATCTATTAAATAAATAACATGTCATTTAAAATTCTGGCTTAGTAGAATGCATTGAATCTGGCCTATGATCTAACAATAATATTTCTAAGCAAGTAACTTATTTTTTGGCATCACCAACTTATTCTAAGGAAATAATCAAGCAGCTTGAAAGAAACTGCATCCCTCCCTTCCCCAATATTTTTTTATTTATTAAAATTAAATGTAGCTCTTCTCCCCAATATAACATAAAATGCTTGTGTGTTTTGATTTCTTCTTACATCCAGAGTTTAGATTTGGACTTTATACATGCACTTCGCCTCTACTCCACCCTGTTCTATCTCAGAAAATTTCTTGCAGACTTTGTGAAGGGAGGGCATGATTATATGGGTAGTCTGAAGAACCTCAGTCTACAATCCTGCATAGTTATACAGTTCTGACCCCAGGTGTGGGAGCCAGACAGAATTGCTTGCTTGCACATACATTCTGTACACAGGGCTAGACTTGCCTGCTAAACAAAGTTCTTTTCTTGCTTACTGGCCACCTTGTTCCCAAGTTAGAAAAGAGTCCATTGTGCTTGAGTGCCTCCAATCAAGCCATCTTCTGCACAGTCTTCTTGGAGAGAGCACCAAGTTTCTCTGCTGCCAAGATGGAAATCAGAAGTACTCCTATCTTTCTTTCCATTCAGACTTTTTGGTTTGGCTGGTGGTTTTTGTTTTCAGACAAGAAATAGGATTGCTATTTAATAAATTGACCAAGGTGATAATTTACACCAGACAACCAATTTTTTTATGTTGTAGTCCACTTTCTAAACACATTTTTTTAAATCTCAAAGCCATGATAGTTCTAAGCTCTTGGCAAAAGTAGGCTTCTTTGGTTGCTCAGAGTATAGAAAATGTTTTTTGAGCAAATTGCCAGTTTTGGCTCCAGGTGGCTGGTGCTCTGGTTAGCTCTGTCCATTGTAGAAGGTAAGGCTCTCTGGCTTTATTATGTTTTTCAGGATTATACAGAGCTTATGTATGTGTGCATATGGAAGAATGCAGGATTGTAAATGCTGTACTAAACTCTTAACTTTAAGGTCATTATCAATGTATTGGTAGTAATTTGGGAAAGGGTAGTTGGTGCAATTATTATAATAAAAAGCTCTTTGGGAATGTCTTTATAGCTAACCTGTTTTTTTAAACAAGCTTACTCCCTAAACAATTCTAATGTTTTTTTTTCTACTAGTTCTTATGGGGGGGGAATTCCGACAGTTCATGTTACAAACATTAGATAATTTCAATGATGAAAAAGTTCTGATTTCTTTTATAGAGTTCAGATAAGTTTCCTCTGATCTGAACTCTATAAAAGTTTATCTGAGTTTATGCTTGCAATAAATATATGAGATCAGTTGGGCTTAAAAATAATGTCTCTGGAACAAGTTCACTTAGCAGCCAGAGGCATGTTTGAGCAAAGTTCACAGCCAACTCAACTCACCATCACAAACTGGCTCTAATATGCTTAATATTCTAATGTTACCAGTAAACATATTACTTCCCACATTTATTTTAAAGTGGTAAAAACATTAGAGTTATTGAAAGAGAAGGCAGCCCCAAAGATGCACAATCTAATAGGTATAACTCGATAGGAAAAAGAAGCAGGAAATAGGCATTAGAGGAACTTGTCTAGCTTGGTCTCAATTTAGATGGAAGAGCTGTGGGAAGGGAGGACTTGAAGCAGCTCTCTCTCTCTCTCTCTCTCTCTCTCTCTCTCTCTCTCTCTCTCTCTCTCTCTCTCTCTCTCTCTCTCTCTCTCTCCCTCCCTCCCTCCCTCCCTCCCTCCCTCCCTCCCTCCTGTGATTCTTATTCTGGCAACGTCTTTCCAAGTCTCTGGCAACGTATTCTTTCCAAGTCTCTGATATCTCTGATTGATTGACAAAGCAGGTTTTGGCAGTTACAGTATTTGGGGGGGGAGTGTGTTGGACATTACTTGGTTGATCCCAAAATTGTTTATTACTATATCTAAGTTAGCACAAATAAATTGTACTGTCAACTGCATAAATGTTTTTATTAGGGAGTATGCCAACCACATATATGTGCATATACCAACAAATAAATAAAATATGCCCGACACCTTTTGGCCATGAAAGGGGGTAATACTTGGCGACCTTCTCAAAGTGTAAGATAGAGGATAACAACTCCAGAGACACTGTTTTTATCATTACAGTGTCAAAAAGAAAGGCATCTTTTCCTCATCCCTTTCCCATAGTCAAAAGATTATTTCCATCTTCCAAACTGCTGTTCAGGTAATGAAAAATGTTCAGACACTGCAATCCTGCCATGATGGCTCTAAGTGTTGTATTTTGGGATTCTAGTTTCCGAGAGCATAACTGGCACATGAGAAGAGAGATATTTCTTGCACTTGGCCTCATGGGTTCCCAGAGCAGCTACAGCTGCCATTCATGACCAGAACGCTGCTCTCTTACTATAATCATAATTAATATGTTCTCTTGGCACTGATTCTTTGTTGCAATTTATTCTGCAAACAGTTTCAAATCATATTGTATTCCAGGCAAACAAACAGTATTATTTACTATATCTGAAATGAATTCGTTTCAAATAGGTACAGTTATTTATTTATTTACTTTGATTGATTGATTGATTGATTGATTGATTGATTGATTGATTGATTGATTGGCTGGCCACCCATCTTACCATAAGGTACACTTTATAATATGTTTGATGTCTCTATTAACTGAGCATCACTTCCATCATAATAAAGTTAATAAAGACATCAAACATATTATAAAGTGCACCTTCTGGTAAGATGGGTGGCCAATAAATTTTATAAATAAATAAAATAACTGTACCTACTTGAAAAATTCATTTCAGATATAGTAAATACTGTTCATTTGCCTGGAATACAATATGATTTGAAATTGTTTTCAGAATAAATTGCAATAAAGAATGAGATGACAAACAGCAAGTTATAGCCTGCTATCTATCACAGTGCTGTGTTTGCATTTAATGGATGTGCAGAAAGAGCTGTTTTAATGTCAAGGAGATAGTTCATATGAAAGAAATAGATGCCAAAATAATTCAAAGCAGGTTTGATTATGGGAATCATTTTGCTCTTTCTTAGAAAATTAGTCCTCATGTTCCTGGGTTAATCACTGAGCCAGTGGTTCTTAATTCCTGACAGTACAAGTATGAATATTCCTAGTGCATAGATGTTCTTTACCAATAGCTGCATTCGGAGAGAATTTATTAGACACTGCTTTGACAGAGGACTTTTGGGACCTAATGGCTTAAAAAAATGGTCTTCAGACATCTTGAATAGCAACTTCTTTCAATTATTATTTGAATTAGATCTGAATGTTCTAAATTAACCTGAAGCCCAATTTTACTCATTCACTGCCAAATACAACCATAAGTAGCTCCCACAGGTGGCTCTAAAACTAAAGAAAAATATATGCATTCTTGATTTGAATGAATGAATTAATTCTTTATTTGGCCCAACGCTAAGCAGCATAAAACAGCTCTCAGGAATCAAATTTCCAGACAATAACATAATGTTCAGGTAGTTCTCAAGTTATTACTGTGATTGAGCCTGCCATCTGGGTCATAACTGGTGATAGATAAAAGATAATGTCACAGCTGAAAAAAAACTGCTGGTGATTTTATGGCCTTTTTTGATAGCAATCATTAATCAAACTTCACAGTTATAAGCAACCACCATGGTGATTAAACAAATGCCACAATTGTTAAACAAATCAATGGATCTCTATGGACACAGCTTTGTCAAAAAAAAAAACACCAGAAGTAAATTCAGCAAAACCATCCTAAAATGAGGTCATGTGACTACAGGATGCTACACATGGCTATAAATGCAGCCTGGTTGCTGAGCATCTAAAGTGTGGTCACATGATCACAGGAGGAAGGGTGGGCACTGGAACTTTGAATGTGGATTGTAAGTCCCCCCCCCCCAAAAAATAGCACCATCATAACTTCAAACAGTCACTAAGCAACTAGTCATAAGTCAGCTATCTGTAAAATAAAACAGAATAACATACGAGGGTGAGTCAAAAAGTAATTCCATTTTCTTTAGGACAGGTATAATTACCAACACAGGAACATGTAGCATACATCAAAATGAAGCTGGTCCGTTGTGGATCATATCCCTACTTCTCAACATAGTCACTGTTTCTCTCAATAGCAATGTTCCATCTTCGAATGAGAGCATGTATCCCTGCCTCATAAAATTTTGTTGACTGTTCTTTGAGCCACTTCTTCACTGCAGTTTTCACTTCCTTGTCACTGGAATAATGTTTGCCTCTCAAACCCTCTTTCATGGGGCCGAAGAGATGATAGTCTGAAGGCGCTAAATCTGGTGAGTACGCTCACAGTTCCCACCTTTTCATCATTCAGATGACGGACCCACCTGCATACATTGCTATAATCTAAAGTATTGTCCTCAAACACATTTTGTAATCGTCTGTGAATGTTCACAGGGGTTTCCCCCTCAGCAACAAGGAATTCAATCACTGCTCTTTGTTTTTGACGCAACTCTAAGGGGGCAGCCATTTTGAATTTTCCTTGCGAGTCTACAAACCTGAAAAGTAAGAAACAAAATATTTCAGAACGTAAATGATATAATCATTTATAACTGGGGAAAATTTCAGATATTTTTATCAAAAACTTCACCTGAAATAAAGAAAATGGCATTACTTTTTGACTCACCCTCTTAAGAAATGAGAAATGAGATACAACAACTCAATAACTGGAAAGAGTGTTACATTTCCAGTTTAACCACCATCCCTTTCATAATCTATATCAATGTTTCTCAACCTTGGCAACTTTAAAATGCATGGACCTGCTGGCTGGGGAATACTGTGAGCTGAAGTTGCCACATTTTAAAGTTGCCAAGGTAGTGAAGCACTGCACTTATATGCAATTACACTAAAATTTGTTACATTAAATTAATGAGAAAAAATTCATCTGGCTGACATGAAAAATGTATTAAGAGGGCATTTATTGCCTATAAATAGATTTATCCCTATAAAATTCACATTAATAACATACTGGTTTCAATCACCCTTGAGTTATCCTATCAAATACATTCTTTCTGGCAATTCTGTCTGAAAAGATAGAAGCTTAAAAGTGAGTCTGAGACCATGATCTGTAACAGGTCGATTGTTCCAAGGTGATAAAATATCTAGCTGTCTGTAGGCTCTTTTTCAGACTCCAGAACCTCACTTTGTTAGTATATTCTTATTTGAATTCTATTCTAGCAATTCTAGACTGCAAGTGACAACAGAAAATGTAATTTTTGTCAGTTCCAGTGGGCATTAACTGGATGGATCTTTTCAGAGAACTGAGATCTGTTGTCTGAAATACATAGTGACATTTTGAGGCTGGAAAGATTTATACAGTATATATTCTGAATTATTATTTTATTATTTGTTAAATTTATCTGCTGCCTATTTCACCATAGGGCTACTCCACGTGGCTTACAATAATAAGAAGGAAAAAAGGAAAGGAGTGCAAACAGAACAGAAATAAAATAATAGAACAATAAAATAAACAATGACATAGGAACACAATGAGAATAATGCATCAAAATGATAACTAAAAGGATGTGTGGGTGGACAGTAGAGAACAAGGGGGGAGGGGGAGTCTGCAGCCACTTCCAGGACTTCTGGCTCTTGTGAAAGGATGAATGCAGTGGTTAGAATCAGGGTAGGACAAATATGCACCTTTGCCTTAGTTTTAGTGAAAAATGGCTAAAAGCTATATTGAAAGTTTCCATATTTCAGCAATGTAGGCTGGGATTGTTCTCAAGATTTAAAATAAGAGTATTCGGAGACTTCAACTGATACAAAATGCGGCTGCGCGTGCTGTGGTGGGTGTCTCAAGATACACCCAAGTAACACCCATACTCCGCCAGTTGCATTAGCTGCCCATTGGTCTCCGGGTACAATTCAAGGTGTTGATCATCATCTTTAAAGCCCTACATGGCTTAGGACCAGGTTACCTCTGGGACCGCATTCTACCTCATACTTCCCTTCGACCAGTCAGGTCCCAAAGAGTGGGTCTCCTCCAGGTCCTGTCAACCAAACAATGCCGGCTGGCGGGGCCTAGGGGGAGGGCCTTCTCTGTGGGGACCCCTGCTCTCTGGAACCAACTCCCCCCAGAGATACGAATTATTCCCACCTTGCTGGCCTTCCGAAAAGCCGTGAAGACATGGCTCTTCCTATAGGTGGGGTTCTGAGACAACTTCATCTTGGTCTCCCCCATGTATGTAAGATTTTGTATGCTTTTTAAAATGCATTTTAAATTGTTTTAAATTATATTGTTTAGTGGTTCTTCAAATGTTGTATGCCGCCCTGAGTCTCCAGGGAGTAGGGTGACATATAAGAATCCTAAATAAATAAATAAAATAAATAAATAAATAAATAAAATGGGGTGTGTGTACAACTATATTTGAAGGTTTCCTGCTGCTACAGTCAAAGCTATTCCTCCAGTTCCTTCTGAAACATCTCAGTTCTTAACTTCAATGATCCATTGCTTACTCTTATATGTAAGAGTAGCATGTGGCTTCTGTTTGATGGGAAATGCAAGACAATACATGCTGAATGGGAGGGAAGGGGAGGGGAGAGCAGGTTGTGTGGACTGTTGGACTGGTTCTGTCATTAACCTTTGTAGGAAAAGACTCAAGCCTTTTCCAAAGAGAAGAAAAGAGTGATGTCAGCGTGGAGCTGACCAAGACAGACAATGAACCTGTTGATGACTATAGTGAGTTTCCAGCTGGATGCATTGCAAGAAGTAAGTATGAAAAAAACAGCATAAATACCAGACAGCCTAAACTATCAAGTTATGTTGATGTTGTTGACCTTTTTTAAAAGCGTACTCCTAGAACTACATTTGGTACATTGGCTAAGCTTGAAAACCCTGGTTAATACTAACAGGAAATCCATAGGTGGTAGACGGAATTAAGAAATCAAAAGGAATCCTAAAGGTCACAATGGAAGCTGTTAGATTGCGCAGGAATGAAGAGGTGAGACGTAGGAACAGTTCAGCACCTTTATTTCTCCGTAGCTGAAAGTAATACAGAATGGCTGCAGGGAAGCCGCTTTTAAGGGCCTCCCTGAAGCCAGCTGGCCACTGACAGCAGTTTATTTCTCCCGCTGTTAAACTAGCCAATCAGCGGTGACTATGCAAATCCGTGCTACGTACAGCCGTACGTAACACCCCTCCCCTCTTAGTTTGTGGATATTCAAATGGGCTCTGCATACAAGTTACGTAGTCACACAGGTAAGCAGGGCGCAGTGCAGTCCTACTGGGCCTGCATGATTCATTAGTCCCTGGGAACTCGCTGGTGGCGGACATGCTGTCTGCTGTTCTTGGCCCCATCTGTGGAATTATCTGGAACTTGCCGCTAGGCATGGCAGCCGCCGCCCCTGGGTTGTCGGTCTCCAATCTGGGATGACTTTACCGGACTCTGGCTGAGTCCGGTAGGTGTCCGTTTGTCTCCTCCGGGGTTGAGCATAGGGATTATTGGTGTCTGGTAGTCAGGGCAGGTCTGTCACGCAGAGCTTCAGGCTCGGTTGTTTTGTAGGCCCCGTGGGGCAAAGACCCTGGCTGCTTCGAGTTTCTGGGAGGTCTGAGCTCGTCTGGTTGGCATAGCCACGAATCCTCCAGCCTCCATCTGAGCTGGTCTATATGTTGTCTCCACACCCATCTGTCCTCCAATTTGACCCGGTATGATTTTGGGCCACTGACTGTGATTACTTTTGCCTTCATCCACTTGGAATCACCCATATAGTTTTGTGCAAAAACGAGGTCACCTGTTTCCAATGACCGAAATATTTTACTAGTCCCCAAGGGTTTCTCTGGGTGACAGTTGGGGTTCAATCGGTCTAGTTGCGACCTTAGTTGATGGCCCATCAGCATTTTGGCGGGGCTTCGATTCGTGGCCACATATGAGGTGATGTGTAGGGCCAGTAGGAACTGGTTGATTCTCTCTTGCCAGTTTCCCGGACTCATTCTGGTAAGTGTCTCTTTGGTCATTCTCACCATTCTCTCCGCTTGGCCGTTGCTGGCTGGATTGAATGGCGAGATGAGGACGTGTCTTATGCCCAGTTTGGCCAGGAACAACTCCATGTCCTTAGTGGTCAGTTGGGGCCCGTTATCCAAAACGAGGACATCTGGAAGGCCGTGGGTTGCGAAGATCCGCCTCAATGCTCGGATGGTCGCTTCTGTTGTTGTGGTGTGCATGCTCACGACCTCCAGCCATTTAGACTAGGCGTCCACCATGATTAAAAAGGTTTGCCCTGCCATCAGTCCTGCAAAGTCTATATGGATTCGGGACCAGGGTGCCCTTGGTGTTTCCCATTCCAGTGGGTTTGTGCGAGGAGGAGCCGGTCTTGTTTCTTGGCAGGGCATTCAGTTGCCACCCATTCTGTGAAGTCTTGGTCTAATTTGGCCCACCACAGACTCATTCTGGTAAGTGTCTCTTTGGTCATTCTCACCATTCTCTCCGCTTGGCCGTTGCTGGCTGGATTGAATGGCGAGATGAGGACGTGTCTTATGCCCAGTTTGGCCAGGAACAACTCCATGTCCTTAGTGGTCAGTTGGGGCCCATTATCCAAAATGAGGACAATGCCTTCATTCGTACTATCCCCGGGTGTCCTACATGTAGAGTGTCTAGGACCCTTTTTTGCAAGCTGCGGGGTACATTCTGCAGCTAGTGCAGAATGCGGCAGCACGTGTGGTGATGGGTGTCCCTAGATACACCCATGTGACACCCATCCTTCGCGAACTGCACTGGCTGCCCATAGGGCTCCGAGCGCAATTCAAGGTGTTGGTGATTACCTTTAAAGCCCTACATGGCTTAGGACCAGTTTACCTCCGAGACCGCCTTCTCCAACATACTTCCCTAAGACCAATTAGAGCCCACAGAGTTGGTCTGCTGGTGGTCCCGTCAGCCAAACAATGTCGGCTGGCAGGCCCACGAATGAGGGCCTTCTCTGTGGCGGCACCAGCTCTCTGGAATACACTACCCCCCGAGATCCGCATAATTCCCACCCTGCCAGCTTTCAGAAAAGCATTAAAAACATGGCTTTGTCGACAGGCCTGGGGCCAATGATTTTAATACAACACCGATTATTCTTTGCCCCATGAGTGAATTATGGGGTTTTTAAATTGTGGTTTTTTAAATGCTTTTAAATGTTTTAATTGTTTATATTGTTTTAATTTTGATCTTAAATCTTTTAACAGTTTTGTAGCTTTTGTATTCAATATGCTGTGAGCCACCCAGAGTCCCATTGGGAGTTGGGCGGCATACAAATCTATTAAATAAAATAAATAAAAAATAAATAAATACTATGACTCTTTCCTGCCAGAGCAGGCAACCCTTCAGCACCGACAATTCCAATTCTTTATTTAAAAATGGTCTAAATTCTTCCCCATGTCTTCCTGTGGCCATTCCCTTAACACCCGGTTGATGACTCTTGACAATACCTTATCTTTGGCTGTATGGTCTGCGATGTCATGTGAAGTGACTGGGCTGGAATTTTCGATGTCGATAAGCACGATTTCGGCCACAGGTGCAGGGTCTTCAACAAGTTACCCAGCTGCTGTGGCCTAGAGGTGGAGCTCTTGCCTCATTATCAGGAGGTTGTGAGTTCAATCCTAGGTAGAGGCAGATGTAGGGTCTCCTGCTTGGGCAGAGGGTTGGACTAGATGACCTGCAAGGTCCCTTCCAACTCTGTTAATCTGTTAAAGTTCCGGTGTGGGGCAGTGGCTGAGGGCATCAGCAGGGGCGGGTTGCTCTCTTACCTTGCTACCGGTGCGCTGTGTGCGCATCACCACATTTCATGCATGCTCGCTATGCACGCGCAACCCCTCGCACAATTTTGCTTCCACACATGCACAGGAAGCAAAAATGCTAAAATTTTATGAGGGGATGCGCACGCGAATGCGATTTCGGTGATTTTTAGCTTCCATGTATGTGTGGAAGCAAAAAATCGCCGAAATCTCACGCGCACGTGCATCCCCTTGCAAGATTTTGCTTCCGCGCATGCGCAGGGAGCAAAAAAAGGCCAAAAATTCTGAAAAAAAGATGGTGACGCACAATGGACCGGTGAAGATGGCACCGGAGCCGTTGCACGCAAATTGCGTAATCTGCCGGCCGCTACCAGTGCAGCAGAGGGAGGAACCCACCGGGAGGAACCCACCACTGGGCATCAGCATTGGTTATGCTCTTCCCTGGGCGATGAGACAGTTTATAGTTGTAGCCCGATAAGAAGATTGATCAGCGTGTCATCCTGAGTGACATGTAGGTTGGTGTTTGCTGGTTCCCCGCAAGGAGTCCCAGCAAGGGCTTATGGTCAATTATTAATTCGAATTGTCGGCCATAGAGGTATTCATGGAAGCACTTGATGCCTGCCACCGCTGCAAGCACTTCCTTCTATTTGGCTATAATTTCTTTCTGCCAGGGACAGAGTCTTAGAATAGTAGGCTATTGGAGCCTTGGATCCATTTGGAAGTTTGTGGCTCAGGTCGGCTCCTACTCTGAATGGAGATGCATCGCAAGTCAGCAATAGGGAAAGGTTGTCATTGTACTGGATGAGGATGCTGTCTGATGATAAAAGGTCCTTTACGGCTTGGAACACGGTGGCATCTCTCTATCCCCATGTCCAGGTAGCTGACTTCCCCAGGAGCCGGTGCAATGGCTCAGCAACTGTTGCCTTCTGTTTAAGGAAAATTGCGTAAAAGTTTAAAATCCTAGGAAGGCTTGCAGTTCAGTTTATTAGTCGGGGTGGGGGCATTTTTTACTCGTGGGAGCGAGTCTTAGTCCTGTTGTATGGGATGAATTTGAGCCTATCACGCCTGATGATGTGGACAAGGCCATAGGAGCGATGAGTGCCTCCATTTGTTTATTGGACCTGTTCCCCTCCTGGCTGGTCTCTGCCAGCAGGGAGGTGTCACGCAGCTGGCTCCGGGCAGTTGTGATCGCATCTTTGAGAGAGGGTTCCATCCCACAGCCCTTAAAAGCTGCGGTGGTGAGGCCCCTCCTCAAGAAGCCTTCCGTGGACCGAGCGGATTTAAAGAACTTCCATCCAGTCTCCAACTTGCCCTTTGTGGGTAAAGTTGTTGAGAAAGTGGTGTCGCTCCAGCTCCTACGGTTACTGGAGGACACTGATTATCTAGATCCCTTTCAATCGGGTTTCAGGCACGGCTACAGTACGGAAACTGCTTTGATGGATGATCTCTGGCGAGCCCGGGATGGAGGTTATTCCTCCATCCTGGTGTTACTTGACCTCTCAGCGGCTTTCGATACCATTGACCATGGTATCCTTCTGCGCCGATTTGGCGAGGTGGGAGGCACCGTTTTACGGTGGTTCTCCTCCTACCTCTCCGATAGGACGCAGTCGGTGCTAACAGGAGGGCAGAGGTCGGCCCCTAGGCCCCTGATTTGCGGGGTGCCTCAGGGTTCGTTTCTCTCGCCCATCCTGTTTAACATTTACATGAAACCGCTGGGTGAGATCATCCGTCGACACAGGGTGAGGTATCAGCAGTATGCTGATGATACCCAGTTGTACATCTCCACCCCGTGTCAGTTCAGGGAAGCAGTTGATGTAATGTGCCGCTGCCTGAATGATGTTAGGGTCTGGATAGGAATGAATAGGCTCAAACTCAATCCTGACAAGACTGAATGGCTGTGGATATTGCCCCCCAGGGATTATGTTGATTTCCCCTCCTTGGTTCTCCGGGGAGAAAAATTGACTCACTCGGAACGGGTTCGCAATTTGGGTGTTCTCCTAGACCCACAACTAAAATTGGAGCAACATCTTTCAGCTGTGGCTAGGGGGACCTTTGCACAGGTCCGTCTTGTGCACCAATTGCGACCCTACTTGGAGAGGGAGGCTTTACTCACAGTCACTCATGTTTTTTACTTGGCTTAAATGTATTTTAATGTTTTTTACTTGGCTGTTCACCACCCTGAGTCCCCTGGAGAAGGGCGGTATATAAATTTAATTAAACTTAAACTTAAACTTAAACTCATGCCCTTGTCACCTCACGGCTGGACTACTGTAATGCGCTCTACATGGGGCTACCCTCAAAAAGCATCCGGAGACTGCAATTGGTACAGAATGCAGCTGCGCGAGCTGTGGTGGGTGTGCCAAGATACACCCACGTAACATCTATTCTCCACCAGCTGCATTGGCTGCCTATTAGTCTCCGGTCGCAATTTAAGGTGTTGGGTTTGACCTTTAAAGCCCTACATGGCTCAGGACCAGGTTACCTCCGGGACCGCATCCTACCACATACCTCCCTACGACCAGTTAGGTCCCACAGAGTTGGCCTCCTCCAGGCCCCATCAGCCAAACAATGCCAGTTGGCGGGTCCACGGGGGAGAGCCTTCTCTGTGGGAGCCCCATCTCTCTGGAACCAACTCCCACCAGAGATCCGGACTATCCCCACTCTACTGGCCTTCCACAAAACCGTAAAAACATGGCTCTTCTGGCAGGTGGGGTGAAGAAGATCGGATTCCCCCATGAATGAATGGTTTTTAAAATTATATAATGTCTTTTTTAAATTAGTACCGTATGTGCCGGCGTATAAGATGACTTTTTACCCCTTGAAAATCTTCTCCAAAGTCAGGGTTGTCTTATATGCTGGGTACTAAAACTTCCGAGCCGGGGGGAGCACAAAAACGGCCGCAGCCGCATCCCCACCGTTCTCCAGTCAAGCGGCCGAAGGAGCCTTGGAGCCCCGATGCTGCCCTGCGTCTCAGTCGCCTGCTGGGAAGGCTGCAGCTGCCACCGTCAGCTGGCAGCTTAAGGCAAGAGGCGGGCGGGAGATGCGGGCAGGAGCTGGCAGCGGCTGCGGTCACGCCGAGGGAGCGTGTGGCTGAGAGGCATCTCGCGCGGGGAGGAACCTTTGTCTGGCTCTGCTTCCAGAGCGAGCAAGCGAGCGAGAGCAGCGCAGCCACAGCAGGAAGGGAAGCAAGCAGCCCGCTCTGCCACTCAAGCCAGCGGCTGCCGGAAGCAACAAGGGTGTTAGGAAAAGAGAAGGAGGAGCACCGCCACCACGGCCAGCACTCTTTACTTCACTTCTATCTTCTCCTTCTCTTCTTCTAACACCCTTGTTGCTTCCGGCGGCCGCTGGCTTGAGTGGTGGAGCGGGCTGCTTGCCTCCCTGTGGCTGCGCTGCTCTCGCTCGCTCGCTCTGGAAGCGGAGCCAGACGAAGTTCCCTCCCCGCGCAAGATGCCTCTCAGCCGTGCACTCCCTTGGCGCTACCGCAGCCGCCACCAGCACTCTTTCCTTCACTTGGGAAAAAGGATCTTGTGGTGTTGAGGGCTAGGAAAGAGGGAAGAAGAGAAAAGGGAAGGAAGGAAGGAAGACCAGAGATGAAAGGAAGGAAGGAAGACCAGGAAGGAAGACCAGAGATGAAAGAAAGAAAGAAAGAAAGAAAGAAAGAAAGAAAGAAAGAAAGAAAGGAAGGAAGGAAGGAAGGAAGGAAGGAAGGAAGGAAGGAAGGAAGGAAGGAAGGAAGGCCAGGAAAGAAGACCAGAGATGAATGAAAGGAAGGAAGGAAGGAAGGAAGGAAGGAAGGAAGGAAGGAAGGAAGGAAGGAAGGAAGGAAGGAAGGAAAGAAGAGGAAGAAGAGGAATGTTAGGTGGGAGGGTGGGAGGAAGGAAGAGAAAAAAGTGAGAGGGAAAGAAAGAAAGAAAGAAAGAAAGAAAGAAAGAAAGAAAGAAAGAAAGAAAGAAAGAAAGAAAGAAAGAAAGAAAGAAAGAAAGAAAGATGTTAGGAAGGAAGAAAGACAGAAAGAAAAAGAAAGATGGTAGGAGGGGTAGTCTTATATGGAGAGTATATCCCAAACTCTATATTTTAATTGGAAAAGTTGGGGGTCGTCTTATACGCCCAGTCATTTTATACGCCGGAATATACGGTATGTATTATGTATATTGTTCTTATTCTTGTTGTACGCCGCCCTGAGTCCTACAGGATTGGGCGGCCTATAAGAACTTTAAATTAAATTAAATTAAATTACAGTAATTAATTAAATTAAATTAAATTAAATTATGGCTTTGACTTTACTGTCCATGGGCCAAATGCCAGATCCATCAATCAAAAACCCCAAGAACTCAACTTGTGTCACGCCTATCATGCATTTCTCCTTTTTTACCTTGAGACCTCATGCCTGAAAATGTTGTAGGGTTGCCCTTACTCTGCTGAAAAGTTGTTCCTCATTTTCTCCTGATATGAGGACATCGTCAAATAAGGAACCACCCCTGGGAGGCCCTGCAGTAAGCATTCAATCATGCTTTGAAAAAGCCCCAGGGCAACCCTTACTCCAAATTGCAGGCGGTTGCATTTAAAAGCCCCCCTATGGGTTACTATTGTCTGGATTTCTGCGGTGGTGGTGTCTACCAGCAGTTGCTAGTAGGCTTGGGCCAAATCTAATTTAGCGAAAATTTGGCCATTGCCTAAGGAATGCAGCAGATGTTGGACCACAGGCACCAGGTATGGGTGTTGTTGTAGCGCCTTATTAATGGTGCATTTGTAATCCGTGAACACGCAAATAGACCCACCAGGCTTCATTGGAATGACAATGGGGGTCTCCCATGTGGCGTGGTCAATGAGTTCTAGAACCCCTTGGGCAATGAGCTTGTCCTATTGTTCGTCCACCTTGGGACGCAATGCAAAAGGGACTCTTCGCACCTTAAACCTAATGGGGGTGATGCTGGGGTATAGGTTAAATGAGAGGGGCTTGCCCATATATTTACCTAGACTTCCATCGAAGACAGCCTGGAAGTCCAACAGCAGTTGGTCCAATTTGTCTCCCTTGATCCAGTGCAGGCCAGTGATGCTGATCTCCAGTGGCTTTAGCCACTCCCCTCTGAGAAGCGTGGGGCGGTCCCCCTCGATAACACTTAGGGGTAGCCTGCCTTTGAAGTCCTTGAATTGAATCTGCACCTCAGCTCTGCCTAGAACTCAGATGGGGTTTCCGTGGAAATCCCTGAGGTGAATGTGTTGCGGCTTGAGTGAGGACAGGGCTGCAGCTGGATGGAGTCGTTTCAGCAGGACATTATAGTAAACACAGATCCGGTGTCCAGTTCCATTTTGCATGGTCTGCCCTCGATGGAAACCACAATATGGAACTTATCCCCCTCGCCAGCGTCCAAGTAGCCCACTGTCGTGTGGAAAAGTCCTCTATTGTCCTGGTTGTCTCTGCATCTGTTTTGTGGGGCCCCCTGTCTGTTTAGTCCTTGCCTCCCCAGACCCATGGATGGCTTAGGGTTATATTGGGCTGGTTGGTAGAGGGTTGGTTGGGTAGTCCTGCAGGCCTCTGCAATGTGCCCTCTTTTGTGGCACTGGCGGCAAATTGCCTCTTTAAAAAGGCAAAGTGCTCTGGCATGGCCCCCTAAGCAACCCGAACAGCGGGCTTGCCTGGTTTCAAAGTCTCTGGGGCTTACCTTTTTCTCTGGCTGGATGCGATGTACCTGGTTTTCTTCTTCTGATTCATCCTCGTATTCAGGAACCTCGGTCATCCAATCAGGCTCCTGGTACATGCGATGAACTGTGCCGGTCATCCGGATGTCTACGGGTGAGGTGTCTGATGATTTGGTGGCTCTAGCTTCCTCCACGACATTCTTGAACGTTGCCCCCCTTCTTATCAACAGCTTTTTTTGAAGATTTAGATCTCTCATTCCTAGAATGATTCGATCTTTCATAATCTCCTCCGGGTTGATGAATTCGCATTTGGTAGTGATTTCCCAGAGTTTGGCAACAAAGTTATTGATGGATTGACTATCGCGTTGGTGGCAATGGTAAAACTCATTCCTACTGACCATTGGGGTTTCTGCAGGGGCATAATGTTCTTTTAGCGTCTGGAGCATTGTCCAGGAGACGGACTCGATGTCTATGGGTGCCACCAGGGTTTGAGCCATTTTATAAATTTTAGGGCTGCAGTAGGTTAGGAAGAGAGCCCTCTTCCTCTTGTCCGGCAGATCCTGGAAGTTGTTGGCTTCCAGAGACATGCGAAAATGGCTCATGTATGTTGTCCATTCTTCAGTCTTCGGGTCGAAGATTGCTGGAGCAGGAGATGATTGAGTAGCCATCATTAAGTTTGGCCGGAGCAGGATGATGATTGCTTCTAAGATGGCCGCAGATGCCACAAGGTGCCTTTGTCCTGTTGTCTTCTTCAACCACCTTCATCGCCAGTGTTAGATTGCATGGGAATGAAGAGGCGAGACATAGGAGCAGTTCAGCACCTTTATTTCTCTGTAGCTGAAAATAATACAGAATGCCGGCAGGCTGCAGGGAAGCCGCTTTTAAAGGCTTCCCTGAAGCCGACTGGCCACTGATAGCAGTTTATTTCTCCTACTGCTAGACTAGCCAATCAGCAGTGACTATGCAAATCCATGCTACGTACAGCTGTACATAACAGAAGCCACTGCAGTACTAGTGTCAAGTAAAATAATAAAAAAAAATGATGTCCATGAAAAGGGTTGTGCATATTTGATTTACAGAATTACTGGGATTAATGGGAAGAATATAAAGTTCTTGGAATGTTCAATTTGCTATGAAAAGTAAAGGGGCTTTTGCATGTACTTGGCTCAACAAGGTGGTTATGTCTATTTATTATACTAAATAATTGGTACAATCCACCTAAACTGTTTTAGGCATTATGTCAAATAATATGTCAAATGTTCCTAGGCAGTCCAATAGAAAGTGTTCTAAATAAAATTAACTGTATTTATTACAGAAATGGCAAAGCGGTCCATTTCCTTTGGTCTATCACAGCTTAGAGGCACAGACAGCCAAGAAACCAACTGTCAGATTGTCCCGGTAACAACTACAATACCTCCAGTCACCAAAACACAAACTACAACCAAAGAGATGAAGAAGACAACTCACACAATTGAAACAGAATCATCAGAAGACAGACCTCAAGTTTTATATTTTCTGCCCTATTTTCCACGTCCATCACGCACTGTCTTTAATGTTATATTTCCTTTCAGTAAAGGTGCCATTGGTTATAACACCATCTGGAATAACAAATTCTTGAGAGATGACTCTTCAGAAGAAAAGAGAAGGAAAAGAGACACACTAATGGTTAAGAAAAAAGCAAGACCTCTATGAAATAACAAGATGGTTCTTTCCAATGCTCACTTTTCTTGCTTTTCTTCTTTTTGGCAGTCACAACAAAGACATTAAACAATGATTTTATAACCAAGACTGAAACTAAGTTAACAGCCAAGAGTGAATTAACTATTGGACATATCGATTTTTGAATCTTTAAATAAGCAAAACAAATTCTACTTATGAACAGTTTAGAGCAGTGGTTCTCAATCTTCCTAATGCCGCGACCCTTTAATACAGTTCCTCATGTTGTGGTGACCCCCAACCATAAAATAATAAAATTATTAGGAAACTCAGAGGTGGGTTCTAACTTACCTCGCTGCAGGTTCGCTTCCTCCTGCGCTGCTTGGCTGCGCCTCATGGGCGCGTGTGTGCTTTGCCCGCGCACGCACGCATGTGCAGTGCCAGTTTTTTTAAAAAAAAATGCAAAAAAAAGCCAAAAACAAGATGGCGACATATGCGCAGTGCCGGAAATTCGGCTTCTGCGCATGCTCAGAAGTTCCCATGGTACAGATTTTTTTTTGCAGTAGTCAATTTGCATGTGGGTGGACCCACCTGGAGACGGATAGAGGAGTGGTGTCTCGGTTCCTAAGACCATTGGAAATATGTGTTTTCCGATGGTCTTAGGCGACCCCTGTGAAAGGGTCGTTCAACCCCCAAAGAGGTTGCGACCCACAGGTTGAGAACCGCTGGTTTAGAGGAAGGAGTTGAGAAACGTTTTCTCATTGACAATGAACAGAATCCATTGTCATCATACACAGGGACCAGTTAATTGTCCTTACTACTAGTTCTACCAGGACGCAACAACCTTAACTGGGTCAAAAGTCACAATTTTCACCAGTGGTGAAATCTAATAATTTTCCCCCACTGGTTCTGTGGGTGTGGCTTGTTTGGTGGGCATGGCTTGGAGGTCAGGTGGCCGTGGCTTGGTGATCATGTGACCGGATGGGTGTGGCCAACTTGCAAAATGTGGTGAAACTCACTTAACAATGCTCTTGCTTAGCAACCAAAATTTTGGGCTCAGTTGTGGTCATAAGTTTTCTTTTCTTTTCTTCTTTTCTTTTCTTCTTTTCTTCTTTCCTTTCCTTTTTTCCTTTCCTTTCCTTTCCTTCTTTCCTTTCCTTTCCTTCCCTCTTTCTTTCTTGTCTCTCTCCCTCCCTCTGTTCCTTTCTTTCTTTCTCTCTTTCTCTTTCTTTCTCTCTTTTTCTTTCTCTTTTTTTCTTGTCTATATCTTTCTTTTCTCTCTCTCTTCCTTTCCTTCCTCTTTCTTTCTTTCTTTCTATTTCTTTCTCTCTTTCTTGGCAGCAGGAGAAGGAAGAAAGTGCTCTGGTGGGGCAGTCGGCCTGGCAGCAGCCTGTCCCCTGTCATGGGCTGGATGCAGGGAGCGGGACCTGAGGTGGAGGGCAGGTTCCGTCAGGCCCGGTCCGGTGGAAAGAGCAGCCTTCAGGGACACCGGGGAGCCCTTGGCCGTCCGCGGCGAGGACATGCCGGTGCTGCCACTGCGCTAATCCATCACTGGCCTCCAAAGAGCGGAGGAGATATCCAACCGCCACGGGCGGTTTCTGAGACTTCAGTGCCTGCCCAGGTGAGACCGGTGATGGATGCTCAACCAGCGAGCATGGAGCACCTGATGCCCCCCTCCTTCCCCATTGCTGCAGCCGAGCCTAGCACCCCCTCAACCAACCCTCACCGCAGCCGGACATCCGCCTCCCTCCCCCATGAGCGAGGAAGGAGAAAAAGGTGGGAGCCGTTTCTTCTTGGAGGAGGAGGAAAACAACTGATCGGGAGCCAAAGAAAACAATCAGCGGATGATTCAAAGCAGATTCCGCCCCGGGGCTCGGCCGGCTGTCAATCATTCTCCCCTCCCAGCCACTCACGTACCCATCCAACTTGCGGCAAAGCAGAGGGCGGGCTGGAACTCCTGAGCACTCGCAGGAGAGAAGAATGAGGCCAAAAAGGAAAAGAAAGGAGGTGGCCATCCATGCAAATGGGACACAGATGCGCAGGCCCCACACTGAAGCCTCAAACAAAGCCTCACCGGGCAGCTCAGTGCAGTGCGGCCCCTGCAAGTGGGCGTGGGGGACCACCGGGAAGGCCACATGGAAGGCCAAGCATGGCAGGGCTGCGGGGAAAGGAGTAGGCTGCTACCTCCCTTCCCCGCCACCCCGACATGCTTGCTTGCCTTCATGTGGCCTTCCACTTGTCTGCCTTCACAAGCTGGCCATGGGGACACCAGGAAAGCCACGTGGAAGGCAGGAAAGCAAGTCAGGGCTGCAGGCCATGGGGAATGGAGTAGGGAAGGCAGGCTGGGACAGTGGGGGGGGGAGCAGGGGCAGCTAGGTAGGCTGCAACTTCACAGGCTTACCTGGCAGGCAGATCGGGTTTAGCACTTCAGGCAGGCAAGTGGCAGAGCAGAGACTGGGCAGGGCAGGGCGAGCGACCAGCAACCAGAGGACCGGTTCAGGGGCGTGGCCAGCCAGCCGTTGCTACCGGTTCTGTGAACCACCGGTGGCCGCCACTACCGGTACGTCCAATCTGGTCCAAACCGGTAGCATTTCACCCCTGATTTTCATGCTACACTAATCAGAGACCTATCCACTGGAGATAAAAATGTCTAGTGTTCAATAAGCCCAGGCAACAGGAATATATATTGCCTTAGCAGTCTCTTCTCTACCAGTGAGGCAGCTAGCAGTAGATATAAAACAAAAAAGGAGATTAATTTGAAAAAAAAAAACCCACTCCAAATATTGCACCATTCCAAATACTGATGTGGGAATTTACATTTCCTACTCATTCTCCCATCCCTTTCTGTATATTCCTTCCAAGCAAATATATTCCCCTTTCCAGACCCACACCTACACACTGCACTTGCTTCCTAAACCCTTCCTGGTACCACTCTTCTCTCAGCACCCCAGAAATGGCCATGGAAAAACAGTCATACATCTTGCAAGGAAATCAAAGCTGTTAATAGTAACCACAAGAAATAGTGACTATAAGGAAGACAACCATCAGCAAACCACAATTCCAACAGAGAGTACAAGACAACTCAGGAGGGTGGACAGGAAATGAACGAATACATCTAAGGGATTTGAGACATCCTGTAGCCATAACGTACAGTCAGGATTGCAGACAGCTAATATGAGATCTCTCCTCTACCAATTATATCAAATAGTTGGTACTTTGAGGCCAGGGTACTTGGGGTAATTCCTTGTGCTCTTCATCCATCATGGCACTCTTAAAAGGCAACCCAGGGATATTATCCAATAATACACCCCCCTGCTTCAGGACATCTCCAAAAGCATGATGGCTAGCTAATTACAGTGCAGCAGAATATACAGCACTGCTGTAACATTGTTTTTGTTATTGTACATGATAACCTGCATGAATTGATTTTAATGACTTTCAGCTTGTCGGCCTCTAATTGCCAAATTAGTAGAAAGCTTTCTCATAACATTATTTAATATGGTCCAAGATGCAGCATGGATTTCTGGCTGGGGAATTCTGAGAGTTGAAGTCCACAAGTTTTAAAGTTGCCAAATTTGGAGACTCCCGAGGTAGATAATGACAATGTCTCAGGCAGGGGTGAAATCTACTTACCTTTGCTACCGGTCCAGAAGTGCCCGCACACGCTGATGTCACATTAATTTTTGACCCACTGCGCATGCGCAGAAGGCTTTGCGCATGCACAGAGGGTAAAAACCAGAAATAACTGACATCCGGGCGGAGCCTTGAGCTGCTACCACTACTGGTTCTCCAAACCATATGCCGCCGCCGCTAACGGCTCGTGCGTGCCGGACAGAACCGGGAGGATTTCACCACTGGTCTCAGGTCTTCTGCCATTTTTTATGTGCATGGACTAGGATTAGGAGAATTTTATACTCCATTCTTCATGGTGCTCTAGGGGGTAGGTGGAATTTTTTTAGTATTGTGCTATGAGATTTGATAGCAAGATGACTATTTACTGGATGCTTCCTTTGCGTCATTTATGGGGAAGCTAGTCATAACTATTATGGGGCAGAGTGTTCTTGCAACAGAAGAAAGCTTTTATTTTATATTTGGGAATATTTGGGATTTTGACTGCCATGATTGTATTCATATTCCAATATTCTTTAGTTAACTTTGGAAGTATGTGAGATTCAATCTCAAACTCCGTTAGTGATGCTACTCGAAGGTTGTTGTTTTTTTCTCCTTCATTTGCTTTCATAACTGCATGTGCTTTCACAGATATGACTTCAAGCACCCTGATGGAAAAGATTGGTTCTTATGCAAGCATGCAGGATGTATTCAGTGCGTTTTGGGTTCCACTGCTGTCTGATAAAATGCTAAACGTGGCTTTTTCTATCTCTTTGGGTCAATTCATTTTCAAATGGGCCAATGCATAACTGTGTGGGAGTCAGGGGGTGTTAGTTTACCTTGTGTATGACTGGATTTTTGGCGGGGGGTTAATCTACTGGATCAAATGATAGTTTACAACATACTCAGGGGCGGGTTGCCTTCTTATTGATACCGGTGCGTTGCGCGCGCATCTCCACATTTTGTGCGCATGCGTGCTCGCTATGCATGTGCGCCCTCTCGCGCGTGCGCCCTCTCGTGCGATTTTGGTGAGATTTTGCTTCTGCGCATGCGCGGAAGCAAAATCTCACCAAAATCTTGCGAGGGGACACGCGTGTGAAAGCGATTTCAGTGAGATTTTGTTTCTGCGCATGTGCGGAAGTAAAATCTTGCCGAAATCTCGTGCGCGCATGCATTCCCTCACAAGATTTCGGCGAGATTTTGCTTCCGTGCATACGCAGAAGCCAAAAAGCCAAAAAATTCTTTTAAAAAGATGGCGACGTGCGCAACTGTCCGGTGAACACGGTACCGGAGCAGTCAAGCGCAAATTGCATAATTGGCGGGTCCCTACCGGAGCTGCGCACTGGACCGCACCAGTAGGAACCCACCCCTGAACATACTTATATCTGCCCACCCCCAATCTATTGATGTGTGTCATGAGAATAAGACTAAAGAGTAATGTTCCCTGGTGTGTTTTTTTTAAAGCTTTTAGAGGAAAAACCCAAACCTGCACATTTTCTTTTACATGATAGAATTTAATAAAACATTAAGGCAAGGATTAGATTTCTTTGCCACTACCTAGTAATCATCAAATTTTTGCAGTTCTGATCTGGTAGGCTTAGATTGCCTTCCAGAAATGATATAAGGCCCGAGTAACCTGGGGGTTTAATGGTTGGTGCTTGCTGATTGTCTCTTTCTGGCCTTCTCTTATCCAGCTTTTGGCAAAGAATAAAATGAGAAAGAAGGCTGTAGATCTCCTCTCCCTTTCTTAGCAATTGTTGCAACCATATTGTATGGTTACGGATAAAGGAATTAGGGAGCAATAACCTTACAGACTGCTCATTAAAATACAATTTCCCGGATTCTTGTGGAGAAAGAAATTATTGATTTCACACATCATATCATGTTCAAATTTTTCATTGATTTGTTGATTCTGACTAAATTTTGGAATTTTATACAAGAACCAAACCAATTAAGCTTTCTTCAGTAAGCCATTAGTAAGCAGATGAGTGAATCTAGGAAAATGAATCACTGTTAACTAACAACTGTAAGTTTGGAGTATGTGTCCCCATACAACATTTTTGACATTTCCCTTACAAGATAGAATACAATCAAAACTCTGCAGATTACATTGGTGTGAGTCATTTTCATGAGTTCTAATTAGCTCCAAACATGTTCAGAAACAAATGTATTAATGATGTAAATGATATGGTTAACAGCCTAACTTCCCTCCACAAACATCCTTTACCAAATGTTATGTAACATAATAACACCCAGGGGGAAAAAGGCTTTCTTAAAGACACATAAACTTCAAATTTTCTTCTTGTTCTTTCATTGGGTGTTAAAATGATTTCTGCAATGTTGTAGTACAATAGTAGAAAGTGCTACAGTGCAGTTAAAACCCTGCAAACAATTTTTTTGCATTACCAAGACTTGTAATGATTATTTTCAACATTCCCTTGGATGCTGGGTTTACTGTGATTCTTCCATTAAACAAATATGCTCAAAATCTTCCTCCTGAGAATAGTGCAGTTTTCAGTCTTGTTCAAGACCTTCTCTTGAGCAAGATGTTCAGAGATGGAATCAACCCATGTACACAGATCTGGGGGTTCAACAGTATTCACCACAATTGCTGAACAGATTTGTAAATGTTTCCCAAGCTTCTTGAGTTGATGTCCCCTTAAGATTTTCATGAATGGAATCCTTCCCAAGCTCTCTCAAGTTTGTTAAAACCAGCTCTTTCAAAGTCTAAGACAAGGGTCCCAAAACCCCAGGCTTTGGTCCATTACTGAGCCATGGCCCTTCAGAACCGGGCCGCACAAGCAGTGGGTGAGCGTGCACCAAAAGCTCCACTCACATGAGCTGTGGGTACTTGCACTCATATACGAAGCTCCCCTCACGCAAGCAGCAAGTTCTGGCAACTTCAACCCCTCTATCACTTATTCTCTGTTAGTAAGAATTAGGTCTAATATAGCTGACTCTAATTCTCTTTTCTATCTTTTGGAGGACAAAGTTGTCACTAGGCTGGTCAGGAAGCTGTTCAATCTCCCACTTGATGCAGAGTTTGTCTCCTAGTTGATGTCAGGGTAGTTAAAGTCCCGCATTACTACTGTGGTGTGTTTCCAACATATGGTTAGCAAAATTTCATCTTTTTCTTCTGCTTGGTTGGGTGGCCTGTAGTATATACCTACAGCAATGTTGTTCTTTTTTTCTTTTATATTGACACATATGCATTCTAGGTGGTTTTCATTCTTGGTTTTGTGCATTTACATATAATGCAACTCCATCTCCTCTTTTGTTAGGTCTATTTCTTTTAAACATTTATATCCTTCCATCAGTACATTTCAGTCATGAGTTTCATCCTACCAAGGTTTGGTAATGGCAACTATATCATAAATGTTTGACAAAATATTTGTATTCCTTAATATTTAGCAAAAGAGAAATGCCTGTTCCACAAAGACAACGATTTGAGATTTGTTTTCAAAGTGTGCTGGATAAGTAACCCAATAAGTAACCACTATCAGGTAAAAATTACAATTGATAATTGGAAAAAAATGTTAACTACTGCTTGAATAACAGCTCTATTCCTTCCAAAATCTTATTCAGCAACAAAACCCACATCAAAGAGATGGTGAGTGAAGCTTCTGCTCCTGAAGTTTATAATTACTCAGACTGCTACAATCTTGAACCTACTCTCTAATATACCCCCTGCATTTATATTGGATACAGACTACAGAAAGAACAGATTAATTCATGGATTACTCATGTAGTTATCTTTGCTAATAGCTTTGGCTCAAGTAACCCAACATTCATTCCATTCCTGGGCAAAGCTGGGTTTGACTGGCTCAATTCTTGCTGTATCTAGGAGAAATGGATATTCCAAATGAGCATATCTGACAGCTAGCATTTAGTTGTACATCTTCTACTAATGCTTGAATTATAATACTTGGCTCTGCAAGCTGAATGCCCAGGCTGGTTTTTTTTTCCTGGTTGAGAGTGGAAAGCAATGGTAAGAGGAAAGAATGGCCCAAGGTGGAACACCCAAGCATTCCCTTCCACTGCTTCCATTATGGGACTGGAGGAAAGGGATCAAAATGAAAAATAGGAAACTGTTCTGCTAAGGAACCTTTGACTTTATATGCACTGATTAAATCTACTGATTGTAACCTATGCCTTGGATACAGAACACTCAATGTTCTGTATGAAGCATAGATAATGGGATAATGGGATTAAGAACAATGAGTTGAAACAGTAATGGTACAATAATGTTTGTTTCCAACAATCAGGAGTGCTATGTAATAGTTCCAATCTAATACATCTGCTTTTTGATTTTCATACTGTTTCCCCCAAAATAAGACATCCCCTGATAATAAGCCCAATCGGGCTTTTGAGTGCATGGCAATAAGGCCAAGGGCTTATTTCAGGGTTCAAAAAAAAATATGACAGGGTCTTATTTTCAGGGAAACACGGTATTCACTTTTATAATAGTCAAAGATCACTGAGGCTGAAATTAATTATTTTAAAAATGCTATAGCTTTTCCAAACATATGAGATCAAGCAGTGTATTTAGCTGCATATTTCATTCTTTGGGAAGTAATATATTTTATCCATGAAAACAAGAAAAGGTCCCTTTCTTGAAGCTATCTTAATGTGTAATAAGGGTCATACATTGTTTTTTTTTTTGCCCTCTGTATTGTTGAAGGTGTGCAATAATGTTCTTTTCCTGACTTCCTTCAAGGAGGCTCAGTTAAATTGAGGTTGAAGGCTGATAATAGATTCAACTTCCTTATTAAATGCTGATGCAAATACATTTAGATATATAGAATTACAGAAAATATGACTTTTGATTGCCCATACAGTGCAATCCAATTTTATAAAATGGTGAATAATTTTAGACTATGAATTGATATTTAGTAGAATTCAGGCCTCTGATTTCATCCTGAAATCAAGTTGGTGCAATTATCTTACGAGATGCCATTTGTTTGTATGTGTGTGTGATGTTATAAAGGATTAGCTATCACTGGTGCTGGAATTATAAAATGATGGAGTAGATGCTTCTCCATATAATATGGGCTTGCCTCACAATTTGATTTAATATCTGTTATTAAATATTGCCCCAGGAAGAGGAATATAGTTGAAGTTGATACTCAGGAGGAATGGAGAACAATATTGAGCAGAAAGATCTTCCAAGGTAAAAGTCAAGCATCTCCTTCCACTCCCACTTGATTGCAGTCTCTATTGCTATTTCGGTTGGTTAAAAAATGGTAGAGCAAGAAACATTCACAACTGAAGCCATTTTCAACCTTTCAGCTTGTTTCTATGAAGACTAAAAGCAGAAAGATGCATGAGTATGCAGAGGCACATATTTAAATGAGTAACAAAGATCTGTAAGAATATTAAGCGACAGATAACTTGGAATAAACACATATATCAGAAGATATATTCAGGCAGACCTATCCAAATATTAGTAAATGCTCTATGCAAGGGTGGGAAATGGTGATAAACTATCCCCTTCCCCGCATAGAGAAAAATAATTGTTCCCTCAGAATCCTGATTTACCCAATTTTTAATTCACTTGGTGAGCCTTTACAAATGGCCATTAGGGCAAGGACAGAGCAGGAGAGTGGACGAAGGGGCCCACTTATTTCAGCTCTTTCCCTGATTAAATGCAGATGCTCCCCGCTTTTAGTCATATTAAGGAAAAGTAGGTCCAGTGGAATTGCTGTATGGGAAACCTAAAAAGCTGGCCCAATGCTGCCTCTCACTTATTTCAAGGCATTAACTCACCCTCTTAAGTCACTCGTTTCTGCTTTACTATCAGTGATTTTTAATCTCTGTTCAAACATGAGACAGACATTTAATTAACATTTTATCTACACAATGAGAAATACATGTTTGAACATTGCAAAGCCACAGAGCTTAGAAATTATAGGTTATTTAAACGTTGAAATCAGAATGGTATTTTGTGGTAACGTAACAGAGAGGTCAGTATTTGGATAAAAATGATAGCATTTATGTTTTCGTTCATATGAAAGATCAAACATAAATATTAGCCTACCCAATAACGACCATTTTTTCAAAGGCTAGTTATTTCTTCTACAAACATAATTATGTTCATGTGCCATAAACTGTAATAGCAAAATCATATATACAAGGTATATAAAAGCAATGCCATCAGCAAATTAATTAAAACAAGATCTAATACAAAAATGTCTGTGGACAGCAGATGTACTTTAAAATATATATTGTTTTTTTAATCTCTGAATTGTTTTATTCACATCATTTAACACATAATCAGTTAAAAATATCCATCAATGAAAAGTTATTTCCACAGTAAAAGATAATATTCCTATTTGATACAGGAGATAAGACAGAAGGTAATAAGAAAGTATTTCCTCTTATGCAAAAAAATAAGTAATATAAAAGTCAGAAAAGAAACAATGCAATTAAATCTCCATTAATTAATTACAACGTCCTTTTGAATTCAAGGGATACACTCTTAAGAAAATCAAAGTATGTATCTTTTCACATATTGGTATCCTTAGCCATTGGGTTGGGCATTCCTAGTTTAAATACGAGGGTATAAGAAGAGAAAGAAAAGGCCTGGGGGAAAAAATAGAGACAGGGAATTGCAATCAAGGGATGAAATAAATAATGATGAGCAAAAGAGGGAAAAAAATAGGAAATATGTAGAATTTGTACATTTTAAGGTCCCGACACCTATTTGTTTTTCTGGAAACTTTCCCTCTCTTGATCACCAACTTGCCATACCGCTCCAGTCCGAATGTCTTCACTATAGATCCATGTCAGATGGATCAGTGAATTGATGTCTCATTCAATCTTAGCATACAACTTGATGTAATTTATGTAGAGGAAGTGGCTGACAGTATCCACTCTTGAACTTGAATCCATATCCAGTCCCTGTGATTATCTGGCTAAAGGAGTTCAAGCCTCTGCAGAACAGCAGTGGAAACAGTGCATCATCTTGGTATGTGCTGCACTTGATGGTCACTTACAGTATGTGAACTGTCCTGAGCTGATATCCAGTGTTGTCTTCCATAGTCCCATTGAGTTTTTGAGGAAAGTCCTTAGAGTCCTGTTAACTTTGTGTATCCCGAGGTATTCACAGATCCATGTGTGTGGCATTGAGTCGTACGTTTTCCTGTAATCAATCCAGGCTATAGCTAGATTGGTCTGTCTAGATTTGATTCTTGTGCAACTGCTCTATCTAGAAGTATCTGATGTTTGGAGCCTCTGGTGTTGTTCCCAATGCTCTTATGAGCTGAGCTCATATATTGGCCCATATGGTTCTGTAGCTTGGTGGCTATAATGTCTGATAGGACTTTATATGTTGTGTGGAGGCAGGTTATTGGCCAATGGTTGGCCATTGCTGTTCCCTTGTGGGGATCTTTCATGATCAACACTGTCCTTCCTTGTGTTAGTCAGTCTGGGTGGGAACATGCTGCTAGCTGATACATTTGTGATGCTAGGCATTCGTGCCCTGCTGTTAGTTTCCTCAGTTAGTTGGTGTAGATCGTATCTGGGCCCGGTGCTATTCAGCTCTTCATGTTCTTAATCTTGCTGAATGTTGCTGAATGTCTGCAACTGTGATGGTGACTGGTTCTTGTTCTGGAAGACTGCTATGGTGTGCTGCAGGTCCTGCAGCCACTTTATACTGATATAGTATATAGTATATCACTTTCTACTGATATAGAAAGATATGCCTTCTTTCTCCCATGTTCTTCCAGTACTGTTCAGTGTCTGCTAATGGTAGCTCTGTTGTTACTGTTATTGCACTGCAGTTGGGAGTACACTTTGGATTTATTTCCTTGGCCTGCTAGCCAGTACTGTAACCTTTGTTTATCCATCTCAAGGATTTCAGATAGAGTCAGGCCTTTGTATGTTTTCAGAAGCCTACACCTTTCCGTAATTCCACCAGTTAACTAGCCTCTTTCGGAGTTATCTTGATCTTAGCCTCTAACCTTGTTTTCCAGAGACAGTATGTATTATTGTTTTTCTTATTGTGAAGCCAAATATAAGATTACAGTGACTGTAGCATATTCCAATTCATTAGTTTGAGTTATTGTGATATCAGGGATTGTTGTGAGGGCTTCTAATATATTATCTGATGGTATTTCTCTACTGAGCCTTGGTAACCACTTTCAGGAGGTGATTGTAGCTAGTTTATCTATGATCTTATGCCTCATATCCACTGTTGTACTTTGTAGAGGTGATATTGACATTCCACTTTCAGGTGTTGGCTACATGTCCAGTTTTTCTTCCAAGTCTTCTTGAATTTGGGGTGTAATGTGTAGCTGATCTATCTCAAATTGTGAGATAGATCAGCTACACACTTCGCAATATGTTGAAGTGTTGGGTAACTAGCTTTTCTGAATTATGTGGTTGCAGTTCCCTCATGCATTTCATATACTCCCTCTCATTAGGTCTATGTTGTGGTAGCATTCCATCAATTCCAGGTCATGTCCGTGAATGGTTAGTTCCAGTAGCCCATCTCTATTATCACACTGTCCTGTTCCTCAATAACTAATGTGGACCGTGTTAATCCAGATAACGTCCAAGCCAGCATGATTCTTCTAGTTTGTGTAATTCATATTTTGAGATAGGCACATGAAGCGTTAAGGGATTTTTTGCCAAGGACTCCTACTGGTAAGAAAGTACCAGCCGGGATTGGAACTCCAGTCTCCCGTATCAACAATGGTTTTCTACTAAGCTATCTAGCTGCTATAAAGAGCTCTTTTGTTACTGGTCTGGCTATGATTCAATATACCGTTTTTTAATTAATAAACAATTGTATCCATCGGGGGGCATGATGGCTCAACGGTTAAAGAATCTGAGCTTGTCTGCTGGAAAGCTGACAGCCTGGGTTCAAGACCTGAGTGCTGTGAGACAAGGTAAACTCCTTGTCCCAGCTCCTAGCAGTTAGAAAGCATGCAAATGCAAGTGGATAAATAAGTACCACTTTGGTGGGAAGATAACAGTGTTCCATGCGCCTCGGCATATAGTCATGCTGGCTACATGACCATGGAAATGTCTTCGGACAACGTTGGCTCCCTCCGCTAGGAAACGGAGAGGAGTACTGTCCCCTAGGACAGTGATGGCGAACCTTTTTTGGTTCGCGTGCCAAAGGGGGGGGATGTGGGGGATCACATGTGTGCGTGCCCACACTCATAATTCCATGCACCCCCGCACATGCACACATGACCTCCCCCCTGCTCCCAGCATGCAATGGCACGCCCATTTTTCGCTCTCCCCAGGCTCCAGAGCCCTCCTAGGAGCCTGGGGAGGGCGAAAACGGCCTTCCCCACCCCCTCTGGAGGCTGGAAACAGCCTGTTTCCCGACTCTCAGTGGGCCCAGAAGGCCCGAAAATCAGCCGGCTGGTGCACACATGCACGCCGGACCTGAGCTCGCGTGCCCACCGATATGGCTCCACGTGCCACTTGTGGCACCCGTGCCATAGGTTCGCCATCACGGCCCTACGACATGACTGGACAGAGGAAACCTTTACCTTTATATCCATCCATATTTTTAAAAGAATTGATTTGTTTTCATTAAAATGTTGAGGCCAAAGTAGATAATACTTCCTCATAAAAATTCCAGCAAGCAGCATCCAAACATCAAGTCCTTTGCAATAGTTGCAGAACCCCTCTTCCTCCATTATGTTTTACAAAGCTTTTAGTGGCAAGTAAGAGAAACTTCACATTGTCATTGGCTTCCAAATCAGCATCTTCAATATCACAGAAAATAAATCTGTATTTCTTATGACGACTTTACAATTACAACAGCAAACACAAAGGACACATCTACAAATCAAATTTATGTGCCTTTTTAAAAATTAACTCTAGCTTGCGGGGTGCTAAATATACAGCAATGTAGTGAATCAATTTTTGCTATTTCCTAGAGAGAAAGAATCAGTATTAAACTACTGCAAGTCTATGTTGCAGACAAGAGTTAGTAATTATTATTATTTTTTGTCTGCTGGGAGTTTCAGGAGATACAGCCACTGATATATATCTTCTTTGGTCAAAGGTTAAGACTTGGGCTGCTATCTTAAGCTTTGTGGAGACCATTTCTGTACTCACAAAAAATTATGTATGCATGGAGAGGAGAGATACAGGCATTTTTAAGCAATGTAGTTGGTACTACAAAGCACTGGATTTATCTTTAAATTTTCCTATATCACCAAAATGGAAGAATGGTGGTTCTGTAATGTTCAATTTTGTTCAATCTGGAAAGGCAGTCAATGGGAAACTGGTGTGTGTGTGTGTGTGTGTGTGTGTGTGTGTGTGTGTGTGTGTGTGTGTGTGTGTGTATGTGTGTGTAGGCAACCCACATGGTGCTCAGATTGCCCACTCTTGCTGTAGATATGAAATATCACTGGTATTCTAATAATTACAATTACTACAATTTTATTATTATCTGGAAGCTAAAAATGTTAAATATCTGTTTACTCAAAACAGTAACAATACCCAAAATTTCCAAATGCATTGAAGAGTTATAAGGGCAAATATATACAAACTCTGATATTCACAACACACTTTTTACGCATTTTCAATAACATGCTTTATATAAGAATGATCAATTCACATTATTTGGGTGCAGTAATAGAAAAAAGTACTACTCAAATAACATTAACTTCAATTTTCATACAAGGGTCATGGTATTAAAGAATTAGGAACATATCATTTGGTGAGATCCATTAGCTAAGGGTAATTAAAGTGTAAATGGAGATCAAGGGAAGTTTATAGAGACCCAATGTTCAAACATAATGTTTAGGAGTGCTGATTTTCCTTGAATGCATGCTTGTAACTACATGAAGATAATTCAGTGAAAACCAGGAAATGAATAGAGAGACATAGAGCTATGAATAACTGCAAGCATTCTCTCAATCTTGATAGAAAGCTTATACAAAGAAAAGTATCCCTTGAGTTGAGTTTGACTCGCGGTGACTTCATCACTGAGCTTGACTGGTGATTAATTTTTTCCAAATTTCCAGGGTCTACAAACTTGAAATGTCTTGATGATCTTTTATCCAAGTACTAATCAGGTCATATCATGCTTAGTTTTTTTCTAATTCATCCAAGTTAATTTATTATGGGAGGAAAGTATTTGTCATAGACACTGCAAATATAAGCTGTAACTGATCGAGTTTTAACCAAAAGCATAAAAAATTAAACAATAGTTTTATCTTTTATCAAAGCATTGTTTTCTCTTTTTCCTAAAATACCATTACTAGGTCTGTTTGCATACTGTGTCCAGTCACAGTTAACATAACCATGCTCTCTTGAATAAACCACTACTGGCAGGGTTCATACAAAATGCTAATCTTATGGCTATATCAGGGGTGTCAAACTTGATTTCATCGAGGGCTGCATCAGGATTGTGTTTGACTTCGGGGGGACGGGACATGGTTGGGCATGGCCAGGGTGAGTGTGGCCAGCTCGATGTCACTTGTGTCGAGGGCGCCTGTGGAGGCCCGAGTGCTCTGCCAGCAAAAACAGGCTCCCGAGCTCTGTTTTCAATTGCAACGGTCTCTTGTAACCCTCTGCCAGTGAAAACAGAGCTCAGGAGAGCTGTGCGGTTGCCTACTTCAACCGTCTGCCAGTGAAAACGGATGTGGCCGAATGCGGCCCTTTCGAGATCCAATTTTATTGGCAGAGGCACTGTGGGCCAGTTCTTCGCTGTTTCCAGGGTGGCCCCGCGGGCCAGATCTAAGCATGTTCCGGATCCGGCCCATGGGCCTTGAGTTTGGCACCCCTACTATAGATTGTCAGAATAAACCCATAGTTTCACTTATACGAATTCACCGTAGGTTTATTTCAATGAAAACATATACTAATTTCATTTTGCTTTAAGAGTTTTTAAAGATTTTATTTATTTATATTTTGCATTTCTAGACCACCATCTCCCTCTCCCTGCTAGACCAAAGCTAAGGCTTTTTAGCCCAAAATTCTAGCTTTCACAGGACTGAATTTGATATTTAAAAGAAAGTTAAAGAATAAGATATCAAGTCAATGGCATTCCTCTGATTTATTTATGACTTCAATTCAATTTTCAATTTGCATAGCAAAGAGTTTGAAATAAAAAGGTAAAAAAATGATGCTTGTAAAGTACCTATTAGTGTAAGACAATTTTGTAAAATCTGCCTTCCCTGTCTAAAGTACTTATATGCTTGACCTCATACTTAATGACTGCTAAGTCATATACAATTTCACAGGCATGTACGAATAGCCATGATGATGCCAAAATTATGAAATACGTGTTGAGATATCTGTCCTTTCATATTTATATTGCAATGGTGAATAAAAGTATGTAAGGGCTTAAGTTTGTGTTGCAATATTTTGATATATGTTTCATCACTGGCTCTGTTTTGGTCCCATGGATACCTATGTCTGATTTGTTTGCCATTTATCATAATACGTGAACAGCCAGTAAGAAAGATTCTTTAAAAGCCTGATTTATTGTATAATGACGGACAGCTTTTCTATAAAAAATGTGAATCAGCATTGAGGAAATGGGAGAATTTCATTTAAATGGTTAAATCTGTTTAATTGTTCTCTTTAACTGTTAGAAATCTTCAAGATCACTGAAATGAGTAATTGTAGATTATTTTCTTCATGCACATCACATTATAAAAGAAGTAGCAGCCTTAGTACCATAGTGCTAGTTAACATAAAATCATTTTTTCCCCTTTTACTGCCATTATCTTAGCTACAGCAAAATACTCGCAGCTGTCTCTCCCTCCCCAATTTCAAAGTCCCTCCATAAGGGTGTAAAAGTGATGCAGATGTGTGATCAATGGGAATCACATAAGAGTTACTAATGTTGTTAGTAACATTAGCTTGTTACTAATGTTCTACCTTGGGGAAGGTGGCTTCTAAGGTATCTTGCAAGGAGCTTCCAGATATCTGCAAATCAAGTAAATTTTGACTTAATTTCAAGCATGCTGTTTGGGCAGCAGACAGTGTTACCAAAAACATCAGTAAGAAATAACAATAACTAGAATCTATTATCATGTTTGATCATGTTAAGATAATTTTATAAACTTTTATTATGTTCTCCTAAGTCATTTTTTAAATATTAAAAAGTCCAACTTCATAAATATTTCTGTTATCTTTCTCTAAAGATTCTCTCTCATATTTCATCTGAGACAGTATTGATATAATGGTGTTCTGAGCTGTACGAAATATAATTATGATATTCTCTGCTTTATTTTCAATACATTTACTAATAAATACAAAGATGAAAAGCAATAAGTTTTTTCTTCTTAAGGAATACCCTGCATTTTTTTTAAGGAAAGTAAGGCTGCATATTGGAAAGATACATACTTCACAGGTAATAATAATAAGAAAAATCAATGCCATAACTTGTGTATGCATTTTTTTACTTCCCAAATAAAAGGAACTGAATACCTGATGCAGAGCCAGGTTTGGATTCTGAAGATCTATTGTGGCAAGAGATGGCATGCGAGACTCTGGAACAATTTTGTTTTCTTTCTTTAGAAATCTGGAATTCCAAACTATTTATGAAGGAAACATTTGATTTTTGTTTAACAGAAGTTACTCTTTGCAAAAGTATCAGACTCCCTAAAATGTACAATGCTACATAGGACTTTGAGTTGCTTTTTATTTTGATTTGACTGTTTCAACTATTATTTGCTAGCCACTGATCTTTAATAGGATGGACATCATGTGGCCCTCCTCAATTGTTGAACTGCAGTTCACATTATCATCACATTTGGTCATGCTGGCTAGGTAGGAAGGTAATTGAAGTTTAACATAATCTAGTCAGTTACACGATATCTTTTAAAAGAGTTTTTTTCAAGTTTGCTTACTTAGAGATATTTAGCTCAAATATTTTCCATTCCCTTAATTAAAAAACTAATGTGGACTAAAATAATTTCAGACAAATGGGCAGGCTAACATCAATTACAGTCCTCCACATCTGCAGCGAAGATAGAAGGCATGTTTATTATGGGCTGAACATCTATGCACAAGCATATGAATAAGGAATTTTAGGATATATCATATGCAGAACTTGCACGCATAGAAATGAATTGAAAAAACACTCTAAAAATACAAAACATTAATGTTTCTAGTTTAGATAGGTAAAATTTCATCGATGTTTCGATTTTGCTTAGAATTACATTTCAGAAAAAATGTAAGTGGCAATGTTACATTGAGCTGTACTTTTTAGCTTTGAATGTTATGATTATTCAATAAATTCTGAACTATAACAATAGCACTTAGACTTATATACCGCTCCATAGTGCTTTACAGCCCTCTCTAAGCGGTTTACAGAGTTCAGCATATTGCCCCCAACAATCTGGGTCCTCATTTTACCGACCTCAGAAGGATGGAAGGCTGAGTCAACCTTGAGCCGGTGAGATTTGAACAGCTGAACTAGCAGTCAGCTGAAGTAGGTTGCAGTGCTTTTAACCACTGCGCCACCTCGGCTCCATAAATATGTAAAAGACTGACATCTTTTATAAACTTTTTGATGAAAATGGTTAAAAATGAACAGATGATTTAAAGGGTTTGTTTATTGGAAGGAACTATAATATGCAATATGAGATGGTGGAGATATGATTGCTATGCTAACTGCTGCAAACTGCTTACAAAGAAGACCAGAAGTTGCTTCTTTAGGTATCTTTCTTTTTCTTACTCTCTTGATAGTCTTCACCTTTTCTTTTCTTTATTTATGAAATAGGTTTATATGGCTGCACAATGACTTTCTCCTTCTATGTTTCTGTAGTTTTTTTAAAAAAATCTTTGTAAAATCTTCATTTAATAAAAATTAGCCATAAGCATTCTCAAACCAAACACAAACCCTTACCATCCACGCCTTTGAGTTCAGGGAGGTGGCTGTAATTAAGCTCTGGCAAATGGACATCTGCTTTAGAAAACTCCCACTTTTTCTTGAGGGACTGAAGAGCATTGTTCTCTTTTGGCATCTATTACCAAGCAAATAAAATGTGAAGGTTTTGCAAAAAATAAAGTCTAAATTGAAACACTGTATGCAGAGATTATATAAGCAGTACTAAATATCTACTATATCCTACATTAATAGCGAGCCTACTCTCAAACACCAAAAGAACTTTAACCAACATAATAGAGAGAGTGGGGGTAGAGGTGGGAAAACAAGATTTGCAAATATCTGCAGAAAGAAGTGATAGCTATTGAAAATATAATGTTGGAATCTTGGCTGAGAAAGGATGCTATGGTGAAATCAGTTAAAGTTAACTTAAATCAGGCTATTCTCTGTTAAGAAAAGTTGAAAGCTTGAGTTGCATCTAATAGTAGCAGATAAGACTTTCTAGGTACAAATAAAGTATCTGCCCGTTAAGAAAAAACACACACTTTGCATAAAATATCCTAAATATTTGAATTGTTTTGTGCCTGTATCTTGATAAGCTTTCAAAGCTGATGGTATAAATGAGTTGCGAAACATAACCAAAATGATAATATTTTATGTAATTTGGTCAGGAACAATTATGAAGAAATGTCAATATATACAGAATACACTTCAGAAAGAAAAAAGCATTAATTACAAATTTGTAACTGAAAGGGATTGAAGAAACTCTTCTCTTTCCCCACCCCCTACAAATGTTTTGTACTTTAAGAAAAAATGCTTAATTTTTTTCTTTCTTCCTTATGTTTTTTCCCCCCTCTTGGTGCTGTGTATGTTTTCACTGTAGGTTTGCTGGTAGGATTCCTTTATTTTTATTTATTCATTGTATTTAAATCACCCATGGAACATTTTTGGCTGATGAGTATAGTAGAATATTTTAACTGAACAAAAGGATACCAAAATAACAAGGAGAGATAAACTGTTAAGAGAAAGGCCCTAATTGCTAGGTGCACGTGGAAGAGGTATAGGAAACTTTGCTTCTCTTGCCTTTGCCCACTTTCCAAGATATATATTCTCTAAATAGAAATGGCTAAAGTGTAAAATGGCTAAAGTGTAAAGCTCATCCTATGTTTTCCCAAATTCCCACAAGATGTGGCTACATAAATGCCAAATGTCAGGAAGGCTCAAGTATTTTCAAAGAGAGCTTACCGATGCTGTTAAGTTCATATTATAGTGACCTGCTGGTGATTTTTTCCCTTGCTTGATACAAGGATTGAAATATGTTTTGGTTTTCTCATCAATTCTAGAAATAAACACACAGAGAATGGGCATCCTTAAATTTAAAAGCCAGGTCCAAGACTATATAATTGAAAAATACAATTGTCCCAGACTGATCTACAAGCAGAAGAGGTTGCAGAGATTAATTAGATCTAAATCTGGGTCAGTGTTTGTACAGAAGACTGCTAACATGAATTAATATTGAAGTAGTCATGCTATATAGTGATTATAATTGGTAACATTTGCTAATAGCTAGGTAAGAGTTTTCTTCCTCCCTCTTCAACCTTCCTTCACTCTGTAATGTCTATTCAGTTATAGTTTCTGTTCCACTACTGCACAATTGGGTGTTTTTTTAAAAACCAAATACTAATTATGAGGCCTAAAATTAAGAAAAAAATACTGTTGGAGCAATTCTGCATAGGATCTTCATTCTACTTGGAAATAAGTATATTGTAGCTATACAATAGAAATAATGTAATACCCTGTTTTCCCCAAAATAAGACATCCCCTGATAATAAGCCCAATCGGACTTTTGAGTGCATGGCAATAAGGCTAAGCGCTTATTTCAGGGTTCAAAAAAATATAAGACAGGGTCTTATTTTTGGGGAAACACGGTAATAATAATGTAGAAATAATATATGAATTAGTCCTTAAGTAACATTAGATAATATGCAAATATATATATTTTCTAAATACTGGTACCAATTGGATAGTTTACTCTGATTTTGTACCTGTAATTATGGCTTGCCAATGTTGTCCCCATTGTGGGGGTCCCATCGATGCTGGATTGTGTGGTGGAATAATTCTGTGCAATGGGAGGAATTACCATGCTTGGATTCTTCACATATTCTAGGCTACTGTTTGAATCCTTTAGATATATTGGAATTGTATTAAATTGTCCAACACTGTTATCATACAGGAAACTCATACGTGATGATCTTTCAGATTTCAGTATGTCAGCCTTAGATACTTTCATTCTGAACAGCTTGGAGTCTTTGAGCTTTGAATTCACACCTAAATCCTGTTACAAGACACAAACCAAGTACTACAAATGAACTGAACACAAGTGAAAATTAATAGGCAGTGTTATTTGAAGGTCACAGAAAACTGTAATTCTGTTAACTTTTGCACCATTTAGTGACACTAGGAGAACTACATGGGGGAAAACATATTTCTATCTGCAAAAGGCAACCGATAGCAATAGCACTTACTTATATATCGCTTCATAGTGCTTTACAGCCCTCTCTAAGCGGTTTACAAAGTTCAGCATATTGCCCCCAACAATCTGGGTCCTCATTTTACCGACCTCAGAAGGATGGAAGGCTGAGTCAACCTTGAGCCTGGTGAGATTTGAACAGCTGAACTGCAGCTAGCAGTCAGCTGAAGTAGCCTGCAGTGCTGCACTCTAACCACTGCGCCACCTCGCCTCTTATATATAACCGATCACATTCAAATCCACAGTACTGCTCTATATATGTACAATTATCCTGATCCAACTATGGAAGAATACAGCTTCTATTTTATCTCAATGAGACACAGAAAAACTCACATTTATAATAAGAATTCGACAGAGATGGCAATAAATCTGAGTCAGTGGTCAAGTGTACACTAGACAAACAGCTAACGCCAATCCTGGTTCTCTAATGAGTTTTCCTGCATGATATATACATAAATTTCCAATTATTTCTGTGTTCAAATATTCCATCATCATTTGAGTCAAACTGGACAGCCGAAATGATGCGTTTCAGCAAAAAAAAAATTAGTTTTCTGAAATGCGATTTCAAAACACTTTTCTATTCTGTATGCAGGAGTTTCTACAGTATGTACTGTATATATTTGAAAAAGTCTTATATTACTCTGGAAGAACAATTATGAAGAATTTCTCAGTAACAAAAAAATCTTAATATGGTATCTGATTTACTACAAGAGTTACTCTGTTTATTTTTTAATGACATACTTTCTTTTCTCTACTCTTGTCCTCACTTTATTTTATTTGGAAAATAGTAACTATTAATGTAATATACAGAAATAGATCGAAGGAAAGGAATATATAAACATGGGCGTAAAACAAATTAAGGGACCTCATACTAAATCACCAAGATGTGGGGTGATCTTAATTCTTTAGTATCGACATTTAAGCAAGATAAATTAGTCATTTTTTAAATTTCAATTCTATAAAGAAGGAAGCAATGAAGAGGTAAAGCCTTGTAGACTATTTTAGAGCAACAACAGAAATGACATGTATAACCACCACCTTAATAAACCACACACTTCCACAGTATATGCTGGACAACAATATTATCACATTAATTAATTCTCAGTATTTCTCCCTACTTAGTCTTTTTTGTTCTTCAATAAACCCTATTTAGTACTTTATTGCTGGCAGCTGAACCGCATTTGAAATTGAATTTATCATGTTTTGTTACATAAATTGAGAAGCAGCACCCCTCCAAAAAGATTTTAATTACTGTTTTTCAGCCTGAAGATTATTAGAGACATCACACTACTGCAACCTAATACAGAAGAGCTGCTTAGGAAACTGCAGCTCAAACCCATCCTTATGTCTCTACAAAGCCTTGTAACTTGACATTTAGGTGACATCCTGACACCTAAAGCTAGAATTCTAAGTCTGAACATATTCTAGGAAAACAAACGTAACTCTTCATTAAAATATTTTTTCAGAAAGGTTGTATTTGTTAGAAACGACTGTTCTGAATTACATGTTAATGTAATTTAATATAGATGATGCTTTGCCACAAACATGCTGTTAGTTTACCTATACCTAAATAAGTGAAGTTCTAGTGAGTCTCCTGACACACAGAAATGTAATGTGGGCAGGAAGAAATATAAAATGCTAATGTAGATAACGAAGAAATTTAAAAAAGCAATACATATAAAAACAAAAGGAAAATATTTGTTACAAATGTACCAACATAATTAAAACATATTTATTAATTACTAGGTAATAGTTGTACATACTAAAGGAGAATGAATTTCAGGGCTCCCTCTCAAGATGGCTGCTGTACGGTAAGGGCTTCTTTTTCTCTTATTAATGATCTGCTGATTTTACTGCCAAAGCTGGTTCTTTGGCAGTGCTGTTCCCTTATTTTAAATAGGAGCATTTAGGAATGATCCAAGATTACTTTTGGACAATCATGGACCCAGTTAGGAAGAGGTGGGGGGTCTTGAAGATTCCAATTCCCTCTGGAAGCGATCAATATCACTGAAGTATAAATCTTCCTGTCAGCAATTTCATTTTCTTAAGCATGCCTGAATATTAACTTTCACTTTTTGAATTTATTGCTTTTTTTGCTTTAAAAATTGATTAGCAGTTGAATGCTGATTTATTTCAACCCCTTGCTAGATTCGATTTTTTTTCTTTTTGATATATTTCTTCTTTTTGCATTGCATATTCCTCCTTGTACAAACAGAGATGAGTCCCTGAATGTTCTTTATCATACCATTAGTGAGTTATCAACTATTTACTTGGAGGGTGCTTTTACTGTTGTGGGAGTTTTTAATCAGGTTGATTTGAAAACAACTTTCTCCTATTTCCATCAATATGTGAACTTTGCAACCAGAGGTGGGAATACATTGGATTATGCTTATTCTAACATCATGAATGCATTCAAAGCTATTCCAGACCCTCACTTTGGCTCTTTTGACCACCTCTCTGTGCTGTTTGTCCCAGCATTTAAGCCTCTATTACTTAGAGAAAAACCAATAGTAAAGCATGTGAGGGTTTGGGCAGAGGGATCTATAGAAGCATTACAAGATTGCTTTGAGTAGATGGATTGGGGCCTGTTTACCAACATATAAATGTAGAAGAGTATGCTATTGTTAATGTATTAGCAGAGTATTCCTTGTGTTACCAAGGTTGTGCATACAGAAATGTTTAGATTGAGATCAGTTGTGAATAAGTACTCAGTCACACACAGCTACACTAACTTGAATTAAAGTTTACTTTAAGAAATAGCATTTTCCTATAAACAGTCCAAAGTCATACACTTAATAGTCATAATGACAATCCAAGTATTATCCAGTACAAGTACATTTTAGCTATAATACATAACTACAACACAGAGAGAAATGCACAGCATACATACTCTAGGCCTTGCTCTAATAAGAAGCAGAGAACACACAGTAGTAGAGACCAAAGACAAACAGAGAGGGACTCCCATAGAAATAAGCTGTGAACTCTAGCTCCCTCTTGTGGCAGTCTGCAACACCTAAGCTAAACAGACTTATAGCTGTTAAAAGCTAGACATATATTGTTCTATCCAATATTAGTTATGGTCAGAGACCTAACATTCTCCCCTTTGGGTAGATCAATATATAATACCTTACATCTTTAAACCATAGTTTTCACAACACTCTTTGTGTTTAATTGCACCTTGCGCTTTAGTGAAATGATCTGCAATATTCTGTTCAGTCATGCAGTATTCCAACTTAACCATTTTATTTTGAACACATTGTCTAACATTTAGATATCTCAAATCAGTATGTTTCGACCTTGTTTTCACAGCTAAACTATTAGCCATACTAATGGCAGATTGATTGTCTTCATACACAATAAATGGCTCCTGTACAGTAATTCCTATATCCTTTAACAATTGTTTATAATACACCAATTCTGTACACATTAATGATAAACTCGAGAATTCTGCTTCCATAGTGGATAAACTAATATGTTGTTGCCTAATAGATTTCCACCCTATTAAAGCATTACCCAACATTACCACTATACCTGATGTTGATTTGCGAGTCATTGCATCAGTAGCAAAACTTGCATCAGCATATGCAGATAACACTAATTCATTTCTCGGTTCTAAATATAAAGAATAATGTATTGTGTGCTTTAGATATCTAAGTATTCGTTTAGCTGCTTGCCAATGCCTTTCATTTGGTTCAGCATTATATCTAGCCAGTTGATTTACGCTGTAAGATATATCTGGCCTAGACCAATTACTCAAATATGAGAGACTACCAATTAGAGACTGATATATCTCCTTATCAAACACAGGACATTTAGTATCACTATTTGTAAATCCCTGATCCATTGGTGTCTTAGCAGTTTTACAATTCTCCAGGTTATATCTTTTTAACAATTGGCTAATCTTCTTAGCTTGCGAAATTTTGAATCCTCTATTTGTCTTCATTATATCAAGACCCAAATAATGTTTAATTTCTCCTAAATTTCTAATCTTGAACTTTCTTTGTAATTCAGAAACAATATCATTTGCTTCTTGTTCAGTCTTTGTTATAATCGCTATATCATCTGTAAATAATAGCAACAGAGAAATCAAACCATCTTTCTCTCTCCTAAATAAACAAGGATCAGCTATACCAGCTTTAAAATCCATGGAAACTAATTCTTTTACAATGCATTTATTCCATTCATAACCTGATTGCTTTAAACCATAAAGACTTTTCTTTAATTTCCAATAATCATTTTTTCCATCATCTTTTAAACCTAATGGCTTTCTCATATAAATGGTATGTTGTAAAGGTGCATGTAGATATGCAGTTTCGACATCTACATGATTAATTATGCATTTATTTTTAGCTGCCCAAACTAATGCTCCTCTCAATGTATTTGCTCTCAGACTAGGTGCAAATACCTCATCATAATCCTTATCTGATTGAGCAAATCCCTGAGCAACTAATCTTGCTTTATGGGTAACAGTGCCATCCACACCAGTCTTTAATTTATACACCCATCTGCAACCTATTGCACGCTCACCTGGTGGTAACTGTACATCTTCATATACCTCAAGATCCTTTAAAGATTTTAATTCCTTATTCATAGCTTCCTGCCAAGCTACCTGTTCCTTTGTTGGATACAGCTTAAGTTCATTATAATTAGACGGTTCCACATTAATCTGGCATACAATACTTGCCTGATATCTATCAGATGGACGTCTCTCCCTAGTCGACCTCCTAGGCAATTTAGTACAAGTTGTTGGAATTTCCTCTTCCTTTTCCTCCCCTATCGAAGTATCTTCTACATCATCCATAGATGGTTCCTCTATTGAGGATTCTTTCACTATCCTATCATCAGTACTATTCTTATCAGAATCATCAGGAAACAATGGATCCTCAACAACAATACTATCTTGTTCCTTGTATTCCTGTTCCAGTTTACTCCATCCAACATGCTCAAGGAATTTAGCACTTGCACTACAATATACTCTAGTAGTACCTGGCTCCCAGAATCTAAATGATCTATGATTAGATTCATACCCTACAAAACATAATTTCCGTGCTCTATGTTGTCCCTTTCGCCTTACTTGTGTGGGAATATGCACCCATGCTGGTGCACCAAATGTATGCAAATAACTAAGATTTGGTTTCCTACCATACCAACGGGTAAATGGCAATTCACCAGTTGTTGCATTCACTACATTGTTCAAAACATGGTTAGCACACATTATAGCTTCACCCCAGAGCCTCTCTGGTAAACCAGAATCTGAAATCATGGTTCTAGACATAGCCTGTAATGTCTGACCTCTACGTTCAATATGCGCATTATGTTGTGGCCGAAAAGGAGCAGAACGCTTATGTTCAATACCAGCTCTCTTTAGCATATCTTCAAATCTCTTATTGGTAAACTCAGTACCATTATCTGTTACTAAACTAACCAGTTTCTTTTTCATTTTTCGTTCAACAAACCTTAACCAGTTTACAAAATGCTGATATGTTTCTGTTTTTGTTTTCATCAGATAACAGAAACCATATCTAGAAAAATGATCAACTATGCTCAATATATAACAGGCTCCACCTAAACTGGGTTTCTTAGGGCCAATGAGATCAGCAAATACAACCTCTAATGGTTCCTTGGTTTTAAATCCATTTAACCTGTTTGCAGGAATTACCTTGCTCTTTTCCTGATTGCAAGCATTACAATTTAAATATCTTGCACAAGGTTTTAATTTTATACCATTAGATAACTCAACAGTTTTCTTTAAAATTTTGAAATTTAAATGTCCCATACGTCTATGGATCAAATGAATACATTCGTCATGAGGCTTTCTATTTTCATAAACTGAATTGGCCTTATTTAATGGACTATCATGGATAATGTATAAGCCATCATGCAATCTTGCAGTAACTCTTTTACCTTGTTTTTCAATTAAACATTTATCTCCCTGAAAGGTTACCACAAACCCTGCTTTTACCAATTCTCTGACAGATAGTAAGTTATATATAAGATTAGGTACATATAACATTGGTAAACTTTCATTAATACATGAACAATATGCATTACCTTCTCCAGATACTCTCAATTTCCAGCCATTTGCTAATGATACATGCTGTTTACTTTCAGTCATATTAACAAATCTCTCTTTACTTTTAGTTATACACTGAGATGCTCCACTGTCTATTATCCAGATATCATGGCTTACAGTTTTATTTGTACTTGATATAGCTGCACTAACATCATTATAAGCTCTCTGCATATTACTAGCATTCTGCTTTTTACCCTTTTTACAGAATCTGGCTATATGACCTTTAGCCCCACAAGAATAACATTTCCTAACAATATAGGCAGTTGAAGACCGTAGTTGTTTCTCTCTCTGTGGTTCTTCCTGTGGTGATTTCTCTCTCAGCTGTTTTCTATCTTGCCTTCTTCTAGACTCTTCTAACAGTCTTCCTATTATGCCAGTCAATGTCAGTTCATCTCTGGTCAAAACTTCCAGTGAAGACACATAATCATCATAAGAGTCATCCAAAGAAGAAAGAATAATATAAACTTGATGCAACTCTGAGAAAATCAGTTCTTTTTCATGTAGCTCTTGTAATGTTCTCTTCATAAACTCCAAATGAGCTAACATGTCACCGCCTTTTAACAAACGTGCTCTGAACAGTTTACGTGTAAGATGTATGTGCGCACCAACACTATCACGAACATAAAATCTTTTTAAGGTACTCCAACACTTGGCAGCAGAATCTTCACCATGAATATGGACCAGTTGCTGATCACTCAGTGTCAGTCCAATAATACTAAGAGCCTTTTCATTATCCCGGTTAAAGGCAGCTATTTTCTTCTTATCTTCATCATTTGTTGGATCCCAAACTGTTATATCAGGTGGATTATTAACCACAGTCCATAATCCTTCTTTACGCAAAAGTAAGCTGCACTTCATAGACCAGGAAACATAGTTAGTTCCATCTAACCTGGTTATCAGGGATAAGCTAGTTGACTGTTCTTGTGCCATTGTTAATTTAACAGTAAACCACAAGTTAGCTGTCTGAGTATGAAACTGAATATTCACACTAACTCTCAATATCTCTCTGGGCCCATAACCAGTGTTAATGTATTAGCAGAGTATTCCTTGTGTTACCAAGGTTGTGCATACAGAAACGTTTAGATTGAGATCAGTTGTGAATAAGTACTCAGTCACACACAGCTACACTAACTTGAATTAAAGTTTACTTTAAGAAATAGCATTTTCCTATAAACAGTCCAAAGTCATACACTTAATAGTCATAATGACAATCCAAGTATTATCCAGTACAAGTACATTTTAGCTATAATACATAACTACAACACAGAGAGAAATGCACAGCATACATACTCTAGGCCTTGCTCTAATAAGAAGCAGAGAACACACAGTAGTAGAGACCAAAGACAAACAGAGAGGGACTCCCATAGAAATAAGCTGTGAACTCTAGCTCCCTCTTGTGGCAGTCTGCAACACCTAAGCTAAACAGACTTATAGCTGTTAAAAGCTAGACATATATTGTTCTATCCAATATTAGTTATGGTCAGAGACCTAACAGCTATCACTGTGTTTGAATATATTCAGAAGTGCATTGAGGACATCTCTGTCCTTAGAAACATTGTGGTGCAGGGTAATGAAAAACAATGGATGACACATGATATTGAAAGCACAGAATGCGGCTTTTAAATCCAGTTATATGCTGGTGCTCACAACAGCCAGAACCAATTTGACATATACCATAAAAACAGCAAAGCAAGCCCATTGTCAGAAAGTTTAGAACTTCTTTCAGGACTCTACAAGTAATAGCACTTTACTTATATACCGCTTCATAGTGCTTTACAGCCCTCTCTAAGCGGTTTACAGAGTTCAGCATATTGCCCCCAACAATCTGGGTCCTCATTTTACCGACCTCGGAAGGATGGAAGGCTGAGTCAACCTTGAGCCTAGTGAGATTTGAACAGCTGAACTGCTGAACTAGCAGTCAGCCTGCAGTCGCAGCATTTAACCACTGCACCACTTCAGCTCTTATTAAAGTATCAGGTGTATATGGCAAGGCATCATATACGTTGGTTCCATCGTTCTGTAAGGACGACAGTATTTTTAAATGAGCTGAATACATTTTTTTTGGGGGGGGGAATATTTGAGGCATCAAATATTACCCCTGAGAGGAAACCTATACCCCATCCTGATGAGAAAGTGATTAGCTTTGATGTTACCTCTGACTGGAGGACATTGGGAAAGTTAATATTCATAAATCAGCAGGCCTGGATAAATATCCCTGGGCGTATTCTTAAGAAGTATCCAGATGAATTAGCTTGTGTCCTTACAAATATTTTCAATTTTTCATTGCAGCAGCCATCGTGTTTAAAACTACCATTATTTTGCAAGTGCCAAAAAAGTCTTCAATCACATTTGATGATTATCATCCGGTTGCAATTATGTCCATCATTATGAAATGTTTTGAAAGACTGATAAAGGACTTTATTGTATCCAGCCTCCTTCCAGCGTTTGACTCCCTTCAGTTTGCTTATCGTCCAAATCATTTCACTGAGGATGCTACTTCCTATGTTCTCCATCTGAGCTTGATGCACTTAGAGCAGTGATGGCGAACCTTTTAAAGACCAAGTGCCCAAACTGCAACCCAAAACCCACGTATTTATCGCAAAATGCCAACACGGCAATTTAACCTGAATAATAATGTTTTATCCAGTGGTGGGATTCAAATAATTTAAAAACAGGTTCTTCCTAATGACTGGGTGGGCGTGGCTGGAGGTGTCATGTGACTGAGTGGGCATGGCCAACTCTACATCACTCAAGTGGGTGGTGCCTGTATGAGACAGGCAGGACTAGGGAGGGAATCCAGGGGTCTCTGGTGGGTGGGGCGGAGGCGGGAGGAAAAAAAGATCCAACGTGTGTGTGTGTGTGTGTGTGTGTGTGTGTGTGTGTGTGTGTGTGTGTGTGTGAGTGAGTGAGAGAGAGAGAGACAGAGACAGAGACAGAGACAGAGACAGAGAGAGCAAGCACACCGCCACCAGCCCTGATATACCGTATTTTTGAAGTATAAGACGCACCTTTTTCCTCCCTAAAAGTGGCTGAAAATTTGGGTGCGTCTTATACTCTGAATGTAGCTTTTTCTGACCTTTTTTTCCAGCCCTAACTTGGTGCTAACGATCTTCCCAGCTCTTACCTTGCAGGCTCTTTCACTGTTACTCTCTCCGAAGAATGTTTTTCCAGCCCTAAGTCTTTGCAGGGTTTTTTTCATTGCTCTACTTGCTCCGAATAAGATTTTTTCTATCTCTAACCAGGTGCTAATGATCTTTCCAGCTCTTACTGGCTTGCAGGCTCTTTCATTGTTACTCTCTCTGAAGAAGGTTTTTCCAGCCCTAAGTCTTTGCAGGGTTTTTTCATTGCTCTACTTGCTCAGAATAAGTTTTTTTCTAGCCCTAACCAGGTGCTAATGATCTTCCCAGCTCTTACTGGCTTGCAAGCTCTTTCATTGTTACTCTCTCCGAATAAGTTTTTTTCTAGCCCTAACCAGGTGCTAATGATCTTCCCAGCTCTTACTGGCTTGCAGGCTCTTTCATTGTTACTCTCTCCGAAGGTTTTTTTAAGTCCTAACCAGGGGATAAAATAATGTGCTGAAGCTGACCAGACTAAGGACGTTAGCCAGATGAATACCTGGTAGACAGATTTCCCCCCCCCTATTTTCCTCCCCAAAAACTAAGGTGCGTCTTATATTCCGGTGCGTCTTATACTCCAAAAAATACAGTAACTCTCCGAGATTGGATCGAATACCACTTTCTCACACATAGAGAGAGGGGTGGGTGTTTAGATCAGATCTCTCTTTCTCTCTCCTTCCCTTAGAAAGTCTTCCAGGTCCGGCATGCTGCGGTCGCCCCTTGCTCGCCCCTTTGCCTAGCTTCCCTCCTCCGTGGTCTCCTCAGTGCTCGCTCACGTTCTCCCTCTCCAGTCTAGCTTGACACAGGTGGCAGCGCAGCTCATGGGGGAGGGGAATGGACAGGGGCCCTGGGAGGAAGCCTGCGTCAAGCTAAACTGGGAAAGCTGGCTGCGAGAGGAAGAGAAGCGGGATGAGCCAGACCCAGATGCTTCCCGGGTGCCCTTGTCCCAGAAGCAGCAACCTTGCACTCTCCCCTTTCTGCTAGCCCCCTTCTTCACACAGGATCACCCAGCAGCAGGAACGAAGAGGGAGAAGGGGGCAGCAGCGGCCGCTAGCATTGAGGGGAGAGTGCCATCTAGAAACGGGAGCACACAGGACCGCCGGCCCCTTCTAGAGTCTATATAATAGACTGAATCTATTATATTTAATTAAACAACAATTGATACGAGATGACATTAAGAAACAAACATGAATATTTAATCCAGGATGAACTATTTATAACTTTTGGGATGACTTGGAATAGATAAGGTGCCATGGTAAACATGGTAAACCTTCTACAATTACAATAGCCGTTTGTTAATAGAGAGTTTTGAAACTTTAATTTTGTTTTGTTTTAGTACTATTATTGTTCCTGTTAACTACTTTGTCACTGTTATAACATACAGAAGATGGTTCAATAATTTGCAAATAGATTTAGTAGTTTAAAAAGTTTGAGAGGGCCTCTTTTGCAAGAGGTAGATACTAATATTGTAGAAATGTATTAATCAGTATTCAATTAGAGGAGATAATATGCGGTTTTTTAATTAACCTTTTTAATGTTTTTGATTGTTTCATTTTTTTTGTTTTCTTTTGGATTTTTTTTGGGGGGAATTTTGTACTTTGTATTTTAATCTTGTCCTGAATAAATAAAACATTTAACTAAAAAAATAAAGAAGGAAGGATTTCAGAGGAAAATAGGATGCTACTGTATGTAATTCATGGAGAAAACAGGGTTTGTATGCAAATAGTTTAAGTAAAACTGCATGATTTCTAATAGGAAAGCTCTTACAATGTTACAACATTCTGACAGTCCTATCTCAAACAATGAAGAGCAATTTGTCATAGGCACAGATTAACCTTGGCTTTAAAATCATTTTTATACATATATTCATATACAATTGTAAAGAAGGAAAAATCAGGAGTTCCACAAACCTGGATTAAAAGCATTTTTCTTTCATCACCTATATCATCTTTGTCCTTCTTATTTATTTTTGGTTTCTTGGGCACAGAATGTTCTTTTTCTTTTTGAATCTTGATTTTAAGTTCTTGAACAAATCTTATGTTCCATGTTAAAAATGAAAACATAAAAATGAAACTTATATTAATAAGCAAAAGCATTTACCCATCACACATTCACATTTAAATCCCCTTCTCTTATGGTTTTGTTATTATTAAATGTTTTCCAAAAAACATAAATTAAAAACAAACTTTATCATGTTGGTAATTAAAGATATTTCAATATAGTTCTGGAAATACTGGCCTTTTATTTATCATTTCTTAATGTAGCTAGAAATACAATGAGATAACAAATAAAACTGCCACTTAAACAAGTCTAAGAAAACTATAGGACTGTGATGGTGAATCTATGGCACGCATGCCAGATGTGGCACGCAAAGCCCTCTGTGGGCACATGCGCAGTCACCCCAGCCCAGCTCAGCTCCAATCACATTTCTCCATCCTGTTTCACTCAATCAATTCCAACTTCTCACGAAAGAAAAAGATCTCGCGAAGTTGGAAATGATTGAGTGAACTTTTTCCACTTGCGCACTTCACAATGGGGGAGATGGTGTCCCGTCCTCCTCCTGAAGCCCATTACAATGCAGAGCCACAATGCGACCCTGCGTCATCTCGGCTCAGCAAAAAAAAAAAAAGCAACTGACATCCAGTCAGTTGCTTTTACTGCAGAGCTGCCTGTGTTGGGATGCCCCACCTCCTCGCCAGCCAGCTGAGCTTCGGCAAGCTGCTCCTGGGCTCATTGGCCTACGGACGTCAGATTCCCACCACAAGTTCAGGGATTCCTTCTCCCCCCCCCCCGGGGGAGAGAGAAACAGGGAGACAGAGACAGAGACAGAGACAGAGAGAGAGAGAGAGAGAGGAGGGAAAGAGAGAAAGGGGGGAAGAGAGAGAGAGACAGAGAGAGGGGGGAGGAAAAGAGAGGGTGGGAAATAGAAATGATATTACAAAAGTTTTTCTTTTTTATTGTTGCTAAATGTAATGTTTCAAAAGCAGAAAAAGTTGTCCCAAAGGAGTCTTTGAGGGCTGAACACCAAGAAGCACGGATTTCCTCTGCCTTCTGCGTTCCCACCCTGCGCTGAAGCAAACCAAATGGGCTGGGGTCTCCCCGCTAAGCGGCCCCGCCGAGCCCGCTTGCAAACTCCCCCAAGTGTGGCTCCAAACATTCAGTTCGCATGACCCTCCCAGCCAGCGCCAGCGCTGCAGCAGCAGTGGGGAAGATGCATGCCCTGCATGTTCCGCTCTCACTGGCCATATGTGGGGCTCCATGCCTCCACCTCCCAGCCAGAGTGCCACATTTGTTTGCTTGCTGGTTGCCTCCGAGGAGGGACCTGTGCTCAGGCTGCCCGGGCCCCTACCATGGGGAGAGAGAGGGAAGGGGGGTCTCCCCGACAGGATCCAGGTTGGAGTTTCCTTATTTTGTGTGGATTTCTAACGCTTGGCTTTGCCTGCCAGCCTCTACTTCCCCTCCACAATCCAAGTGGTTGGATTCACATAACACGTAAAGCTGGACAGGAGAGCACGGATAGATGGATGGATGGATAGATAGATAGATGAGACAGAGAGAGAAGGAGGGAGGAAAGAGAGAGTGAAACAGAGGCAGAGAGAGAGGGAAGGAAAGAGAGAGAGAAAGAAGGAGGGAAAGTGTATAGAAAGAGAGAGACAGAGAGGGAGGGTGGGAAAGAGAGAGAGGGCGGGAAAGAGAGAAAAAGAATGAGGGAGGGAAAGAGAAAGATAAGAGAGGTGAAAGAGAGAGTGGGAAGAAAGAGAGGGGGAAGAGAGGGGGAGGGAAAGAGAAATGATATTACAGAAGTTTTTCTTTTTTATTGTTACTAAACGTAATATTTCAAAAGCAGAAAAAAATGAAAGGGCATAAAAGTGCATTTATCATGTTTTTCTTAGAACAATTAGCTGAACTCTGCGTTGTTTGTCATTATTTTAGATAGTAAAACCTAGGTTAAATTCAGGTTAAATTGCCGTGTTGGCACTTTGTGATAAATAAGTGGATTTTGGGTTGCAGTTTGGGCACTCGGTCTCTAAAAGGTTCGCCATCACTGATAAATATATGTGACTCACAGCTGAACTATGGCATCCTTGATGCTCTCTGAGCTTGTGTATACCAATGATTGTTATCCATTCAGGTAATGAAACTGCAAGCAAACAACCAAGCTTAGAGGGCATAAAGGACTTCACAAAACTCTATAAAGCTATAAATGTTGACACAGATCTAGTGCTGAGTGCTGTGTACAATGGCCATCTTGGGGTTTCTCTGCTGTCATTCTACGGGGATTCCTGATAGCTGAACGGATATTTGTTATCATCTTGTTTGATATGTTATGTTTTTGTGTTTCTCTTTAAATCTGTCTGCTAAAGTTAATAATAAAGCTTATTTTTATCATGTGCATGTTATACTATTATTTCAACGGGATGATTGCAATCCTATGTTGCAAAGTTTTGATTTGCTAGTCAAAACTGAAATAAATAAATAGACTAGAATACAAAAAAGAGATTAAAAATTACAGGTAGTCCTCAAGATACAACTGATCACTTAGCAACCATTCAGTTACTGCAGTCTCTCCCAAAAGCTACTCATTTCAAAGTTACAAAGTTGCTGCAGCATTCCAGTGGTTCTTCATCCTTACAATTGACTGCAGGAAGCCAGCTCTTCTTCATCCGTTGAGCTGGTGCCTGAGGAAATCATCATACTTGGGGCAAGTGGGCCTGTGCTCGGCCTTTCAGAGCCTCCCCTACTCAAGACACCCATGATCCTCTTATCAATCTGCACCTTCAAGTCTGCACCAGGGAGAGCAAGGGGCAGAGGTCATTAAGCAAGATCACCTCTCTTAATGACCATCATGACATGCAACTGTAATAGGCAAGTTCCATTATGGCTATATCTTAAGGACTACCTGTATGGATTTAATATCATGTCTTTTTCGTTCTTCCCCAATATCCATTTGTTTTTTTAGTTAATGCTAGTTATATACTCACATGAATAACATAAAAATTTTCACATATAGATTTCGACTGAGAGTACATTCCAACAAATCAGCAAGAACATTTTTAAAAATTCTCTCTGTACAGAGAAACAGTGAGCACTGAACACTGAGATTTATATTGTTCAATTGTTCCTAAACTCATATGTGATAAACTCACATAAGTCTTTGTAAGCTAAATAGATGTGCGAAGGGGCAGTCTCTAATATGAATTAATGATCATTTGAAAGGTCACTTCCTGTTAAAAGTAATTACGGGTATTATTCTGGTTAGTCATATAGAACTGGCACTAAACATTTGATAGCAAACAAGGAGCAACTAGTTTGCATTTCATACAGGAAATGGGAAGAAGTAAAATTCTTCTGCAATGAAGAATTATCTGGGTCAGATCATGCCCTATGCCACTTTGTCTTCCCGAGTTGTACTTAGAACAAATCTGTTATCAGTTTTCTGAGATTAGAACGTAGCAACAGAAAAGGAAGCAGATAAGAAGTGTCATTATTCCAATCCATTATTTTCCTTACTGACACTGTGTAAGTCTTTTCCAGCTCCAGAAGCAACCAATATCCAGTTTATTTATTTATTTATTAGTGATTATTTATATACCGCCTCATAGTGCAAGCACTCTCTAAGCGGTTTACACCATTAAGCAATGTATATATTTACATTGCCCCCAACAATCTGGGTCCTCATTTTACCTACCTCGGAAGGATGGAAGGCTGAGTCAACTCTGAGCCGGTGAGATCTGAATAGCTGAACTCAAATGATCAGTCAGTAGCCTGCAGTACTGCGCTAAAGTAGCCTGCAGTACTGCACTCTACCTGCTGCGCCACCTCGGCAGTTCCATCTTTGTAAATGCTAAAAGAAGAATGTATTATATACAGAACATAGAACTTCTCACTATTCTTTCTTTTTAACAGGTACTTTGATAAAACCAGGAAACTCACCTTTCAGCAAACCCATCTTTGCTGAAGAGGTTGCATTGCAGCAGTTCATTACAAGATGGCCTCTTTTCTGGATTAGTTTGCAGGCATTGCTGAAGTAAGATTAAAACTTTATCTTGTTAAACACAATGGAATCATACAAAATGATCCAAGCTCTATTGAACAAGACACAATATCAGTACATCTAATCTACATACCTCAGAATAATTTAGCCTGGATTTTATGAAATCCCTTTCATATTATATAGCAAACCGTTTCTGTAGTAGATGGACTTTTTTTAAGGTATACAATACAGTGGAAATGGGAGGAGAGCAATGACAGAAGCTAAAATGTCAAAAATTCCATTGAGCACTCCAGTCTTTTAAGTTTAAACTAGCTTTTTGTACTTTTGTAGTTAAATGAAGTAAAGCAATCTAACATTTTACAGGATATATTCAAACCTAATCACACTATTGCCAGGAAGAAGTTCTATATCTGAAATTAGGACATCACATCACAAAATATAAAATGGATATTGGAAACAGTACAAAAACTGAGAAAATTCTAGTCCCACTTGAGGCATGAAACCTGGCTGGGTGTCTTTGGGTCAGTCACTTTCCCTTCAGCCCAACCCACACCACAGGGCTGTTATGAAGGAAATAGGAGGAGGAAGGAATATTAGGTATGTTCACCACCTTGGGTTATTTTTAAAAATAACAAAAGCAGGATAAAAATCTAATAACCCTAACCCTAATAAATCCTCTAAAAAAGTCGTTCAGAACACACATTAGCATCTCTTTCAAAAAAAGAAAATAGAGATGTTTCTCTAAACGTATACAGGTCCCAGGGGTGAATTCTAACTTACCTCGCTGCCAGTTCGATTCCTCCCGCGCCATGTGACTGCGTGTGCATTGCGCGCCACGTGGCCACGTGCATGCGCAGTGCTGAAAACTCAGCTTCTGTGCATGCGCAGAAGCAAAAAACAAGATGGTGGCGCCATTAGAGCCGGTTCGGGGGCGTGGCTAGCCGGTGATTGCTCCCGGTTCGGTGAGTGGGGGGAAATTCCCACTACCAGTTCTATAGAACCGGTCCGAACCGGGAGCAACCCACCTCTAGGTAGTCCTAAACTTACAACTATAATGGAATCTGTCCATTAAGGTTACAAGTCAACTTGTAACTGAGACTATTTCGTTCAAAGACTCCAAAATCAACCATACCAATTGTAGTCAGTAACTGAATGTATGGGTCATTAAGCAAATATCCAGCACGAGGTGCCGTGGGGATGCAGGGGAGGGCTGGCACAGGACTTACGCAAGTTGGACAGGATGCTGAAGTACAGCTCAAATGCAAGGAGACTGGGAAAGAAGCCCAGTCTGCCCTACAACGGGAAGCCCCAGCCCCCCAGCCCAGCCTCACTCAGGAAGGGGAAAGCAGAGACAGGAAGTCAGAAAGCAGGCAGATCTCAGGAATGGAGCAGCCATTAAAGCCACTTCAATCTAATGCCACCTCATACATGGCAACAGCAATCAAACTGTCCCATTGATGGCTTCCCTATGGCTCGCCATACCATAGACCACTTACCCCAGTCTTTGTTCATCCCCCTACCACTGCCAAGGTTGGGTTTATCCCTCCCCCCACCTCTACCACTCAGGCCCCAATCCCACCTGTCTGCAGTTGCCAGGGACTGTGGCTGAGGGAGTTCCCTCTCTGTTGTGTGGCCTCGCTTTCTAAAGGGTTAGCAGTTCAAGAAAACCGGAATGCACAGCAGAGAGCGAGCTCCCACTCTGGGAGGGAAACAGTGAGTGGGAAACCACCAGCAAGAGACAACTAAGTTGCTGTTTCATAATGGCACTCGGAAAATGGCACACACTTCTGGAATGGAGCCAAGCAGTCCAGAGTCACTGAGTAGCACAATTGATGTTGAATGGGCTCTGGGCCCAGTGAGGTAGAAAACAGATTCAAGGCCTGCAGCAACCTGGTGGGAGGGAGAGGGGAGAGAAAGGCGGTGGGGAGGGAGCGCTGCAGCATCCCTGCATTTGGTTGTAAGGATAAATGACTGTAAGAATGCCGTAGCGGCTCTAACTTTGAAACTAGTCCGTTCAGATATATTACAGACCCATCAAAAGCTACTTATGTCCGTAAGTAGCCTTTGAGGGGTCTGTAATATATCTGAATGGTCGCTAAGCTGAGGACTAGACATCTGGCCTCTTTGGAAGGCTCTCCCAATTGTTCTCATGTGCATATTTATATAAGGTGACCAGATTTTATTTTTTGTAAAGCGGGACACCATTGACAGGGGGGGTTCTAGGAGAGCAAGACGGGAGGGGTCCGTCTCTCTTATCTTGCAGCTTTGTGCACCCCCCCCAAACACCCCCCTTCATCGCAGCCAGGGGTGGGTTCCTACCGGCGCAGGCTTACCTGTTCGTCGCCGCAGAGCCAAAGAAGCTGGTGGCGTTCGCGGCGCGGGGCTTCCCCCGCCCGCTTTACCCGGCCGCCGGGATGCCACCATTTGCGTTCTTTTGCCCTCTGCGCATGCACAGAGTTCTGCTTGCACAGAGGGCAAAAGAACGCAAATGGCGGCGTCCCGGCGGCCGGGGAAAGCCCCACGCCGCGAACGCCACTAGCTCCTTCGGCTCTGCAGCGACGAACAGGCAAGACCGCCGCTGCCCCTCTCATTGCCCTCCCTCCCCGCCTGGCAGGAGGAGGCAGGCGGCAGCGGGGTGTGCAGGGCAAATTCAAATTTAAAAAGCGGGACTTTTTTGAAACGCCGCGGGACGCGGGACAAATTATTAAAAAGCGGGACTGTCCCGCCAAAAGCGGGACGTCTGGTCACCTTATATGTATAGAGAGTCTTCGTTCTGCTTTTTTTTCCTGAAAAGCAAAATAGGAGGGCATTTGCATACATACTAAGATAGCTAGAAACAGTTTCTAAAGCAGTCATGTGAGTTTGGATAAAGATCACTGATATTGAAATGATTGATTTTCTTATCATTACTCAATTTCACAGAAACTTGAAGATTCCCAAAGGCATGATTCCATTAATAGGAACAGACTAGAAAGATAAGAGACCTCAAAATTACCTTTGCAAATTCTATGACTGCAATGGAGAGCTTTGAATATCGTTTTTCAAGAGGTTCTAACTCTTTGATTTCAGGCAATCTCACTCCAGCAAAGACAGGATTTTTGTAGAATAACTCCTGGTGCTTTGGAATTAAGTTACCTAAAATTTATAATTGTTTATATCAATAACAAGACTTTAAAAGTATAACCTTGCAAAAAAAAAAGAATAACTAGCTAGCCAGCCAGACTGATAAAAGTATAAACAAAAAGGCAGGATGCATTCTTACCTAGACTTTTCATAATGTGGAATAATTGGTCAATATCAGAGTCTCCAGGGAAAAGGGGCTCTCCTGTAAGCATTTCAGTTACCAGGCAGCCAATGGCCCACACATCAACAGCCCTGCAAATAAAACATACTTATGAAGAACTAGCTCTGCCCCAGAGGTGGGTTCCTGCTGGAGCTGCCCAGTGCGCAACTTCGGTAGGGAGTGGCCGATTGCGCAATTTGCGCGTGACCGCTCCGGAGCTCTCTCTGCCGGTCCATCGTGCACGTTGCCATTTTTTCCCGTGAATTTTTGGCCGATTTTGTTTCTGCGCATGTGTGGAAGCAAAATCACACCAAAATCTCGCGAGGGTACGCGCACGCAAGAGAGATTTGGAGGCGATTTTGCTTCTGTGCAGAAGCAAAATTGTGCCAAAATTTTGCATGTGCGCACATCCCCTAGCGAGATTTCATCGCGATTTTGCTTCCGCGCATGTGCAGAAGCAAAATCGTGCAAGGGGGCACATGCGCATAGCAAGCGAGCACGCCCTTGAAGAGTGGAGATGCGCGTGCAGCACACCGGCACTGGTAAGGGAGCAACCCGCCGCTGCTAAGCCCTAATATTCTATTTGTGACAATAGAAAAAGAAGTTTATTCTATTTGATTTTCTCCAAACAGAGAGTATATTACAATAATAATGCTTTCAAATTTCTGCTTAGGCTACAATTCATCATAATGCTTATCCATTAATTTCCTTTTCCTTGTATTAAAAGAAATCTAAAAAAAGTTGGCCCTCCTTTCAAGATGGCTGTTGCTCGCTATGGTTTTCTTTTTTCTCTTACCAATGATCTGCTGATTTCACTGCTAAAGCTGATTCTTTAGCAGTGCTTCTCCCTGGTTTTGAATGGGAGCACTTAGGACTAACCCAATATGACTTTTGGACGATTGTGGACCCAGCGGGGAAGGGGGTCTTGAAGATGCCAATTCCCTCTGGAAGCGATTGAAAAGTCACTTGGCGTTGTCACAAGAAGTGACAAGAAAAGTCACTTCTTGTCAAGCAGTTTCATTTTCTAAACATGCAGGAATTATAACTTTCACTTTTTGACTTTATTGTTTCATTTTGCTTTTTGTTTAAAAGTTGATCAGTGATTGAATGCTAATTTATTTCAACTCCTTGCTGGACTCTAATTGCTTTTTCTCTTTTTTCCTTCTGATATATCGAGTTCTGGATAATCTCAGTCCCTTCCGTATGTAAAGCATGGCAATGTTTGGGGAAGAGACATTAGACTCTCACCACTGGATTCTGTATTTTTTGAATTTGCAAAATACCTGGAGTTTATTTCTGTTGATATTTTCTTATAATTTTGGATTGAAATATAGAGGAAAATATTTTTTTGTTCTTTGTTCCCTGATTTAAGTTCCAAGAATTAAAACGGCTGAAAAGTGTCTGAAAACTAAGAAAGGAGGATGGGAAAATATCCAGCGTATACCTGGTTTTCTCTTACATAAACTTGATCAAACTTTAATGATTCTTCAAAGAATGTTACAACCTGAAGCTTTATCTTTGGATAAAGATACACAAAAGAACTTCGATCCAGTTCCAGATCAAAGAGATAGTCACATGGCTGAAGAACCAGAAAAGTTGTTGTTGTTCAGTCTGTCTGAAATCTTATGGCCTCAGCTAGAAGAGAGGGAGACAACTTCCTTTCCTTTATGAAGGAATCCCTTTCATATGTGAAAACAGAGGAAGACTGGATGGATTTATTACAATTAAGTGGTAACTACTTCTGCTTGCATGCTGATTCAAAGACAGACATATTCTGGAGACTGAATTTACTACATTTAATTAAACAACAATTGACAAGAGAGGATATTAAGAAACAGACAATCTATTTTGACTCAGGACAATCTATTTATAACTTTTGGGATGATCCAGGATAGTTAAGATACCATGATAAATTTTCTACGAGTGGATTACAATAATAGCTTGTTAAGAGAAAGATTTGAAACTTTAATTTTGTTCTGTTTTACTATTATTGCTTTTCCAGCTAACTACTTTATCATTAATATAACATATAGAAGGCAGATCAACGTTTCTAATAGATTTAGTAGTTTAAAAAATTAGGAGAGCCTGTTTCGCAAGGGGTAGGAACTAATTGTAGCAATATATTAATCAGTATTCAACTAGAGAGGATAATATTTGTATAGTGTTTTTTTTAATGTCTTCTTGGATTTTTATTGAATTTTGTATTTTAATTTTGTTCTGAATAAAATAAAAATATTTTTAAAAATCTAAGAATAGTTTAATATTGAATTCTAAATTTTCTTACTTGCCATATTTGATATCACCAACTAACAGCTCAGGAGCTCGATACCACCGTGTTGCCACATAATCTGTGTAAACTTCACCAGGAGCTGCCAGCGTTCGAGCAAATCCAAAATCACAGAGTTTGATAATTCCCGAACAGGAGACCAATATGTTTTCAGGTTTAATATCCCTATGTATGATCTAAAAAAAGGATTCATATTTATGTTATGTTCCATCATGGAAAACCGTCCATAGAAAACATCTAGGTTCTTCAGACTAACCTAAAGAGAAAGAGGGCAGCCTACTTCACACTCTCATTATTTGACAAATGGAATATTATGTGAGAAACTGTACTGCAAAAAGTCCATCACAGATGGTCCATGATGTTACATCTCCACACACTGAATTATTTTTTAAAAAAAGATATTTTTCTAGAAGTAAAAGAAATTATACAACAACAAAATGTCTGTTAAAGAACTGTCTCCTTATTCCCATAACTGTAAAATATTGTGCTATCTCAAAGGAAGAACATGTCAATTTACTCACTTTATCTGAGCATACAAATGATAAACATGCAGAATGTTCAGAAAACGTTCACCCAATCATAATAACACTGTTCTACAGGTAAAAAATTGCGAGCATGAAAACAGCTGTTCTTACATAATTTTGGGGTGCTAAAAATGAAACTAACATTTAAAAATGTATATTGGCTCTAGTTTCCATGATATAAGCAACCAATTAATGAAGTAAGGTTTATAAAATGCATGATGCAACTTACACCATAGATTACATAGTCAGTATTGGTGACCAATAGAAAACCGCCACGCGTACCAAGATGATGCAATATTACGTCATCAAATTTTATAAAAGTCACAGTATCTGTTGCTTGGCAAGTTAGACAGCGTCTTTAAACATTGTTTTATGCTAGTAAATTTAGTTATGCCTCGAACCTGTTTAAATAAAGCAGATAATTTCTGCTATATTTGCAGTGAAGTTACTTTTGCATCCCAAAAATGAAGGATCACAACCGTGGTTAAGAAAGCCTACAACTTGTATTTCGGTTGCAAAATAGGAGACCAGGACAAAAACTGGGCACCACACATATGCTGTAATTCATGTGGATCGACTTCTATGCCTTTCGCAGTGCCAATGATTTGGAGAGAACCAATAGATCATGTCAGTAATTGTTATTTTTGTATGGTGCCTCCAATTGAGAAAGATCTTACTAAGAAAAAAAGTTGTTTGTGCAGTATCCAAACATTCCATCAGCAATACGTCCAGTACCTCATGGAGAAGGACTACCAATTCCAAAAGCGAATGAAACTTTCATAGTTGAGTCCAGTGAGGAAGAACTTCAGGAAGCTTGTAGTGATGAACTAACAGCCTTACATGACCCGGATTATCTGCCATCCACATCCACTGAACCGCACCTCATAACACAAATGGAATTGAATGACCTAATAAGAGATCTGGATCTTCCGAAGAACAAGGCAGAGGTTTTAGGTTCAAGACTAAAGCAGTGGAATCTCCTGGCAAGTGATGTTCGTACAGATCCATGAACTTATTAACGATGATGAGTTTCTTTCTCTGTTGCATGGCAAGGAAAAGACTGCGTGGATAGCATTCATGTCAGTGACATCAAATTGTCTTGGAAACAATAAAGCAGCAAACTACAAGGAAGTGGTTGAAAAACTCATCCAGGCCTACAAAAATCTTGGTTGTAACATGTTCTTAAAAATTCATTTTCTACATTCTCATCTGAATTTCTTTCCATCAAATTGTGGAGCAATGAGTGACGAGCATGGGGAACGCTTCCATCAAGACGTTGCAGCTATGGAAAAAAGATATCAAGGTAAATGGAGCCCATCAATGCTTGCAGACTACTGTTGGACAATTGTAAGAGACAATCCTTTCCTTGAATACAAAAGAAAAGTCAAGAGAAGCAAAAGGGACACAAACTGAAGGCAAGATTAATGAGAAATTTAAACTTTTGAACATTTTAAACTTGTTTACGAATTTAGTTTTTCTTGATAAACATATAAAATAGATTATTTCATATATTCACTGTGCAAATATAATTCACTTAATTTTAATAAAAAATATACGGATTTATATATACGTATTAAGTTTTGGCACATTATTTGCCTATTACCCATAGTTGGAAAATGTAAAATATACGTTGCATGAAAACTAGAGCCAACTAACAAATTTCATTATTATATTTGAATTCAGCATTGAAATTCATTAAGAAATGGCACATTTCATGTCTGAAACTAACAAAAATTGTAAATTTGTAGTTTTAGTATAATCTATCCTTGCCTTTGAAAGAATAGCTTTGTATACTAATCCTGAAGCAACTATTACATCACCAACTAATGAGGGAAAACATGTTTTCCACTTCCACAAAGAATAGAAATCGAAAAAGGCAGTTTGTTTTCATTAGATAGCGTATAGTTTCATAGCTGTATGTAAGAAACATGAAAATACAATTATCAGAATATTTTAAATCCTTACAAATGTAAATTTATTCTGAGATATAAAACTAGCATCTCTCTCAAAAATCCTAACAAGAAAATGGACAAACAAAATTAAATAGATGCAGCAATTTACTTACATTATGACTATGACAAAATCCTACCCCTTTTATAATTTGAAATAAGTATTTTCGAACTCTGTTATAATCCAAGCCATTGGGAAACATCTCAAGATCATCAAGGATTGTGTGATCTACAAATTCAAACACCAGATACCATCGTTTTTTCTTCTTACAGACTTCCAGCAAGTTCACCAAGTTTTCATGCCTTAATTGCTATCAGGAGACAGAAAGTACGTCATAAAACTACAATAAGAGGCAGTATGTTGCATGAGAACATTCACAATAATTGCCTCTTGAAGAATATGTACATGATTACGTAAATCATATAAATACTTCCAAATACTGTTCTATGCATGTTTACTAGGTAATAGTACTGATTACTAATATTCACAAGTTATTATAGTCTCAATATTTACACAATCTCTTTTCCCTATCACTGAATAAATAAGTTAACTAAGCAATCCATTACAACCACAGTACACTATTATTATTTTTTCAGAGATGATTCCCTAAAGGAATCCCTAGAAAATTCCCTAGAAATTTACTCCATTTATTTATTCAGCAAAATCTAACTGATAGAACAAAGTTAAAAACTTTTTTATTCTAATATTTCTAATATTTCTATTAGGCCATGACAATAAAATAAAGTTATACAATATAATATAAAATAATATATATTTTAAAAAGATTTCATTTTCCAAATATTAGATTTCTCTAAACATTAGAATTCTGTATCTTGAAATTTATAGATTGGCACTATACAGAGATAATAAATATAATAAAAGAGAAATTACAATCTTTTTTCTAACTAGCTAATAACTCTACAGCAACAAAATCACATCTTAGTAATTATCTAGGCCAAACAAAACCCAGCTTTTTAAATTTATGCTATAAATGGTGTATTTTCTATTAACTAGTTCTTTCTTACTTGCTCATGCTTACTGTTAATGCTTGTAATTCCCTCTAGTAATACTAATCTCCTTTTCTCTAAAAACAATTTTCTATATACCTTTTGTTTAATATTTAACATGCTGGAGCTCTATTCACACTACATATTAATCATACTAATCATCAAGTAGTTTGGATTTTGGTTATAACAATTTTGGTTAATAAACTATTATAACTTTTTTGTTCTGGGAATCTAGCCAATGGAAATCAGACAAATGATGTATGAAATCAATCTAAAACTAAACATCCAACTCTGCTAAATCTGTCATACATAATAAGTAATTGTATTTGCATACATCCTTTTGGTGTTATTTTACCTCTGCCATCTACTGTATTTTTAATTTTTAATAAACATCAAGAATAACATTATAGCAAAGACAAAAGGTCTATAAGATTACATTTATTGATATAAGTGAAAAGGCACTACAGATTTAGAAATACGAACTTATCAGCTATTATCTTACCTTGAGAAATTTTATTTCTCTCAGGGCAATTTTTTTAACCATTTTATCATCTTCACTTTCCAAAAATTTTTTGATGGCAACAACTCTGCCATTCTCCTTGTTTCTGCATTTCATCACCATTCCATAACTTCCTTCTCCCACAAGTCCAAGGATCTCATATTTTTCCATCTGTATTCAAACAAATGGGTAGTCTGTAGCATACAATTAATACATTAGTTAATATAGCAATTATCACAGCAAGTTTCTCATCGTGGTGGCTTCACAGAGTACATTATATCCTTATAAGAAGATAATTAATATTGTAGGGAAAAGCCAAGGATTAAATATAAAATCCTATAAGATGCCAAGGAATGAGAACTGCCTGATTTGAAATTGTATTTTGTGACCTGTTGCTTGGTTTGGATAAAGAAGTGGGTGCAGCTGAGAAATAAGAAAATTTTAGAACTACCGTAGAAGTACACCTTTCTGTTACAGTAAAATATAAATGTACTTGTAACTCCTATTTAAGAAGACCTGAAACCATTTCTTTATATGTTTTTCTTTTCTTTCTCTTTTCTCTTTCTTTCCTTACACTTTTTTCCTACTTATTACTTTCCTTTATATTCCTTATTTTTCTCTTTCAAAATTTGTATTCTGTATTGTGCTTATTTTTTAAAAAGTACTTATTTAATAAAAATTATTTTAAAAGAGAAAGTAATTAACATTGTCAGCTAGGATTTGGACTTTTATTCTTAGTATATAATAGGAAAAGTAATTATTTTAAAAGCCACTAGAAACACAAATATACATCCTTGGTTAAATAAAGTTTATTTAAAAAACATACAAGGGTAATACATATCATTAATCTTCACTTTGAAAGAAAAAAAGAGAAATAATCAAACAATGAGTATATGAGGAAAACATAAAGGTATAATTATAGACACTTGAACATTTAATGAACTAAACTAGAATTGAAATATGTTTGAAGATTTCTATCAAAGAGGGGGAAATGTTTCTATCTTGTTCACTTCAGTAGGCTGATCTGAACACAATGAAATAAATGGAACAAATTATAATGTCCCATTGACTCTATTTGATTCAGTTTCATTAGTTTTACAAACACTGTGTGTTCACTGTGCAAATATTATGTCACATTTTGTATTTATATTCTTTGTTTAATTAAAATAATGCTGAGGAGAATTTACAATGAAAAAATTAGGGACACACTAAAAAGAATCCTAAATAATAAAACAAATAGACGAAAGTCTGCAAGTTCAACATAAAATCATACTATTGGGGGGGGAAAGCAAGTAAACTGTGCTTCATATATACTACAAAGATATAGGTAAAGCATGGATGGAAAATGTGTGAATCCATCTGAGATCCCTTTTGTCACTCCCAGAAATTTTGATTTTAGCCTGACAGTACTCTCACAGGGCAGCAGCTACTTTAGAAATAGAAATGTTTTACCTATGTTTAAAAGTATGTCATTTCAAAGGCACTTTAAATAAAAATATGCAGTTCAAAATGTCTAGCAATGTGTGTCTTTTTTTTAACCAATCTTGAATGGATTGCAAAAGTACAGTTTTAGTAGATTTTTTCATGGGAAGGGAGTCTCTCCTACTATCTCCCTTAATAAAACCCCAATTGCCATTGAAAATAAGTTTTATACAAACAAGATATGTATCTTTGGTTTATGTATTTTTTAATCCCACCTATTTTTTTTTAAATAAATAAACTTAAGAGCGGGAACATATCTAATACTACTCCTTCTTCTTCCTATTTGCCCCAGAACAATAGCCCAATGTGAGTTGGACTAAGAGAAATTGGTGTTGAGTCACCCAGCCAGTTTTCTTGCTTATGATGGGCTAAAGCTCAGTTTCTTTGTTTTTTAGCCAGGTGCCTTAACTGGATCAATTGACTAAAGCCATGGTTTTATATCTAAGAAAGCTGTATCACTACTATGAAAGACGGTATGAAAAAATGTTCCTTTGAATTAGGATTCTATCTAGATAGTGGAATTTAGGAAGCGAGGAGAGTCAAAAATCAGCAAGATAACAGATGGAGTGCTGCAATGTGGAATCTGCCTGTTTGGAGCATTCATGAAATGGCACACATATGAAGGAGATAACAGGGGGAGTGTTATGATGCAAGCCCCATTTTGCTGATTTTAACTTTTCCCTTCCCGGCACATATCTAATTGCAGCTCCTGAAGAAAACTGAAGAATGACTTGAAAAAATAGTTCAATACCTAGAGAAGTAAAATTAAACTATCTGGAAGCACATTATAGTGCCTGTAGCAATCAATGCAGTACTGTAATAGGTTTAGAAGATACACAACATACAAGACCAAACTGACAAACTTCCAAAGCTACTGTTGAAATCACATGCCATCTTGGTTACTTGCTGCCACCTAGACTCACCACCCACGCTTAGTAATAGTGTACAATACCGATTTTCTGATCTCACCTCAGGTGGACGTTCAACGTTTGACTTGAGAGATTGGAGAATTGCAATCTCCTAACTAAGCTACCAAAGGACCTCATCCCATATTTTCACGTAGATATTTAAAGCGGGAAGCGCTTATAAATTCCTACAGGATCATCACTCCATTAGAGCTCCGTCTCCAGCCTGCTCTTCCGGAGCCATTCTCCGAGTTACCTTCTGTGGCAGGAAGGCCAGTGAGCCTGCACCATAAATCTTACTGCATTTATTACATCGCTGTCCCAAAGGCTTCTTCCTCTTGGCAAAACAGTAACACTTATCTGAATATAAAATCCAGATTGCACGATTTCTGATCCTGGAATTATTTGTACCTGCAGCAGTGGACGCAACTCACCGAGCCTGTTCCGCTTGCAAAGTTCCCTGGCGAAGCTTGCCCGTGCCTACCACCATCACCCACTTAGCTGCAAGGCTTCTTGGGGAGCCACAAACCTATGGGACGAAGTGAGGGATCCGCACAATGCGAGCTTAACCGCGGCTGCGAGAACGGAACGCAAAGGCCCAGGCAGTAACCAATGGCAACAGTCTGCTTGCTCTTGCACAACACATAGCATAAGCAGTGGCCGATGCACGCCGCCAGGGAAGGAGGGGCAACTCCAGGCTCTGGTGGAAGAGGTATTAGTGAAGATCCTGGTCGTCTTATAACTCCTCAATCTGAGGCAAATATGCAGTCAATAATAAGGTTGTAGGATGTTTATCCAATACAAAAGCAAGTGTCGTTTCCCAAGGATGGAGAGTAGATCAGTCAGAAAAAGGCGTCCCAAGGCTTGAGGAAGAAAAATTAGCCAGCGATGTGTAACAAAACCCATTCATCAGGCTTCGCGGTGAATGACAAGAAATACCTTTTCCTGCTTCCCTCTTCCCTATCCTTTTTACTTTGCGGCAGAGAAAATGGTAGGATATGGCTGCGCAAAAGTTGGGCTCGGACAGGTTGGGGGAGGGAGTTGCCGGAGGTTTACAGGATGCTCCAATTCTTTTAGTGATGAAAAGCTCAGAGACTCGAAGGCAGGATCGATGCTCCGAGCGTGTTACTATCGCGTTTTCCCTCTTTTCCTCTTCGGAGCAAAAGCTATTTTTAACAGTGCGTCATTTCTTCCAAGGCTGCTGTTTCCCCAAGATGGGGCATCAAAATAGAAGTGGGGCTCTGAGAATTTAAATGGGAGAATCTCACTGTTCCTGAGGGTAGAAACAATCCACTATATCTTAAACGAAATATCCAACAGGTTTTTCGGTCCTCAATCATCTTAATACAAAATCAGGTCTGACCTCATTTGAAGTGAGAAAACAACTCCTTCCTTTTGGTGCCAAAGCCAGAGAACTACGGCTGGCATTTGGAACATGGAAAGGTTTCCATTTCCCCAATATGCCCCCTTTTAATACATTAAAGTCCCCAAAACAACCATATCAATTAAATTACAAGAGGTTAAAGCAAGGTTTGTGCAGATCAGCTGCAATCCACCTTGACAAGGCAATTCACTTTGAGAGAATGAGCCCCTGCCTTGAGACAGTTTTGCCCACTCTTGTGTATTACCACTGAACCACCATATGGTTCTGACAATCCCAATCTTCCTAAATATTTATTTATTTATTTATTTATTTATTTATTTATTTATTTATTTATTTATTTATTTATTTATTTATTTATTTATTTATTTATTTTGTCAAGCATGTATAAGATAAGATAACATATAATTATAAACATGATTATGAATACATGAAATGGATACAAATAAATGGGAACATTAGGACAGGAAAAGTAAGCACGATGGTGCACTTATGCATGCCCCTTACAGACCTCTTAGGAATGGAGTGAGGTCAACAGTAGACAGTCTAAGGTTAAAGTTATGGGGGTTTGGGGAAGAAACCACAGAGTCAGGTAGTGCATTCCAGGCATTGGCCACTCTGTTGCTGAAGTCATATTTTCTGCAATCGAGTTTGGAGCGGTTTACCTTAAGTTTGTATCTATTGTGTGCTCGTGTATTGTTGTGGTTGAAGCTGAAATAGTCATTGACAGGTAGGACATTGTAGCAGATAATTTTATGTACTACGCTTAGGTGAGACCGAACCTAAGTTGTCTAAACCCAGAATTTCAAGGCTGGTGGCATAAGGTATTCTGTTGCGAGCAGAGGAGTGGAGGACACTTCTCATGAAATATCTCTGGACTCGCTTAATTGTATTAATGTCCGAGATGCAGTGCGGGTTCCAGACAGATGAGCTGTATTCGAGAATTGGTCTAACAAATGTTTTGTATGCTCTAGTTAGTAGTACAATATTATCAGAGAAAAAGCTACGTAAGATTAGATTAACAACTCTTAATGCCTTTTTGGCAATGTTGTTACAGTGGGCTCTGACACTTAGATCATTAGAGACGAGTACTCCAAGGTCCTTGACAGAGTGAGGGTCGTCTATGAGGTCATATCCTCCCAGCTTGTATTTTGTGTTCTGATTTTTTTTGCCAATGTGTAAGACAGAGCATTTGTCGGTTGAGATCTGAAGTTGCCAATTGTTGACCATTCTGACACATAATCAAGGTGTTTTTGAAGGGTAGCAGCATTGTCAGTGGTGTTGAATAGTTTTACATCATCAACAAAGAGAACACAGTTGCTTATAATATGATCACAGAGGTCATTTATGTAAAGTATAAAGAGTTTTGGTCCTAAAATGCTGCCTTGGGGGACACCACTGTTAACAGATGCAGGATTTGATAGGGCGCTCCTAAGTTTGACCCCTTGTTGCCTGTTTGACAGAAACGCAGTTATCCAATTACACAGGGGTCCAGAAATGCCATAAGATTTTAGTTTTAGAATTAGTTTGTTGTGTACCACTGAATCAAAGGCTTTACAGAAGTCTATTTAAATTGCGTCTATTGCTTTGCCCTGGTCGAGTTGTGTAGTCAATATGTTTTTGCAGTGTAGGAGTTGCAGATTACAGGACAATTTTTTTCTGAAGCCAAATTATTTGTTAGAGAGTAGGTTGTTTGTTTCTAAGTGAAGGGTAATGGATTGGTTTATGATTGATTCCATGACATTGCAGGTGACACAACATAAAGAGATTGGTCTGTAATTTTCAACTAGGCTGGGGTCTCCCTTTTTGAAGATAGGGATGACGGTGGCTAGTGACCATAGTTTGGGCAAGGAGCTGGTCCTGAAAGATTTTTCAAAGATTATGCTTAGAGGTTCTGCTATGGCAGTGAAAAGCTTTTTTAAGAAGTAGGCACATAGTCCATAAGGCCCAATAAATAGAGATGGTTTTAGGCTGTGTAGTGCCTTTAAAAAAAACTTTTCCAAAAGGTATTTTATTATATTTAATTTGATAACATGGGTTGTAGTAGCATTATTCCAATTCCATCAGCATTCTAAAGCAAAATTCAGAGTATCCCTACTTTGTGGCATCTGGAAAATAATAATCTAGCTCAGCATCTAGTCACTGATCAAAACAAATATCTATCTAGTTCAGCAATTTTTATTTGACAGCTTCCTTATATTTGTCACTTTTATTCACTTCTTTTATTCCATGTATAGTAAGAAATTATTATGTAGCAACTAGTCAATTTCAGTTATCCCTGTCTGTTTACCAAAGTAATTGGAGAATTTGCCTCCCTCTTCTTTGGAACCATTTCTGCCTTGATGTTTTCCCATATATTTTGTATTTTGCCTTTAAATAAATAAAATCTTGGTAAATGCCCCAATGGGAAATGGGAGGGGTAAGGTGGTGGTGGTGGGAGGCTAATCCATTCTTGTTGAGGTGATTGATAAGATGTTTATCCCGCTGGATCATGGTGTGTTGAAATCACAACAAAACCAGAGTAGAACATACCGTATTTTTTGGAGTATAAGACGCACCTTTTTCCTCCCTAAAAGTGGCTGAAAATTTGGGTGCGTCTTATACTCTGAATGTAGCTTTTTCGGAGCTTTTTTCCCAGCCCTAACTAGATGCTAACGATCTTCCCAGCTCTTACCTTGCAGGCTTTTTCATTGTTACTCTCTCCAAAGAATGTTTTTCCAGCCCTAAGTCTTTGCAGGGTTTTTTTCATTGCTCTACTTGCTCCAAAAAAGTTTTTTTCTAGCCCTAATCAGGTGCTAATGATCTTCCCAGCTCTTGCTGGCTTGCAGGCTCTTTCATTGCTACTCTCTCCGAAGAATGTTGCTGTCTGAAGCTGATCAGACTAAGGACGTTAGCCAGATGAATACCTGGTAAGCAGATTCCCCCCCCCCCTATTTTCCTCCCCAAAAACTAAGGTGCGTCTTATACTCCGGTGCGTCTTATACTCCGAAAAATACGGGTAAGTGCTCTTGTATATAGTATGTAGCACACTCCCAAACCATGATAACATCATTTGGCAATGACTTGGAACAGAGGCACTACAGGATTGTCAACTGGCAGGTGGGAGAAGCAAATTTTATTATTATATTGTTTTGTCCCAACTCAAGGAAGAGTATAGGTCTTGGGTTAATAATGGAAAATACTCAGAGGGACTATGTTAATACCATTTATTAGACATATGTTGCCCATCTTGCCAAGAGGCGATTTGAGGTAGCTTACAGTCAATTTTTAAAAACCCAAAACTTTAAAATAAATATTAAGAGTACAACTGATTTAAAAATTGACAAAGATGAGAAGGAAGGGAACAAGATGAACATGGGGAACAGGTGAGGTTTTATCTTAGTCCATTATCACTTCTAGAATGACAAGACCTTATTAAGACCCTATGTCAACCAATAGATCTAGATTTTAAGGCCATTTCAGAAAGTCAAGAGTCCATGTGGATCTCACCTCAGGGGGGCATGATGTTCCAGAAGGCAGGAAACATCAGAAAAGGCTCTTCTGGACTCCACCAGTTGGAATTTCTTGACCATGAGATCCGCAGCCTGCCTTTTCTGCTGGCATGGGTGCGATGGGCCAATCTTTTTTTTTAATATACCATATTTTTCGGAGTATAAGACCATCTTAGTTCTTGGGGAAGAAAATAAGGAAAAAATCAGCCTACCAGGTATTCATCTGGCTAGCGTCCTTAATCTGGTCAGCTTTAGCACATTATTTTATCCCCTGGTTAGGGCTGAAAAAAAAAACTTCTTTGGAGGGAGTAGCAATGAAAACAAGCCTGCAAAGACTTAGGGCTGGAAAAAAATTTCTTTGGAGGGAATAGCAATGAAAAAATCCTGCAAGCCTGGAAGATTGTTAGCACCTCATTAGGGCTGAAAAAAAACTTTTTGGGAGGGAGTAGCAATGAAAACAAGCCTGCAAAGACTTAGGGCTGGAAAAAAACTTCTTCGGCGGGAGTAGCAATGAAAAAATCCTGCAAGCCGGGAATATCCCTTTGGGAGATATTGAGAGTCCCTTTGGGAGTTGGGCGGCATATAAATTTTATTAAAATAAAAAAAATTTTTTAATTAAAATAAATATCATTAGCACCTTGTTAGGGCTGAAAAAACTTTTTTGGGAGGGAGTAGCAATGAAAACAAGCCTGCAAGCCGGGAAGAGCCGGGAAGATCGTTAGCATCTTGTTAGGTCTGGGAAAAAGCTTCGAAAAAGCTACATTCGGAGTATAAAATACACCCAAATTTTCAGCCTCTTAGGAGGGAAAAAGGTGCGCCTTATACTCCAAAAAATATGGTATATATTTATTTTTAAATATACATCAATATCAATACATGAACACTGTGGCATCTGGGTGTCATTCATTTTGATACAAATAACAATAATAATGTTAATAATATCACATTAATCAAACTTATATAATTTTAGTATTAATACACGTTTGTATTAAGATATAATCCAGTGATTCCCAAAGTGGGTGGTACCACCCCCGGGGGGCGGTGGGATACCTTAGGGGGGTGCTGAGAGGCAAGGATGGCGACGGGGGCACTAAGAGGGGCCAGGGGTGTGGCAGGTGGTTAGCCGGTCCTATCCCTGCGCCGCTGCCCATTTCCACCCAATCGCCCGCTCGCTGCTTTTCCCGCCACTCTTTTCCTGGTGGGGGCTGGGCGGGCCGCGGGACGGGCATCTTACTGGACTTTAACAGCTCCTTGTGTCTGTTGGCTGGTCTCTTTAGCACTGGTCTCCAACCTTGGCAACTTTAAGACTTGTGGACTTCAACTCCCAGAATTCCTCAGCCAGTTGAAGTCCACAAGTCTTAAAGTTGCCAAGGTTGGAGACCCCTGGCAAAGCTTGTAAAATACAGAAACTCTTCTCGTGAGGGTGAGCAATTAACAACTCGCAGCGAGAAGAGTTTCTGTATTTTGCAAGTTTTTTTCCCTAGAGACCAGCCAACAGATACACGGAGCTGTTAAATCAGTAAGACGCCGGATTGGGGGGCAGGCGGGGGCTGGGTGGGGGGGCTTTATGGGGGCTGGGGTGGGGGGTTGGGTTTGGGGGGGGCAGGAGGAGGAGGAGGAGGAGGGAGACCTTGTGTGGAAATCGCAGCTGCCTCTTTTCCGCTCCTTCGGCCAAGAGGCACCGTGGCCGGAAAGTCGGTCCGGAAAGAGGGCAGCGATGGGGGGGGAGATCGGGAAGGGTTGCCCACCAGAGTTTCTGCTGCCTTCGCCTGCCTCCCTTCCCTTCCTTCCTTCCTTCCTTCCTTCTCTTTCCCTTCCTCCCTTTCCTTCCCCCCTTTTTCCTTCCTACTTTCCTTCCCTTCCTTCCCTTTTTCCTTCCTCCCTTCCTTCCCTTTCCTTCTTTCCTTCTCTCTTTCCCTTCCTTCCCTCCTTCCCTTTCCTTCCTACTTTCCTTCCCTTTTCCTTCCTACTTTCCTTCCCTTCCCTTCCTTCCTCCTTCCCTTCCTTTTCCTTCCTCCCTCCTTCTCACCTTTAATTTCCCTCCCTCTTTCCTTCCTACTATCCTTCTCTCCTCCCTCCCTCCCTTTCCTTCCCCCCTTTTCCTTCCTACTTTATTTCCTTCCTTCTCACCTTTCCTTTCCCTCCCTCTCTTTCATTCCTACTATCCTTCATTCTTTCCTTCCTTCCCTCCTCCCTCCCTCCTTCCCTTTCCTTCCTTCCTATTTTCCTTCCCTTCCCTCCCTCCCTCTTTCCTCCCTCCTTTCCTCCCTCCCTTTCTTCCTCCTTCCATTTCCTTCCCTCTCCTTCCTTCCTTTTATTTCTCTTTCCTTTCCTTTCTTTTCCTTCCTTCCTTCCCTCCCTCCCTCTATTTTTTTCTCCCAAACAACCCCAAGTTAAATCCTCCCCTTGACCATTGTGCGTGCGTGTGTCTCATCTTCTAAAAATCATAACTCCCCACCCACCCCAAACACCCAGTACCACCCCCTTCCCCGTCCCACAGAAGATCCCAGGTGCCCAGCCTCCTGCGCCTCCCGCAACCTCTCCGCATGCCCGTCTCATGATGTGGCCTTCGCCCTCACCTCCTCTGCCCACCTAACACACTGCTCTCGCTCGTCCCTGCGATGCCATCTTCCCCTGCTCCCGGATGGATAGCAATTTAGGCAGGCACGACACACCACCAGGTGAGGAGGGGGCTTTCCAGCTGTGCCTGCTGGGTACAGGAGTCCCCCCTCCACCCGGCCTCTGTCCTCCGAACTGCTCTGTGCCAAGAAAGGCAATTCGGAGGGTGCCAGTGCTTCCCATGGGGGAGGGAGTGTGTTTCCAGGAAGCCCCTTGAATGTGCCAGTGTGGGGAGGAGGGGGAGAAGACCCTCCCCCATGTGCATCTGTCCCACCCTCCCCCTCCGTTGACCACTTCTGCAGTTTTCTTTCCTTTCCAGGCTCTGCTTGGTCATCCAGTTGAGCCAGCCTCAGCGAGGAACCAAACTGGCTTGTGTGTTTGTTTGTTTGTTTGTGCAACCAAATACAAACCAGGTTTGGGGGAACCGGTTTCAAAACCTCCGAGTTTTCCAAACCTGGAAGTTTTCGGCCACACACACACACACACACACACACACACACACACACACACACACACACTGGCTCAATGTGTGATAGATTTCCCACCCACCCACAGCCCCTTTTTTCAAACACGCCCCTCTTCCTCGCAGACAGAAGCACATTTTAAATTGCCTTAGGCTGAGCCCAAAGGAGCCGATGTAGTCCCGCGGGGTGTGTGCGCACCCACCTCTCGCTTGCTCTCGCGGCCACTCTTTCTGCGGCGGGTACTCTTTTGGCAGGGGGGGAGAGAGAGAGAGAGAGAGCAATCGAGAGGTGGCTAAGCGCACACCCCGCGGGACTGGCTCGGCTGCTCTGGGCTACCTCTGGCAACGTTTTCAAACTCTCTCCTCTTCCTTGGCCAAGCCGCCAACGAGACAATCGGTGCACCTCCCCGCCCAGCCTTCCTCGATGGGGGAAGATGGTAGGTAGGAAGGAAGGCAGACAGAAAAAGGAGGGAGGGGGGAAGGGAAGGGAGGGAATAAGGAAAGAAAAAGGAAAGAAAGAAAGAGGGAGGGAGAGAGGAAGACAGAAAGAAAGATGGTAGGAAGGAAGACAGAAAGAAAAAGATGGTAAGTAGGAATGAAGACAGACAGAAAGAAAAAGATGGTAGGAAGGAAGACAGACAGAAAAAGAAATGAGGGAAGGGAGGGAAGAAGGAAAGAAAAAGGAAAGATGGTAGGAAGGAAGGAAGAGAAAGAAAGAAAAAGAAAGAAAGAAAGATGGTAGGAAGGAAGACAGACAGAAAAAGAAAGGAGGAAGGGAAGGGAGGGAAGAAGGAAAGAAAAAGGAAAGAAAAAAAGAAAGATGGTAGGAAGGAAGACAGAAAGAAAAAGAAAGAGGGGGGAAGGGAGAGAAGAAAGAAAGAATTATGACCACAATTGAGCCTAACATTTTGGTTGCTAAGCAAGAGTGTTAAGTGAGTTTCACCACATTTTACAAGTTGGCCACGTCCACCCGGTCACCTGACCACCAAGCCACACCCACCTGAGGGGGATGGGGGTGGGGGGCGGTGAGGATGAGTTTGTAGCACCAAGGGGGTGGCGGACTGAAAAAGTTTGGGAACCACTGCTCTAGAGTGTCTGCCCAAGCTCCTATCTCTCCTGTCTCCCTTTCAAAAGTATCATCCTGCTTATCCCAATCCATTTTAAATCCCTTAAAATACTTTTTCCTTGCTTTATTTCATCAGTCATTTTTATCTTTATTGTCTTCTTGCTTTTTTTGCTGATTTGTCTGTTGTCTTTTCCTCCATTCTTTCTGTTGTCTCCTCCCTTTCCTGGACATAGTGATCTTTATTCATTGTCTCTTGTTGAATGGAATAGAATAGAATAGAATAGAATAGAATAGAATAGAATAGAATAGAATAGAATAGAATAGAATAGAATAGAATAGAATAGAATAGAATAGAATAGAATTCTTTATTGGCCAAGTGTGATTGGACACACAAGGAATTTGTCTTTGGTGCATATGCTCTCAGTGTACATAAAAGAAAAGATTCATTTGTCAAGAATGGTTGTCATAGGGTTCAAATAAGCAATCGGGAAACAATATATTTATTTATTTATTTATTTTGTGATTTATATACCGCCTCACAGTGCAAGCACTCTCTAAGCGGTTTACACCAGTAAGCAATGTATATTTATATTGCCCCCAACAATCTGGGTCCTCAGATTGGGATCCCCCTTATATATATATAAATCATAAGGATACAAGCAACAAGTTACAGTCATACAGTCATAAGTGGGAGGAGATTCTATTCTATTCTATTCTATTCTATTCTATTCTATTCTATTCTATTCTATTCTATTCTATTCTATTCTATTCTAAAAGTTCGCTTTAATTGAGCTTCCAATAGTCATTGAGTAGATAAATTAAAAAAAAAACAATAAGTATCACTACAGGTCTCCAGATAGATGTTGTCTATTTCTCTTATCAGAAATTTTCCCAGGCTTATAGGGGTATAGTATATTTTCCATTCAACAGTAGGTGGCAGCCTCAGCTTAGGTTTCAGCATTGTCTCAATTCTAACTGATATTTAATCCAATTTTAATTCAATTTGTAAAAGCAAAGTCAATTATTTAAGTAAAAAGTTCCAGCATTTTAAAATGCCTTTCCAAAACAGCACCTTAGAAATACAATTTTCTATATTTTATTTTATTTTTTAAAAACTTTGCTTTTCTCTGGGGTCTGAGATTTTTCTTTCTTTCTGAGATTTTTCTTTTCTTTCGGGTCTGAGATTTTTTTTCTGAATAATTGTTCGCTTCTTTAACAAACAGTTCTAAGAGTGTCTTTCCTGGATATTTTTTCCTTTTAGGGTTAAATTTTTAAGTAGCAAAAGAATAATCTCACCCGGTTCTGATCATTGTTCATTTACACCGCTCCTACACTTTCTTTGTTGCCTCAGCTGTCCCAGCTTCACAGCAACTATGATGGCTGCCTCTTCTTGTCGAGAGTAAGAGGGAAGAGCCCTGGATCAATCAGGAGAGTTGTGACTCTCCGTGACCTGCAGGGCACCCTTCTTTCCTTCACCACCCCTACAGGGTGGCTTTAGCTCCTTTTGAAGCCCTTCAATGGGGAAAACTAGGTGCGGGAACACAAAGAACCACTCCTCGCATCCGATCTTGCCGCGACATCAGCTGGAAGTCCACATCTGTTCACAATGGGCCAATGTTATTGAGATGGGACAGTTCCTCAGATGACCTGGATCATTCTATGAAGGGTTTTAAGCGTAAAAACTAACACTTGAATTGGACCCAGAAGTAAACTGGGAACCTGTGCACTCACAGATCAGCAATTAACATGTTCCTCCTTAGAGGTACCAAGAACTGTCTGTGTAGCTGCATTTTGAACCACCTGCAGTTTCTGAATATTCTTCAAGGGTAACCTCATGTAGAGTGCAATGCAATAGTACAGGCATGAGAAGACCAGGACTTAAGTGACTGAGCTTTGATATTCCTGATCCAGGAAAGGGCACTTCACAAAGTTGCACATAACTGGTGCACCACACAAAGTTGCACAAAAATTCTCCTAGCCATAATTGCCAACTGCTCCTTGAGCATAGTTATCAGTCCAGGAGAATCCCCAAGTTGTGCACCAGGTCTGTGGGGCAATGCAGCTGCATCCAGAACAATGTTAACTACATCCAGATGTTAAAAGTCCTATTTCCCAAAGCTCTACAACCCCAAAGCAACATGATCTTAAAAGGATTCAGCCAAAGCCTATTGTCCTCCATCCAGACCTCCACAGCCTCTAGGGTTAGGGTTACCCCAAGAGGACAGCAATAACATCACTTAGGTCACCAGGGATGGCGATATAAATTTGAGTATCATCAATGTACTGATGGTACTCAAATTTATATCTGGTGACTGATAGTATCTCATCCCATGATGGCAGATCTCCCTTCGACTTCATGTAGATGTTAAGGAGAAGAAAGTACCAAGTCGTCTGGTACACTACAAAGGAGTGGCCATGGACTGTGTTGCCCAGCCCCAACTGCAGCTGGCCCCAAAGGATACCATGGTTACTGATATTGAAAGCCACTAAGAAGTTGAGAGCAAAGGTGGATCTCACACACACCAGAGATCATCAACATGTGACCAGTGCTGTTTCTGTTCCATATTGAGGTCTGAAACCTGATTGGAAAGGGTCCAGATAATATATACTTTGATTAGCCACTTTATTTTTGCTTTTGCATCATGTGCACAGAAACGTCTATTATCAAGGGAAAAAAATGAACCTGCCATTCTACTGACATCAAGTAGGCTGTCAGGCCGAAGCCATTTTAGTTGGGGTCTTTGGCCTGCCACGCTTTATGCTATTTTAAAATGTATTCTTTGCTGTGGGAATTTGGGAGGGGGAATTGCATGAGGGCTATCTGCATGTAGCCATAACAAATTCTTTCTAGATAGTCATCCTTTGTCTTCACACTCCTGTACCTGCATGGAAGGAGATGGGTGTTTCTGCCAAGTTGGCAGTTGAAGATTGGTCAACGTAATGGACTTGGAGTGTGGGGCAAGGGCTTGAACTTTCAACTGGGTGGAGAAACCCCGGGACTTCAGATTCGGGTTTCTCCCAGATGTGCCAACATGGCTCTGTTAATAAATTGGAATTTTGAGGAATACTTTGCCTTGGACTCTGATTTAGTTTTGGATGCTATTTGGAACTCTGACATAGGCACTGCTTTGTGATGTTACTTCAGAAAGATGCTTTGCTCACCTCTGACACAACAACAAACCTCTTTAAAGATATGCACAACCCTAGTTAAAGTTATGCCACAAGATAATAAGCATAAGAACTATAACAACAACCAACAAAATATGTATATGAACATTTTTATCATGCACGGAGAAAAAAAAATCTCCAGGTGTTGATCCTGTCAATAAAAGTAGGGAGAAAATTCCATATAGTAATTGGATTCTTGTATCACGAACTTCTTACGTTGACATATTTCTATAGCGGTGTTAAGGTGACATCTTTATTAGATTATAATTTTTCAGAGAAACATGGTAATCCACCAGATAACAAAGTACCACTTTACATTACTAATGGGAAAAGATGGCAAGAAAGTGATGGACAATGGAGAAAAAGCAGAGCTGCTTAATTCATTATTTGCATCTGTCATGCAAATGGAAAAAATAGCCCAGCCTGCCAAAAACATAACCGTAAAAGACCGATTAATTAAAATAGGCAGGAAAAGGGAACATTGTCCACCCTAGATAAATTCAAATCACCAGGACCAGATTGATTACACCCCAAGGTTCTGAAGGAACTAGCAGATGTGATCTCAGAACCACTGAATCATATCTTTCAAAGACCTTGTAGCACTAGGAAACTACCAGAGGACTGGAAAAGGGTTGATGTAGTTCCCATCGTCAAAAAAAAGTGGGGGTGGGGGAATCCAGGAAACTACAGATCTATCAGCCTGACATCAAAACCTGGAAAGATTCTGGAAAATATAATCAAGCAACAAATCTGCGAATAGATAAAGACAGACATCATAATCAGAAGCCAACATAGATTTGTCAAAAACAGATCACACCAGACAAATTTTATTGCATTCTTTAACAAAGTGACAAAATTAGTTGACCAGTGAAATGCTGTGGACATAGTTTTCTTAGATTTCAGTAAAGCATTTGACAAAGTAGACCACAATCTAAAAGAAACAATGAATGGAAACTAATCATGACTTAGAACTAAGGAGAAAATTCCTGATAATGAGAAAATAAACCAGTGGAACAGCTTGCCTCCAGAAGCTGTAGATGCTCAATTACTGGAGGTTTTTAAGAAGAGATTGGACAGCCATTTGAGCAGAATGATATAGGGACTCCTGCTTGAGCAAGGGATTGACTAGAAGACTTCCAAAATTCCTTACAACTGTTATTCTATGAACACATAAAGCTTGATGTTAACAGAAATCCCTGCATTTGATTTGGTAACATGCTATTTTAAAAATATATTTAATATATTGATGATACTGCATATTCACTTTAGAATCAAAGAATAGAATAGAATTTTTTATTGTCTAAGTGTGATTGGACACACAAGGAATTTGTCTTGGTGCATATGCTCTCTTACATAAAAGAAAAGACACGTTCGACAAAAATCAAGGTACAACACTTAATGATAGTTTGGGTACAAATAAGCAATCAAATCATATTAGGAACCAGTCAATATAAATTGTAAGGAAACAAGCAACAAAGTTACAGTCATACAGTCATTAGTGGGAGGAGATGGGTGATGGGAACGATAAGATTAATAGTAGTACAGACTTAGTAAATAGTTTGACAGTGTTGAGGGAATTGTTTAGCAGAGTGATGGCGTTCGGGGGGGAAATGTTCTTGTGTCTAGTTGTTCTGGTGTGCAGTGCTCTATAGTGTCATTTTGAGGGTAAGAGTTGAAGCAATTTATGTCCAGGATGTGAGGGGTCTGTAAATATTTTCATAGCCCTCTTTTTGACTCATGCAGTATACATGTCTTCAATGGAAGGCAGATTGGAAGCAATTGTTTTTTCTGCAGTTCTAATTATCCTCTGAAGCAGATGTGGGTTCTAACTTACCTTGCTGCCGGTTTGCTTCCTCCCACGCCATGTGGCTGCGCCTTGTGGGTGTGTGCACGCTTTGCGTATGTACAGTGGCAAAAAATAAAATTTCCCCCCCAAAAAGCCAAAAACAAGATGGCAACGCAGGCGCAGTGCGGGAAACTCAGCTTCTGTGCATGCGCAGAAGAAAAAAACACGGGGAAAAATAAAAAAAGCAAAAAAAAGCAAAAAAAGAGATGGCGGCGCCCATGGACTGGCACCCACTGAACCGGTTCTATGACATCATCGTGACGTCACCAATGATTTGCTATGGTTCGGGTGAACCGGTCCGAACCAGGAGGAACCAACCTCTGCTCTGAAGTCTGTGTCTGTCTTGTTGGGTTGCAGAACCAAACCAGACAGTTATAGAGGTGCAGATGACAGACTCAATAATTCCTCTGTAGAACTGTTAACAGCAGCTCTTTGTGAACTCCTTAGTGAAATGGTAGCTTCCAATCCATTTGAAAACTAGCCCTGCACAAAGCATATTGTAATAATTTCTAGTTTATTAATACATTAATTATTTTGTCAGGCTATTCCTATCTAGAACTAGCTGGTGCTATATATTTCCACTGATAGTGATGGATTTAGGAGCTTCTCTAACTTCACCTGTTCCATGTCATCGTATTCCCTTCTTTTCCATCTTGTTAATTTAAATTAATGAACATTAATTTCAGTGTTAATATTTATTGTTTTAATGTTTTACATGTTGTTTTCATGATTACAAGTTGCCTACAGACAAATACAGACAAATAGTAAAATAGCTATTAACAAAATTATGATCAATTGTGCTCATCCAATCTTGTCAAGATCAATCTGATTAGTTTAAATGTCAAGCTCATTATTTTTAAAGGTAAGTGTGTTTATAAAATTCTTTTCCCAGAAGGCAAAAGTTTTCTGGATTGTTTCATTCTGAGCAGTAGTTTTAGAACAATTTTAGAAATCAGACTGGAAGGCAGCATAAATTTCAAAGAAAATTTGCAAAAAAACCACCTTGGGATTCAGTATTTTGCATGCTTTTAATAAATGAGTCCACTTTTTTCTGTTAAGTGAGTTTCCAAAACTCATCATGGTAAAACTGAATGAGTTGTATCATACTATTTTGAAAAAAATACTGTATTACATATACGAATTTTGATGCCACTTTATTCACTTGTGCCTTTCAATTTTAACATTGTGCCAATAAAGTTACTGTGAGTAACTTTACACACACACACACACACACACACACACACACACAGTCTCCCTTTATTTTCATTTATCAGCAAAAAATGTTACACACACACACACACACACACATATATTATATGTATATATGGTGCTTTTTATATATATATAAAAATTATATATATATAAAAATCATATATTTATGATTTTAGTCTTATCATCACAGTCTATCTTGCTTGAAGAAATAGAGGAGACAATAAGGATCCGGTCTCAAGCAAATACTCACATTGCATTTCAACCTAAAAGGAAAGGGAACTGAAAGTTGGTATTTTATAAAGGCTTTGCAATATACAGTAATTATATTAACTCATTCTGTAGACGCTTGTTTCCAAATGTACATTATCTTGACAAGAGGATATAAGACTTGTAGGGATCTAATGCAATCTAAGTAGATAATTGACTGGGGGGGGAAATAGAATAGGAAATAGAAATAATATATCACCTTATTACACATGAGTATTTCAGGCCTGATGTCAAATTACTCAAGCATCTTGCTTGATTTCAGAGCCTTTATATAGCCTTGAAATAACTGCTAACCACCTGGACAACTGATCTAGTCTCCACTCAAATATTGTTGCTGCTGTTATCTATATATATAAAAGCGAAATACCACTCACGCATCATGATGAAATCTCCAGAACCGTAAAGCCTACAAACTTGAAACTTGGCACGTATGTTCCTCTTGGCTTCTAGGTGCTCGCTAAGAAAGGATTTTTCGAAATGACCATCAGATCATTAGTATTTCTTATATTATTATTAACACGCTCTGATACTAAGGAGTTAGACGTTCTACTCCCCCTCACCTGAAAAGAACTGTTCCAACTGCCACTGGGCATGGCCAGCGTGACTTATCCGACCTGCGGGCTGGGAGTTTAGACATTCTACTCCATTCTAAGGAGTTAGACATTCTACTCCCCCTCCCCACCTGAAAAGCTCTGATGCTACCCTTCACTAAACCGGGCGTGGGCATGGCCAGCGCATAACTACTCATTAATTTTCAAGCTTTAACTGTCAATTTATCAAGCCCGATCTGTTATTTTAAATAAGCTTGAATATAGCTTTCTGGAAGAACTATATTTTTAATCAGAATTTATTCTACTCAAAAGACCAGAAATTTAATTTCATACAAGGAGACAATGATGTACATCTATTGTTTCAGAGTTTAACATCAGTACTCTACACAATGAAAAAGAGGAATATGTATTGTAGTTCAATTTACATCTTCTGATGAGATGCAGAGAACATGTTGATGGAAGATGTACAAGCTTATTTGCCTAAATTCCTTATTCAAACCTTGAGAATGACATACACATGAATTTAACATGTTAAAGACTAAGTGCTATGATGGTTGTAGCTCTTTATGACTGCTTTGAATATTTGTTCAGTGTGTGCAATTTGTGGTGCTATGTTCATTAGAGATAGACTTTGAATGATACTCCAGCTGCCTTCCAAATTTGTGCATTATCTTTGGATATCATGCCTTACAATGATAGAAATAATAATCAACAGAGTACAAATTCCCTCTGCAATGTTTTTCAAAACATTTAATAGTTTTGTATATTTGTCACTGGATATATGAGTTTTACATTCTTTCCATCTCATTGTGCTTCATTTTCTCACTTTATGTTCTCACTGGCAGAATACCTACTTTCTTTCCAGGTATGAAAGATTTGAATGTTCTTAAGGTATGCAATTAAGTCTAGGCAAAACCATCTATACTGTCTATTATTCAGCTTCAGGGTATGGTTAATTTTCCATTTTTTTAATATTGTTTTGGCTGCCCTTGAGAGATAAAGTTGGGCAGGCCAGATTAAATACTTAAATGAGACATCAACATGGAATTCCACAGGATGGTATAAGGTCTTCTGCCTTGTGCAGATGGTTAGACTAGAAAACCTCCAAAGTTCCTTCCAGACCTATGATTCTATGTCTATCTGCAGGCTAGACTGGGAGATTAGGAACAGACCATATTTATATAATTGCCAGAAAACTAAACTGAGTGCAATGAAAAAAAACATGCAAGATAAATCAGTGAAGCAAAACAAAACTCAAATATAGTGAATATATGAAGCAAGTCTTATGCAATAAAAAGAATAAATGTAACTGAAGTTAAATTGTGGCGTCCTTGCTGCTGAGCTTGGTTGTTTGCTTGCAGACGTTTTATTACCCAATTAGCTAACATCTTCAGTGTTAGTGAATGTGGGATTTGCTCCTTGTTTGTATATAGTAGTTTTCCTTGCTAGTTTTGGTGGGGTGTTGTTTCTCCTTGGTTGTTCCTTGATTAGACTATTGTTAACACCCAGATATTACCTAACTGGGTAACGTCTGCAAAAAAACAACCAAGCTCAGATAACACCAAACATTCCATATGCAGCTATAAAGCATAAGATATACAAATAGTCCTTAACATATGACTGCAATAAAGCCTTCCCATTACAAACACATGTCATGATAACCATTAAGTGAGACAGGCTTGCTTAATGGCCATTATCCTCTGCTCTTTCCCCCATGAAGCTGTTAAATGAACATGTGGGTCATTGAGTGGAGCACAGGTGCCTCAGGGGTAAGAGAGGCCCCCTAAGGCCTAGTGCGGGCCACTTCCCTGGGCTCCCTAAGGCCTCTCCCACCCAAAGACACAGTGTTCTGCTTCCCAACTCTTGGGCCACAGCAGGCCTTTCCCTGCCCCCCCCTCCACCAGTGGACTGTCCTAGAGCTGTTCCAAAGATGAGTGTATGGGGCTTGGTGAGGTAGGAATCAGATTTAAGGCTGGAAAGATCTGGTGGGGGTAGAAGGCCTGAGAGGATCCCTGGGGGGGGGGGAAGGCCTGTAGGGATCTGGTGGAGAAGGACAATTTTGCTAGGGCCTAATGGGGGAAAGCCAACTGGGACCAGGTGTGAGGGGACAGGCCTGAGTGGAGACAGCTAAGCAGGGGGGAGGCACTTGGACCTAAGGGCAAATGACTGTGGGAGGGCTATAGCAGCCTTAACTTCAGGACTGAGTTGTTAAGTAGCTTTTGGGAGCCCATTGTAATTTTGAATAGCTGTTAAGCACCCAGTCATAAATTGAGGACTATTTGTAATCAATTTCATAGACATTGTGAAATATAATCATTTAAATGCTAATTGAATAGATTGTTAATTTTTCTTGGCAAAGATGTATCTACTGAAATGATTTCTCATCTCAAGAAACAATTTTGCATGCCATTTTAAATATAATCAGTCCAGGTTTCATAACATATATTGCAATCCCACAAGAATCAAGATGTCAATAGAATCAAAGAACTGCTTTAGCTACTCATCTTCTGTGAAGTAGAAAAATATGTCATTTACCAGCCAGTGAAAACTCACAAAAACTCCAAGGCCAAAATGACCAAAGTCAAATTATCATATTTTCAACGCATTATGGGAAGCTCTATGCCATTTTTTGGGGAGCTTAGGCCTGCCACTCTAGCTCTCTTGAGAACTTTATAATGTTGGGAAAGATATGATGATGATCAATTCAAGATGGATGGTCTCAACTACAGCAGCAAATGCACCTTTAGAAGACCTAAAGAATCAGGCTGGGAATAGATTACCTTGGGGAAAATCCATGTAGGTGATCACTACATGGACATAATTGACACAAACTGGATTGCATATAATCAAAAACATACAAGCTAATCATATGAAGTAACCATAGCAATACAGAAATGAGAGCTCACCAGCACAAGTGATATACAGTGTAGAATCATTAATTGATCACTTTGTATCTGCTTTGGTTTTTAAAGTCAAGGTTCGGCTGTTTTATCACTGCAAATGATCTAGTAAATTTTAAAAGATGCCCGATTTTATTGAAAATAAAAACATTAAATTGTAAGCAGCAATGAGTTAATAAAATAGAAATATTTTAGCATTTGTGTTAAATATAGAATGAAATGTCTGCAATCAACAGGAATTCAGACAGATTGTCCTTGTTGACAACCAGCTGAATGAGATGTCCTTGTGAAGAGGTCTCATGGTTATTGTGATTACATGATCAGAATCTAGGCATTTGACAACTGGCTTGGATTTAAGATGGTTGCAGATCCCACATTCATACGATCACCATTTATGGTCTTCACTGCCAGCGTCTGACACAATCAATGGGGAAATCAGAGATACCAGTGGGATGCTGCGACTGTTAGGATTTTATCTAACAACAGTAGCTCAGACTGCTGCGACTGCCACTATAAGTCAGGCCCAGTCATATGATGTCATGCTTTAAGACTATTGCTTAGCAACAGAGTTGCCAGTCCCAATTACCAATGTTAAGTTGTACCACAGTTCAGTATGAAATGATGTGGATGAGGCAGTTTTGTACATCACCAAAGCAGAATTACCTGTCAGAAAGTTGCCAAACTGGAATACTAAATCACATTGAGAGAGAATTCTGGACCATTTGTAAATGCTGCAGACATCAGTAGTTTATTAGTATGTTTAGTCAAAACACATTCAAAAATGGAAACTTAAAAGTAAATATTTTCCACCTGCAACAATTAAACTAGGTTCTACTAGCATATAATGCTCAACACATTACAGCAATAAAGATGGGTAGTCCATTGTTTGCATACCTATTAAAGCCAAAAGATGATTAAAGCAAGTTTGTTGACATAGGACTGTAACAATAGCAATATTACCTATATCAACAAATCAGCAATAAAATAGGTCAAAGAGATCTTTTCTTCTAGAGGTACATTTATTGAAAAGAGGGACAAGAACACTATGTTTCCACTATAAAGTAGGTGAACAATCACCATGTAAACGTCTGTAAATGCTTCCAATATTGTTAATTTATGGCATTTAAAGAAGCAAACTGGAAAGCTCAATGGCTCGGTAGCTCCTCTAATTGTCATTACATTATTTATTATTATTCCATTAGTGCTGTTTGCCTTAACAGTTTTACAGAAGATGGTAGGGCAACATTATAGCACTAAAAAGCCAAATATAAATACTGAAACACTGGTACACAACTGCTTGTTGAGAAAAGCAGTTTAAAAAAAGGTTTCGAATTCAATGTAGAATTCATGGAGAAGCATTCAAGTACTACATATCATCTGAAAATGAAACAATTCAGCACGACTCCCTCCCCCCCACATAAACATGGAAATAGAGAAATGTACCCCAGAAAGTGTATGAAAATAGTGCAAGACTTACCATCAAACATGGAAGATCTCAATTTGGGGAGTAAAAAACAATATAAACTTACTCCACACCTCAACATACAGGCAAAATTTTCCACATTTTTGGGAAACTAACAAATAGTTTCACCAAATGCTTCTTGCATTACAGGCTTTTGTTACATCAAAGCATATGAGGTCTTCCATGTTTAGAGCAGTTCTGAACGGTCACAAGCTTTTGTCTCCCCTCTTCAAGAGTAAGCCTGAGTGAGGGTTTGTTGAACTGTCTAGCATGAAGCTGGGGAGTTCTGTTCGCTACATCTGCAGTTTTCTGGAATGTGCTATCTATGAAAATAGGAACTGGAAACAGCAAACCTTTCACCCAAACTCAAGATGCTCCACCAAGTCCAAATACATAAGAAGAGATCTTCCCTCTATGTACAAATCTGAGCCTTTGTAGGCAAAGTCACTTCAAAGTTTGTGCAAAATGGGTGATAGTTCAAAAATTGAAAGTAGCAAGTATTTGAGCTATTTCCCTGCTCTATGAAAATTGCAGTATCCTTGAGTGTAACAAGTTGTGTGTTAAATATGTTATCTGGAGTACACTTAAAGCAAAAACACACTTGATTAACTTTGGACTTGTCTATGCAAAAGGAATACTGAATTCCATAACCAAACTTCCATTTTTAAAAAGCATCTCTACCACTTAATACCTCTTTTGTTCAAAGGCTTCAAAAACTTAACTATAGAGCTAAGCAAGTAATATTCCAGTAGCCTTTACTGATTTAAAGATACTGCAATTTTATACAATGATTTTATAAACATTTTTACAGCTGTTAAAGTTTTGCAGCACAGCCATTCATACACTATACTGTACAAAATCACCAGCAAGACTGGAATGATGTATTTAATAGAAGGCACCGTCATGCTTATTACATTACCAGAGACCTCAATACAGTAAAGACAATTTTTCACTGTACACTGCTTACAGAAAGGGAAAAGGTAAGAGGAGTGTGTTGAGCAATCAACCATCCCCATTTACAGAGAGGCAGAAAGCTCATAAGACTTTTAAAAAAGAAAAAACTTTTTTTCTATTCAGGACTATGATTTTTGAAGTTTTACATTTGTGTTTACAGCTAAATGGTTTCCTTCTGGAACATATTTTTAGTCTTGTTAAGGTTTACGTGTACATATATTGGTCACAGCAAGCAGAGCAGATGCCCGCATCGTTTCACAAGCTATTATTTTTCCTTGCTGCTTTCAGCAGATGTCAATGTAAGATGAGGCAGGTACCCATTAGTGCGTTTAAAGTTCACAAAACATGAGTTGTTTGGAATCAAGAGTTCTAAAGGGGGGGAAGGGGAGGGGCTTTTCCAATTCAAAGATTGCACTATTTGCATTTCCAACAGTAACACTTAAACGAAATGTGCAGCAGAAGGATTTTAACACACTGGAAAGACCTTAACTCAATTAGGCATACCCTTTGTCCTTTGTTGTTGTTGCAGAAAGTTTAAATGATCATTTCTCGGTCCCTAATCCCCATAAATTAACATTATGACTTCGTCATGAAATTAGGAAAATAATGTCCACCACAATTTACCTGGGGATCAAAAGATGTTTTTCACATCAAAGAAATGATAAAGAAAAAAGAAAAAAAAGGCTATGTTACATTCCAAAGCCAGAAAATTAACAAAAATGCAAACATGACGAATAACGTATCACTGTCAAGCCTGCCTGCCAACAATGAATCTTCAACGACGTTGACCTGTGAATCGGCCTTCCATCTGCCCTATTCCTCTTCCAGAGCCAAGCTTCTGGGCCATGGCCCCTCTCAGAGGTGGCCCTCTGCCTTCACGGTCTCGCATCATTCCACCACCCACCATGCCACGTGAACCCCCAGGGCCTCTGTCACTGCGTCGAATATCCTTGCGATCATCACCACCACCTCGAGTTTCTCTTTCACGAGCAGCTCTGGTCTTTTTTTCTTCTACGTTCAAACGCACCTCACCACGGAACATTATAGGCTTTTAAATGAAGAGGAAGGGAAGAACGGTAATACCAAAAAACTTAGTTAGTTGAATATCCAAAAGACACAGGCTAATAATAGTTTATATGAAAAACATGTTCTAGCTCAAAATTTATCAATGCCATATTCAGCTAAACTTGAAATAATGGGTCTAGGAAAACATTCACTCCATCCTGCAATTAATTATTTCTCAAGAATAGATATTTCACTACTTTTTCTTGAACAAGAAAAATCTACTAATAGAAGACCAATATAGGACTTGTAAACAAATTTCAGAACTGATTCAAACTAAATTCACTCTGGTAATCACCATCCAGTGACTATAGTCAAGTTACTTACTTTGGCCAATAAAATTTTCTGAACTGGTTCAGAGTCATCAAACACCACAAAGCCAAAATTTGGAAGTTTTCCTCCAACACCTTTTGTATTGATACGAAGTTCCACAACATTCCCAAAACCTGTAAAAGTATAACGCAGGTGGTTAGGAAAAATGCATTTAATGGATTAAACAGAAATGTCATGTTGCTTATAGAAGCAGTTTAATATTTGAATTATAATAGGGCTTAAAAATCTAAAAATATGGAGTTTTCTCTCCACTAGGCTTCATAGCAAAGTAAAAGAGAAATTACTTACTCATAAAGAATTCTTTCAGTTCATTTTCATCAATGTCATGTGGCAGATTGCCGACAAAGAGCTGGTGACTATCTGGATATCGAATTATTCGACGACTATCTGATTCATTTTGATCCATATCCCCCCGGCCTATAGTAATTAAAATATGAAAAATTAATGTAAAAATCATATCTTTTAACAAGCATACAAAATGGTAATTTTATATTGATATTTCAATCACACAATTCTTGTTTTAGATTCAAATATGTTTTAGAAAAACTTCTGATAATCTCAAAAGAGAATAATAATGAAGATACAATTTTACTGGTTTCCTAATAATGTAAACCTATCCAAAACAATTGCTCCACCAGCTATCAGCACCTAGGTCAGCATAGATTAACTCCAAAATTAATATCAGACCAACAATCAAGTAAACAATATCCCAATCAAGAAACTGCCAAAGAAGCCAACATTAAACAGCTCAATGAACACTGACAGGGCAAGCCACTAAAATATAAACTGACAGCGAACTCCAATCCTTACTAGCACTGATAATGTTACCTAGTTTGGATAATGAAACATCTGCAAGAAAACAAGCAAGCTCAGAGCACCAGGAACCCCTCATTTCAACCCTGAGCTACAAATATTTTCCTTTATTGATATCCAAAACAATGCAGTAGTATTGCCAAATAATTCTATAAGCTTCTTTTTGTTCTATTTAATAACTGTATCAAACTTGTAGATAGAATCATACATTGCAAGAAATAAAATGCCACAGAAGAGGGGGAAGTATCAGGAAAACATTGGAAGAGGACTTCTCTTATTTTCTTTTTGGCAGCAGAACAAATTGCTCTCTCAAAGGGTGTATTACCAGACACAACTTATGTGGCTAAATCTTTTTGGTTACAAAGAAACTTATGGGTGGATACAGAAATATCTGGCTTTGTAGCTCCGAAGAACAATTACTAGTAAAATAGAAAAAATATTTTAGCTCTGGAGAGCTGCTGCCTATAAATGTAATGAGATGGACCCAAATTTGGAGCCAAATCAGAAGACAAGATTTTGTGCGTTATCTGCTTCAAACCATATTGGCCATGATTCAAATAGTTACTTTAGCAGCACTCAGCCTGTAAAATGTTTAGCTTCATTTATTCAAAATTGATTGATTTGCTTAAATACATTGTTAGTCTAAAGTTAAATAGGAAGTATAATTTATATACAAGAATATGGAGAATACAAATGAAAATATGTTTGCCCGACTTCTGCTAAATTTCTATTTTTACAGGAATTATTTAGTTCTTATAACTGCAAGCTTAAAATTAAACATGGGTGCAATGATTTCTGAGTTTTGGAGGGCAGAATGATTTTCACTGGAAGTAGATTAGAGAGGTAGAACTTCATAATTCTTGTCCCTTTCATAACTGTCACTGCCAGAATCATGTAAAATCCAAAACAAAAATATTATATTTTCAACTGTAAAAGTTGTTGAACTCAGCTTTTCCTAAGTATATGGTGCATATAATAATTGTGAGTCTCCCCTGGAATTTTTTATAAAAATATTTTATACATATTCTGTAAAAACTATGTTTAATAGACTCTTACTCATTTTGTTATCAATGAAAAAAGCTATAAAAGTCATTACAAAAAGATACCTCCCTAGCAGTGCAGCCTACTGAACTGTACCTTTTTCTGAGATCCAGAAAAATTCTTATGAACCTATAGTATATTTTATCTGCTATTAGAGATTTTTATTGCAGTTTTACTTAGCCTCACAAGTTGCAGCTTATGCGCTTTAATTACACAAAGGGCCATAAAACAATATTCCCTAATATTTCAACAAGTGAATTGTTCTTTTCTCTTATATTTTTTTACCTCATTTTTATTATTTTTATGAATAACAAGGTGATAAACATAACTAATACTCCTTCTTCCTCCTAGTTTCCTATTTTCTCCACAGCAACAACATGAAGTGAGCTGGACTGATAAGAGTGATTGAAATCAAAGACACTCAGCTGGCTTTCAGATCTAAGACAGGACTAGATTTCTAGCCTGGCACTTTAACCAGTATACCAAACAGGGCCCTAAGTGTTCCAGTAAATATAGATATAGTTACATGAACATATTTGTTCCATATGTTTATGCAGAACAATTCTGTGCAGTTCATATAACATTCATGTGATTTTCACTGTCAATTTCATTTGATTTCTAACGCAAGTTTGTAGCAATAGCACTTAGACTTATATACCGCTTCATAGAGCTTTACAGCCCTCTCTAAGCAGTTTACAGAGTTCAGCATATTGCCCCCAACAATCTGGGTCCTCATTTTACCCACCTCAGAAGGATGGAAGGCTGAGTCAACCTTGAGCCGGTGAGATTTGAACAGCTGAACTGCTGAACTAGCAGCCAGCTGAAGTAGCCTGCAGTGCTGCACTTTAACCACTGCACCACCTCGGCTCTTTTGAGTTTGTTACTCAGAAACAACATTATTTAATGTTCACAAAGGAAATTTTTAAAAGAACAAGGATTTCTAATTTCTACTATAGGTAGTCCTCGCTATTGACCAAAACTGGGATTGGCAACTTGGTCATTAAGTAAAGCAGCTGCTAAATGAAACTACCACTATTGTGTTCTTATTTCAGCTTTCCTTTGCTTTACAGACCTGCAAAGATTATTTTTTTCATGACTGTTGTAACTGCGAACTGTTGCTAAATGAAGCAAACACTAAACAAGGACTTCCTGAATTATCACAATATTTTTAAAAAATCACTATATTGTTAGAGTAGGATCACTCAAAAGTCATGTTTACATGGAAAAGCTTTATTCCAGAGTAAAAGTATGTAAAAGTTTCATTTTGAAATATTTTGTGAATGAAATTTCATGGAACATCTGGGAAAATCAATTTGTCATGAGTGCAAAGTATTCTGGAGGAACTACAAACATGATGTAACAGATATTAAGCTTGGAATGCTTCCAAATGCATGAAACAAACCGTTTGATACTCAGAACACTGATTCTATCTTCAGATTCGAAGTTTCATAAAAGTATAGATTGCAAGTAAAATTGAAAATTGAAAAGTGCTTTGCATAGCCCAATTTATTTTCTTATCCAGCATACTTATTTACTTAATAATATTTTATTTTATATTCTATCATGGAATTCAAAATGGCACATTTAGTTCTCACCCAATCTCCATTCATCCATGAACATCCCTTACCCAATTTTAAAAGGCACTTCTATCTTCTCCTATGTATAGTTTTTTTTAACCTGCATATATTAAGTCTATAATCTTTAAGTGAAAATTCATAACTTGATCTTCATGGAAATCTAGGAAATTCATAACAAATCGAAAGAATACCTGGCCTGGGTCCCCTTGATGGAAAACCTGGTCGCTCCCTTGGACGCTGTTCACGTACACGAGGTGATTGGGACTGGTTTTCGGATTTTGTTTCGATTCTTTGCTGGGAAAAAAATTAGAATTTAAAATAACAAAATCCAAAACAACACAAGCATTGTGTATTATTTGGTAATACAAAAAAGCCCTTATTCACTATATATTCCACATTTTCAATACTTATATGGCTTGTTGTTCTACCAACAAAGAAAATCACAAACAAAATGTCGGTAACCTATGTCTAATGTGTATTTTATTCATATTGACTGGAACTAAAATATTAGCCTTATGAGAGATTTTTAGTTCTTTTCCATTATTGCCCACTAGTTTGCCCTATAGGCAAGTAGTTATGAAGTGTTGCTTCCAGAAGAAAAATATTCATCATCCTGCACATGCACAAGATGGATATAGAAGGTATTCGGAATCATACATTTTTTCAGTCCAGAGTGAACTGAAACTTTTAAAGCCAAATTATGTATCACAAAGGCAAATCACCGATATAAAAATAGGAAAAAGCAATTACATTATATTAGAACCAAGGTAAAACCAGTCAGATGGAATGAGAACATCTTCAGATATTATGGAGAAGAAATTTCAGAAGTTGGGAGTATTTTCTTTCTTATCCTCCCGCTAATAAATTTGGAATTTTATAGTTGCAAATACTTCTCTAAAAATTCTGAAGTTGAGGAAGAGGAGGGATTCCCCCCCCCCTAATCTCATTGCACATTACTTCTTCTCTTTTGGGATATTTACTTTAAACAATTAGGCTCCTGATCAAGCAACTTGTATATCCTCAGGTCATCCAGGCACTTGTATTATTTGTTAAAAAGAACACTCTATATTTCCACCATGTACCTTGCTCTTTGGATACATTAATTTTCAGATAATACATGGGATATCATGCAGGTAGTCCTCAATTTGCAACCATAATGGAGCCTGCTATAATTATTGTAAAGGAGGTCACCACATGAGCAGACACATTTTTACTTTTATGGCAACCATAAAGCAAACACGTTGCAAAGCAAACCTATTGTTTGCTATGGGCTGATTTTGCTGAAAACTGGAACTAAATGGAATGTTGGAATGGGATGCTGGAAATGGCCATAAAAGCCTGGTTATTGAGTGCTCAAAATGCAGTCATGCGATCATGGGGCATGTGGGAGATGGAACTGGACCTTTGGTATCAGGTGGTAAGTAGCTTTTAGGTGGCCCCTTTTAATGGTTGCTTAGCAACTATGCATAAGTTGAGAACTATCTGTACATTATACCAGAGTTCCCCGGCTTTGCGGACTGGTGGGGGGAGAGGGAATCGTTCCATGTGAGTAGCAGGAAAGCATGTGCACATTTCCATTTGCTTAAGCTATGGGCACTTGTGCCTGCCACTTGTTCAAATGGAGCGCATACACAGGTGTTTGCCTGCTGCTCATGCAAGTGGGGATGCGTGCACAAGCACTCTCGCCACTTCCTTGGCCTACTTCCAAACGGCTCAAGGCCCAGTAGTGGGCCATGACCTGGGGGTTTTGGACACCTCATTATACATAATATTCAATGCAAATCACTGAGATTCTCACAGAGTAGCATATCTGCATAAAGGATATATATACCTCCATGTCTTAGATTAATTATACAGTAGATTTAGATGTCAGTGAAGTGTTATTTACTATTAATCCCAAACCATAAAATCCTAAGTCATCAAACAGAATTAACTCATTGGTACAAACATTACCTGTAACATACAGTACAACCAGTAGTAGTCTAAATTCTCAATCTATGTTTGTCAATGTTTTTCTTCTTGAAAATGACCAAAAATGCAAACAAAGCCTTCTAACTCAGAATTAATTACCTCCTATATTAAAGTCATAAAGGAGAGCTTATGCAAACTAGTGATTAGGGATGAATTTTTAAAAAACCCTCATCTCTGTTGGTTGTGCTGAGACAGCATGATTGACGCAAAGTCACCTTTGCTGAGGCCTAATACTCAGTGTTTAAGTGCTGGTTTTTAGGCCAGCACCCTAACTATTAGACCAACTTGTATCCTTTTACCAGGAAATTCTAATGTTTTTTTTTAAAGTATACTATTAACTTCATCCACACAAACATTTAGCTTGCAGAGGATATGTTGAAAATACATATTTTTGCTTTGTTTTTCTAGAACTATTATAGGAAATAAACAGCAACAATGATATAAACCATAACTATTTTTTTCTAATAAGAAAAATATTTTTCAAATCTTATGAATTTGAATGAATATATGAAAATCAGCATTTAGACACAAATCTTTATTTAAGTATTTTGCTAAGTAATCTGTTGGGAATTACTGTATGTGCACAGTTTTCTAACTTTTTTCAAATAGCTTAAGATATATTTAAAGAAATGAGGAATTCTGCATTATGTAAATTGTTCCTGTTAGCTAGATTTCTATTAAGGCAATTCTTCCCTCCTTGATATTTCCAGATATCTTCCATTACTCTCTCACAAGCATTTTTGAAATGTTGACAATGGCTGTGCTATTAGATCATTATTGCAGCTTGCAAACAAATAACTGTGGTACAGGAAATTCAGCTGTATATAAAAAATAATACAGCTTTGTTAAATGAAACAGTTTTCAGAGATAAACAAGAAAATAACCCAAGGCATCCACAGATTGGTTACCTGTGAGGCTGGTGCTTTAACATGACTTGAAATTCCAGAAGAAGAAATAGTACCACTAGGAGGCAGGTTTTTACTGGTCACTGAAGCCCAGGAGAAAGCCTACAGGAAATGCAACAAACTTGGTCTACTGATTATGGCAGACTATTGGCATTCCTTAAGTAAAATCTGGTTTATGAAAACATTCCTGTTCTAATCCACAACTGACAAAGTTAATTAGAACAATGTATTTTCAGTCTATTCGCTGTGCAAGATAGTTAAACAAGCACCGTTGTTAGGTTCATTGCATAAGGTTACAAATGTTCTTACTAATATATGTTGATGTCAATTATTCCATTATTTTTATGTTTTTTTAAAGTAGTACAGACTTAATATTTTCACATTTAAAAATCTAAAAATATGATGGGAAAAACACTTTCTCAATCCCTTCTCTTCCTGAACTGAAAGCAAACTTGTCTATGGCATCAAGATGAGCATCAGCATCTGAATTAATGTAAGCAAAATTAATCAGGAGCTTTTTTCACTAACAGGAAACTTTAGAAAAGTATTAGCTATACCTTTTTTTAATACCTATATCCTTAACATTTATACTACAATCAATTTATGAGCTGATGTTGCACTAAGCAATCTACCTGAATATGCTGTATTGGGGGGGGGGGCGAATTGTATATCATCTAGAGCAGGGGTGGCCAAACTATGGTTCTTTGAGGACCTGTGGACTTCAACTCCCAGAATTCCTGAGCTAGCCATGCATGACTGGCTCAGGAATTCTGGGAGTTGAAGTCCACAGGTCCTCAAAGAACCATAGTTTGGCCACCCCTGAATTCTAGAGCAATATTTTTCAAACTTGGCAACTTTAAACTGCATGGACTTGAAGTCCAAGAATTCCCCAGACACCAATGCTTAAGATATTAAGCATAAAGTTACCATGCTGAGAAACACTTATCTAGGCTTACAAACTGTGACAGGTCAAACTTTAAGGAATCTGTGATACCCTGGCTTTGGAATGCTCTTAAAGGTAAAGGTTCTCCTTGCACATATGTGCTAGTCGTTTCAAAGCCGAAGAGCCAGCGCTGTCCGAAGACGTCTCCATGGTCATGTGGCCAGCATGACTCAATGCCAAAGGCGCACAGAACGCTTTTACCTTCCCACCAAAGGTGATCCCTATTTTTCTACTTGCATTTTTTACATGCTTTTGAACTGCTAGGTTGGCAGAAACTGGGACAAGTAACGGGAGCTCACCCCATTACATGGCACTAGGAATTCGAACCGCTGAACTGCTGACCTTTCAATCGACAAGATCAGCGTCTTAGCCACTGAGCCACCGCATCCCTTGCCTGACAGCAAAGATATGTTAAGATATTCATGAACTGGGAGAGCCATGTTAACAAGATCAGCCAATGAATAGGCATAGCAACTAAGTCAGCCAATGGGAGCTAAACACATCTGAGTCTAAACACATCTGCAGAGAATGGAAACTGAAAACCTAAGCTTAAGGCTGGGCGTGGCTCAGTCCACTCTGTTCTCCAGTTCACTCTATACTCTCAGCCCTCTCTGTGCTTGTCTGCTCTGCTGAAATGAAACTAACTCTCCTGCTTGAATAAATAATCTACATGTGTGTGTGTGTGTTATATATAAGAAGTTAATGAATCCAGCTGAATCAGTCATCTGTGTGTGCTTCTGGAAATTGATTTTTCTGCAACAAACTCTGATAAAATGAAACCAAAAGTATCTGATTTTTACTACTAAATGAAAACCTTTCTTTTTACTCTTGCACTTTTGACTTCATGTCCACAGATTATTTTATCTCTAAAGTGCCTATGTTAGTGTCACATTTATTATTTGATATTCTAAATTATTTCAATGTTTATTGTGTTTGGATTGATTTGGCTTTTTTTTTACAGACTATTAACCAACCAAAGGTAATATGGAGAATGAGTAGCACCAGAAATAATTTAAACAAATAAATTTAAATAACAGCACTATTAATTATCTTCAACCAAATGTGAAATCCAAATTAGAAGAGATCCTGGGCTAATATTAAAGTTAACTTTGATTAAAATATGAATCAATAAGGGTAGCTAAATTCAATAATAGAAAGTTGTATTCACAATACACTCCTGATGTTTAACCCTTCTTTAAGACAGCAAGAATATTATGTTCTGTACCAGAGAAAAAATATAGTATGTAATCTTCAATTATCAAAAAACAAGATGCACAAATTTAAGAACTGTGTACAAAGTTCTTAATGTTTTCTTGCAGACTGAAAAGTCAAACAAAGTACTATTACTACAATTACAAACCAGATATTACAAACTATTACTCAATAACAAGGGGATTACTATTAGGATTATTTCAGATTAGTAAAAAATATGAAATAATTATGATTATAATAAAAGCACATAATAGTATCTTAGGGTTTGTCAAATTACTCAACTTTCAATTCCAAACATTAGGAGTGCTCAAAAATTGTGACATGCCTTGTAAAGATATTTTTCTTAATTAATATAATTTAGATGTTGTTGGTAAGTAACTATATAAATATTATAACTTCTTAACATTTTGTTTGTTTCATTTCACAGGTTCAGCTGTCTTTCTCTTTTTGTTTAACATTATTTTATCGGAGTGTGTTAATACTGCTGGCCTTGTTTTCTGTGAGTGTGATAACTGATCTGTAATGGCTTCTAAAAAAAGAACAAGACTGGGAACATTCACTCATATGAGCACCCTAGTTGGGACTGGAAGGGACTTGTTGCCATCTGAATTCCCAACACTGCAAGACATTCTCAGATATGGCCTACTGTTAAGAGAACAAAGTAGTGATGATGCTAGAAATTACCCAACAGCTAGTCTTGCAAGAGACATATATCCAAAAGTTCTTGAAAAGTGGGAACAAGCTAACAGTTCTTTTGTGACCCTTGTTATAAATTCACGAGTGACAATCTTGACAAGAACCAAGAGAGCTGGGATGAAGCCAAAAACATCTCTTGGTAGAGGAAAGCTAGATGTCAGAGACGTTCACTGTTAAACCTGACAAACTGTTTGACATCCTCAACTACAAGGGTCAAATTGTTCTGTGCGCTGAATTTGGATCTCCTGCTGGCTGCAAAAAAGCTCACATTAACTGAACCTGCCTTAAGAAGATGAAGATACCACTGAAGGAACTTGCTTTTGTTAAAGGTCAGAGACAAGATTGGTTCTTTTGGATCATACTGACTAGTCAAAAAGCAAAAGCGGCAAGACGATGAGAAAAGGGTGGAAGATATCTTTATCATTTCACTCCAGAAAGGCTCAAAAACAAGAAAACCTGCTCAAGTGATTGCAGATAATCTGGTGTATTTCATAAAAAAGAAAGGTATTGGCAAAATCTTAAAAGGCCATTGGAGGAAATTCTATAAATTTTAATACTGGCTGTAAAGGTAGTGCCATGCACTGGATACAGGTCAAGCTTGACCGGAAGTTTATCTGGTTGGTGCGTGCATTCCACATGAATGAGTTACCCCTACGACACTTAATCACAAAATTGGATGGGAAGACTTTTTCTAACAACAAATGGGCAATTAAAATTGGCATCATACTAGACACTGCAACAGAACTTGATATTGATCCTTTATTCACCAGAGTTTCAATTGGTGATCCTCTCATTTCACTAAGCGACAGTGTTGTAAAGGAGCTCTCTACTGATCAAGCGTATAGATATAGGATCACACAGGCAATAAGGACAGGAAAACTTCCCACAGATCTGGCTCTATTAGAAATTGGCCCTGCAAAACATTCATGCTGGTTGACAACTGCAAATAGGTTTTGTCAAATATCAGTTTCAAAACATGTCTTTAAAGGCAAAACTCTCCAAAACTTAAGAATGATAGTGGAATACATCATTGTGTATTCTACCCTTGCTGGTTCAACATAAAAGTAAAATATTCCTGGATTGAAGGCCTGTGTTGTTCCAGCCGCAGGAAGTCACACTGCAAAAGAAGGCTCTAGTACATGCTGTTTAGCCAACAATTCAGCACTCAGCATGGTACGATTTCAATGAAATGATAATTCAAACACTCTTGTGTTCAGATGACATTCAAGAAAGAGCTGGTATGCAAAAGATCATTGACTTGAGGGGTGCATACGATGACGCACTGGGAGATTTTTCTGTACATGCAAGAAAAACACCTTTAATCAATGTGAGAGCATCCACTCTGCTGGACCTGACTGACTGGTCTGAAGGTGTATATGAGCCATTTTGATGTGCAAACTGACTACAGCGGAAATAAAGATGTTCATTGACGAATCAATGCAAGAACCACAGTGGCCCTGTCATGCCCAATCAATAGAGAGATGTGTGAAACAGGTCACAGAGGTTGCAAGCAGAGTGTATACACATGAGAAAGTGAAACTTATATCAGAGGCAAAGAAGCAAGTCCGTGGCTGATGTCGAAGAACGAATCAAAACAAGACTTGATGAAACTCGCTTAAACATGTTTGTAAGTTAGATAATTGCTTTCTGATGCTAGTTTATGATTGCATGGATTATTTTTTACTTAGCTAGGTAAGATTCATGCAGAAAAAAACTTTAATTTTTGTAGCAGCAGGTGGGGTATATGATCAGACGTTGATTTACCATATCAAGCTAAACATTGTGCAATTTTAAAAATAACAGCAGATTTGAATTTTTGGTGTAAAAACACATTTTTTTGGAAAAAAATTGCAAAAATTAATTTTCACCCAATTAAATGACATGACTTAACATACCGTATTTTTTGGAGTATAAGACGCACCTTTTTACCCCCCCAAAAGAGGGTGAAAATTTGGGTGCGTCTTATACACCAAATGTAGAAACCCCCCCCCCCACCCTTTGGCTCTATCTTCCAGCAATTTACCTGTTTGCAGCAAACAGAGAAGAGCCTGTTTAGACAAGCTAGTCCTTAGCAGCTTCCCAATTCCCAGCTGATTTGCCACGTGCTAAAATGAAACTGAAACTGAAGCTGCAAAGAGGCAAATAGCTGGGAGAGACACGCAGATTTTTATTTTCTGCTGAACTGGATGAAAGGGGGTAAGTTAATAACTATAAATGTCTGTAGAATGTTCAAATTATTAGACTTATTTTTTTAAAGACTGCTTTATTATTGTTCTAGAGCCAGGGGTCTCCAACCTTGGCAACTTTAAGACTTGTGGACTTCAACTCCCAGAATTCCATAGCCAGCTTTGTTAGCTTTGATGGCTGTGGAATTCTGGGAGTTGAAGTCCACAAGTCTTAAAGTTGCCAAGGTTGGAGACCCCTGTAAATCTAGACAACTTAACAAAATAAAGAAGCTTTTTAAAATAAATGCTTGCTCTGAAGAGGCCCAGTGCTATTGTATCTTCTTTTAAATAATAGAGAATAATGTATACTTCCAGAAATTTTAATTAATTTTAATAGCTCTGTACAAGTATAGTCTGAAATGTAACAGTGTCCTGTTTAGTATTAGAGTTAAATTCTGACTTACCTTGGAGTAGATCTATTTAAATAATTGGGAGGAGTTAGTGTGACTACATTTAAGAAAACTTTCTGGCATAATGTACATTTCTCCAATTCTTTGCTATTTCTATGGGTCAGGCACACATGCACAGAAATACACAGCAAACAGTGTATATCATCTGTGCTGTTTGCTGTTTGGCAAATTGCTTGGAGGCAGAGGCCTTTTTTCCCTGTTTTCCTCCCCCAAAACTAAGGTGCGTCTTATACTCCGGTGCGTCTTATACTCCGAAAAATACGGTAATACTATGTTCTAACACTGTTTAAATATTACAATACTAAATAATACTCCATATACTTATGAACCTCTATCAATTATATGTATTTACCTTTTGGATTTAGACAGTATGCAATTATAATCTCTGTTTGTACATGCTGGACAACTGGAATATAGCTGACAAACACTGAATTATCAATGCAAGCTACATTCTCTTTGGATCTATATGTGATTACAAATATTTAGAGCACCCTCATAATCAAGAGTTTGCTATCAAGTTCCATTTAATTACACAAACCATATTGACTTAACCAACCTTTGGTGGTTCCTGTGGTAGAGAAACAGTTTCTACAGGAGGTGGGGATGGAGATTTTACTACTAGTTCTTCAAGGTTTTTTTCTTCCACTTCAGTTTTCAGTTCTTCTGTTTTTGATTCGGATTCTAACTCTGGTTCAGGTTCATGAGAAGACTCTTCTAATGTTTCTTCTATTCCATTTCTGGAATAATCAGATATTTCAATGTTTCTATTAATGTAAATTATTAGTATTATCCAATTTTCAGGAAAAAAAATCTACTACAATTTACTACACAATTGTTACATATGCATATTATGCATCATTTAACATTACATTTTAGTTGAACTCCTTTCATTGATGGCCCAATTTAAAAGCCTTTTTTTAAAGATGCAGAGGTCGTTAGTATTTTGAGACAGATGGACACTTCTATATTTTTGTATGAGAAAGTGAATAATGAATCTGGTCATTCAGAAAACATATTCCACCCTTTCTAGTCACCCAGAAGGTGTTCTGCCTTTTTCTGGGAAGGTCCATTTATTCCATAAAAAAACACTGAGCTGCAGGCATCCATGACTTTATTTTCTAAGTATGCCTTGGACAGGTAGCCCTCAACTTACAACCATTTTTTTAGAAACTGTTCGAAGTTAAAACAATATATTAATAAGCCAATTGGAGAAGGAAGTTGGCTGGGTCTAAGGGCATCTCACAGGGAATAACACTCTTATATTGGGTATGTAAGCTACCACAAAGCAAAGCAAGCAAACAAATATACAAACATGCGTAATTGTCTCTTGTACATTTAAAAAACTCGTCAGGAAAATGCACCTCAAAATGCTTCAAAAGAACTGTTGATCATTTTAATACTGCCTGCTGCACTGAAAACACACTAGCATGTTCTACTTTTATATACAAAACCCTTTACAAAGAACTTTAATAAAAGATAAACCTATCTTAAATGATTTCTATATCATTTAAAATAGAAGTTATAATGATCACTAAAAAAACCTTCACCTCATGAAATCTGCAGTAATTCATCAATAGTTAACCATATAATGAATTGCCTGTATCAAATGTTTTAGAAAATATGAACAAGGTTTCATTTCACTTTCATTACAAGTTCTCATATCTTGTTTTGTTTTGGGCTAAGGATAAAGCCATTAACATACAGATTCATGGATTTCCAAACACATTTGCACAGACTGTCTGCAACAGAAGCATGGATAATTATCTTACGTTACAGGATGACTTTCATAGTAAGCACTGCTTGCATTTTCTTGTACAGTTTCAGGTGATGTTTGTCTTTCTTCATTTTCCTCTTCTACTTCATCTTCTGATTCTAAAATATAATTCATCAATTCATAAAAGTATGATGCCTGCCACAGTAATTTCTTATATTTTCAATTTTACTGAAAATAAAAGGAAACATATTTATTCCAGGAATTCACATGCAATACAATATATTTCTGTTTCCATAATGCCAAATGCCATAAAAATTTGTAGATATAGTCTAATAAATTATCCTGGCTTTGTATAAGTAATCCAAATTCTGTCATCATTTTGCTCAAGTCGCTTCTTTGAGACAGTTTTTTTATTTTTTCAGTTATTTGCAAATACATTAATCATTGTAGATTCCTATCTTCATTAAGCAATTCTCATTAGGTCTTTAGTCTATTTCTTGATAATACAGGTAGACCTCAACTTACTACCACAACTGAGCTCAACATTTCTGTTGCTGAAACATTTGTTAAGTGAAATTTGCCACTTTTTACAACCTTTTTTGGCACATTTGTTAAGCGAATCACTGCAGTTGTTAAGTTATTAACATGGATGTTAAGCGAATCTGGCTTCCTCAATGACTTTTTTGTCAGAAGGTTACAAAGATGATCACATGACTCTGGGACACTGCAACCATCATAAATATAAGCCAGTGACCAAGCATTTGAATTTTGATCACGTGAACATGGAAATAGTCGTTAACCTTTTTCAGTGCCATTGTAACTTCAAACGGTCACTAAATGAATTGTTAAGTGGAGGACTATCTGTATATAAAAACATTCATATTTAAAAATAATTATAGAAAGTACAAGATAGGATGCTGTTAGCTACAGTAAGAGAGCCATTGTAAGATTCCTTTGGCTCCCTAATATTTGAATGGATAGCCAGCTTTTGAAGGACCTGAGGAATGTTAAGAAGGATGGAATTAACCTCACCCAGGGAGAGAAGATTTCATCCAGGAAGAGAAGATTCCGCCTAGCGTAGTCCAGATGGATGGACCCTACAGCATATCTTCTTTATCAGATTTTATAGTTTTAAAAAATGAACTTTCTCTTATAATATGTTCCTTCTCATCTTTATCTTTTTTGGTTTATTTATCTCATAAATATCTATGAACTCAATTGACTAAGCCTGCTTCGTCTAGAGCAAGGGTGTAAAACTTGTGTCATCATGATCATGTCACGTGATGTATCACAACTTCCCTCCCCCTTCGCTAAACCGGGCATGGGCGTGGCCAGCATGTGACAGATCCGGGCCGCGAGTTTGACAGCCCTCTTCTAGAGTGGATATTCTGCTATTCGGAAACTATATCCAGTCTGTTATCTATGACAGACAGGTTACTTCCATAATAATAATAATAATCTGAGATTGAGAAAAGCTAATCCACTTCTCTCTTTTGAGCCTTGCAAAATTTTAATCTTACTCTTTTTTCACCACTGGTCCATATAAATATATAAACATATTAATTATTGCTTGCCAGTCACAAATCTTTTTTTTTTTAGAGATTTCATTTGATGCCATTTGAAGTAGGAAATTTATTTTTGTTAAAACATCAATTTTTATTATCACAATAAATCCTACCAGAAAAGTTATTTTTGCCACCTTTTAAAATTTTAAAGTTATTTATTTCTCCAATTTGTTGGATAATTCTGAAATATGTCTTTATTGCATCCTGTTAGGTAAAACCATATGTTTTTCATTGGATCTTTTGTTACGTCAGAAAACCCCCTCCCTTTTTATGAAGCTGTAGTCCCTATTTGGGGTGGAGTTGGGGTGACTGGATGGAGCTGAGCATTTACTGGCCAGATTCCCTTCCTGATGCCTACAAGTTCATAGCAGATATTTTTTCTTTACGCTACAGGAAAGAAACATCTGCTCATGTCTAGGATTGAGCTCTCAACTTTCTGAGTGGGAAGCAAGCATCTTCATCACTAGATCACCACACCACTCTTTTGTTATCTTACAACAGTGATGGGAACCTTTTTTGGTTCGCGTGCCAAAAGAGGGGGTCGCGCGTGTGCGTGCCCCCACCCATTGGAATATCCATATGCACAGTACCTTGGGTTAGATGGACAGTTTTAGGATCTAAATCTATTAAAATTCTAGTATGTCTAGAAATAATTACATCTGTTAGGAAGCCATGAATGTAATATCTTAAAAATGATCCTTTTTCACATGCTACATTGAGTTTATGGGGAAACATCATTAAAAAATTGAAAAAAAAATGTTGATATGGAAAATGGGATGAAAGCAAGAATAAAAACTTCAGATCAATTGATAGAGATGAGTCATATAGTCATCCAAATACTACAGCTGAGTCAGTTAAAAGCAGATAAAAGTGGTGGAAAGGTGGATCTGAATTTGGAACCTAAAAAGGGAGAGAGGAACATAGCAAGCCAGCTCTGTAGAACCTTTAGAGAGAAATTTGATTAATTCTGCCAGATACTGAACAAGTGATATTATAAAAAGGCTTGATGATCTGGGGGAATTGTTAACAACAATACATACAACTGCTAAATTTTTAATAGAGCTGGTCAACTCAATTGTCCAAGAAAACAATGCCTATTTTAAGACACCATCACTTGGTTCACCCCCTATCTCAGAATGGGATAAGGACATGTAAAAGAACAACAAAGAGTTCTTGGGAATAGTTCTCACTTCTGCTCCCTGATAAAACATCACACCATGGGCTAAGGAGAAAATGTAAGAAAATCATCATTGCCTAGAGCCGTGGTGGCGAACCTATGGCACGCGTGCCAGAGGTGGCACGCGGAGCCATAGAAGCCGGCACGCGAGGGTTTCCCACCGGCAAACCGGACGTGCGAAAAAACGCACTTTCGGTTTGCCGGTGTGCTGTTTTTTGCACTCCGGAGGTTCAGGGAAGCTCCCTGAAGCTCCAGAATGCAAAAAACTACAAAACGGACAAACCGGAAGTGCACCTTTCCGCACTTCCGGTTTGTCCGTTTTGTAGTTTTTTGCATTCTGGAGCTTCAGGGAGCTTCCCTGAACCTTCCAGAGTGCAAAAAACAGCATACCGGCAAACCGGAAGTGCGTTTTTTCGCACTTCCGGTTTGCCGGTTTCGTCGTCCCAGGCTCCGGTAAGCCTTTTCGCGGGGGTAGGGGTGTGTGCGCATGCGCGGGGGGCATGGGGGGGTGTTGTGCGCATGCGTGGGGGGGAGGGAATGGGTGTGGGCACGCGAGCGCACCCGAGCGCACCCCCCCCTTTTTGGCACGCGAGCCGAAAAAGGTTCGCCACCACTGGCCTAGAGGGAAGCTATCCTCCAGTCATTGACGCTATTCTAAATTGTCAACGTGCAAAGGTACCCTACCCAAATTGCTGCTCATCTCAAAACCTTCTGGAGTTTATACAACCCTACACATTTCAAACCAGTAGGATCCTCCCCCCCCCCCCGGAGAATTTTGGATAGCATCATTCCTGTTGAATGACTGAAAAACTCATTTGTTTCAGCCCAAAATTTCAACATTCTCCCAGTCATCCCCACTAATACTAAGCACAAGGGTTCTATCTAGTTACTGACTTGGAATATGACTGGTTGGAAAAACAGATGGGGACCTGGTGGAGTTCTCTCTAATTTTAAGTCATAAAAAGGATAACACTGCCATATATCAAAAACATCTCAGAAACTATATGTCAATGATATTCCAGGATTTCTCTATGCTTCTGATATTCATATACTAAAGATTCTTGAGTTTATTAATATTCTTTTATATGCTGATATGGTTTTAATGGCACATTCTCAAATAGGCCTGAGAACACTGTTGCAAAAGCTAAATATCTACTGTGCTCTATTTTTTTTAAACATCAATAAAACTAAATCTAAAGTGATATTTAATTTTAAAAAGTGTGAAATATAGTTAAATGGGGAGCCTATCAAACAAGTGAATTCTTTTACTTATTTGGGAGTGGTTTTTACCAACATAGAGTTGTGGATAAATTATTTTAAAAGAAGTTCAGTATTTGCCAAGGCAAGTACTAAAAGATTATACAAATTATTTAATTACAAGTACCTGAATATCTGAAAGTATATACTGAAAGTATTCAAGGCAAAAATAGTTCCTATGCTGACTTATAATATAGAATTGTGAAGCCTTGCAAAAGCTTCCTCATTTGAACAAGTTCAGGACTGCTTTTTAAGAAGCTTAGCTGGGAACTGATAAGAACATATCAGTCCCTGAGGTCAGAACAGAAACAAAGCAGAAATGCTCCATACATAGTCAATTTAAAAAGTTTTCACATACTGGCAGAAGATTCATTCAATGGACTCTGATAGGCTACCCAAAATATGTTTAGAACAGATAAGTATGGCTCAGCCCAATTCCTGGGTAAGCTGACTTACCACAGTTATTTCACAACATGGGTTTTCCATCCAGTATTTATTCTCAACTGCCTCCCAGGCAAGGGAAATTTTTAAACAAGAGTCCTAGATATCAGTGCTCAAACTGACATGGAGTTAATGGCAAAAAGCAGATTTTTAAGTTGGTTGGCTAAGAACAAAACTACTTTTCAATTTTAAAAATTACTTGTTAGTGAAATTGACAGAGTTTGCAAGAAGGGCATATTTGAGAGCCAGATTCAAGCTAATGGATTCCACAATCAAATATGGGGCACTTCCACCACCTACCACGTCACGAGAAAATATGTACATGCAGTGCCACAGCAATTGAAGCTATTGTTCATGTTTTGATTGTTTTGTTTGAAAGAACAGCCCACTGAGATCTGAATCACACACACTGTCCTATTTCTTCTGGGTTCTAATCTATACATCATGAGCAGAACTTCAAAGTTTATAATTAAGGCAGCTAAGCGAAGAACTTGTTATATCAAACAGATCAGGGTATCCTGTAAAGAAGAAGTGTTTATTTGAATGTTGATTCTTTGTATTTAGCACATGTGTATTTTATTACTGCATTTTCTCTTATCTATTTTAGTCTGAAATTAGAGTTTGTATTTTATTGTTTTGTATTTTCATATGGTCATAGGATTAATCAATTAATAAAGTAAACTATCAAACATCTGTTTATGTCCTATACTTACTAAGACTTTGCGAATAGACTATATAAATTTGACTATGCAACAAACGGCAATTTTTTCAGAGGTTACTATTCTCTTAATTACCTCCTTAGTACATGGAATTTGACAACTAGACAATATAAATGGATTAGCCATGTCCTACCGTATTTTTCGGAGTATAAGACGCACCTTAGTTTTTGGGGAGGAAAATAAGGGGGAAAAACCTGCCTACCGCAGTGTTTCCCAACCTTGGCAACTTGAAGATGTCTGGACTTCAACTCCCAGAATTCCCCAGCCAGCATTCGCTGGCTGGGGAATTCTGGGAGTTGAAGTCCAGACATCTTCAAGTTGCCAAGGTTGGGAAACACTGGCCTACCGGGTATTCATCTGGCTAGCGTTCTTAGTCTGGTCAGCTTCAGAACATTATTTTATCCCCTGGTTAGGGCTTAAAAAAACCTTATTTGGAGCGAGTAGCAATGAAAAAAAAACTGCAAAGACTTAGGGCTGGAAAAAACATTCTTCGGAGAGAGTAACAATGAAAAAGCCTGCAAGCCGGTAAGAGCCGGGAAGAACGTTAGCACCTTGTTAGGGCTAGAAAAAAACCTTATTCGGAGCAAGTAGCAATGAAAAAAAGCCTGCAAAGAATTAGGACTGGAAAAAACATTCTTTGGAGCGATTAGCAATGAAAAAAAGCCTGCAAGCCAGTAAGAACCGGGAAGAACGTTAGCACCTCGTTAGGGCTGGAAAAAAAAGCTTCGAAAAAGCTACATTCAGAGTATAAGATGCAACCAAATTTTCAGCCTCTTTTACGGAGGAAAAGGGTGCGTCTTATACTCCAAAAATACGGTAATTTTAGCTAAAAGTCTGATACTGCAATATTGAAAAGATAAATGTATGATCTCTTTTACTCAATGGATTCAAGATCTGATAACAATTAATCAGATTACTTAATGAGGAGATAAATATAGTATAAACTATAAACATAGTATGGATAAGTCATTTAAACAAAATACAGGCGGCTTAAAAAAGCATTATAGTTATATATATGTGGTAGAAATACACAAACACATCTATAATATTTACATTAGGTAATTATATATATATATATGAAATTATAATTACTATTATAACAACCTACTGTACATTCTTTTCACTTATTTTTAAGTACTTATGCATTTTTGTAATGAATGCATTTTTTGTTTATTCCTTTTGTTTTATTATTATTATTATTTTAAAATATATAAACAATTCATATTAAAAATACCTACCTTCATCAAGCTCAGGTTCAGAATCACCAAATACTTCATCTTCATAACGAAATATATCATTGTGGACATAAAACTTATTTGGAACAGACCCCTGAAAAACAAAGATAGAAGAAAGCTTAATTTGGGGATTGTTGCTCTAGCAATATTACAAATTATGCCCATAATTTTTTCTGTTTGCCCTTGCAAGGGCAAAGTTAATATCTGTGGAGTGCACAATTGCCAAGAAAGCTCCATTGATATGTGAATGAAGTCATCGGGTGTTGAGCTCAATTTGAGGGAGACTTAGGAACAGAGCATCTAATGAAAATAGTATTGACTCAAAAATGGTTATACATTGTTAGTCTTTAAGATCCCACTGGATCTTTGTTTTAACTATAAACACAGCTAGCTACTCCTTTAGAAACTAGAATACGTCACTTTGATGTGCCTTTTTTTTCTTCATGGACATAACAATGCTTGATTGTCATAATTTCAAGTTTCTAGGAAGAATAATTAAACCTAAGACTCTTCAGAGTTGAGATTTTGCCTATCCATAGGAAGACTTTTACCTATTTCCAAACAATGAATAGCTAAGTCTTATAATAATACAGGATCTGTGAGACTTCTCGCATATACTGAAAAGAACAAGAAAGAAATACCTATTCTCAGCCAGTCTTCAAAATTTCACATTTGAAGGACCATTTTTATTGGAATTGGAACCATTAGAATTGCTAGTTCATATTGATGTCATCAAACCTAGCCCCCCCCCTACTCCACTATTGGCTATAGTCTGATAATTTGCCCTTTATTTGCCACCTTGATTAAATAAAATCCACATTTTGTTAGAACTGCCTGTCTTGGTTATACTGCAGGATGTCAGCAGAGGGCTGGAAGTGAAATTTTCAGCTTGTAGACATTTTTACATTAGTTCAGGAGTTTGATTTTTAGAAAAACAATTAAACAAATTAACAAAATTAGCAAAAACATATCTGCTTTAAATTTTTACTTGCCCTTTTCTTGAAAATCCAAATTTTTGCATACAAGTTGGAGAAGCTCTGGGAAAGCCAAAAAATGATGTGGTTTATTAGCTATGGCTTGCTATTTCTGCCTTTATATCTGATGAAGTAATAAAAACCAAGCAAGAGCTCCATGCACCCATGTAAGTATAAATACATGCCTTTGCTTTCTAGTTTTGAACTTAGACACATCTCCCCTCCAACTTCTCTTAATGAAGAGAATTCTCTTAATGAAGGTGAAACTGCTCATGCTGGCCTACATTTTTGGTAATAGTTGAAGGAAGGAGTAGATGGCCAGCAAGGGACACAAAGTAAGCTTTAAATCCTAATGTAGTTCACAGCTATGTTATAAAAGGAGATTTCTTGAGGAAGAGGTAATACTGGTAATTCTCGAGTTACAAATGTAATGGAGTCTGCCAATTACATTCACAAATCAAGAGGATGTTAAGTGAATCACATTAAGGGAACAAGCCCCCACCCCAGTTCTCTCCAATGCTTTTGTTAAACAAATGTGCAGGTCATTGAGTTTGCATGGGATGCCTCAGGGGTGGGGAAAATCATGGAACAAAATCACCTGCCTCCGGCCTCTCCTCATCCACTGAGATATCCCATGCTCCGCTTCCTACTCTTTGAAGTACCCACTGCTGCTTGGGCATCCTCTGCACCCATTCCCTGTACCATCCCCTCCCCCCTTTGTTACACAAATGCAGCTAATGGTGGGTGGAGGGAAAACATGGAAGCAGACAGCAAAATTCTTTAGAGTAAGCTTCCCATAGATGCTGGTCTCTTTGCAAGCTAACACAGGTGCAGCGAATGGTAGGGAGAAGAAAGGGGAAAGTTTTCAGGCTGCTTCCAGGTTTTCCCTCCACCGACCATTAGCTGCGACTGTGTAAGTTTGCAGAGACAATAAGAGAACCTTATTCTAAAGAAAGAGTTTTCTGGTTGCTTCCATGTTTTCCTTTCACCTACAATTAGCAAGGGACCGAAGTCCAGCTATCTGTACTGCTTCCAGCATTCAAAATATCACTTACTTCCGGAGCCAGCACAAAAGTTTGCATGAACTTTCTCATTGGTTGTCCGTTGTTTGTCAACTCCCCCATGACTTGTACAACTACTCCATCATTCAGGGTTGCATGGGCATCAACATGGCGAATCTTAGTGCGGCACTCACTAAACTGCAGGGACATCACCTTTTTGTGAATGTCCTAAACACAAATACAGTAAAAAAAATAGCTAAGTAAAATTAACTTTCTACAACATATACATTTATGTAGAAAAAATAGCAATGAAAAACCATACAATAGTTAGCTTTTTTTTAATTAGGCATTTTAAAAATGTTCCTTTATAGTTTTTTGTGGTATACTTTATTAAAATATATTAGTCAGTTTGAAAATTAACGCATGTAGGAAGCTAGCTGCGAGTTTCTAGTGAATGCAAAGACAACATTTTCAAATATCGTCTGCTAACAAGGCAGGTACAGGCTCTACGGTAACATCCTTTTTTCTTCGGTAAAGAGAGACATAATATAACTCACAATGGTAGAACAGGTAGTCCTTGCTTAATAACCCTAATTGGCAGCAGCAACTCTGCTGCTAAATAAAGGAGTAGTTAAGTGGAAAATCATATCCCCACTTCTGTTCTTTTCAGTTGGAAAGAGAGAAGGCTACTCAGTTGCACATCTTCAGCTTAATAACTTTATTAAATGTTTAAGTAAGAAAGATAAAAACCTAACATAAATTAACAATTAAGATGAGAGAAAGAGAAAAAAAGAGGAATGAATAAAGCCAAAAGTGCAGGAAAAAAGAAAAATATATAAAAAATTGACTTCCTATTTTCTTACACTTATAATAAATGTAAATTAATTTCTTTATAATTACATAATTTTCATTTTTTCTATCATTTACTTTTTTAAAATTATCAAACCTATATAACATAATTTTTTTCTGTTTCATGCATAAAGTGCAAAAGGGCTTTTCAATTATCATTAAAATTAATCAGTGTCTTTTTTCAATCAACATTATCACACCTTCAGCTTTTGTTTGCCTCTTAACCACTCCCTGCCCTTTGGAATGCTCAAATGTCTGCTTAGTATCTTGTACACATCGAAAGCAACGGAATCATGCTGACTATCTGAAGCTGGGCATGCTACACAAACAGTTTACTCTCTTGAAATCTTTTTCTCTCCAATCCCTATGCTCTAAGAGGTGGGAAGAGGGGAAGAGGGAAAAAACAAAATTTGTAGGCAATCTCTCTTTTGTCTGACTCTTTCCTACTGCTTGTAAAAACACACTGCTTTTGATGTGTAGAAGTCAAACAATCTGTTTTTTTTTTTTCAATCTCCAATCTCTTTGGTCTGCAAGGGGAAAAAAGAAAAGTATACTAAATTATAATGGTAATCATATGATTCAGGGATGCTGCAAAGGGCATAAATAAGCCTAAAGTTATTATTTAACACCAGTACATCTTCGCACAGTTGCTGAATAATCAGTAAGTGGACACTATTTGTAAGTATTACAAGGAATGGCAGTAGAAAGACAATAAAACGGGAAGTATAAGCCAGCCCCCTCTCCCAAATCACATGCATTTAAGTGTTAGGAAGATGAATGGAGTGAGGACAAATGAAGGAAGGTGAGACAAGAGAAGATTTTTTTTTCTCCTGACTTTAAAGATATGTAGGATTATTGTGAGCTTTAACAGAAACATGTAAATATACGGTAGCATTTGTTAATGCAGATAACTTTTAATTATCAAGAGTCATGCTTATTTGGAGCATCCAACTTCAAGTAGGATTTATAGTACATACAGCTTGTCCATACACAGCTTCCTGGGGCTTGCCATTGGCATCTAATCCACCATGGACATATGAAGAATTCCTGCCATAAAACCTTTAAAGAAATTAAACAACAATATTTATCATGTGAAAGCATATTCTAAAATATTTTCTTCTTGACAATTTTGAATGATACATATTTTAAATGCTCTAAAATACTGCATTTAAGAGGTAGATAAAAGGAGCTTAATTTTTTTTAAATTTTATACACAGGGCTGATATACACAGGCTGAAGATTCTGACAAAGCCCAAATTCATCTAATGACTTTTTCATACTTTACCTAAACCTTAACCATCATAGCAAATTGATACAATTGATAAAAACTCTTACAATTAATCCTTTTTTAATGTCAGTAATTGGATTGTACACAAAGCAAAATGTCTCATGATTATGTTGTTTTACAATGCAACAGTTCCAATTGCTCTTGTTAGGCAAATCCCAGAGTTGCATCATCCTATGGTCAGATCATCAATATCTGTGACGACCTGCTGACTTCTACATTGACTTTGCTTGTTGGAAGCCAGTGGTGAAGATCGCGAATGATGTTCACATGACACTGAATACTAAAATTGTCAGCTGATTTGAAAGTGCCCTACTAGTGATCACATGACCACACAGATGCTGCAACGGCCACAATTACAAAGAACAGTTGTAAGTCCCCTTGTTCAGCACTATCATAACTTAAATAGTCATTAAATAAGTGGTTGCTGAATGAATACAGATAATCCCATGTAGAAAGAATTTAATTTTAACATACAAAAAGGTACATATTCTAGAAAACAGTTATCAGTACCACAAATATAGCAAATAATTTTCTAAAAACACAGAACAAATATGAAAAGAAAAGAAAACATCATTAAGCAATATATGTATCTCCTTTTAAATTATATTCATAGTCTTATATGAGTATAGTCTTATATAAAGACTATACTCATATAATGTTCCTCAGAAGAAACAATCCTTAGCTTGTTTTGAGATTGCAATGGGAGCACAGTGATTGTATACCTTTGACTGAAGATTGTATACTCTTTCTATCTGGAATGGTCATCCTTTTTTTCTGAGCAAACAGCATGGATGGGGGTGGGGATGCATATGGAGTTTTGAGGGAGGAAGGGTACACTCGCCTAACCAGCCAGGTCAGTCAAATCAACCTTAGTGATCAATAGTATGGCACATGTCATAGAAGATCACATCTTGTCCTATCCTTCATAACCAATGTGAATAACCAGTAGCCAAAATTGGCTGTCAGTGAAAACAGTAAAAAAAGCCAGAAACTCATAATTTAGGGAAGCTATCTGTCTCATAATCTCATTTGTGTTAATTCACAAATTATGCAAAGACATATTGTGGTTTGTATATTTCTGATTTAAGGTCTTATACAAGTAGTCCTTGACTTATGCCAACTGAACCAAAAATTTCTGTTGCTAAGTGAGACATTTGTTAAGTGAAATTTGCTCCGTTTTATGACCTTCCTTGCTGCAGTTTTTGAGTGAATCATTGCAGGTGTTAAGTTAGTAATGTGGTTATTAAATGAATCTGGCTTCCCTATTGACTTTGTTTGTCAGGAGGTCACAAAAAGGGATCAAATGACCCCAGGATGCTGCAACCATCATAAATATGAGTCAGTTGCCAAGCATCTGAATTTTGATCATGTGACCTGCAATGGTTGCAAGTATGAAAATGGTCATAACAACAGTGGTGGGATTCAGCTGGTTCTCTGAAATCTGTCAGGACCCAGTGATTTGAATCCATCTACCGATAGATGATGCTCTGTTACCTTTTTCTTACTTATTTTAATAAGTACTTACTTTAATAAGTAATTTAATTTAAGTTCTAGTCTGTCTTTTAGGGCTCTGTTTTTGGTAAGCTAGATTGTATTTTCTTTTTGCAAGAAGACAGATGCAAAGAATGAATTAAGCAGTTCTGCTTTCTTTCTATTGTTTTGTTACTTCCTTGCCATTCCCCCCCCCCCCTTAATAGACTGATTGTTTCCTTGACTTTTTTCTTGTGTTTTTTTATGTGAGAAAAAAAAAGCCAAGAAAACGATCAGTTCAGTAATGGGAGAAGATGGCAATATTGAAACAGTTCCTTTACTTTTATACTGTTTTGTTTACACTTATTTCCATTTTTCTGTTTTTCCTGTTATAAGCTGCCCAGAGTAGTTTCTTGGTGACATGTGCGGCAAATAAATTTAACAAATAAATAAATTAGAGAAGATTTCAAATGGTTCTGGCTGTCTCTTTTAGTTCTTCAGCAATCATTGAGTGATTATACAGTGTTTCTCCAAAAAGAAGGTTGGGTCTTATTTTCTTTTGACCCCCGAAAAAATGGCTAGGCCTTCTTTTTGTAAGGTTCTTTTTGGAGGGTTCTAATTATTGACTCACCTCACGGCAGTGGCACTGACAGCCCCACCCAGCAGGAGCCCGCTGCTGGCCCATTTCTTCTGCGGCTGCTTGCCGCCACTCACATGCATTGCCCCGGCCTCTGTTTCGCCTTCAGATGCCTGCCGGAAGGCATCTGCAGCCGATAATAGAGCTCTGGATCTGGATCAATCCGGAGCTCTGTTATTGGCTGCAGTAGCCTGAGAAGGTGAGGCAGGGTGTGCGAGGCCTGGTAAGTAGGGCAGCTCCCCCCCATTCCCCCCAGCTTACTTTTAACCTGTGTGCCTCGTCCCACCCCCTGGGGTAGGCGGGGTCTTAATTAGGGCTAATTTTGTGGGTGGGGCTTAATTTGATCGCATGCGCTCAAAAACGTGATAGGGCTTCTTTTCAAGGTGGGTCGTCTTTCTGGAGAAACAGGGTATAGTTCTAGTGGCAGAGATTCCACATAGATTTATCTATATGGAATCGAATCGTATCTGGAATCATCTGAGATTCAGTAGAATAATACACCTTTGCAGTGAAGAAAATACATCAAACAAAATGGAGGTTACACCTTCTTATCCTCCCGTTTTTTTAGATATGATAGGGTCAAACCTATTTCATCTGTTCATCTCTTTGCTTAATCCTAACATATCAAAATTGACTATCCCTGCCCCCAGATGTAGCCCTTCTGCAATATAACCCCCTCCCAAAAATAGTTTTGGCAGTTCTAAAAAAAAAAAAGGATGAGTTTCTACCTAGTACATTTTGACAGCGTATGCTGATTTTGATATGCAAAAGTATGTTTAAATATGTTTGTTTTAGTTATCCTGTCCTTTTATCAGCATGAAAGGGGGGAAAGGGGTTTTTTGCTGAACAAGAGTTTGTGCATGATTCATGACTACCCTTGTTCTATGTGTAACTAAGGATATGAATGTAATTTATAATTAGGATGTAAATGCCAGTAGTCAGATTTTTTTTCCCCACACAGAAGAGGGCTTTACTGGGTAATGGTTCTCTCCTTTTTCTGTTCTTATTGTAGTAAGTAGAAACTGTCATTCTTTTTTTTAGCACTGCCAGAGGTTTTTTAAGTAAATCTGCAATTGAAAAATTAAGTATAAGGGTGAAAAAAGACATTCCATTTTCCTGCTTGTCCACAAAATTAGGTTTAGGCACAGACAAAAGATGTTCCAAAAGATGCCGTTAAAAAAAAGCATTATAGTAATCCTTTAATGAACTGATTGGAATTAATTTAATATTTTCTGCTAGAATGTCTGAAGAAAGTAACCGAATGAAAGGGCTGTATACTGACTAAATTCAAGAAAAAGACTTCCCTTAGCAACTGGAATTTCTAGGTAGTGTTTGGCCTTACTACCTTCCTTCTTTTCCTAGATCACTCCAGTTTCTCTACTCAGTGAAACCAGTTGAGCCATCAAGCTAAAAACTAGAAGGTTGTGAGTTACAGTTCTGCTTTCAGTATAAAGCCAGTTGGATGAGTTTAGATTAGTCACATTTTCATTTCTAAAAACCTCATAAAAAGTGGGTGGATTTGTGTAGGTAGTTATCACTAGTTAAAAATACTGGAAAGCATACATTGTGTGTGTACACAATCATACTGCTAAAGCAGTAATAAAGTCTCATGTGATAATTTAAGTATTTTTTATTTTCTAAGCTGGAATTTCTTCTTTTACAACTTGATTGGATTCCATTTTAATTTATCTCCAACTTTAGAAATTGGATGTATCTTTCTTTCTAAATACCAGACTGATACTTGAATAGTATTTAGTCTAACAGTCCTTTAAAGGAAGTTTCTATGGAGACTGTCAATTATCTGGGTCATGGTTGTTCCAAAGATTTTTTTTTAATAAAAGGCAACTGAACTCTCTTGGTTTTTATTTTATTTTGAAACCAAAGCCAAACATTTAAAACAAGTTGTTTCATTTATTTACTCAACTTATATTCTGCCCATCTTGCCTGGAGGTCAGATATGTAAACTTTGACTCCAATTATCGGACTAGTGATACTACACTGAATGCTATTAGCCTTTTCTCCCATGTGCTGGGAAGAACATGAAAGAGTATATCATGGTTTCTTTTAAAATATACCCAAAACACAAGATAGCCAACAGAACAAAACAGGTTCCTAGACGCAACATGCAGGCAAGCCTTCACAGACTAGTATTCACTGCTCACCAATATTCCATTCTTCTTCACTGCTACACCTCTTCCTACTGCTCTTCCAACTAAAACTCCTTGTGAATTCTACTACTGGAGAAAAGTATTTCTTTCTAGCTGAATCAGGCTACTTTATTTCCATGCGCAAACCCACTTCCTTCCTTCTTTGATACACACCAAAAACCTTGGCTTTCTCTCAGCATAGCTTTTATAGTCAAGGGTTCCTGCGCTGGCTGGGAAGAGGCAGGACAATAGCAGCAGAGTGTTTCTAGGCAGCCTGCCCTCTCACAGATTAGGGATGTGGTTTTATATGTAACTTGAAATGGTTGTTAGTTAAACAGCTTTGGCACAAAAATCTTACTCTTTATTAAATCTTTATTTAAAAATTTCTTTCTTCAATAATATTTATTTAAATTTTGTTTAAATTTAAATATAATTTTGCTGTACTATTTTGTTTCCTTTTTTATGACATTTTGCTGAATCAAACCTTGATTTTATTCTTATTATGTGAGGCATTTCTGAAAACTATAGACTCTTGGCATTTGAGAGACATTTTGGCATTTGAGAACCAGTCTGGTCTATTGGTTAAGGCACCAGGCTAGAAATTAGTAGACTGTGAGTTCAAGTCCCATCTTACCATGAAACCAGCTGGATGACCTTGGGTCAGTCATTCTCTCTCAGCCCAACACACCTCACAGGTTGTTAGCTATGTTTATTTGTAAAAATAATAAAGGCACGATACAAATACATAAAATTTGATGCTGAATTTCCTGCCAGAAATGGAGAGAGTCCTCCCTATGAGATGCAACTTACAAATACAAATTTACAAATATATGATCTATGAATACCTTGTTATATACCTATTTCAAATGAGGTAGATAACCCCGAATTATCATTAGGGAGAACTGAATGATTGAGCATGCTCTTCAACCCCCCAGCTTGACTGAATTCTATACAATTATAATATGATTGCTGATATGTTAAATGACATGTTAAATTCTAGTAATCATAACTAATAATAGTTGACATTTAGGAGATCACACGTCCCTGTCTTGTGCATTTACTTCCATGAAAAAGTTTGCCAGGCACTTTTCTATCAATACAAAACATGCATTTTAGCTTTGTCAAGCTTTTTACATGCTATTTCAATTTGCAACAATTTATGGTACTTTTATGATGTGGCATTCACTTTGAATGTTTTTTTCATATGTATATTTAAAATGTATTAAATTTGCAAGCTGCACAACTCTAAACAATTCTGGGCACACACATTGTTTTATTATTTTTGTGAACCCCTTTAAAAGTTAAAACTATGCCATATAATTCCACTTTCTATAATTTATTATTCTATCCGCTCCAAAGAATACAAAATATAAACTTGATGCAAATTTAAGAGTTAAAAATCTAAATCTTTCTATAATTTATTGCAGGGGATTTTTCTTAATACTGTAAACGAAAATTTGAAACAGATAACATTTAATCAAATTTAGCTCCATAAAAATATTAATTTAAAAGATCTTTGGCCATCTTTCAGTAAGTATCCAAGGACCATAACAAAACATTTCTTAGGAAACATGTCAGGGTTCCGACGGACGCCCTAATTAACTCATGAGCCTCGACAAACTTTGCGAGTTGACACATAGTCATGCTGAATTGATTTTAAAGGCAATGATTATATAAATAAATCAATCAATCCAGGTTGCTTAGTTGATTTTGATTACATAAGACACAGACATTTAAAAGAAAGTACCTGTGTAAGAAATCTGGTGCTTTATTTAGCAGGGTATAGTACTGTCTCACAAACTCTTGCCCTACAAGCAGCGGACTTGGCTTCTCCATCACCATTTCTTTGGTAAACGTCAAAGGCTGCAATAGAGGAAGAATATCTATATAAGAAACATATATATGCTTCAAAATAATTAGTTTTAAATGTAATATACTTTTGAAAATATTTGAAAAGTTTTCAAAACAAAAAGAGGAATGACTTTTCTTTCAGGCTGCAGCATGAAGACCTTAGTGACCAGTCAGTACATCTAATAATCCAATCCCATGAAAATCCCTTTGAATTTTATTTATTAAATTTACACTTACCATTCTCCCAACAGCTGAAAGCAGCCTATATTGCAATACTCTTGTAGACTAGATTGAAAAATATAGACTGAAGTTACCCAGTGACTTTTTACGGACAAGAGTAGATTTTGAATCTGGATTTGAATCAGACTTAGATGAAGGAATAGAAGGGGAAATCATCAAATTTCCAGATGACACTAAGTTGGCAGGAATAGGTAAAGTTGTTTTATAGGTAAAGTTGTTGAGAAGGTGGTAGCTTTTCAGCTTCTTCGGTTATTGGAGGAAACTGATCATCTAGATTCCTTTCAGTCGGGTTTCAGGCGCAGCTACAGTACAGAAACTGCCTTGGTCGCCCTGATGGATGATCTCTGGTGAGCCCGGGATGGGGGTTATTCTTCCATCCTGGTGCTACTTGACCTCTCAGCGGCTTTCGATACCATCGACCATGGTATCCTTCTGCATCGTCTTGGCGAGTTGGGAGTGGGAGGCACCGTTTTAAGGTGGTTCTCCTCTTATCTCGCCGACAGGATGCAGTCGGTGTTAGCAGGAGGACAGAGGTCGTCCCCTAGGCCCCTGACCTATGGGGTGCCTCAGGGTTCGGTCCTCTCGCCCATCCTGTTTAACATTTACATGAAACTGCTAGGGGAGATCATCCATAGACATGGGGTGAGTTTTCAACAGTACGCTGATGACACCCAGCTGTACATCACCACCCCATCTCAATTCAGGGACGCAGTCGATGTAATGTGCCGATGCCTGGATGATGTTAGGATCTGGATGGGGAGAAACAGGCTCAAGCTCAACCCCGACAAGACTGAGTGGCTCTGGATATTGCCTCCTAAGGACCATGTCGACTGTCCCTCCTTGGTTCTTGAGGGAGAAAAATTAACTCCCTCGGAACGGGTTCGCAATTTGGGAGTTCTCCTAGACCCACAGCTAAAATTAGACCAACATCTTACAGCTGTGGCTAGGGGAGCTTTTGCACAGGTTCACCTGGTGCACTAATTGCGACCATACTTGGAGAAGGAGGCTCTACTCACGGTCACTCATGCCCTTGTCACCTCCCGATTGGACTACTGTAATGCGCTCTACATGGGGCTACCCTTGAAAAGTATTCGGAGACTTCAACTGGTGCAAAATGCGACTGTGCGTGCTGTGGTGGGTGTTTCAAGATACACCCACGTAACACCTATACTCCGCTAGTTGCATTGGCTGCCCATTGGTCTCCGGGTACAATTCAAGATGTTGATCATCTTTAAAGCCCTACATGGCTTATGACCAGGTTACCTCCGGGACCGCATCCTACCTCATACTTCCCTTCGACTGGTTAGATCACACAGAGTGGGTCTCCTCCAGGTCCCGTCAACCAAACAATGTCGGCTGGCGGATCCTAGGGGGAGGGCCTTCTCTGTAGGGGCCCCTGCTCTCTGGAACCAACTCCCCCCAGAGATACGAATTGTCCCCACCTTGCTGGCTTTCCGAAAAGCCGTGAAGACATGGCTCTTCCTGCAGGCGGGGCTTTGAGACAATTTTCATCTTGGTGTCCCCCACGTATGTATGTTTTTGTATGTTTCTTTTAAATGTATTTTAAATTGTTATTAAATTATATTGTTTAGCTGTTCTTTAAATGGTGTACGCCGCCCTGAGTCTCCAGGGAGTAGGGCAGCATATAAGAGCACTAAATAAATAAATAAATAAATAAATAAATAAATAAATAAATAAATAAATAAATAAATAAATAAATAAATAAATAAATAAATAAATAAATGAATGAATGAATGAATGAATGAATGAATGAATGAATGAATGAATGAATGAATGAATGAATGAATGAATAAATAAATAAATAAAATGAATAACCAATACCCCAGAAGACAAGCTCAGGATCCAAAAAGATCTTGACAGACTTGAAGGAACCCTATCCAACAAAATGAAATTTAATGTGAAAAAAGGCAAGGTTTTACACGTAGGCAGAAAAAAACCAAAGGTACAACTACAGATTAGGCGGCACCTGGCTCAAAAACAGTAATTGTGAGGGGGATCTTGGAGTCCTAGTGGACGATCACTTAAATATGAGCAAGCAGTGTGTGGCAGCAGCCAAAAAAAACTAATATAATCCTTGGTTGTATAAACAGAGGCATAGAATTAAAATCATGTGAAGTATTAATACTGCTTTAAAAATCCATACTAAGACCACACCTGGAATACTGTATCCAGTTTTGGTCACCACATTACAAAAAAGATGTTAAGGCTTTGGAAAAAGTAACTAAGATAATTAAAGGCCTGGAGACACAAACATATGAAGAATGGTTACAGGAATTGGGTATGGCTACTCTAGAGAAAAGAATGACTAGGGGCAACATGATAGCAGTATTCCAGTATTTGAGGGGCTGCCACAAAGAAGAAGGGGTCAACTTATTTTTGAAAGCACCAGAAAGCAAGACAAGAAACAATGGATGGAAACTAATCAAGGAGAGAAGCAGCCTTGATTAAGGAGAAACTTCCTAACAGTGAGGACAATTAACCAGTGGAACAAGTTGACTTCAGGAGTTGTAGTGCTACATCACTGGAGATTTTTAAGAAAAGACTGGCTAGCCACCTGTCTGAAATGGTATAGCAAGGGGTTGGACTAGAAGACCTCAGGAAAGGTTCCTTCGAACTCTATTTTGAATTGAAATTGAATTATGTTCATTAGACTAGACATACCCAGTTTTGCAACAGTTTATCATATGTTTTAGCTTCCAGCTCTCTAATCATCTTTTTCCAGGTTGGACTGAAAGACTTCCAAAGTCCTTTCCAGCTCTATTCAGATTGATTGAATCTCTCCAGTCCTAGTCCAATACCTTAACTATAGCAGGAGTTACTTGAAGCTTAAGCAGGCAAAGGATAAAATCTCCATTGAGCACTATGGAATTTTTCAATAAACATTTACAGATTAATTATCCAAAATTTGTATTCAGGTACTCTCGACTTACAACCATTTGTTCAATGGTCATTCAAAGTTACAAGAGCACTGAAAAAAGCAACTTCTGATCGTTTTTCACACTTATGACCTATGAAGCACTTATGACCTATGAAGCGCTCTACATGGGGCTACCCTTGAAGAGTATCCGGAGACTTCAGTTGGTGCAAAATGCGGCTGCGCGTGCTGTGGTGGAGTGTGCCTAGGTAAACCCACGTGACACCTATACTCCGCCAGCTGCATTGGTTGCCCATCGGTCTCCGGGTCCAATTCAAGGTGTTGATCACCATCTTTAAAGCCCTTCATGGCTTAGGACCAGGCTATCTCCAGGACCGCATTCTGCCTCACATTTTCCCTTTGACCGGTTAGGGCTCACAGAGTCGGCCTCCTCCAGGTCCCGTCGGCCAAACACTGCCGGCTGGCGGGCCCTAGGGGGAGAGCCTTCTCTGTGGCCGGCCCCGTGCTCTGGAACCAACTTCCCCCAGAGACCCGAACTATCCCCACTCTGCTGGCCTTCCGGAAAGCCGTTAAGACATGGCTCTTCTTGCAGGCTGGGGGTAGAGCCTAATCCACTCGAGCTCACCCCCAAGTATGTATGGTTGTTGAATGCCTGTTGGGTGATTTTAAATAGAGTTTTTTAACTTTTATATTGCTTTTAAATATTATTTATGAATTGGTTATTCTGTATTTTTCTCTGTTGTACGCCGCCCTGAGTCCTCCGGGAGTTGGGCGGCATATAAGAATACCAAATAAATAAATAATAAATAAATAAAGCATCCCCAAGGTCATGTGATCAAAATTCTGACACAGGGCAATTGGCTCATATTTATGTCAATTGTAGTGTCCTGGGGTCATCATCTTTTGTGACTTTCTAACAAGCAAAATCAATGGGAAAGCCAAATTCACTTAACAACTGTATTACTAACTTAACTGCAGTGAACAACTATGGAAAGGACATAAAATGGGGCAAAAATCACTTAACAACTATCTTGCTTAGCAACAGAAATTTTGTCCTCATTGTGGTTGTAGATCAAGGACTACCAGTAATCTATAGTTCAATATTTTTTAAACATTTATGATTTAGTTAATAAGATTACTTTGAAGTCTACAGGAACATTATTTTAACTAACAATTTGGTGATTTTTGTTTTTTACACGGAATTTAAAGATTCATGATTCCTAAACACATCTTCTGGTAAATGTTTATTAAAATCCCATTTGAATAGAATGTTACACATTTAACACTTTTTCAACAGAATGAAATTAAGAAGTAAAATAAAATAATCTTCACAATAGAGTCACACAAGATTCTATATATTTGAACAGATGTTAACATTTACAATAATTTTCATATTAAGAATCCAGAAGAGAAACTGATTCTTTCAGTTAATGCTCTACTATAGTATACTATACTACTGAAAAAAATTGCAATGTTTAAAAAATACAATAAGAAACAGTAAAAGTGAAATAAAATTTTGCAATTGATTTACTATACTTCATGAAAGTTCAGAGAAGCTTTGCTGTAAAACTTCTAAAAGTTGTCAAGTTTTGCATAAAGGTTAGCAGTTTGTCCTAAATAGATATTTGAAATTCTTTTTGTAATTCAGGGTTTTTCAATTTGAGGAAGCTTTAAAATGACAGAAATGCTTACAAAATTATTTTAAACTACTGCAGTATTGTAGAATTTCAGACTGAAATGCATATCCAGGTTAAAAAATGTGACTAATCACTACATACACAGAATTGCAAAACTCTCAGAAGATATATTGTGCATGTCTGATTTGTAATGGGTCACATTGCTATTTGTTTTGACCACTATATATTATACCAAGGAAATAGAGACTGCCCTGAGCATTTTTGACTTACATTTTCCCAAGAGGAAGAGAAGTATTTCATTACAATTGTTTAGATGCCTCTTGAACAATATCTACAACTTATTATTTCCATTCCATTATCTTTAAATATTTGGATACTTCAATAATTCTGAACAGTGCAACTGAAAATGGACATTGGGAACAAAACCCAGAACCTCATAAGTCAACCCCTCCCCAATCCCCAAATAACCTAAGAGCAGCAAATAACATCAGCAACAGAAAACACTTGTTTTCATCACTGGAAATAAAAAAATAATTTTTCATTATGATTAATTATTCTGAGTATAGTACAATGGTGACTTAGTTCCTATTTAATAGTCAATTATTTATATTTGTTTGAATTTATTAGTTGGCAACAGGTGGCGACAGGGAGGCGGTGAGAAGGGCCAGGGGGTGGTAGGTGGTTCGCCATGCTTTTGCACTTGAAGCTCCCTCGCGTTCCTCGCTCTTGTGTGCAGGGCAGCCCATTCTGAAAGAAAACACGAGATATTTTCTTTCAGAATGGGCTGCCCTGCACACAACAGCATGGAATGCGACGGAATTACAAGTGCTAGGTATGATCCCCGTCTCGCAGCCCGCCCAGCCCCTGCCTAGCCCCCACTCCGCTCCGCCCCACACGACTGGTCACCCCAAACTGCATCCCACCGCGCGACGGGCGTCCTACCTAGCACTTGAAGCTCTCTCACGTTCCTCCCTCTTGTGTGCAGAGCAGCCCATTCTGAAAGAAAACGCGAGATGCTTTCTTTCAGAATGGGCTGCCCTGCACACAAGAGCGTGGAATGCAACGGAGTTACAAGTGCTAGGTATGATGCCCGTCTCGTGGCCCGCCCAGCCCCCACTCAGCCCCCGCTCCACTCCACACGACTGGTCACCCCAAACTGCATCCCACCGCGCAACGGGCGTCCTACCTAGCACTTGAAGCTCTCTCGTGTTCCTCCCTCTTGTGTGCAGGGCAGCCCATTCTGAAAGAAAATGCAAGATGTTTTCTTTCAGAATGGGCTGCCCTGCACCCAAGAGCATGGAATGCGACGGAGTTACAAGTGCTAGGTATGATGCCCGTCTCGCGGCCCGCCCAGCCCCCGCCCAGCCCCCCGTTCCGCTCCGCATGACTGGTCACCCCAAACTGCGTCCCACCGCGCAACACGCATCCTACTTAGCACTTGAAGCTCTCTCGCATTCCTCCCTCTTGTGTGCAGGACAGCCCATTCTGAAAGAAAACGTGAGATGTTTTCTTTCAGAATGGGCTGCCCTGCACCCAAGAGCGTGGAATGTGATGGAGTTACAAGTGCTAGGTACTGAGCGCGGCACAACGACGAGGGAAGCTGACTGCTCCCGAAGCTGCTCGGGCAAGCGCTCGCAGACCCGCGGGAAGGCCCCGCTGCGGAACCTGCGTGTGCGTGGACTTTCCCACCCGGCATCCCCGTCACCTAGCAACCCGGCGCGGGCTCCCCTCCGGCATGGCACACCCACGGATCTCAGTCCAGCTGCCCCCCGACATTGACACCACCAAGGCGCCTGTGGCCTTCAGCCGCCGAGGCCTCCCCAAGCTCAATGAAGAGCTGCAGCACCCTGAGCTGCTGACGCGGCAGCCGGCCTTGACCGGAGAAGCTTACCAAGCCATTGGCCTGGGTGAGCTGCAGCGGCCTGGCCACGGCTGGCGGGAGGGAAGGAAAGGGAGGGAAGGAAAGAAAAAAGAAAGAGAGAGGGAGGGAGGAGGGAAAACAGACAGACAGACAGACAGACAGACAGAAAGAAAGAAAGAGAAAGAACGATGGTAGGAAGGAAGATAGACAGAAAAAGAAAGGAGGGAGGGAAGAAGGAAAGAAAGAAAAAGAAAGAAAGATGGTAGGAAGGAAGGAAGACAGACAGAAAAAAAGGAGGGAGGGAAGGGAAGGGAGGGAAGAAAGGAAGAAAGAGGGAGGAAGACAGAAAGAAAGAAAGATGGTAGGAAGGAAGGAAGACAGACAGAAAAAGCAAGGAGGAAGGGAAGGGAGGGAAGAAGGAAAGAAAAAGGAAAGAAAGAAAAAGAAAGAAAAAGAAAGAAAGATGGTAGGAAGGAAGGAAGATGGTAGGAAGGAAGGAAGGAAGGAAGGAAGGAAGGAAGGCAGAGAAAAAGAAAGGGAGGGAAGAAGGAAAGAAAAAGGAAAGAAAGAAAAAGAAAGGAAGAAAGAGGGAGGGGGGAGGGAGGGAGGAATACAGAAAGAAAAAAAGATGGTAGGAAGGAAGGAAGACAGACAGACAGAAAAAGAAAGGAGGGAGGGAAGGGAGCAAAGAAGGAAAGAAAAAGGAAAGAAAGATGGAGGGAGGAAGAAAGAAAGATGGTAGGAAGGAAGGAGGACAGAAAGAAAGAAAAAGATGGTAGGTAGGTAGGAAGACAGACAGAAAGAAAGAAAGAAAAGATGGTAGGAAGGAAGATAGACAGAAAGAAAGAAAGAAAGAAAGAAGGGGGAAGGTAGAGAAGAAAGAACAAAAGAAAGAAAGACTTATGACACTTATGACCACAATTGAGCCTAACATTTTGTTTGCCAAGCAAGAGCGTTGTTAAGTGAGTTTCACCACACTTTACAGTGACCGCCCACCCGGTCACCTGACCACTAAGCCACACCCACCTGAGGGGGGGGGGCGGTGAGGATGAGTTTGTAGCACCAAGGGGGCGGTGGACTGAAAAAGTTTGGGAACCAGTGCTATAGAGTATAAGGAAATGAAACTGTCTAAAATAACTACTAAAAATGGCTCTGAAAATGGGAACATGGGAATTTGCATGTTTTTCTATTTTCTATTAGATTTAGCTGCGACTAGAAAGTAAATGGAAGACGGCTGTATCATAGTCCCATTTCCAGAACTGTGCTCAAGATTGCAGTTGTAATAATGACCAAACAAAAAGAAAAGAGCTACATACACAAACACCATAAGAAAGGGATGCATATACCGGTACTTCAAATTGAACTTATCCAGATATATTTCAAGGCTTTGTTGTGGCCTGCCAGCAGCCCGTGCAGCTGGTAGTTGATTCCGACAGCGAAGAGGCTGATGTGGTGATGCGCCAGCGGCCTGTGCAGCTGGCACCGGAGTTGGACAGTGAGGAGGCTGTGGAGGATTAGGTGCCAGAGGCAGAGATTTAGCCAGGACCTTCAGAACCTCCAGAAGCTGCCATCAGTGACGAGGCAGAAGAGCACTCAATGCACGGGCACGCATTCTCAATGCACGGGCACGCAGAGCTGCCAAAAGGCAGGAATGGTTCATCAGGAGGAGGTCTTCTCAGGAATAAGGCTTGGGGCTAATTGGCCACTCCCCTAGCCTATTTAAGGGATGACGACGAAGGAAGAAATTTGCGGGAAACAACGTTCGTTCATATTCCTTCGTGTCTTGACTCCAGAAAGGTCTAATCAGCTCTTGTTCTCTCTCTTGGCATTTTTCCTGCAAATTGCTTCTGGGCATTTTGCCAACCACCTTGGCAAAAGCTTGCTGATATCTACAAGACTGTTTACTCAGAATTGAGTTATTATTTCGTGGACTCATGTTGGCTGTTACTGAAGTTGAATTAACAGCCGGTGTTCAGAAAAGACTGCTTTAAACTGTATTTGTTTGATGACTACTAAGCTCATTAGTAGTCCTTAATTAATAAACTAAGGTTTGTACAGACTTTGTGTGTGCTGCATTCTTTGTGGTCTGTAGCTGGGGCAGAATAGGCTTGTAATAGACAGTAACACTGAATCCTTCTTTACCTATTATTAAGGAACATTCCTGGATTACTAGAGATGTATTAGATTAGATTAACTTGCTTTAAACTCTTACGTGGAAGCCATTTGGACCTTTTAACGTGGTGGCACACTTTCTAGCTCTCAAAGACTATCAGCTTACAGAAGTGAAAATTACTGTACTCATGATCTTTGTGAAATAACTAAATGCTGCACCCAACTGTTGCTATGTAAACAGAACCAGCATATCAAATAATACTTGCAGAAAAATCCCCAAGAAAGAAACTTTGTAAACAGAGATTTCTCTCAACAGTAGTAAAAGCCACTAAAATTTTCTGAAATGCCCTGCAGGACGTGGACAGTCTCAAGATGGAAACAGATCAAGAAGACAGATGATAAAATTGATTTCCTAAAAGCAAAGGAAAATCAGAAACTCTTGTCCCATATAAAAGTCCCAGAACCCTGTGGACATAATTGCCAGTAACCATGCCAGTTTGAATGTGGAAGGGGTCAAGTAAACCATCTGAGAGAAATCATTTTCCCTTGAGAATCTCACATTGTAATGTCTGCACAGTACACAATAATTTTACTGCTTAATTCTATCAGTCTTAAAACAGTACACTTATTCAATTGAATACTGCATCAGTTCAATTAGCTCATCAAAATCTGGAAAAGATTTAACAAACATCTATCCATTAGTTTGCAAACATTAATGCTGTGTCACACATTGGCAGAACTGTTCCTTGTAAGTTCAGACCATAGCCAAAAGAATCTCAAACCATATCCCATTGAAGACCAGAAGCCTATATCAATCCCTATATCCATTAATAGCTACTACTACAAAGATCAGTCATTGATCATTTCTCTGTAAAATGTCTTGCTGCAAAAAATCTATCTATCTATCTATCTATCTATCTATCTATCTATCTATCTATCTATCTATCTATCTATCTATCTATCTATCTATCTATCTATCATCTATCATCTATCAATCTTGGCTTAACTCTCCTAAAGGATATAGTAGCCAGAAAGGGACTGTGGTGATTGTTGTTTGAACTTCATATCCAGGAAAACTCTATTGGTAAATTCTATAACTTACTTTGTATGTATTGCAAGTACCAGACAAAATTATGATCCTTTCAATATTGCTATTTCTTGTTATCTTGGCTCTCTACAATACTGGTCCTCCAGAAGATACAGTAGAAAGACAATCCTTGTCCCAGAACTACACAGATACAAAAAAAAGTATGCAATACAGTGTATTGCCATGAACATGTACTTAAGTGTTGTCATGTAGCATTATTCCACAGAATACTACATGGAACTCCTATTCCACATAATTTCTGTGTCTTTGCAGTGCATGGCAAGGGAGATTAAATATTGGAGAACTTTGCTGTATCATAGAAATACTATGACAAACGATAAGGAATGATAGTTCATTTTCTTACACATATTATAGGTCATGCTACTAAGAATGATTCTCCTTCCTCCATATGTACCTTACATAATGGCCCCCAAGGTTCAAATTTTAAAGAGATGAAGTTGAGGAGCAAAAGAACACCTCATAAAATGCTTTCATTTGCAAATATGCAGCTAGGTCTATAAACAGGAATGAGAAATGTTTCATTAATGTTCATCTCTTTTCAGTTGCAGTGGTTCTGGGGCATACCTGTGTTAATTTACCTTGTTTTTTCTTCTCTTTTCTTTTGCCATGACTGCTGGAAAACCAAGCATGCAAAATAGATTTGTCCAATTCTGTTACTTGCCTGCTAAGGGTTTGTAGTACTGTAGTTGTATCTATTTCCATCTCAGTGTAATAAAAATAAGAAGAACCATCAGGAGACTTTTAAAGAGCATTGTGGTATCGATTATAATCGCTCTTAATAAAATTTCAGGCAAATTTAACCCTTTCTGAATCTTCAGAATTTGTCATCTTATTAGGATTAGTTCTATTGTTCACTAAATTACTATATTTATAGAGGAAGAAAAAAGTATTCAAGCCATGTATGTTTCAGCATATATGGAAACACACTCAGGAAGCAACCCTAGCTGTGTAACCAGGAATATAAGTGCACAATATCTGTTTCGCAGGTGAAATGAGTTTGCATAGTACAGTGGTCAGCAGCTACCCACCAAGAATAAATTCACAGTATTACTCAATACTGATCTACCTTATACGGCTGTTCTCCTTGATTAGAAGACTTGCGTTATAAAATTTAATAAAGGGTCTTTAAACAATCTGCGTATGCACGTATGTATTTTTAGGCAACATACTCTGATGGCTTTCAAAGGCCAGCTCTAGATATGCTATAAATCTGTCTAAGGAGCTTTGGATTTCTTTTTTCTCCTTTGTGGTCTTTTTTTTTTTAGGAAAGAGTAAAACAAACATTTTCCAAAATTTCTTAGACCACGAAGTCGGCCTGCGTGCTATTGACAGCAGTTCCCCCCCCCACCCCCAACATCCCTGTTTTCTTTAATGAAAAGCGCCCCAGCAGAGCACCTGCTCTGATTTGTAGAGATAACATCCCGATACTCTCAAAGGAAAAGAAGACACCTCCTCCCGGGAAGGGCCTTCTCATCCTGTCTTACTCCGTTACCCACCTAAACACTCTCTTCGAGCTCAGGGTCCGGTTCGCTCCCAGGCAAAGGCACGGGGAGGAGCGACTGATGCCGCGCGTCCCTCCTTCACGGTGATTCGGGGCGGAACCGGATGTCTCTAGCGCGCCCTCGGCGGGGAGGGAAGAGCACGCGGCGCGCGCAACCTTCACAAGTGGCCAGATGTGGGCGGGGTCGCGATTACAACAAGGGGCCGCTAGAGTAAAAGGATATCAGAGTATTTTTAAGTTAACGGGGTAATAGCAGGTTTTAAATTTGACCGGAAGTTCTGGTTCTCTCCCGCGCTGCTTGTGTATCTATATATGAATTCCTTCCTCCGTTCTTTTCCAGAGACAAGAATTTCACTATCTCAGCTGCAGGCAATCGGGAGCCTCCGAGCTATGACGTCCTTTGAGAACGGTTTCTGTGATTCCCTTCTCCCAAGAGACATTAAAAAAAAAACCCTGCAAAAACCTCACTTCCGGTTCCGATGAGGATTTTTCGTATCTGGGCAGGCAAAATGGAATTATTGTTGAAACCATAATTCTAATCTATTTAAAGAGCTCTATCTTTTTAGTGCTGTGATATGATCATATCCTGAAATCCTGTAGCCCTACTCATTCTGTTTATCATCCAAATGCCTGAGGGAAAAAACCCTCAAAATTGAATATTTTATAAATACAAAAACGGATATTACACTACAGCATTTTAGAAGTGAAACTCATACAATATTGCAATTTTATAAATTCAATTATAGTCAGAGTCATTTCAGAATAAACCACAGCAGTCCAGAAACAAATTTATTTTAAAAGAAATGGTAATAGTTTTCAGGAAAATTAATAACCTACTATTTTACCTGCTGTTATTTTTGTAGCCACCTAACTTCAAAACATTCTTCCATAATTTAAGGAGCATAATTATTTTTAAAGGTATAATATTCCCTAAAATAGATCAGATTATGAGTGACTTTAATTTTATGGCATGACTGAGTTTACAGGTGTACCAGAGGAGTTGAGAGAAACACAGGATGGAGTGACTCGCCCACCTAGAAGGGAAGTCTTTGATTTAGGGGACTACCATAGAAGCCTGTTCATTGAATTGGACCCACCAGGGAGAGAGAAAGCCACCTAAGTTCTACTAGGCAAAGAAAGACATTGCATAACCATACTCTGTGTATTGCCCTTAGTCTATTTCACCGAAGCTGAAATGAAACAAGAAGTGTTGACTCCAATAAGTGTTGGAGTGGTGGGGATACAACAGGGTGAGGGAGAAACAGGCTGTTTGTGGTGTAGTTTTGTGAAGCATCTTTGTAGGGGTGGGTATGGATTATTAGGAATATTTCCACTCTCCAACCCAAATCTTTCAGCATTCACCTTTGGAAAAATAAGTTTAAGCAACAGGGAGAATGATATTTGCCTCCCTTTCATTTCTTTTTCTCTCGATAGGTCTCTTTCCTGTTTACTGCCATCCATTAGATTTTTATAGCTTTCCCACAATTTTACTGAACACCAATTCAAGGGCTCATCTTCATATCCAACTGTTATTGACTCTTTTAACTTCTCTGATTGTGAGGATAAAAAGGAGAACCAGGTGGACTCTCCGACTGCAGTTCAGAAGGCAACAGGCTGCCAGCTGTCTGTGAGTACAGACAATTACTAATTGCTAGTTGTTGCTGATTCAGAATATGACCTTGAGAGAGTGCCAAATCCAAAATAATATTTTAGCTAAAGAAAGCTGAGCACTGGAGATGGCATAACTCTGTTTGTACGCCGCCCTGAGTCCTACGGGATTGGGCGGCCTATAAGAACTTTTAATTAAATTAAATTAAATTAAATTAAATAACACCTTAAGAGGAAGTGGCATTATATGGCTGTATCAGGTTATATCCAAACTACTCAAAACCTGTCTCCTTGCTGCCTGCTCCCTGACTGTTCCTTCAAGTTTCCCCTGCTGCTTACCATGGGACTTAGTTGACTTCTGTGGAACTATTTGGTGCTCAACCTACAAACTGTTTTAAATTCTCTTTCACCATTTCTGTTTCCAAACTCTCCTGCTAGCAGATTGTAGAAATGGCATAATTATGAAGAAAAAAAACTCCAATTTTTTCTTTACCCCTAAATAACTAGACTTTTCTATATATCAATATTTATACACTAATAAACACACTAATAAAGTTTCTCAAGTTTAACTGCCATGCTTTCTGTGTGTACTAGTTCAAGACATAGACAAGAACACCCACTAACTGTGGCACAAAAATGTCCCATTAGCCACTTTTAGAGGACATCTCAAGATGCAATATTTGTCTCACTGGCAGTCAGTTATAGAGGTCACCTAAAATTGTATTAACTGTTCCAGTTTTAAAATATTTTTGTCTTCTACATTGTAAAGGCAGCTATTCAATTGTATTTGCTTTAAAATAACATTTTATCCCTTTCCCCACCACTTTTCTTGCAACTCCTCTTTGCTTATATCACATTCATGTATAACTTCATACACCATCTTTTGTTCCATAAAATTCTCACCTCTAGCCAATCATTTAAAGTTTTCTCCTTTTTCTGAACTCATGGTTTTGCTTTACCAGACACATTTCCTAATTAACTTATTTCTATTTCTATTTAGTGTTTGATTTATTCAACTTTCAATTACAAATAAAAATATACCCGTATATACAGAAGCAGATTCTTATACACACCCATTTCCCTTTATTTCAACATTCATTCCTAGCGACAAACTACATAGTACCCACTCTGTTCTACCAAATTAACTTATCTAAGTATTTCTTTGTTGACGAATACAGTTCACTTACTTTGTACTTTTGCATTTTGTCTGAAGAGAAGAGACTGCGTAGAAAATGGCCAGCACCTGTGCTGCTGTTGTCCTTTTTAAACCCTCTCCCCAGCCAGCACTGCAACTTTATCTAAAAAAGCGGTGCTGAGAAACAGCTGGTGTGATAGGAGGGGGCGGAATTAAAGAAGCCTGAAAGTGATAATTTTCTCTAACTGTATTGGAAAAGAGTAGTGGGACAGGAGTAGTAGTAATAAAACTCACAAGGTGTAGTTGTAGCAATGAGAAGAGTGGTGTAGTGATCAATAGCTTGTGAGTGCTTGTGTGTTGGCACTTTTGCGTTGAGCCCACCAAATTGGGTATAATTAAAAAAACCTTTGCTTTACCTCGTACATTTACTATTTCCACTTCATTTTAGTTTAATGTTTCTGCTGTTATATTCAACTTTTAATTACAAATAACAATAAACAGAAGCACCTTCTTATACAGAGTTTTCTAGTATTTGAGGGGCTTTCACACTTGGAATACTGCATACAGTTTTGGTCACCACGATGTAAAAAGGATGTTGAGACTCTAGAAAGAGTGCAGAGAAGAGCAACAAAAATGATTAGGGGACTGGAGGCTAAAACATTGCAGGAACTGGGTATGTCTAGTTTAATGAAAAGAAGGACCAGGGGTGACATGATAGCAGTGTTCCAATATCTCAGGGGTCGCCACAAAGAAGAGGGAGTCAAACTTTTCTCCAAGGTACCTGGAGTAGAACAAGAAGCAATGGGTGGAAACTAATCAAGGAGAGAAGCAACTTAGAACTAAGGAGAAATTTCCTGACAGTTAGAACAATTAATCAGTGGAACAGCTTACCTCCAGATGTTGTGAATGCTCCAACACTAGACATTTTTAAGAAGATGTTGGATAACCATCTGTCTGAAGTAGTGTAGGGTTTCCTGCATAAGCAGGGGGTTGGACTAGAAGACCTCCAAGGTCCCTTCCAACTCTGTTGTTATTATTATTATTATTATTATTATTATTATTATTGTTATTGTTATTGTTATTGTTATTGTTATTGTTATTATTATAAAGAGGGAACTGATGTATTCTCCAATTTCTCCAAAGCACAAGGGGCAAGATAAGAAGTAATGGGTGGAAGTTTCTTAAAGAGAGATCCAACCTTGGAGACATTTTCTGACAGAACAATTTATCTATGGAATAGCTTGTCTCCCAGGGTTGTGGGTGCTCCATCACTGAAGGTTTTCAAATACAAACTGGATAACTGTTCTGAGACTGGGATGTTCTGAGGTCTGCCTTGCTCAGGGGGTTGGACCTCCCTTCCAGCACTATAATTCTGTGTTCTATTTTCCCTTATTTCAATGTTCATTCTCTGTAACAAACTACAAACTATCCACTTTCTTTTATCAGATTAACTTATCTAGGCATTTCTTTAGTAAACATTTTATTGATGAATACAAGTTAATTTACTTGATAATTTTTCATTATTTCTGTGTAAATTGAAACTGTTCATTTTCCTGTCAAATACAACTACCTTGATTTTTAATACATTAATTTTCAGATCCATATTCTTGTTCCCTCACACAACCTATCTAAAATTAACTACCAATATAATCAACACTATGGCATCATTGATCAGCATATTCACACTGGATAAATTAACCTTATTCATATGTAGGGTTTCCTGCCTAAGCAGGGGGTTGGACTGGAAGACCTCCAAGGTCCCTTCCAACTTTATTATTATTATTATTATTATATTTTAGTGTTGTTTCAGTTACACTATCTCCTATTGCTTCTTCGTCGTTCTTCAATTGTTTCACAGCATTTACAGTTTTTTCTTTTTTTTTCTTGGACATTAATATTTATAGTATTTTATCTCTTCATATGGAAGACATTTTCCCTTTGAGAATTGCCCACCAAAATTAATGGAGCAATTCAAGATACCGTGGCAAGTTCAGAGACTGAACTTCAGAATTTTAGTTTTTAACTTTTAAAACATCAACCATTTGTCTCCCATTTTGCACATGGGGTGTCACCTCAATGTTTTAGGGCAGTGTTTCCCAACCTTGGCAACTTAAAGATGACTGGACTTCAACTCCCAGAATTCCCCAGCCAGCATTCGCTGGCTGGGGAATTCTGGGAGTTGAAGTCCAGACATCTTCAAGTTGCCAAGGTTGGGAAACATTGTTTTAGGGCAAGTTTAAAAATAGTCTTAACAACATATTGAGACGTGATGCGATTTCTATTTTCCAGATCGTTATTAAAAATATCCCTTAAATTACAGAAAAGTTCAATCTTCATTGATCTTGCTCCAATGCTTTCCTTTCTAGCCAAATATGGAATTCAGAATTTAGTGGCAAAACTGCCTTTCTTTCCATTGATTTGATTGCATTTTGAATGTTGAATATCTAAAATGATGAAACACAACATAAAAGCTGAGTGCTTTGCTTTAGAGAACACACGGGTTGCGCGTTCGGAATTTAACAAAGATGCCTTACACCGTATACAACATTCCACTGGAAGAAGATTAAAAGATCTACTGAAAACGGAAGTTCTGTCTATCAACTATTAGTTTCTATCTCTATGGTGACTACCGTGGTGCCACGTCTTGGCGCAAGCGCATTGAAGTTAATGCTGACGGTTGTTGACGGGGACCTAGTGGGGTGTTGCGGCCTAAGGATCTCTGGGAGAGTGCCCACGGTGACAAGATGAACTTCTTACGGGGTGTCATGGGCGGCCAGAGCGTTGGACCTCAGCCGTCCGGTGCTGATACGGTAAGTTGAACAGTCTGGCGAAGAAAGTCCGGTTTAGGACTCTTTCTCTGAATGGTGAGTGGTAGGACCCTCTTCCCGGCAAAAGCCCTGCTTTATAGACCCACGTTGTACCGTTGGCACACCGCGTGGCGTTTTCGCTGCTTTTGCAGAGCTTTGACAGAAGCTTGAGGGTGGCGATATCTTCGAAGTAACTCATTTGTGTTGTACCTGTTTCTTTATAATAATTTGCAAAATAGGCTGTGTCCATGTAAACAAAATATATCACAATGAAACATTGTCTAGGGTGATAAAGCCTGGTAAATACTGTATTTAGTACAGTAAGTATATCTTTGAAAACAATGAGCCGAGGAGCTGAATTTCTGCCATTTCCATCTATTTTCCTTAATTTGCCACCTTAGCTTCTGTAAGCTGAGGACCAGTGTTGCAGTCGCCCCTTATAAAACATAAATGCCCCGTGGGTCTGCTATATATATTTTTAAATCTAATGTCGTTTCAGCAATCAGCCCAAGAAAAGAGAACTTCTATTATTATAGTTGTTCCTAAGAAATAATTTTATTTTCATTAGTGTTCTCATGTTGATAAATTATGAATATAAAATCATTTGTTTACTGAGCTTGTTAAAAACATATTATAGTACAGTATACATTTTTGCGCAAAAGTTTTTGAATTTATAGATATTGGCAATAAGAACACATAAGACCTGAAAAAATAATTTGAAACGTATTCAAACATGTATCTTTTTGTCCAGCTAAATGGTAGCATCTAGCAAAACTTGGCTGACCTAAAAAGAAATCTCAGCAACGTCAACCTTAGTACCTGATGCAGGACTACCAAGATATATTAGGGCTATACTAAGCTGTAAAAATAAAAATAAGATAAAAATTAAAATATATATATCCTGGAATAAGATGTAAAGCAAATCACATCTGTATTCTGCTAAAATAATACATATGTTACATGGTGTAGGAATTGACTTGACTTAGAGGAGAGCATTAACAAATTACTTCCCATATTTTCCTCACAGTAGCTGTACCTTGTTTGTATAGTGTCTTCAATAATATGTCATGTTTTGTGTTCAGAAAAAAAGTTTGAGTATTGTGATTTGGTGTAATAGCAAGATGCTGGGTTCTATTGGTACTTGGATTTGGAGGATTTGCAAAAAAACTCAACAGTAATTTCTGCTTTGCCATTATTTTAACAGCAATAGCATTCACACCCTACCTTACATTGCCTAATACAGCAAATTAAATAGAGATTTGTACAGATAGTTGGTTATACTTTCAATAGGTAGCCTATTGTTCCAGGAAGTACCATTAAGTTTCAACCCAGGTGTGTTTATTGAATAGAACCCCTAGATTATAATTTTTAAAATATATTAGATTTGTAATTCTAAAACCTTCCCATGCATTTCATAAATATTATTTTACTCTGCTTTGGGATTACTTTAATGAAAAACAAGGTGCTATAAATAAATAATCCCCTGAAATTATATTAAAGTTCAGAAAAAAGTATGAGTATTGTGATTTGGTGTGCAGATGAAGTATGCACTTAACAAGTAGTAAAATAAATAAGCAAAGCAGAGAATTTCCTAAAAGATGGATTTTAACTTTTTTCCCTATATCCTGCCTTTTAATGCAATTCTCTTATATTTTAATATCTACATTCACATCTTTCTAAAATATTCTGCACTGAAGAATTGATTAAAGCAACCTCAAAGACAACACAACTGTTCACTATACGCTCTAATCCTCTAATTATTTTAAAAACTGCAACATTACTACTAGAGAACATGTACATGACTTTTAGCTGAATTTTAGTGCATATGTGTAAAGGAATATAAGAACCTTTTTAGAGTAAATTACAAAGATAGAGTAGTGCATAGCTTTTTGGTTTTGTTACTTTTTTTCTTTTTGCAACTTGATTTTAAACATAACTAAATAAAAAATAAGTGGGAAGCATTTCTCTCAGTTGGTCCACCATGCTTAAGGTGATATATAGCAGTGAGTCCCAGGTTCACCCTCTATTATAAAAGCTTACTGGGTGACTTTGGGATAGTCACTCTCTTAGCCAATACACCTCATGTTGTTTGTGAAAATAGAAGGTATCATTATATATCCCATCTTGGAACTCTTGTAAAAAAGTGAAATCTAAATCTAATAAATAAATAAAAGACTATTCCTTGAAAATGGAGAACTAATATCTAATAATCATTTTAATAATTATTGAATAATTTTAATTAAGTCTGCACATTGCTTTAAACTGGTTTGTTCACCATTTTTTCCTCAAATAAATCAACAATTCCATATATTCGTACAAAACATTAAGTCAGTATCAGGTATGCTGTACTGTGGTTTTGCACTTCTGTATGTATGAATCCATCTAGCAAAGGGGTCGGCAACCCGCGGCTCTTTGGGCCCTCTGCCGCGGCTCCCTGCCCTTTAACGGGTTGGCCCCGTCCCTCTTATTTCTTTTTTGGACTCCAGCCCGAAGCGGCAGGAAGCGAAGCATGCCTTACATGCAGCGAAGGCAGGTACAGGGGAGCTTTGCTCCTGCACTCTCCGGCGACCCTCCTCCTCCTCCCCCTCTTGTGGCGCCCTGGCCGGCTGTGGCTGAGCTGGGAACCTGTGCACACTCCTCCTTAAACAAGCCGCTGCCCGTCCCCGCACATCTTTCCTGAGCTTTGGCGCTTGCTTGAGGAGGGTCTCCCCATGCGAGCTCACGCTCTCAGCTCAGCCAAAGCTGGCCAGGGAGTCATGAGAGGCGGAGGAGGAGGGTTGCCGGAGAGTGCAGGAGCAAAGAGGCCCTGTACCTGCCTTCGCTGCACGTAAGGCAGCCTTCGCTTTCTACCGCTTTGGGCTGGAGTTCGTGCCCTTCATGCTTGGCCGAAGAGCTACTTGGGGTGTGGGATGACATGGTAAGGCGATGGCCCGAGCATTAGTGCAGGAGAGAAGCTGTGTCCTGTTAAGACCCTTCTTAAGCAAGCAGCCGCCCACCCCGTGTGCCCCTTTGCTGCGGGGTGCACACTTTGGCGCTCGCTTGAGGGTCTCCCTGCGCGTGCCCATGCTCCCGGCTCAGCCACAGCTGGCCAGGGGGTCACGGGAGGAGGGGGGAGGATGGTCGCTCGAAGGGAGGGGGGAGAGAGAGAGAAATAGACACACATACAGAGTGATACATAGAGAGGGGGTGAGAGAGAGGGAGAGAGACACAGGGGGAGAGAGGGGGAGATAGGGAGAGGGGGAGAGCCATAGAGAATGGTTTTGTGGCTGGGTAGACATGGCTAGGGGAGTCATGTGACTGGGTGGGAGTGAGTGACATCGAGTTTTTTCTGTGGGTCCAAGTGGCTCTTTGAGTGTTTAAGGTTGCCGACCCCTGATCTAGCACATAGTTTCAAATGAAAAATTCATATTTTTATAAAATTGTATATTAATTCATATTCTTTTTAAACTGTAATGTGAATTATACTATGTTTAATTTTGATTTCAGTCTGAGAAAATCTGTGAATAAATTTTTCTAAGCTATAAAGCCCTTTGAATTTCAACATTTTAGAACCTTAATTTTTGAATCATTTTATTTCTGTTATAGATTCAAAAATTATGTGATAGAGTGGCATCTTCCACCTTACTTGAGGATCGCAGAGATGCTGTACGTGCCCTTAAATCTCTTTCAAAGGTATGTATAAATATATTTCTAACAAAATTTCTTTTGCATGTGGCATCTAAAGTATGTTTGGTAGAACATGATAACATTTTTTTAAATACTTGCTCTGTTTTTGACAGAAATATCGTTTGGAAGTGGGGATTCAAGCTATGTCTCATCTTATACATGTTCTCCAAACAGATCGGTAAGATTTGCCAGATGATTTTAAAATATACAAATAGGATCTTCCAATAATAAAAAATTGAATTATGAAATTGAATTATGATTAAAATGTAAGGAATATACTCATGAGAATCAAATTGATCATTATCTGTCCAGTGTTTTCTGCAATAATGGAGTATAATTCTACTTTAGTATATTCACGAAGCTTCAGAACCTATCAATGTAACTTAACAAATTATTTACATGAGAAAATTGATCTGGAATGCATAGGACAGGTGTTTCTTGCTTATTTATCATTTGTTGAACAACAATTTGAATAATGAATAATGAAACTTATAACTGGCCTTGAAGTTACAGCCTTTGTAGCAGCGTCATGGTCACTTGATTGTAATTCAGGCACTTGGCAACCAGCATGTATTTATGATAGTCACAGCATCCCACAGTAAGATAATCCTCATTTTTAACCTGCACAGCCGCCTTCCAACAAAGAAAGTCAGTGGGGAAGCAGGCAGGCAGGAAATCACAAGTCATATTCACATGACATTGTGCTTAATGACCACAGCTGATTCGTTTACAACACAGCCAGAACTATCACACTGCCTTCATAAGTCAGGCACAGTAATGTTATTTTTCTTTTTAGACCACATTGTGTAGCTCAGGGTTGTCAGTGCCTATTGCAGTTAGTATGCAAAGGCTACCTGTAGTAGAATTCCTGAACATATACTCCTTATTGAGTATTAAATATACTCCAAATCAAGGCTTTGCAATAAGCTTTGAAACAACATCAGAGATTATATAATGATATTATTTGCAATGTTAGTGTTATATGCAGTTTATTCAATGAGAGTTTGTCCTTTTATTCATAGTTCAGATTCTGAAATAATCGGCTATGCTTTGGATACCCTCTGCAATATCATGTCCAATGATTTGGAAGAGGAAGAACAAGGTTAAGTAGTTGATTTTTAATATGTCCTTAACAAATAGATTTTACTTAATTTTATTTAATTTAGTGAATTTTTTTTAAATTAAAGTGATCTGCTTTAGATATGCAAGTTTGCATTAAGTTTTGGCTCAGTGCTGTCACCTCTATAATGGCCAGAGGAAATGTGATGCATATAAATCCAGTTTTATATTTGAAAAAAGGCTTTCGGTATATGAACTTGAGGTACTATGACTATTGCAGGAAAAAAAGTTATAATCCAGGATTTGATTTCCTCCCCATTTTTGCAAAATGCCTATTGGATGGGGATAAATTGAGTCCTTCTAACCTTCTCTAGTGCAGCTATAAGGAAGTGAGAAAAGAATAGAATGTGATGCCCCAGGCTTATGAAGGCACATTTGTGTAATTATAGATCATACTTTAGTGTTGCATCCAAACTAAGCCAGTATCTCTTTCCTATTGCAGAAATAATTTTGCTTTAGTCTTTCCTAATTTTTGTTTTGGATTTACATGTTTTGTTTTTAATGCAGTGTGAGTGAAATGAGCAGCCTCTGAAAGCATTGTTTTAAATTTAAGAAGTATATGCTGAAGCCAGTGGTCACAGAAATCAATTTGAATGAGTATAACTCAAAACAAGAAAAAGTAATTATGTTGGAATTTCTAAAATTAAAGATTCTCATTTCATTCTAGTTTCAAATTTATTTTGTTTTACTGATAACCATATTTCATTGTGTGTTTTTTTATCTTACTTAAAGTTGCCAGTTTTAAATGTCCTTGCTGTTTTTTGCTGTTTCATGTTAAAGAAAGTAAGTTAAAAAGATTTACAGTACTATATTGACGCAAAGGATTGGAACTGTTCTTTTATTAAGGTAAAAGATAAAGGTAAAGTTCCCCCACGCATGCGTGCTAGTAGTTTCTGGCTCTAGGGGCGGTGCTCATCTCCGTTTCTAAGCTGAAGAGCCAGTGCTGTCAGAAGACGTCTCCGTGGTCATGTGGCCGGCATTACTAAACGTCGAAGGTGCATGGAGCGCTGTTACCTTCCCACCAAAATGGTCCCTATTTTTCTACTTGCATTTTTTACGTACTTTCAAACTGCTAGCTTGGCAGAAGCTGGAACAAGTAACGGGAGCTCATTCCGTTACGTGACGCTAGGAATTCGAACTGCTGAACTGCCAAACTTCTGATTGACAAGCTCAGCGACTTAGCCACTAAGCCACCGTGTCTCTTCTTTTATTAAATAGGCCAAATAAGAAACAAAATACTGTAAATTGCTCAAATGTGCTGTCTTTCCCAATATTGGGAGAATACCAGTGTAGTGGATCCTGCATCTGGGAATCAACATCAACTCAAAGGAAATCATAATCTCAAGACACCTGGCTATTGCCAAAATCTATTAATTGATAGGCATGCTTTTGGTAGCACAGAAGACAGACTTATGATACCAGAACCAGTAGTCCTGGAACTATTAAGATTCCTACAAATGGGACCAAAGTGTAAGCGCTGTGGGACATTATGAAAATCTCTGGAAAGGAAGAGGAATTCAATAAGTGTGAGGTGAAGCAATACAACCCAGAAATCCTCCCTTAATTGGTTTATTATAAGTCTGCCTGAGAACTAAGTTTCAAGTTTTATTATTACATTCTTATCCTGCCTATCTTAGGTTTGCTATCATGGGGCTTCACAAAGGCTGACAACTAATGCATTGTATCAATTGATTGCACTTTGGGCTATGTTCTGATTGAGTGATGGGCATCCTTTCCTAAGTGTCAACATCTTCACTTTCCCAATCATTCAACACTTTCCCTCATGAAACGTACTCTATAATTGGTTCTTAGGTTTTCGCTGTTACCAAACCTATTTTGGCAGATGCCCAAAAGCATACTCACCTATTTTTTTGGTAGGCATATTAACTATGCAGGTTATAGAACGAGGGTCTCTCTCTCTGAAAAGAATATCAAGATAAGATGGTGCTAAGACCAGATATCTGCTTTTTGCCTAATGACAGTTCCAAATTCCACTGAGCCCAAGGAATTGTATTCCCCCTTCCCATCCTAGATAACAAACCTGCCACAATCTGGATGCGCATGGAATACTTAGAATATACTACAGATATATACCAAATAAGCAATCAGTCTATCACTTATACACTTGAGGTACAGTGGGGCAAAACAGTATTTAGTCAGCCACCAATTGTGCAAGTTCTCCCACTTAAAAAGATGAGAGAGGGCTGTAATTGACATCATAGGTAGACCTCAACTATGAGAGACAAAATGAGAAAACAAATCCAGACAATCACATTGTCTGATTTGGAAAGAATTTATTTGCAAATTATGGTGGAAAATAAGTATTTGGTACCTACAAACAAGCAAGATTTCTGGCTCTCACAGACCTGTAACTTCTTTTAAAAGCTCCTCTGTCCTCCACTCATTACCTGTATTAATGGCACCTGTTTGAACTTGTTATCAGTATAAAAGACACCTGTCCACAACCTCAAACAGTCACACTTCAAACTCCACTATGATGAAGACCAAAGAGCTGTCGAAGGACACCAGAAACAAAATTGTAGACCTGCACCAGGCTGGGAAGACTGAATCTGCTATAGGCAAGCAGCTTGGTGTGAAAAAATCAACTGTGGGAGCAATAATTAGAAAATGGAAGACATACAAGACCACTGATAATCTCCCTCGATCTGGGGCTCCACGGAAGATCTCACCCCATGGGGTCAAAATGTTCACCAGAACGGTGAGCAAAAATCCCAGAACCACACTGGGGGACCTAGTGAATGACCTGCAGAGAGCTGCGACCAACGTAACAAAGGCTACCATCAGTAACACACTACGCCGCCAGGGACTCAGATCTTGCAGTGCCAGACGTGTCCCCCTGCTTAAGCCAGTACATGTCCGGGCCTGTCTGAACTTTGCTAGAGAGCATTTGGATGATCCAGAAGAGGATTGGGAGAATGTCATATGGTTAGATGAAACCAAAGTAGAACTGTTTGGTAGAAACATAACTCGTCGTGTTTGGAGGAGAGAGAATGCTGAGTTGCATCCAAAGAACACCATGCCTACTGTGAAGCATGGTGGTGGCAACATCATGCTTTGGGGCTGTTTCTCTGCAAAGGGACCAGGATGACTAATCCGTGTACAGGAAAGAATGAATGAGGCCATGTATCGTGAGATTTTGAGTGCAAACTTCCTTCCATCAGCAAGGGCATTGAAGATGAAACGTGGCTTTCAGCATGACAATGATCCCAAACACACCACCCAGGCAACGAAGGAGTGGCTTCGTAAGAAGCATTTCAAGGTCCTGGAGTGGCCTAGCCAGTCTCCAGATCTCACCCCATAGAAAACCTTTGGAGGGAGTTGAAAGTCCGTGTTGCCCAGCGACAGCCCCAAAACATCACTGCTCTAGAGGAGATCTGCATGGAGGAATGGGCCAACATACCAGCAACAGTGTGTGCCAACCTTGTGAAGACTTACAGAAAACATTTGACCTCTGTCATTTCCAACAAAGAATATACAGTATAACAAAGTATTGAGAAGAACTTTTGATATTGACCAAATACTTATTTTCCACCATAATTTGCAAATAAATTCTTTCCAAATCAGACAATGTGATTGTCTGGATTTGTTTTCTCATTTTGTCTCTCATAGTTGAGGTCTATATATGATGTCAATTACAGGCCTCTCTCATCTTTTTAAGTGGGAGAACTTGCACAATTGGTGGCTGACTAAATACTTTTTTGCCCCACTGTATTTACCATCAGCAAGTGTGTCAGACAATATATTGCTGTGACATGTTCAGCTAGCACAACTCTTCTCCTTAGCATATCTAGTCAGAGTGCCAGCAGCATCAAAGAATGAGAATTCTTCTAATTTTTTTAAGATACTGATCTTGTCTGAACCATCTACATATATTAAATATTGTAAGATAGAAAAGTGAGGCTCCACAGATCAATACTGGGGATGCTTTAACATTGAACTAACCCGCCCTGAGTTTACTAGGGTATCTTGTTCTTTCAGTTCCATCTTCAGTGACCAAGAGTTATAGTTGGATTTAAAGACTTAGTGCCTTTCATAGTCAGTGACACTCCCATCCACTGAAAGACAATTATTCTAGTGACCAAGGGCTATATACTATAAAGAAGTTACACTATGTCCAGTGGTCAGCTGAAGTTTGAATTTGTATCTGAAGGAGGGGCTTCATCCACAGGAAAAAAATCTTAAGCCTTCTCTTCTAACTAGAAGAGTATGAGTAAATATCTTTTTAAGCATCAATTTCTTTCTTTTTTCCAACATTAGTTATATAAAATTAATTGTGCTTCTTTGCAATATTAAATAGAAGTTGCTTTATTTTTAAAAACTTTCTCTTTCTCTCTCTGCTCTTACAGATGATTCTGAAGGTAAAAGAAATGGAGTATATATCAGCATGATGCATTTAGATGTAGTTCTAAGTAGTAATTATTCTCAACACTTACCCATTTGAAAAAAGGATGCTATATTTTAGAAAATAGTTTTAGCACTTTTTACATGCACACAAGTGTCTGATACAAACTTGACATGGTCCTCTTCATGTTAAGGGGAGTAATGCAATAATTTCAGGTATCATTTGAAAAAAATATGGATGATATTAGATATTGAAGTAAAATACTTGGGATTTTTTTTTGCTTAAAGAGCTTTCAATTAATATGCTGTTTAAAAATAATTACTAAAGACAATTATTATTCCTTGAACAATTTATAGGAGCGAATTGACTTTTTTGCAGTCCTTTTAAAAGAGTTGGATTCATTAGCATGCTTTAATTTATGCACTTTCATAAAGATTGTTTTCTAGTTAACATTGTATATTATGCCTGTCCTGATTTATTAAGCAGCCAATCTTCAGAAGCTTTTGTTCTAATACTAAGGATTTATAAACAGTTTTAACATGATTAATAGTATATTTATTCATTATATATACATAGGGCTTAGGTTATTATATTTTATTAACTTACATTATGAGCTATTATTAAAAAGAGTAACCAAAGCAAATTTTTAAAGAATGTGATTATTACATTGTTTTAATAACAATTTTGATTATCAAATGTTGGAAAAATTGCAGTGATACTAAGGAATTTTAAATGCTTTAAGGGGAACGCATCTTTAAAAGGAAATTTTCATGTATCCACTGTGCTTGCAATTGAAGTTGCTAATGATGCACTAATTATTTTGAAGCACCATCATTCATCTGGGTCTCCTGCTTGGGCAGGGGGTTGGACTAGATGACCTGCAAGGTCCCTTCCAACTCTGTTAATCTGTTAAAAATCTCATAATGTCTGCAGGAGTGGAGCAAGTTGCAGAAAATGGTCTCCAAATACTAATGATGGATTGAAATTTATAGCTGGTTGTTAGTCTCCTTTGCAGGGAATAAGATTAATAAGAGCTATAACAGTGTTTAGTTTGAATTCCATCATCCCTCTTCAACAGAATTGTGCAATATCTTTTTTCAAAAAATTCAGTGAGATATCTGTGAATGTAATATAAGATTGTAAGTCAGCACTTCCCAATTTTTTTCCTTCACTATTCAAAACTACTTATCAGAAATTACTTATTTATATATCTCTGCTGTGATTGGGTAATAGGTTTGTGTGTTCTTACCTAAAGAAAAGTACTTTTACCTAAGTTTCAACAGTTTACCCAGGTTTGGAAAGCATTGTTGTAACTAAGTAGGTCTAGAAAAATTACTAGCCTGCAGAACATATACTATAGTAACCTATTGAGGCATACGTGAGAAGGAAGTACAAGCACCAGTAGCCAACTACTGTGTGTATGTTTGGAGCAGCACATGTTTTTATTAGGAATTGTAATCAGTGTACAGCCAATATAAAACAAGATTTTTTTTCATTTTTTCAATCATTTTTATCATTTTTATACTTCACTGTAATTCTTGCTGTCATTTCCTACATAATGTTATCTTTTTTATTTTTAACTTCCTGAAACTCAGATCAACTCCAGTACTTGGGATTAGAAGTACAGGTAGTCCTTAATTTACAACAGTTCACTTAGTAACTGTTCAAAGTTACAACAACACTGAAAAAAGTGACTTATGAACATTTTTCACACTTATCACTGTTGCAACATCCCCATGGTCATGTGATTTACATTCGGATGCTTGACAACTGGTTCATATTTGTAGTGTCCCGGGCTCATGTGATTCACTTTTGTGACCTTCTGATAAGCAAAGTCAATGGGAAAGCCAGATTCACTTAACAACCGTGTTACTAATTTAACAACTGCAGTGATTCACTTAACAAATGTGACAAGAAAAGTCGTAATATGGGGCAAAACTCACAACAAAATTCTCATTTAGTAACATACATTTTGGGCTCAATTGTCATAAGTCAAGGACTACCTGTATATCATTTTGAAACCTTTCAACTTTTGAATGTATCTGATCCCAAACTCTACATTTGTAAAACAGTAATGTTACACTAGGCTTCTCTATATTTATTTTAGGAGATAGAGCATGATCCACTGCTAAGAGCCTTTGTGAATGTTTAAGACTATAAATAGTCTTTAAAGCCTTGTTTAATACATCTTGTGCCTGCAATTGCTTTAAGATAAGTGATAAAATGGTAGGAAAAAGACTGATGGTTGGTGGTAAAAGAAAAGTCCCCAAGCATAATTAAAAAGCCTTATGGAGGATAGAATAGACCAGTGATGGCGAACCTTTTCAGCATCGAGTGCGGAAAAGGTCGTGCGGAAACATCGCGTGCACACGTGCTTGTCAGGGCCCCGCTCCAGAAAAGCCGAACTTCCGGGTTCTAGCGTGCATGCGTGCCCAATGGGGCCGAAGAAGAGGGTTTGAGAGGCAAACATTATTCCAGTGACAAGGAAGTGAAAACTGCAGTGAAGAAGTGGCTCAAAGAACAGTCAACAAAATTTTACGAGGCAGGGATACATGCTCTCAATCGAAGGTGGAACATTGCTATTGAGAGAAACGGTGACTATGTTGAGAAGTAGGGATGTGATCCACAGTGGACCAGCTTCATTTTGATGTATGCTACATGTTCCTGTGTTGCTAATTATACCTGTCCTAAAGAAAATGGCATTACTTTTTGACTCACCCTCGTAGATTTTCCATTTTGTTCTGAAGATACATATTTTTTTTGTAACAGTCTCATAGTTCTGAAATGAAATAGGTTTATCAATGATACTGACCTCTTGAGTGCAAGAAGTAGCAATTCCTGTAAGGCCAAGTAGGGAGAAAAATCTTCTTTTTGTTCCTTTCAGTTCTGAAGAAGGAAAGTCTGACAAGGAAAAAGGGATTTGTAACCAGTAGGGAACAAATATTCTACAAGCAGCTGGTTTCCATCAAGAATTTCTCAATAAGGAAACCGCCAGTATGAGAGTATCTGTGATTTGATACTAGTAAGAGGCGTCTCAGATCAGCATTAATGAAGTGACCATTCAGAAGTCTAACCAGGTTCTAGACTCTCACAAGTGGGACAACCAATAGGTGTTTGTATAGTGTGTTGGACAGGAACCACTCTCCTGCTGAACATTGCTTGGGCAGTGTCCATTGGAAACTGCTGCAAAGTGAAGGCCAGACCAAATAGTAGAGTAGACTGATACCTGTAACTTTTTCTGAGCTAAAGAACCCTACTGTTGACGAAAAACAGAAACAATAAGAATCCAGTCTTTAAAAATAGAGAAACAGAATTAAATCTTAGCTAAATTTATTAATATTAGTTTGTTCTTACATGTATAATATAGTCCCAATACTATTTCATTGTAGTACAAGTAGAATATATTGTGCAATTTTGTATATAGGTTCTGTATGGTACATAGCAATTGAAATCTGGAACTATTCAGTGAAGTAATGGAAAAATATTTCGCATATATCACAAAATAGATGTGCTGTCCTATCTAAAGACTTGGGGATGGTTAGAGTAGAAAAATCACACTTCAGAATAATCTGTAATAAAACATAACTTCACAACAAAAATAAATCCATTAAAGTAAATTATGGAATTAATAATTCTATAATACCGCTAGATGAAATATTTATAATAGCAATAGCACTCAGACATATATCGCTCCATAATGCTTAAAGCACTATCCACTATCTTCTACTAGCTGGAAGTGGAAGGGTACTACCCCTATAAGACAATGCTAACTTTCATAGGCAATCTAGAAGGACACTACAGTTCATGATATCAAACACTGCTGAGGAGTCTAAAAGGACACATTGCCTCATCCATATCCACATCTAATGATGTTTTCATCATATATCTGAGTCTAAAGCTGTGATGGCGAACCTATGGCACACGTGCCACAGGTGGCAAGCAGTGCCCTCTCTGGGTATGCGAGCCGTCACCCTAGTTCAGCTTCACTGTGCATGGGTGCGCTGGCCAGCTGGTTGTCGGGTCTCTGGCATGCATGCATGGGGGCGGGGGGAGCCACCCGCGCATTGCATTTTGGAGGTTCAGGTGTGTGCATTTGCACACGTGTGCTTTGGGCACTCGCTTTGGAAAAGGTTAGCCATCACTGGCCTAAAGCATCATTCAACCAGGATTCTCTATAACTACACTACCTTCTTCAGAATGCCCCCCCACAGAAAATTGGAAACTTGCAGACATTATGCAGTACATGATTTAATAAATGGTTCGTTCAGGAAGAGGCTTTTGAACTTAAAAAATATGAGATGAAATTGTTTTTTGCTTAAAGGATTCCTGTTTGCGAAATTCAACTTAAGAATGTCTTTTTCTGAATATGAATGAGTTAAGGTAGTCTTAGAGCATTGTTATATTTTTGAATGTTTATTTACTTGTTCATTGTTTTACTTTGGCATTTACTACTAAGTCTATAAACCGTAACACCTAAAGTCCTGAAATATTTTTGTATAATATGACATTTTATATATATATGTATATGTATATGTATATGTATATGTATATGTATATATATATGTTTTCTGAGGTTTTCGCGGATGTTTGTATGTAGGTCTTTGGGTATTCGGGTTTTCTCCCGCGTGAAATTGGAAGTGTCTTGGCGACGTTTCGATGAAGTCTCATTCATCATCTTCAGGCTGGTGTCTTCTGCTTCCTGCTTCTGGGAGCAATGTGAGATTGCTGCTGTTTCTTCCTTTTAACTGCCAGTGGAGGTTTGAACTGATAGGGTGGGAGCTTGGCTGTGTTCTGATTGATTGGAGGTGTGTTCTGATTGGTTGGGGGCTTGGCTGTGCTCTGATTGGCTGGGGGGTTAGCTGTTAAAAGGAAGAAACAGCAGCAATCTCACATTGCTCCCAGAAGCAGGAAGCAGAAGACACCAGCCTGAAGATGATGAATGAGACTTCATCGAAACGTCGCCAAGACACTTCCAATTTCACGCGGGAGAAAACCCGAATACCCAAAGACATATATATATATATATATATATATATATATATATATATATATATATATATATATATATATATATATATATATATATATATATATATATATATATATATATATATATATATATATATATATATATATATATTCAATTTCACTTTTTAATATCTTTATTATATTTACTTTAAATTGTCTTTGTTGAGACCTCTGATTGGTACTATTTTTAATGTTACAGAAGAAAATTCACAGAAACAAACAGAAGATTTTGGAAGTCAGTTTACCGAAATTTTCATTAAGCAACATGAAAATGTCACTCTTCTGCTGACTTATTTAGAGGTGAGAATGGTTTTTCAAATTATTAAATAAGTATGTCATTTAACTGAGTGACATTGTCATAAATAAAGTATAACAGAATAAAAGAATTGGAAAGGCCCTTGGAGGCCTTCTAATCTAACCCTCTGTTCAAGCAGTAGGCTCTATATTATTCCGGACAAATGGCTGTCCAGTCTCTTAAAACCTCCAGTGATGGAGCACTCACAACTTCTGGAGGCAAACCATTTCACTGATTAATTGTTCTCACTGTCAAAAAATTGCTCCTTAATTCTAGAATTGATCTCCCTTTGTTAAGCTTCCATCCATTACTTTTTGTCTTGTCCTCAGGTGCTTTGGAGAATAAATTAACCCCCTATTCTCTGTGACAGCTCTTCAAATGTTAGAAGACTGTTATGTCATTCTTAGTCCTTGATGTCGAGACTTCAATGTTGATGTTGAGACTTTGGAAAAAGTGCAGAGAAGAGCAATTAAGATGATTAAATGCCTGGAGACTAAAATGTTTGAAGAATGTTGCAAGATTTGACTATGGTTAGTCTAGAGCAGGGGTGTACCTGCTCTAGACTAACCATAGACTAACACCCGTGGGGTGCTTAGATCTGGCCCGCAGGGCCTCCCTGGAAACAGCAAAGAACTGGCCCGTGGTGTCTCTGCCAGTGAAAACAAACCTCGCGAGGGCCATGCGTGGCCTACCCGAGCTCCATTTTCACTGGTAGTGGGTTGCAGGATGCCGTTGCAGCCGAAAACGGAGCTCGAGAACCCATTTTCACTGGCAGAGTGCTTGGGCCACCATAGGCGCCCCCGACACCAGTGACATCAAGCTGGCCATGCCTACTCCGGCCCCCGAGGTCAAACACAACTCTGATGTGGCCCTCAATGAAATCGAGTTTGACACTCCTGGTCTAGAGAAAAGAAGGACTAGAGGTGACATGATTTTATTTATTTATTTATTTATTTATTCATTCATTCATTCATTCATTCATTCATTCATTCATTCATTCATTCATTCATTCATTCATTCATTCATTTATTTATTTATTTGGCATTCTTATATGCCACCCAACTCCCGGAGGACTCAATACTAACAATATTCCAGTATTTGATGGGCTGCCATAAAGAAGAGGAAGTCAACATATTTTCCAAAGCACCAGAAGGCAGGGCAAGGAACAATGGATGGAAACTAATCAAGGAGAGAAGCAATCTGGAATTAAGGAGAAACTTCCTAACAGCGAGAACAGTGGAACAGGTTGCCTTCAAAAGTTGTGACTGTTTCATCACTGGAGGTTTTTACGAAGAGACTGGGCAGCCACTTGCCTGAAATGGTACAGCAAGGGGTTGGACTAGAAGACTTCAAAGGTTCCTTCCAACTCTATTTTGAATTGAAATTGAATTCTGTTCATTAGACTAGACATACCCAATTTTGTAACAGTTTATCATATGTTTTAGCTTCCAGCTCTCTAATCTAATCCCCTGGGAGTTGGGTGGCATACAAATATGAATGAATGAATGAATGAATGAATGAATGAATGAATGAATGAATGAATGAATGAAGAATGAATGAATGAATGAATGAATGAATGAATGAATGAACGAACGAACATAAATAAACAAATAAATAAATAATCATCTTTATTGCTCTTTGCACTCTTTCTAGAGTCTCAATTTCTTTTTTTGTATTGTGGTGACCAAAACTGGACACAGTATTCCAAATGTTGTCTTATCAAGGCAGTATAAAATAGTACTAATACATCATGTGATTTTGAAACTATCCTTCTATTGATGCAATCTAGGACTGCATTGGCTTTTTGGCAGCTCCAGCACATTGCTGGCTCACATTTAAGTGGTTCCCACTAGGACTCCTAGATCCCTCTTACAGTTATTGCTGTTACAGTGTAGTGTACCTGGGTAGGAAGTCCTTGACTTACGATCACCATTGGAATCAGAATTTCCATTGCTGAGCAAGGCAGTCAATGTGAGTTGTGCCCAATTTTACAACATTTTTAACCAGGATTGTTAAGCAAATTATTGCAGTTGTTTAGTGAATCATGCAGTCATTAAGCAAATCCAATTTGCCCAATTGACTTTGCTTGTCAAAAGCCAGCTGGGAAGGTTGCAAATGGTGTTCACATGATGTTGGGATGCTGCAACTGTTGTAAATACATGCCAATTGCCAGACACCCAAATTTTAATTTCATGGCCAGGGGAATGCTGCTATGGTCATAAGTGCAAGGATTGGTTGTAAATAATTGTTTTAACTACAAATGGTCAGTAAATGAATGGTTACAAGTCAAGGACTATCTTTTTTAAGAGTATTTTATATCAATGTTGGTGATTATTTCAAAAAATTTGGACAGAGATAAGCTATCACTCATTCTATTGCCCTCTATCTAGAACTAGACATTTCACAGCAAATACATACATTACCCTATTTTCAAACATGTTATGTTCCTAGGGGTTGTTCACAAATCTGTTTTGTTTGTAAGTCTGAAGTATGTAGGTAAAAAACACTCAAAGTAGATTTTACACCTTACTGCATCTGGTAAAACCTGATGTGATGGTGTTGGTGCATTCTCTCATATTGATATGACATGAAAGTCATGGAAAAAAATGACTCTTAGATGTTTCCATACTTCATTCAGATTTGCAGTAATAATCTTGTGCCATACTATAACAATTTTCCTGACAGCCTTGTAGATGTTGTACAACTTCTAAAACTGATAAAAGATCATCTGGGACTCTGTTTTAATTACCCGAGCTGCCTGCCTAAATGTATGGTAAAGATAATATTTTTGGGAAGGTTGCTATTACTCTTTGGTCCTTAGGTTGTGGGAGACAGGAGTATTCAGAAGCAGATACACAACCTTCACATTTGGTTGGAAATTTTCAGGTAAAGTGAATTACCTGGGGCATCATCCAAAATTTGCAGAATCTTGAACTCAGTGTTTTTTCTTATGGCAATACTTCTCCACTTCCAGGACAAAATGTTGGGAGGACCAGTGTTCAAAGTTCAGAAAGGTGACCAAAACATTATTGTTGTTCTTCCACACAACAGAAAGTGAGCACGTTCAGATGTTTTCAAGAGCTTGCTGGTTCTCAGAGTGGTAGACTAGCAGTTTTAGGCTCAGATCACCAGAAGCGTGGCACCTAGCATCACAGTTAGCTATTCACAGCTGAAGCCTGGTATCATCATCTCCTCCTTGCTGGTATAGATTTTGTACAGTATTTTCTTCAAATAAAACCTGTTTCATCCACATTGAATATTGCTGGGACGAATAACCAATTTCCTCAATTATTTCCTTGAGGGCTTCCAGGAACTCCCAGGATGCATCCTCATCCACACTCGCTGTCTTTCCACTCACTTTCACATTATGCAAGTGCACCCAACCCTTAAAACTCAGGAACCACTGATGACTTCTAACAAATATATCTTCAACAATGCTTTCACCAGCCTCCTATTATGAGTCGTGAAACAAGCTTTTAGCCTTCTCCTGTATCAATATTGGGCTAAGGGGCACACAGCACTGATGCTAATATTCAGTCATTATGCTGAACAGCATTTCCATTTCTTCCATCAGTTTTCCTTTCCTCTTGGTTATTGTGGATTGCATAAGATACTGGACTTCCATTTTTCATGATCTTGTCTTTGCCTAATGATTTTGTCATGTTCATAATCTTTTCCCACTTCTGTTCAATATGTCCACATTGTTGGCATTGTGAAGGTCAGAAAGGAAATGGGGGTGAGGTGGGGGAAGACAGGAAAGGGTTGAATGCAGTATGCCAGTATGTCATAGCTGTGTGGTACACCAGAAACTAATCTTTTCTGATCTTTTCCTGGTTTCTGGGACTTTCAAGAACGGACTTAGGGACCAGTTTGTTTCTATCTGTGAAAGTTTGCAACTCAAAAATTCATAAATAGAGTACATGTGTACAGCATTCCCAGTTAACCATTTCAGTCTGATACATATTTTGAAAGAGACATTTTGCAAGGACTCATGAAATTTGTGTATGTTGGAAGCAGGGGATGGGACAAAACCTACTTACCTACTTCCCTTGAGCCAGTTAATAAAAGTTAGTAAGAAAGGATTACAGTGGAAAATTTTTAGGGAGAGATCCTCATTGTGATTGCATTTCTCATATGCTGCACTACTGTTCTGTACAGAAGAGTGAACATAAAATGAGGGATATTTTAGCTTCCTTTTGCTTCTGATGACTCACTTGAGTATTTTCAGTTCAACCAATTATTCAAACAAATGTAAGTCATTTTAACCAGAAAAAAGGGGATACTGCACATCTATTTTTTCAGATGAGTAATTTGAGGCATTCCAAGGGCTACAAAAGAAAAAAGAAAAAAGAAATGTGAGCCCTGTGGCATGTGGATCATGTTTGAAATACTGGATTGTTCATTTGTTCCTCCTCTTCCATCTGTATATCTCATTTGTTCCTCCTCTTCCATCTGAGACAGTCATAACAAGCTGCCACAATCTCTTCTTTACATTCTTTGCTTTCTTCCCCAGCCCACATCTGTGTTGTAGGAATAATTCAGAGTAGCTCTAAGAATCTGGAGCACTGACCAAATGGTGTGGGAGTGTACTTAATTTTATCTTAAATTTTATTTGGATAAAATTAAGAAATAGTTTGCTTGGGATATTCATCCCAGGAATTTGTTATGACTACGACAAGTTAATTTCACACGTATATATCCTTCTTAATTTTACCTGAAACTTTTTTCGTATAAACTAATCTAAATTACTTGAGAAAAGCTTTTTAGGTATTGCTATTGCTTGATGTTAATTATTTGGCAGATTTGTAATATTTCAATCAATAGTTTATTAATTACTCACCCCAGAGAAAAATGTAAATACTAGTCTTTTTAGAACATTACTGCTACAATAAAACTTTAATACTTTATCAATGAAATATATGATCATTGCAGGAGTTCGATTTTCATGTCCGGTGGCCTGGAGTAAAACTTCTTACAGTGTTGTTAAAACAACAGGGTCCCCCAATGCAGCAGATAATCTTAGTCAGTCCTATGGGTAAGTATTTGTAAAAATTTACATCCATTTTTAAACATAATAGCTATTTATTAATTATATTTTTATTAAATTTATATGCCTATCCAACTCACACATGGTGACTGGGTATAGCATACAGAAATGAAAACAGATATCCCAAGCAATTGATAAAAATTTAAAATTTTAGCATTAACTTTCTGGGTAAATAATGTTTTCTATATATGAAAAGATAAGAGTAATAATAAGCACATGTTTTGAAGACCATAATTGAGTGATGAAATGCTGCAATATAGGAGCCTCTATTCTGGGTCAAACCATAACCTGATTCAGGCAGTGTGGGCAGACAGTGTGGGGCAAGGGCTGGGAGTTTTGGAATTTATTTATTTATTTATTTATTTATTTTGTGAGATTTATATACCGCCTCACAGTGCAAGCACTCTCTAAGCGGTTTACACCAGTAAGCAATGTATATTTATATTGCCCCCAACAATCTGGGTCCTCATTTTACCTACCTCGGAAGGATGGAAGGCTGAGTCAACCTTGAGCCGGTGAGATTTGAACCGCTGACCTGCGGATCAGTGTCAGCTAAAGTGGCTTGCAGTACCTGCCTCTAACCGCTGCGCCACCTCGGCTCTTTTTAATTCTTTTTCTAGAATTGTGTTCTAGAACCAATTAAGATATTTAATCAACCCCTTGAGAAAGAACAGATTCTATGAAGATTCTCAATCATCCAGGTCATGGTGGTTCCAAATGTGATTTTTCCAAAATGCATCCAAACTTTTTTCCCCTTTGAAATTGTTTCTCTTCTCATCCAAGAAGCTTCTTCAATTCTGATTGACTGGTGAGGAATGGAAGAATGTATATTCTTTGCAGTCATCTGGTTCTTAGCACTCTGGGGATTGGTCATTAGCTCTCTGAAAGTCATTGAGGTTATTTGGGAGTTTTTGTGTATCCTCAAAGCAGGGGTGGGGTTCAAAATTTTTAGCAAGGGGTTCTCTGCCCGGTTGCTGGGTAGGTTTGGCCATGGTGGGTGTTGGCTAGTCGGCCTCCTGCACCACGGGGGGCATTTTTGCCCTACCCAGGCTCCAGAGGCTTTATTCGAGCCTCCGGGAGGGAGAAAACGGCCTTCCCAGGCTCCGGAAGCCCTCCGAATTTCTGGTAGGTCCGTTTTTCGCCCTCCTCGAGCCTTTGCAAGCACCCTGCACTTACCTGCATCTAAAATGGATTGCGTGGGGACTCCGGGGAGGGGAGGGGTGGGCGTGGCCAGCCAGGAGTGGGATTTGGGGGTTCTCTGAACTGCACAGAATCTTAGCTAGAGGTTCTCCCGAATCCCTGCGAACCCCCAGCAGCCCACCCCTGCCTCAAAGTCACCTGAGGGAAAAGAGAAAGAAAAGAGAAAACAAAAACACATCAAGGATGCCCTATCAAAACTGGGCCTTCATTAAATCCACAAAAGGATCCACCAGCAGCTCTTTCATAACAAAGAAGAGAACATCAAATGGAGCAATGTTGTCATTCCATACATTGCAGGAATATCTGAAAAGCTCAGGAGGATTTTCAACCAACACAACATATGTGCACACTTTAAATCCAGGAATACATTAAGACAGAAGCTTGTCCACCCCAAGGACAAAGCATCCAGTCAAAAACAGTACAATGTGGTATATGAAGTGCAATGCAGAGAGACATGTGCAGACCTGTAAATTGGGAAATCAAACAAACATTTCACAAACACATGGCACAACACAGGAGAATAAATTCATTAGGACAGGATTCAGCAGTCCATTTGAATCTGAAAGACAAGTCACTGTTTTGAAAACAGCAACGTTCACATTTTGGACAGAGAGGATTATTGGTTGAAAGAGGAGTCAAAGAGATCATGTATGTTAACATTGAATAGCCCTCAACGAAGGGAGAAAGGATACAACTTCATATGGCAATTGCATTACTATTCGTAGTGGCTGCCTAGAGTATCTCTGATAATTAAGATGATGGATGAATGGATTAGATTTTCAGTGCTATGTATATAGTGTATTGTAATAATCTAAAATGGATTTTACTGCTATACTCTGGACCAGGGATCTCCAACCTTTTGGACCTCAGGGACCACCAAATTCAAAATTTTAAATCCTGCGACCACTGGGGGGGGAGCTCAGCCGCCTTTCAGGCCTACCTGTCTGTTTCTGCGAGGCATCCGGGTGGGAGGCCTGAGAGAAAGTGCCTGGTCCAGGCACATAGCCTGGAAACCTCTTTTGTGTTCCTTCTCTCAAGAAGCTTAGTCAATCTGAGTAAAGGAAAACAAAGACGGGCAGACTGACGGTGGCTTGCTGATGCTTGTGGGAAAGTCAGTCCCATATTCCAGAGCTGTAGCTGTAGTGCCTTTCCTTCCCTCTCCTCCCGTCCCCTCCCTTCCTCTCCATTCCCCCCTCTCCTCTCCTGTCCTCCTCTCTCTTCCCTTCCCCCTTTCCTTCCCTCCCCTCCTCCCCTCCACTCTCCTCCCTTCCCCCCTCTCCTCCTTTCCTGCACCCGGGTGGAGGAGCTGCTCCGGGATGATCAAAGGACCAGTCCTGTGACTACTATAGCTCTGGAATATGGGACCAGCCAGAGGTGGGGCTGGAAATCTCCGCCATACGGGGTGGCACATGAAATGTGTAACTTTGCAGATGGTGCAACATGCAAAAAGGAGTGCACCCCTCTCTGGCCAAAACTAGGTAATGGTGCTGTTGTGGCGGGGGGGGGGGCAAGCGGGCTGAAGCAGCGGTGGCGATGGCTGAAAGCTGCAGGAGCGAAGCGCTACTTGAATTTGCGCGGAATCAGCATTCCACCTTTGCCGCGGTATATTTGTGCCAGCTGGTGGCGCCAAGGCAACCCTCGTCTCCTGCCGCTTGGGGCTCGGAACGGTAAACCACTTCTGGGAAGCATACAGCAGAGAGAAGCAGCCGGAGTTGATCCTAGCTTTGCTGTCTATTACGAACGCTAGATTGGTCCCCTGCAAACACTCGTCTCTTGAGGAGCCCGGCTGAAGTTTTCCGTGCCGCCTCAGCGAGCGCTCCTCGAGAGATGAGAGTTTGAACTGGGCTGATCTAGCATCTGGGCTGGCTACAAGAGGAAACGTTCATTCTCGGCCACATTTGAGATTTCTAGCTGCAATGGACAGCAAAGCTAGGGTTGACCCCTGGCGCTTCTCTCTGCTAACAGGTGGCAAAGCTAACTGCTTGAAGGACCACATTCTGTCCCTGGGAATCAAAGCGCTGAAGCGTGAGTGGCATGGGAACTTCGGCCAGGCTCCTCGAGAGAAATGCAAAGATTTCTCTGCGTACCACCAAAATTTTCTCGCCAGCCACCGGTTGGTGACCACTGCTCTGGACAACCTGTTCTTGTCTATGAGAAAGTGTAATTAATTCATTGCTGTACGTTATTGAAAGATGTTTCTCGCTTGGCATTCCAATGATAAGATTAATTACACTTCCTGGGTTCACACCTCATTTTGAGAATTATCTATTTTAATCAGCCACGGACATTCAAGGTCTCAAGCAAAGTCTTATCTAGTCTAGCCAGTAATGATTCTACTAAGAAATACCAAGGTCTGAATATATGAATTTCTACATTCATGTCATATGAGATATCATTAAAGTATGATCTCCCTCCCCATATTCTTTTCTTGACAAATTAAGAAAGCAACTTTTTAATGGCTTGTTGGCATTCAGAGAATAAAAAATAGCACAGTCTATGTGTTTCTCATACCACTGTAAACTATCTAAATATTCTGGCTAGAAATACTACCACCAGATATATGGAAAATTATGCTCAACTTTTGAATAGTTTATAAAGTTCTCCCTTAAACTCCAGTCTATCATTTGTTTTCTAGGAGTCTCAAGGTTAATGGATCTACTAGCAGATTCTAGAGAGGTCATAAGAAATGATGTGAGTAGATATTTTACATTCATGCAACATTTTATTAATGACATTCTTTTCTCAATTGTAAAACCAGTCCAGTGTTTTCTTAGCATTTATATTTCACTGAAAATATGATATAATCAGAGTAGATGATAAGTACATGAGATATATGCCAATGTCATTATTGCAGAATATTATAGACTGTGTTTGAAGAAAATATGTTTATTTTTAATTACCGTATTTTTCGGAGTATAAGACGCACCGAAGTATAAGACGCACCTTAGTTTTAGGGGAGGAAAACAAGGAAAAAAGGCCTCTGCCTCCAAGCAATTTGCCAAACAGCAAACAGCACAGATGATATACACTGTTTGCTGTGTATTTCTGTGCATGCATGCTTGACCCATAGAAATAGCAAAGAATTGGAGAAATGTACATTATGCCAGAAAGTTTTCTTAAATGTAGTCACACTAACTCCTCCCAATTATTTAAATAGATCTACTCCAAGGTAACTGAACTCTAATACTAAACAGGACACTGTTACATTTCAGACTATACTTGTATAGAGCTGTTAAAATTAATTAAAATTTCTGGAGGTATACATTATTCTCTATTATTTAAAAGAAGATACAATAGCATTGGGCCTCTTCAGAGCAAGCATTTATTTTAGAAAGCTTCTTTATTTTGTTAAGTTGTCTAGATTTACAGGGATCTCCAACCTTGGCAACTTTAAGACTTGTGGACTTCAACTCCCAGAATTCCACAGCCAGCAAAGCTAATAAAGCTGGCTGTGGAATTCTGGGAGTTGAAGTCCACGAGTCTTAAAATTGCCAAGGTTGGAGACCCCTGGCTCTAGAACAATAATAAAGCAGTCTTTAAACAATAAGTCTAATAATTTGAACATTCTATAGACATTTATAGTTATTCACTTACCCCCTTCCATCCAGTTCACCAAAAAATAAAAATCTGCGTGTCTCTCCCAGCTATTTGCCTCTTTGCAGTTTCAGTTTCACTTACATTTTAGCACGTGGCAAATCAGCTGTAGGTCGGGAAGCTGCTAGTGACTTGCTTGGCTTTACAGGCTCTTCCCTGTTTGCTGCAAACAGGTAAATTGCTGGAAGACAGAGGCCAAAAAGGGTGGGGGTGGGTGGGTGGGTGGGGCTACATTCGGTGTATAAGACGCACCCAAATTTTCACCCTCTTTTGGGGGGTAAAAAGGTGCGTCTTATACTCCGAAAAATATGGTAACTTCATGCTGAAAATCTTAAAGAGATTGACAGATTTATTGTAAATTGATAAACAAATTTCTTTGATTTTAGAAGTGCTGGTTGTTTTGCACAGAAAATTATTAATCTGAAATGACAGGTTTTTTGCTTATAACTGTATTTCCTTGCATTTCACATCCTTAAGTCTTATATTTTCCTTACTCATTTACATGTTGTGATTGCTGTCCTTATTTTATAAATTATTAGACATGCATTTTGCATAGTTAGAACAAAATCTTCTTTTCTTATTTTTCAAACAGTTTTCAACAAGTGTCTAGGTAGATATACACTTTAAGATAAGTTAGAGATAAGTTTTCAAGTGCAGCAGCTACTATTCTGCTGCTTTGTCATGTATGCATCATGTCTTTATTTTTTGCAAAGTTCAAACAAAGAAAGAGCCAGGAACCAAAACTTTCCATCTGCAAGTTCATATTTATTTATTTAATAATTTGAGAAAGAATTCTGAAATATAACTATAGAAGAAGAGATGGCACTGTAAGTTTAAAAAAACTAGGTGCCCACAATGTGTAACAGTTTATCCTTGCTATTCAAACAATTAACTTAAAACAATACACTTCTATTATTTTCACTCCATAATGTGGCATTAAAAACCCTAACACATACAGTAGGTAAGGAAGAAGTTCTAAGTCATCTGAAGAAGCTGCATGATGGAGTGCTTTACAAAATTACTTATTTCCCCTTCATTCTCTGTTTTTGTTAAAGGAGATTTTATCAACAGAAGATGAAATTGTATGAGAGAAAATAGCGATTCTTATTCAATTGATTCTCACACACTTTTAAGTGATTTTATGGAATATATACTTATACTGGTTCTTGTCTACAATTGGTGGTTGTTGTCTTTTGTTTTTAACTGCAATGAACATTTTGTCCTTTTTTCCCCTTTCTCCTCCAGGGTGTTTTGTTACTTCAGCAGTTAACAAAAAGTAATGCAGCAATCCAGAAAATAGTTGCTTTTGAAAATGCATTTGAAAGATTATTAGATATCATAACAGAGGAGGGTAATAGTGATGGAGGTATGTGCCTGAAATCTGCATTTTCATTCCATAGTTTATGAGTTCAGATAGTTCAGATTTATAAGAGCTATTAAAATTAATGTCTGTTAATCACTCTATTTTGCAGGCATAGTAGTGGAGGACTGTCTTCTGTTGCTACAAAATTTGTTGAAAAATAACAATTCAAATCAGAATTTTTTCAAGGAAGGTTCTTATATTCAGCGTATGAAACCATGGTTTGAAGTTGGTGATGATAATGCTGCTTGGTCTGCACAGAAAGTAACCAATTTGCATTTGATGCTGCAGGTAATTTCTTATCCATACGAACTAACATTTAAAATGAGGTCTAACTAAGTTTTGTACTAATGTCAAATGGAATAGCATTATCTTTGAAGTTATTTAAAAATAATATTTTGGATACTTTTAGCACACCTAAATCATTGTTTACTTTCTTTACAGCTGGTACGTGTGCTGGTGTCTCCTACAAATCCTCCTGGTGCCACCAGCAGTTGTCAAAAAACCATGTTTCATTGTGGGTTATTACAACAGCTTTGTACAATTCTGATGACAACTGGAGTTCCTGCTGATATTCTTACAGAGGTAAAATACTAGAGAATAGTGACTGTTGCAAGATAAGATAATGATCAGATAACAAGAGGAAATTATCATAGCCTTTTCTGAAATGCTGAAGTTTTAAAAATTTCTGTAGAACTTTAAAATATTGACACACATTATTACAGGTAGTCCTCAACTTATGACCTCAATTGAGCCCAAAGTTTCTGTTGTTAAGTGAGACAGTTGTTAAGTGAATTTTGCCCCATTTTACAACTTTCTTGCCACAGTTGTGAAGTGAATCACTGCAGTTGTTAAGTGAATAACACAGTTGTTAAGTGAATCTGGCTTCCCCATTGATTTTGCTTGTCAGAAGTTCGCAAAAGTGATGACATGACCCTGGGACACTGCAACCATCATAAATACAAACTGCTTGCCAAGCATCTACATTTTCTTCACATGATCATGGAATTGCTATAACAGTTGTAAATGTGAAAAATAGTCATAAGTCATTTTTTTCAGTGCCGTTGTAAATTTGAATGGTCACTAAACGACCTATGGTCACTGTTGAGGACTACCTGTGCTTGATTCAATTTCATCGTTTGAAATGTAAATTTAACTAATTTTAGATAATTGAAAACTTTTGACAAAGAGTTCAGATCTTCTTTTGCTACTATAAAGGTAACCTTCATTTTAACAATGTTATTAGGGAATAATAATATCATTTTAGAATATTTTATGGTGTTTTACCATCATTTGCAAGTTAATTGGACTGATGTCATTCAGTCTCATTGTTTTTGAGATTTTGTAGGATAGCATGTAAAAGTTGTCTGCAGAATATGACATCACATGATCACATATAAATCAACTCATTCAATGTTAACAGCTACATGCACAAAAATTGCTGAACTTTCAATAATTTCATATTCTTCTGATTGCGTGGAGTAACAAGTAATGAAATATTGTCCAATCTTAAATCTGTTCAGCAATCATGTTACCTTCACGGATAGAATATATACAGAGATCAAAATTGAAAATACTTGATTGTATTTTCGTAAATAAATATAAATACTGTTAGTGTGCATTTTACATAATGAAGCATAAATTAAAGAAACAAATTTAATATCAATTCATTGTTGACTTCCTGATTCTGACATTGTAGCTATTAGGTTTGATTTCTTTATGTTCTTTAATTCTTATTTTCTAGACCATTAACACTGTATCAGAAGTAATTCGAGGATCTCAAATGAATCAAGATTACTTTGCTTCAGTAAATGCACCTTCAAATCCTCCAAAGTATGTTAAAGAAAATGTAATGCAATTTTGTGTAAAAATTAATGTTTATGGGAGGAAACACATTTAAGTGTAAATTGGATATAAAAATCTGAAATGTTGATATTTAATTATAAGAAATGGGAATTGATATAGAAGTTATTCTGAGTTTTCATGATTGATTGATTTATTAAGAAAATTTATATGGCCACCCAATTCGCTCACAGTGATACAGGGCAATTTACAGCTATAAAGCTTCAGTACAAAACTAATAACACCTTTCCCCTGGCCACAACAATCAGATCAACTACTTGATATCACTCTGAGATCCTTTTGCAAGAGTTTGCAAAATGAGGGACAGTCTTATTTCTGCAGTGATGATGTTCCACAGGGAAGGGGCTACAACAGAGAAGGCCTTTCTTGGTGCCATTAGATCACGGGTGGGCAACTATGGCTCTTTTATGATGTATGGATTTCAACTGCCAGAATTCCTGAGCCATAATTGCACAAAGGCCCTACTGGCCATGACTGCCACTTGTTCTTCAAGCATGAATCATAAGTTCAGGAGAACCTCCAAAGTCATGCACTGGGGCTGTTTGGGGCAGGGAAACCCCATCCAAGAACAGAGGTGGCAATTTTCCATGGATTGAAGAACCCCAAACCCAGAACCATTCTGTCTTGCCAGGGTTTCAGTCCATTGCTCCCCATCAAGCTCATTACAGCCTCCAGGCACTGCTAGAGGGAGGTCACAATATGGTTTAACTCACCATGGGCTGCAATATACAGATGGGTGTCATCAGCATATTGACCTTCAACCCATGTTGGTGGACAATCTTATTCAGTGACTTGATGTATATGTTAAACAGAAGTGGAGAAAGTGCCGAGCCCTGTTGGACCCTGCAAATCAGGGAGTGAGGCTGGACCTCTTGCTTCTCCATTGTGGTGGATATAGCATCCAAAAATGGGTTCAACTCCATCTGCTTGCTGTTTGGACTGAGTCTGTCAAAAGCCGTTTAGGTCACGCCTCTGTTGCTACCCTTTGGCAGTTTTTCGACTCAGTCGCTCAGCTAGGACAATTGTGCCAACCATTCCTCCTGTTTGAGATTGAGTATTTCGGGATCCTATATTCATCAGATTTCCCATTCCATCGGATTTGCTATTTTGTGAGTTTGACAGTTAACTCCCTAACATCAGTCGCTGGTGGGATCCCCACAGCAAAAGTTCAGCTCAAGCTGGTTCCTGCTGCTGACAACCAGCAGAGCTGTCAGATAGATAGCTGCGTTTATCATCTTATAGATTCGGGACTTTTCCTTTTAAGAAAAGAGAGAGAGAGGGAGGGGGGAGAGTGTGTGTGTGAGAGAGAAGCTCTCTTCATGTGTAGACTTGGGGGCTGCTACCTCTCTCTTCTCAAATTCCTCCCTCTCAGCGGACAAACCAACTAGCCAGCAGAGAGATAGTAATACAGAGAGGGAGGGAGAGGGCCGTCGGTGCCTTACTAGATTACTTCTCTGAGCCATCAAGCCTGCCTTCTAGGCTCCTAAAAAAATGGCGGATTGAGCTGCCTCCACCAGTTCCAGATACTCCAGAACGGATAAGTCCTCTCAGTCACAAGAGGCTCCTTCCAGTAGTGGCTCCAAACACCACAAACAAAGATCAGTTTCCCCCAAAAGGTCCAAAGCGAAGTCCCCTTACGACTGCTTTCCCAGTTACTGGGGAAGATGGTCTCCTCCTTTTCTATTTTCCCTTGGGCTCGCCTGAATTCCAGAAACCTCCAATGGTTTCTTTTGCCTTTTCAGAGGTCAGGCAGGAGCTCATCACCAGCACGAGTCAGCATTCCGATGGATATAATCCGGTTTCTTCACTGGTGGACCTCTCGGGCCATCAGCAACCACTTCAGGAAACCGGACCGTCTGGTGCTCACCTCAGACGCAAGTCTGTCTGGCTCGGGAGCACATTTGTCATCCCAGATGGTCCAGGGATGTTGGAAAGAGCAGGACAAAATCAAAGCATCACTTGGCTAGAACTCAGGGCCGTTCACCTGGCCCTCTGTCATTGCCAACTGATGGTATCGGGTCAGCATTTGCTGGTCAGGACAGACAATGTTGCCGTCAAAGCACATATCAACCGCCAGGGTGCACACAGTCCAGGTCTCTCATGGAGGAGGCCAGTCATCTGGGCACCTGGGCAGAACAGCATTGCTCTCCATTCGGGCAGAGCATATTTCGAGGGTGACGAACGTGCAGGCGGACTGGCTCTGCCGAGCCTCCGTGGATCATGCCAAGTGGAGCCTGCACCCGGACTTATTCCGAGAGTTAACAACCATCTTTGGTCTCCTGGACGTAGACCTATTTGCCACCCTGCACAATTCCCAGGTTCAACGCTACTTTACCAGATTTGCAACTCCAGGGGCGGAAGCTACCAACGCTCTTCATTCCCCTTGGCCCAAGAGCCTGATGTACGCATTCCCGCCACTCCCGCTTCTCCCTCGGGTCATACAGAAGATCCTATCAGAGAAAGCGGAGGTCATTCTGGTAGCTCCATATTGGCCATACAGACCATGGTTTGCGGATCTGCTGAATCTTTTGGTGGCTCCGCCCTGGAGGTTTCCTCAGAGCCGGATCTCCCTCAGTCATGGGGCACTGAACCACCCGGATCCCCAGTGGTTCAACCTGACCGCCTGGCACTTGAGTGGGTCGCTCTGAGGGAGAACAATATCCCCTCCAGGGCCACCGCGACCCTCCAGGTCTCCAGAAGACTGTCCACTACACACATTTACAATTCCACTTGGTGGATATTCTGCGGGTGGTGCGACAGGGCGAACATCGTCCTACAACAGCGACCCGAGATCAGGTGATTAATTTTTTCCAGGACAGTCTGGACAGAGGCCTGAAGCCTAACACTCTCCGGAGACAAGTGGCAGCCTTGTCTTCTGTCCTATCATGCAGTCGAGACAACTCGTTAGCGCTTCACCCTACGATTCGCTGCTTGAACTCTCTCATGGGTGCCTCTTATGAACCTCTCCGTACGACCACCTTGAGACATTTCTCTTGTAAGGTGGCCTTCCTCTTGTAAGGTGGCCATTACATCGGCCAGGTGGATATCCGAACTAGCAACCCTGTCTGTCAGGGCGGATCTCTGTATTTTCCACAGGGATAAGGTTGTCCTGAGACTGGACCCCACGTTCATTCCGAAAATTAACAGATGGTATCATAGGGCCCAGGAGGTTATCCTCCCTAGTTTCTGTGCTACGCAGGTTCATCCAACCGAGAAAAGATGGCACACTCTGGATGTGCGCAAGGCACTTAAAATATACATTAAACAAACGGCCACATTCCGAAGGTCGGAATCTCTTTTTCTATCTTTCCAGCCTTCTTCATTAGGGCGCAGAGCATCTACATCTAGTATCGGTCGCTGGATCCGCTCGACTATTGCAAAGGCCTACAAGCTGCAGTCCAGACCGCATTACGGCACACTCAACCAGGAGCGCAGCAACATTGGCGGCATGGGCGACGCAGGCATCCCTTGAGGTTTGGCGGGCGGCCACCTGGTCGTCACCACCTCCGTTCATTAGACACTATAAGGTGGACGTTTACGCATCAGCGGAAGCATCCTTTGGATGTAGAGTGCTGCAGCAGATCATCAGGGACTGAGGAACAGTCAGACAGTCTGGGCTCTCCCAGATGGACAGTCAGCTTTGGTATGTCCCATTTCTGGATGCTATATTCACCACAATGAAGAACGGACGTCGGTCTTACCTGATACGTTCCTTCTCAGAGAGGTGGATATAGCATCCAGCCCCGTCCTGTGGACTAATTGTATGTGGACCGTCTGCCCTTGAACTACAGGAGGACTAAGGACCTTTTGACAGACTCAGTCCAATCAGCAAGCAGATAGAGTTAAACCCATTTCTGGATGCTATATCCACCTTTCTGAGAAGGAACTTATCAGGTAAAACCAACGTCCCTTCCTATCAACACCGACTGAGAGCAACCTAAAGGAAGGAAGTGAACAAGGACAACACAATGCTCCCCCTTGGAACCCCCAAAGCCACTCTAGAAAGATACCATCATCAATGGTATCAAAGGCTGCTGATAGATCAAGTAGAGCAAGGATGAACAAACTACTCCCATGCCGCTCCCATCAGAGATCATCGATCACAAAAAGTGTGACCAATGCCATTTCTGTTCATATCCAGGCCTGAATCCTGACTGCAAAAGGTCCAAATAATCTGTTTCATCAAGGAAACTAGTAGTACGCTCATAGTAATGTGGTATTGACAGTTTTTCATATACTCAAATATGGTTTTTATCAGAGGTTTATAAATTGCAAATCATTTGTTTCTTAATGTCAGAAAGAAAGTACTTTGTTATTTTCTTTTTGAATCGAGTTCAAAAAGGAGTTAAAAGAAAGTCCGGATCTAAAAGTGATACCGAGTTGTAATTGCTTCTAGTTGCCCCTCTGCCATCTTCCTTACCATTTTTGGAGACTTCAAGCATTGAACTGGGACTTCTATTTGTAAATAATTTTTGTAAATTGCTGTCCTGGGAAGAAGAGCCACATTAAAAAAAATGTGTAAGATGAAGTAATTACTTGGAAGAACTGGAAAAACAAAAATGAGAGAAATTGAATAAGTTACATGTTTTCTGACAACTTGGGTTAATTAATATATTTTCTTTTATCTATTAATGTATCAATTGTATGTATATATGCACCACATTCTTAGCTTACAGACCTAAACTTTAAAAAAAATTCTTCTTTCAATCACAGGCCTGCAATTGTTGTGCTTCTTTTATCAATGGTAAATGAGAGACAACCATTTGTCCTGCGCTGTGCTGTCCTTTATTGCTTCCAGTGTTTCTTATACAAAAACCAAAAAGGGCAAGGAGAAATTGTATCAACTCTTCTACCTTCAACCATTGATGGTACGGTATTGAAAAGTTAAATTCCTACTTCTTGCAACTTTAGGTGCAAAAATACATAATTGTGGGGTAGCAGGAGGGAGGAAAATTCTATTCACTTTCAGGAGGCTTATCTTTATAAGTGGTAATTGTAGAGTTTTCCAGTTCTGTTCATTTGCAGTTGCTCCAGAAACAAGTTTGGCACTATTGTAATAACACATAAAATGGCATAATAGAAATATTATTGGATGCTTCTCTAAGTTGTTTGAAAATCCTTCTCCTGCTTTAATGTTGTAGAATAGTTTTTTTCCCTTAAATGTGAAGCCCATTTCACTTAATCCCTTTTTGATTTCAGAAATGACAATGATATTTTAACAAAATAAAATATCAGTGAGCAGCATTGTACTTTCCTAGCAACTTTCTTTGGGGATTTTTTCTATTACCTGCTGTGCTAAAAAAAAACTCATAATAAGAGATGATTAACAAACACAATAATGATACATAAGATTATCACATTTACTGATAATGAGCCCTATCAAACAAAATGAAATTCAACTTAGATAAAAGTAAGGTTTTACACTTAGGCAAGAAAAACCAATTATATAGGTAGCTGAAACTTGGCTCAGTACCAATAATTATGAGAGGTATCTTGGAGTCTTAGATAAATATGAGCCAACAGTGTGCAGCCAAAAAAGCCAGTGCAATCCTAGGCTGCATTTAGAGCGATAGATTCAAGATCACATGAAGTTCTAGTACCACTTAACAAAACCTTAGTAAGACTACATTTAGAAAATTGCATCCAATTCTGGTCACCACAATATAAAAAGAGGTTGAGACTTTGGGAAGAGTGCAGAAAAGAGCAACAAAGATATTTATGGGGCTGGAGGCTAAAACATGCGAAGAACGGTTGCAGGAATTGTGTATGTCTAGTATGGTGAAAAGAAGGACTAGAGGGGACATGATAGCAATGTTCCAATATTTGAAGAACTTCTACAAAGACAAGGAAACTCTCTTCCAAACCACCAGAAGACAAGACAAGAAAGAATGGATAGAAACTAACCAAGGAGAGAAGCAATCTAGAACTAAGGAGAAATTTCCTAATGGTGAGGGTAGTAAACCAATGGAATAGCTTGCTTCCAGAAGTTGTGAATGATCCATCACTGGGTTTTTTAAAAAGAGACTGGACAGTCATTTGTCCAAAATGGTATAGGCTAGTGTTGGCAAACCTTTTCGGCACCAAGTGCCGGAAACTGGAAGAGCAGCTGCATGCATGTGTGCATGCATGCATCAGGAAGATTATGTTCTGGTTTCCAGTGCGTGCATGCGCACTGCCCACCTGGTCTTCAAGTTCCTGGCGTGCATGTGTGTGCGAAGACCAGCTGGCCGGTGCACAGGAAAGCAGAAGATTGTCTTCCCTGCACATATATGCACACCAGGCGGCTGCTCTTTCGGTTTCTGGCGCTCCCGCGCATGTGAAGACCTGGCCGGCACACCGGAACCCGGAAGAGCAACGGGCGATGGCTCACATGCCCAGAGAGATGGCACTTCTGGCACACATATCATTTGCCATCACAGGTATAGGCTTTGCTGCTCGAGTAGGGGGTTGGGTCTACTATTTGCTCTGGGTATTCTTAATATCCTGAGGAATTCTTAGATGGATGCCACACATTATATACTGTATTTTTCGGAGTATAAGACGCACCAAAGTATAAGATGCACCTTAGTTTTGGGGGAGGAAAACAAGGGAAAAGGGCCTCTGCCTCCCAGCAATTTGCCAAACAGCAAACAGCACAGATGATATACACTGTTTGCTGTGTATTTCTGTGCATGTGTGCTTGACCCATAGAAATAGCAAAGAATTGGAGAAATGTACATTATGCCAGAAAGTTTTCTTAAATGTAGTCACACTAACTCTTCCCAATTATTTAAATAGATCTACTCCAAGGTAACTAAACTCTAATACTAAACAGGATACTGTTACATTTCATACTATACTTGTACAGAGCTGTTAAAATTAATTAAAATTTCTGGATGTATACATTATTCTCTATTATTTAAAAGAAGATACAATAGCACTGGGCCTCTTCAGAGCAAGCATTTATTTTAAAAAGCTTCTTTATTTTGTTAAGTTGTCTAGATTTACAGGGATCTCCAACCTTGGCAACTTTAAGACTTGTGGACTTCAACTCCCAGAATTCCACAGCCAGCAAAGCTAACAAAGCTGGCTGTGGAATTCTGGGAGTTGAAGTCCACAAGTCTTAAAGTTGCCAAAGTTGGAGATCCCTGGCTCTAGAACAATAATAAAGCAGTCTTTAAAAAGTAAGTCTAATAATTTGAACATTCTACAGACATTTAGTTATTCACTTACCCCCTTCCATCTAGTTCAGCAAAAAATAAAAATCTGCATGTCTCTGCCAGCTAATTTCCTCTTTGTAGTTAGTTTCACTTTCATTTTTCCATGTGGCAAACCTAATCAGCTGTAGATCGGTAAACTGCTACTGACTTGCTTGGCTTTGCAGGCTCTTCCCTCTTTCCTGCAAGCAGGTAAATTGCTGGAAGACAGAGGCCAAAGGGTGGGTGGGGCTGGGTGGGTGGGGCTGCATTCGGTGTATAAGACGCACCCAAGTTTTCACCCTCTTTTGGGGGGTAAAAAGGTGCGTCTTATACTCCAAAAAATACGGTAAGTCTTTAAGGTCAGCATATCCTTGAGTACATTTTATTCTATGAGTTAACTTTTCCATAGTTTATTAAACATTGGTTAAATGATGGAGAATCTTCTAATCTTCTAATTTTGAATATTTCGGTTTAAGTACAAAATCCTACTGACAGCAGACCAGCAACTCCTGCATAGCTGCCCAAAATTGGCCCACACATTTTTTTTCTCACCATTTCAATTGGCTATACTTTTTGAAGCCTCCTGTCAAGGTCAAAAAATTCCTGCATTAGATAATCTCCCACCTATTTTCAAAAGTTTTATATAGGTGAACATGTCTGAAATAGTCCTGTCAATAAATTGACTGCTTATTTTACAGCTACTGGAAATTCTGTCTCAGCTGGCCAACTTCTTTGTGGAGGACTCTTTTCTACAGATTCTGTTTCAAATTGGTGTGCAGCTGTGGCATTGGCCCATGCTTTGCAAGAAAATGCCACTCTAAAGGAACAGCTGCTACGGGTACAGCTAGCCACTAGTATTGGAAATCCTCCAGTGTCCTTACTTCAGCAGTGCACTAACATTCTGTCTCAGGTACAGCATAATGAACCTATAACTTGCATATCCCTGAACCCTTTTAGAAGTGCCCATAAAGAAACATTCTTTAAAAAGAGAATTGTTATAAAATATCTTGATTATTACATTTAGTAAACCATAAAACAGTATTAAATGATCTTGGCATAAACTATTGCTTTTAATATATAGTGTTTTCCATTAATTTGTGCTAATTCTGATAAGCATATGAGGATAGCTCCAATGATTAGAATGATCAAAACTAGTTGTTTGCTGGGATGTAAGTAATGTCTGTGCCTAACATATATGGAAATATATGGAAAATAATAGTGTGGCGTGATTGCACTGAATTTGGACCAAGGAGATCCAAGTTTAAATCTGTCCTCAGCTATGGAAGCTCTGTCAGTCCAATCTATCTCATAGAATTACAGAGAGGAAATATTGGAGGAGTGTTTGTTATGATTTGAACTCCATAAGGAAAGGGAAAGTATATTGTAAAGAATCAGATTGTAAAAATCAGAAATGCATGTATAATCTGTTTGATATATACGGTACATTCTTGAAGGAAGTAAAAACTGAAATAAGGGACTGAAAGGTAAGGCAAAAATAGTATGTGGTTTGTTTGTTTTTTACAATCAGAGTAATGGTAAATATTTGAACTATGAATGCATGAAGCCAAGAAACGAATGTATACAAAAAACCTTGGCCACTTATTGAGACCACATGTGGGCTTGCCTTCTTATGAATTTATCAATAATACAAAATAATACAAAATACCAATGTAGATGGTCTTTACATTGACTTTCAATCCTTTTGTTATTAGTTTGTAGAACATGTGTATGCTTCAAATATTTGTGTATACATTTAGGATGGAGGAAAATGATTTTTCTTGCATATTTTTAATACAGTAAATAACATTTTTCCCTTCAGAGCAGCATGGAAAATTGTTATGAACCTCATTCCACTATTTGTATGCAAACAGATTTGAAAACAAATGAGTAGGTAGTTATATATAAATGAAGTAATCCCTATAAACCAAGCAAACCTCATTTTCAGTATTAATTTTTCATTTCATTCAAAAATATTTGTTCTGAAAAGGAAATGCTATTGCTATTTGGTTTTTTTAAAAAATGTGTACACTTCTATGTAATCCATATATATAGTCGCAGAACTGTTCAGATTAATGAAAATTGAAAACAATTTACCTCTGTACAGTATTGTAGTGATTTTAACATCCTGCAGCATTCCCTTGTAATATTTAATGTATGGTTCACAGGGTGATAAGATCGACAGACGGGTATGTATTGATGAACTCAAGGCGTTCCTTTCATTGTAGCAGGGTCTATCTGCTATCTCAGCTTTGGTGTGTTTTATGAATTAACTGTTTGAGGGTGGTTTTTTTGTACTTACAGTTTGTGCCTGTTGCTTGGTGTTATTTCTAGTAACAAACTGTCTATCTTTTGGTGTTTTTGGTGACTGATAAGGGAAACATGGTTGTTATGGGTGCTTTTTCTTTCTCCCAGGAGTCTTTGCATAACCAGTGGGTACTAAATGTAGTTTGATTTCTTTTGTCTACTTTTAGTGTAAATTCAGTATTTGTTTTCTACAAAATTTAATGAGTACTTTCTTTTCAAAACCAGATGGAAGATAAAAAATTTGAGATGTTTTCAAACCATGGTATTTCAGACTAGTTTTCATCCTACTTTTAATTAAATTATTTTAATTTTATTTATTTTATTATTTTATTTTATTTATTTTAACCCCCCCTTGGTTCTTGAGGGAGAGAAATTAACTCCCTTGGAATAGGTTCGCAATTTGGGTGTTCTCCTAGACCCACAGCTAAAATTGGATCAACATCTGTCAGCTGTGGCTAGGGGGACCTTTGCACAGGTTCGCCTGGTGCACCAATTGCGACCCTACCTGGAGAGGGAGGACTTACTCATGGTCACTCACACCCTCATCATCTCACGGCTGGACTACTGTAACGCGCTCTACAAAAAAAAAAAAAAAGAGTATCCGGAGACTGCAATTGGTGCAAAATGCAGCTGCGCGGGCTGTAGTGGATGTTCCAAGAGACATCCACGTAACACCTTTTCTCCGCCAGCTGCATTGATTGCCCATTAGTCTCCGGACGCAATTTAAGGTTTTAACCTTTAAAGCCCTACATGGCTCAGGGCCAGGTTACCTTCAGGACCACATCCTACCGCATAACTCCCTACGACCGATTAGGTCCCACAGGGTTGGTCTCCTCCAGGTCCCATCAACCAAGCAATGCCGGTTGGCGGGACTGCAGGGGAGAGTCTTCTTTGTGGGAGCTCCATCTCTCTGGAACCAACTTCCCCCAGAGATCCGGACTATCCCCACTCTGCTGGCCTTCCATAAAGCCGTTAAAACATGGCTCTTCCTGCAGGCGGGGTGAAATTAATATCAATCCCCCATGTATGAATGATGGTTTGTTTTTAATTTTTGTAATTATTTTTAACTATTATCATTTCTTATGAATTGTTTTTTATTATGTTGTACGCCGCCCTTAGTCTCGCGGGAGTTGAGCGGCATATAAGAACAATAAAATAAATTAAATGAATAAAATTTTCAGATTAAATTTTGTTTTATTTAGTGATTCACTCTCCTTGATTAGTATTTTCTGCTGACCATGCAGGATAAAATTTATATATTGAATGCTTTTACATTTTGTAAAGTTTTTTGCTTAAGTTATAAATGGAACAGAAGAACAAAACAGAAAGACAGTTTGATCTAGTGGTTAAAGTGCCAGGCTAGAAAGCATGAGACTATGATTTCACATCCTATCTTAGTCATGAAAACCAGCTGGGTGACCTTATGGCTGTTAGTCTCTCTCAGCCTAACTCACTTCACAGGGTTATATGGAGAAAATAGGAGGTGGAAGATATGTTGGATATATTTTCTGTGTTATTTCTAAATAGTAAAGTCAGGCTACAAATAAACAAAAATACAATTGACAAAATACAATTGCAAAATCTATTGCTAATAAAAACTATCAACTATTTAAAGAAAAAATACTTTTTGATTTTTTTAATATCAAAACCAGATAGAAATAGGAATAGATTTTAAAAATATAAATATTCTTATTGAGTATAACTATTGAAACATTTGCCTGTTAAACCTACAAAATTATTTTCATTTTATTTTTATAAAAATTGCTTCAGATTATAGGGAAGCATAAAGATAGCCTGTGGCTACGTCTTTTTAAAGCAAGTGGATGATGCAGCTGTAACTTATAAAATAAAAAAGAATCACATGAGGGCTTTTTAATCTTACTTTCACCTTCCAAATGGCTTTAGAAGTAAATGATAAAAATATTGCCTAGAAATAATTATGTTTAGTCTATCGAGTCCTCTCAGCATGATACTAGTGTTTTAGGTGGTGTCATTCCATTGAAGTACACCAGATCAGGAAGCAAAAGAAAAAAAACAACCCCTAGAAATCCATATTATTGCAGTTAGCCACAATAACAGAATTTTGAAAACCTGATAGAATTTCTTTTTTACTCCCTTATATACCAGAGTCAAGGGAACAATTATGAGTTTCTTTCTCACATGTCTTATTTTCCAGGCTAAATTTATTACTTTTCTCTTCACTTTTCTGCAACATCTTTTTTATATTGTGATGACTAAAACTGGATGCAGTATTCCAAGTGTGATCTTATAAAGGGTGGTCTCTGCAATATAAAGCAGTACTAAAACTGCTAGTATAGTATCACGTGACCTTGATACTATTCCTCTGTTGATGTAACCTTGGGCTGCGTTGAGTTTTTTGGCAGCTTTGGCATACTGCTGGCTCATATTCAAGTGGCTGTCCATTAGAATTCCTTCATCCCTCTCATAATTTACTGCTGTTGACCCATCTCTTCTAAACTTGTGCGTTTGGCTTTTCTTGCCTAAGAAAAGAAATATATCTTATTTTTCTCACCACCAAATTATATTTTGTTGGATAGGATCTACTGTTGAAATCTGTCAAGATTCTTCTGGATCCTGAGCCTATCTTCTAAGCAGTGGTTCCCAAACTTTTTCAGTCCACTGCCCCCTTGGTGCTACAAACTCATCCTCAGTGCCCCCCACCCCCTTCAGGTGGGTGTGGCTTGGTGGTCAGGTGACCGGGTGGGCATGGCCAACTTGTAAAATGTGGTGAAACTCACTTAACAATGCTCTTGCTTAGCAACCAAAATTTTGGGTTCAATTGTGGTCATAAGTCTTCCTTCCTCCTTCTTTCTTTCTTTTTCTTTCTTTCTGCCTTCCTTCCTACCATCTTTCTTTTTCTTTCTGTCTTCCTTCCTTCCATATTTCTTTCTTTTTCCCTTCTTTCTTTCTACCATCTTCCTCCCTCCTTCTCTTCCTTCTTTCTTTCTTTCCTCCCTCCCTCCCTCCCTCCCTCCCTTCTTTCTTTCTTTCTTTCTTTCTTTCTTTCTTTTCTTTTCTTTCTTTCTTTCTTTCCTCTCTTTCTTTCTTCTGCAGTAGAAAGCAACCTCCCCCAAGGCAAATATCTTGTGACAGCAGCTATGACATGCTCCAAAAATTCCAAATTACTCACCAACTCTCAAGATGGGGGATTCCTGACATAGAGTTTATGGCTTATAAAACAGTTCCATGTGTGTAGGTATATCTGGATGAGAGAAAGTGAGGGTGTCCCTGAATGTGTGAATGCACATGAGAAACATCCATGCCTTTTCCAATCTTCTTTCTTTCTCTTTCTGTCTTCTTGGTGGCGGGAGAAGGAAGAAAGTGCTCTGGTCGACACTCGGCTTACTTTCCTGGTGAGGCTCGGAGACTGCCCAGGACGTCCATCTGCAGGCTCTCCAGGCAACACCACTTTCTCCCTGCCCCGCCAAGGCCCCCGCCAGCCCAGAGGCCAGTGGACCCCTGAGGCCGGTGGAGCTCTGTAGATGTGTGCCCCGATGCTTCCCTACCCGCGAAGTTCCCAGTGCCGATGCCGGAAAGGCAAGAGGGGCGACAGGGGCAGCAACCCCGCTCCGGCAGCGGCACGTCCCCTATCATGTGCCATCCGGGAGCGTGGGCTGGCGGGGGCCTTGGGGCAGGGAGAAAGTGGTGCTGCCTGGAAAGCCGGCGGATGGGGTGCCGGGCAGTCTCCAAGCCTCGCCAGGAAGGTAAGCTGAGCGCAAGCTGGGCCCACGTGCTCTTGCCCGCCCCTCGCTCTGGCTGTCTCCTGGGAAGTTTGCAGGAAGTGGCGGTGGGCAGAGCTGGGCAGGGCGGGGAGGCATGGCTGATTGTCTCGTTCACGGCGCCATGGGGTGAATGGGCTGGAAGAAGCGTAGTTGAGCGGGGCCGGGGGAGTACAGCCTATTGTGCCTTCTCTTGCCCCACTCTCCATCCCGGAGGACCGCGCATCCCTCTTGCCAATCCTCTGTACAAATGACCCACCCTGTTTCTGCAAAGGCAGAGCCCTGCACGATGATCTAAAGAGGGGAGGGGGATGCTATAGAAAAGGTCACCTTCCACCTGTGCCTCCTGTGCCAGCTCTGCGGGACTTAGGGCTCCGAAGCAGCCCACTGGCTTCCAATTTGGCACCGCAGGCCGAGTTCCCAGAGTGGTACTGGTGGTCGGCCGGACTGATCCACAAAGAGAGCAGGCAGGTGGCCAGGTGAGAAGCCAATGGGCTGCTTCAGAGCCCCAAGCACTGTGGAACCAGCATGGCTGGAAGGCGGCCTTTTCTGCAGCATCCCCCTCCCCTCTTTGGATCGCCCTGCCTTTGCAGAAACGGGGCTGGTGCATGTGCAGCAGCCCCGGGACATCCACTTGCCCTTCTGCCGCCCCTCTCAGTGTCTGCATTTTCACCAAGGGCTGCCCATCCACCCACTGGCTGGGCTAGGCTGGATGCCGACCTTGGAAGGCAAGCGGGCATGGGGACCGCCGAGAAGGCAGCCAAGCATGGCAGGGCTGCGGGGAAGGGAGTAGGCTGCTACCTTCCTTCCCTGCCACCCGACATGCTTTCCTGCCTTCCACGTGGCCTCTTAGCGCCCCCTGCTGCCCCCCTTACCTCTTAGCGCCCCCCTAAGTCATCCCACCCCCCAGGTGGGTCATCCCACCCCCCAGGTGCCCACTTTGAGAACCACTGTTCTAAAGGCTATGCTAAGGCTATTCCCTTCAGTTTGGTGTTCTCTGCAGATTTTATGAGTTCCTCTTCTATCCCTTCATCTAAATTGTTTAGGAAGAAGTACTTCCCGCCATGTAGATATCGTTCTATTGTGGACTACAAATTGAGTGTGGTTGATCAACCAGTTACAAATTCATCTGGTGGAGATGCTATCTACCCTACATTTTTCTATCTTACTCAGTAATAGGTTTGTGGTCTATGTTGTCAAATGCCTTCCTGAAGTCCAAGTATACTATGTCCTCAGCAATTTTCTGGTCCAGTAACTTAGTCACTTTTGTCAAAGAATACAGTAACATATGTAACATAATACAGTAACATACAGTAACATATTACATATGTCGCTATTTCTCTTTTTTATTTGCTAAAGCTGTATAGAGTCTCCCTAATTTTGTATTTTCAAGTAATTTGTGATCTTTTTTTATATGGACTTCTTGCAAACAAATCACATTGGAATCTAATTTCCTTAATTTAGTTAATGTTTGTGCTCTCTTCTTTGGTATATTTATTCCGTTTATATTTATTGAGGTTATTTTAATTTCCTCTTCCATTATTGCCTATATTGTTGTCTCCCATTTTCTTATATATATCGTCCCTAACTGGCCGCCCAGCAAATTTGATATGAACCTCTCTCGCTAGGCGATGTCTTTTTGCATAATTAGTGTGTACACGGTACACCTCACCAATCTCTTTTCTCATCTCCTGAACCTCTATTTGGATATTTCAGCCATTTTTTCGCCTAGGTTTTCTCCCTTATCCTCTGTTATGTTTTGAAACCTCAGATAATATGAGGCTCGTTCCATCTCCAGATGGGCTATGGATTCTTTGAGGTCTCTGGTGATCAAAGTATTCCCCCCCCCCATCTTCTCTACCTTTTGATCCACCTGATCTACTATCTTTATCCTTTGCTCATTCTCTGCCAATGTCTGTTGTTTATTTTCAATCCTGTCATCTATACTTTTCACCTTACCCTTCACCTCTACCATTTCCATTTTGATTTCCTCGTGGTTTTTTTGTTTTTGTTTTGGCTTCTTCCCTATTGTTCTCTATTGCTTGCTGAGTTTTAATCATCGACTCCTGAATCATCATGAGAGTTTCTTGCATAGTCTGTAAGCTAGTTGTTGAACCTGATTTCTCTTTGCCTAACATGTTTTCAATAGATCTTTGCTGGGATGGTGATGATGTTGTTATAGTAGGATTTGATACCTGTTTCTTTACTAGTTTGGTTATAGTCGTTGTGCTGGTCATTTTAAATGTTTGACGTATGTTTTTCCACAATAGCATATAAACTATTATTCGCCTTTTTTTTTTGGTTAGTGTAAGTTAAATAATATATCCTATTACATTACCAAGAGTATTTATCCAACCTGTCTATATATATATATTTCTAGCTTTATGCATCACAGAGTATTATTTTGATTAAGAAAACCCTCTTTAGTTAAATTGCAAACAATTTCTATTTATATATGTGTGATCTATAAAATATTATAAATACAATGATAATATAGTTATTATCATATAAATATAATATAAATACTTAATTAATTAATTAATTAAGAGATTTCTACTAATCATGATCAATACTTATCAATCTATTCTCTATATCTATAATGAATATAATAGTAATATAGTTAATTAGTTAATTAAAGAGTTCTTCCAATAAATATCAATCGACAATTATATAAAGTGCACAGCTGATCTTACTTCTCCGATTTCCACTCAGTAGCTGTTCTTCTTCTCTCCAGCTTAGAAGTCTCTTATTTCCCTCCCTTCTCCTCTTAAAGTTTTTCAGAGTCTTTTTATTGTATTTTTGGGGTCTCAGTATCTTATTTTCAGGTTTCCAGACAATAAATCCACTGCCGTTATTCCGTTTCTTGATCTCTTAAAAGTTTCTTCCTACCCAGTTAACAATGGATAGTCTCGTATTTTACCATCACCCAATTTCTGATTATTCCTAATGTCTCTGCCCACGAGAAAAAAAGCAAGAAAAGAAAAACAAGTATTTTAATCCTTTAAATCCTTTAGATTTTCGTCGTTTATTTCTACCTCTCGCTCTCAAAGCTTTCAATCCTGCCGTCAAAATTTTTTTTTTGCACCATCACTGTCATTGTGACTTTTCCAGATCCGTGGCTTTTCGTTTCTACTCCTCCTTCCTGATCGCCGCTTCTGTCAGTTCTGAGCTTTAATCTTGTTGCTCCTTAAAACTGATTTTCAATTCAACTCTTTTTCGGGTAACTTTTTCCTTCACCAATTAAGCTTAGGTCACACTGTTCTTCTTTCTTCTATATGGCTGTCACTGCTAAGGCCAGCCAGAATGGCCAGTTTTTCCTCGTCAAAGTTGAGGGGTTTCTCCTATCCCTTTGAGGCAATTGCAAGTTGCCTCGAGGTCTCCAGATCTTCCCCTCTCCTCTGGTCAGTCCCTCCGAGTCCAAACGTGCGGTATCAGGCCCCCCCAATGAGGAAATGCAAGCTTCAGGAGCAGCGCTCTCTTCCCTCGCTTCTCTACACAGTGACGTCATCACCGGAAGCCTCTGTTGCCAAAATTTCCATTGCTAAGGAAGATGGTTGTTAAGTGAATTGCATCCAGTCTTACTCTTGACACAGTTTGTCTTGCTGTACCATAAATTCTATATGGATCTACATAATAAACTTATTCCTTTTTAATAAATTTTCCGGGTGACCAGATGAATTCCTTCTCATCTTTTTAGTTTGAGATAGACAGCCAGCTAGTACGTATAATGTAATTAGATTTTGGGCAGCTACACACAGGGTGTAGCAATAGACAATAAGGGTATACTGTATATCTGGTAATTAAGTTCCCTATCCATCCTTGGTTCATAATCTTCCTTTTTAAAATCATATTATTCTGCTATGGTTTGTGTTATTTTTAATGTGGAGTTCTTGGTGCTCTCTGAGCTTGGTTGTTTTCTTGCAGAAGTTTCATTAGCAAACTAGATAACATCTTCAATAATGCAGTATTAAATTATTATATGGTCTTGTCAGTTTAGTTATATAGAAGGCTTGAGCAAGGCAAAAATAGGAGAGAGGTCCTGTCAGTGGTGGACTGAACTGTAGCATTCACAGAATCACAGCAATATGTTATTAGGTTGCCTATCATAAAGGTTGTGTAGTAAGCCAGATAGGATTGCTACTACACAATAAAGTCAAGGTTCACTTTCATCCAGCCTCTTTTCTAGCTGATAGTAATAATCCCTAGTCCACTCTTCATAATAATTTTCTTTTCCAATTGTGAATACTAAGGATGCACAATTCTCATCAGGCTGCCTTGGTATTTTATTCCCTTTTTTCTCTCTGAAAATTTATTGTATTTCAAGTTTCTCCTAGGCCTGTGCATCCCTCACTTTTAGGGAATGGTTTTGATTGGTTGGTTGTTGACCTTGAAAATTATGAGGCAAGATATAAAAGTGATGCAAACAGAGATAAGATTTGTTTTCATTTTTTCCAGGGAAGCAAAGTGCAGACAAGGGTTGGATTATTAATGCTGCTTTGCACATGGCTAAGCAATTGCCCCATCGCTGTCACACATTTTCTTCACAATTCAGCAAATATTCCATTTGTATCCTTTTAAAAGAATTACCGTTTAATGCTTCACTGTAGTAATTATATAAAGTTTCAATTGAAGGAGAGAAATGACAATTCATTAAAATAAATGTTTCTTTCAATGATGCAGCAAATGTTTGCAATTTTGACATTATTATTAAAATATCTCACATTGTGCTCATAAATAGATTTTCACTTTCCTCTGTTAAAATTTCCATGCTGCATGTTTCTGTTATGGTATAATAATTATGTTTCATTAAATTTGCTTTGATTAAATGAATAAACAACTGATTGTTTTGCAGTTAAGTTATTAAGATAAAAACCTGGCTCAAGACAAGCTAATGGTGAAAAGTTAAGTTAGAACTAAGAGAAGAAGCTCCCAGGAAGTCCAAAAGCTGTAGCCATTGGTAAATCAGTAAATTTTATGAAAGAAGGCAGTGGCAAGCCCCTTGGTATTGGTACGGAGTCATTGAATGAGATGGGTGGCCATAGAAATTGAGTAAATTAACAAATTAACAAATAGATGTTAAGATATCTGCATTGACATGGCCATTCAGTCAAAATAAATCAAGGAAATTGTTACCTTTTTACTCTAAAGTGTAAAGTGCAAAGAAAAGGATTTGAGTCTCTAGCATCCTTAGCCAAAGATGTAGCTAACAGGACAAATAGCAGAAAACCTTGGAGAAGAGGAGCAGCTGGTTCAAGGATTGTGTGCTCTTTTACTAGGAATCTCCATTTATTACAATGACAATTCACTTGAGAATTATAAAAAGTGAGTATATTGGCATTCATATTGCATTTAATATATTTTGCATTGTAAATACTGTATTAGGAAATTGATGAGCTTTTCATATAAATTAAGGCAAATACATGCTTTTTTATTATTTGTTAGACTTTATGGCCCCAAAGGTTTGAACCTGAAAAAATTTGGAATTAGAGGCTGACTTTCTCCAGTGGTATTTAAGAATACTGTTGGCTTGAGAAAAAAAACAAAATAAAACAACTATTTTTTAAACTGTCATTTAGTTCGTCTTCTCATTGTTTCCAATATTCTGAAATTGCTTGATTTTGTTTTATAATTTGTCTCAATTTATTTCACACTGAAATCAATTTCTCTACAAGATCTGAAGGCATCTTTTTTCCTTCCTCATCATTTTGGCTTATTGCATACTATTTACCTGGTAATCTTCTTTTTCTCTATCCTCTATTTATTAAAGAGAACCATCAGGTTTTGAGGGGCAGGGATATGATTAAAAAGACAATTTTTTTCAGCTAGAATTATTACATAATTTTGTTTTCCCCTTTAGAGAAAAACTAAAGCAGCTTATAGAAAAAAGGATTGGAAAGGAAATTTTTATTGAGAAATTGGGATTTATTAGCAAGCATGAATTCTATTCCCGAGCAGCTCAAAAACCACAGCCAAACTTTTCTAGCCCTGATCATATGATGTTTGATCATGAATTTACAAAGCTGGTGAAAGAACTGGAAGGTGAGACTTGTTATATCATTTCTCCTGGTTTTATTTGTTTATTTCTTGAAGTATTACATTTGAAAAAGGAGAAATATATTTTACCAGCAGTTCTAATTCTTTTTTAAAAAAAATCTTGTGCCATCAAAATCAATAATTTTATATAGATTAAAGGTATACAATTTCTGAAAATTCTGATGAAAAAGTTATGAGAATTCAGAGAAAAAATAACAGAAAAATTATACATTCACAGCCTTTATTATTGCATCATGTAGAGAGAAGAGATCAATTTCTTATTTTTTAAAAAAGTATTAAGCAAAGTATATTACTTTAATTTTTAAAAAGTTTATAACCAATGGAGGTGTAGATTTCTGAATACAGTGAAATGTAGCATCTCTTCATTCATTTTTACCTGCTTAGGACCATCAGGCTAGCAAAAAGTTAATTTTGAGAAAGGAGGAAGAAACCATTTACTTTGTGGCAAAATAAAGTACATTATACATTATAGATACATATAGAAGATTAATGTTTCAAAAGAAAGTGAAAACCAAGTAGAGAAGAGGAGACCCTAGAGCTCAGAATTCAAATGTTGCCACATGAAACAACTCCACAGTCTCATTTTCTGGGTTCCTTAGGCTCTGCTTCTTTTGCTTCATTTTTCCATGGACTTCTGAAAATTTAAGTTTCATTTATATTAAGATAAACCTTTTGCATATTTGTCTATTTCATGATTTGATATGAATATTTTTAAACAGCAATTTCAGTTTTGGGCAGAAGGCTTGAGAAAAAATGGTTTGTTCTTTCTGAGGCTTTCATATTTCTCCACAGAAATCAGAGTTATATATATATTATGCTTGTGGTGTATTATTGTACTAGAATTTATTGAACTCATTTAAATGTGAAACAATTGTGGAGAGTTAAGCTCAGTGGAAAATTGGGTAGTTGGGTTAAGCATTGCAACAGGATTGGTTAACCCATAACATGACTGAGAAGTGTTTCCTGATACATTATTTATTGCACACTTTTTATCAAACATTTTTTTCCATTTTAAAGTAACAGTATTATCGGATAAGAATGTTTTTAGCATAATAAAGAAAAAAATCTGAGTGATTGAGAAATATTGAATAGCCATTATCAAGTTAATGATAAGGCACCCTTTAAACTATTAATCTCTATAGTCATATAGAATGCTACAACAGTTCACTTAAATTGTCTAATATTGCAAATAATTATTTTACAGGAATTATAACAAAGGCAGTTTATAAGTCAAGTGAAGAAGATAAAAAGGAAGAAGAAGTGAAAAAAACTTTGGAACATCATGACAACATAGTGACACATTATAAAAATGTCATTAGAGTACAGGTAAATAATGTATCTTGTTTTAAGTAAATTGCATTTAATCTCAGGAATATTGTGCATATTTAAAGAGGCATATCCTAAGCCCAAGTTACACATTATATTGAAATTTATTTAAAATTATAGCATTTGTTAATTGAAAAAATTGAAGTATTGATTTGTATTGAGCATGGGGGAAGATAAGTTTAACTCATATATATTCAAAAAATGTGCAATGCAGCGAAAGGCACCTTTTGATAATAAATTTGGTATATAAGTTAATACTTTCCCTTATTCATTGTAATTTCAATTCTTGCAGGCCTTAGGCTTTTTTTATAAGTGGCATGTTGTAAAATTATATATTAAATAGCATCAAATAACTGTCAATTTAATAGATCTCAGTTTACGACATGTCAATGTATGGAATAAAATCTGTCCATACACAGTCCGTACTAAGATCTCAATTGCTATTTTATTGATGCATAAAATGCGTACATTTTGTAAAACAATGCAAAAACCTGTTCCCATTTTATATATGGGTAAAATATATAAAATATACATGTATAAATTCCATTCAGATTTAATTGATATTCTACTTTAACAAATATCTCTTCCTCCATTATTTCATTATGCAGTCTGTTGTTTTGCCCTTCATCAGGATGGCCCTGGTTCTTGTTATTGTTAGATTTTTAATCCCTCTTGTTTTATATATAACTTAACATAGGAAACATACCTAATACTCCTTTCCTGTATTCTCCCAACAATAAACTTGCATGGTAGATAAACTGGGTGAGAGTGACTGGCCCAACTCATTAGGCATGAGAGACACTCATCTGTCTCTCATTCCTAAGGCAAGCCTAGAACTCAGTCTTCTGGTTTCTAGCATCTTAACCACTACACCAAACTACGTATATAGTTCGTAGTCTTATGTGTATAGTACATCGCTGCTATAATATGTATCACCTAAATTCCATTTAATACTAGATAAGAATTGCAACCATTAGTTGTTAAGATTAAAAAAATAGCTATAACACATCAATTAGTCAAATGTGTTACTCATACTTGAAATATATTATTTACTTATATTCTTATTTACTGACCACTCGTTCAGTGACTGTTCAAAGTTACGACAGTACTGAATATGGGAGTCTTATAACCAGTCTATCAAATTGTGACTGTCCCCATTGTCCCCTCAGGCAGGTGATCAGGATTCCAGCACTTGACAACCTGCACATTTATGATGTTTGCAGTACTCTGTGATTATGATCGCTATTTACAATCTTCACAGCTGGCAAAATCAAAGCTGGTGGGATTTGCAAGTCGCAGTCGTGTGGCATCACACTTAACAACCCATGGTGATTTGCTTAATGATTACAGTTGGAACTGACAAACTGCCATTGTAATGCTTTTTCACTTTATGAAAAGGTCATTTAGTGATGAAGTTGCCAGTCTCAATTATGATCAGTAAGTGAGGACTTCTTAGATCTTCTAAACTCTCTCCAGAATTACTTTTTGGAATATCCTCTTGACACAAAGAGGACCTGACCTCTTATTGTACAGATAGAACTTGACTTATGACTACAATTGGACTGAAACATCTATCACTAAAATTCAGACTGTGTATGAATTTATGATCTATTTTGCCTCATTCATTAAGTGAATAATGGTAGTTGTTAAGCAATTCTGGCTTCCCCCATTGACTATGCTTGTCAGAAACCAGCTGGGGATTATATGACTCAAGGACACTGGAATTGTCATAAATACATGCCAGTTACCAAGCATGTGAATTTCCTTCCCATGATCACAGAGATCATGCAACAGACATAAGTAGAAGGACGAATTGTAAGTCATTTTTTAGTGCTGTTATAAATGGTTGCTACATCTTAAGTTAAGGAATACCTGTAAATGGTAGAAGTAGAATAGTTTAGTTCTTGATATATATTTTTATATTATCATGTTCCAGAGAATCCCCAAAACTATTTTTATCTATATTGCACTAACCAAATACAGTTGGTCAGTTTAGCATCTCAGTTAGAAATCTGGTAAAAGATTCAAGGTCCCAGGCATAATTAGACAGCAGATCTATGTTAAAGAAATGGATGCAAACTTAATTTTGTTTCTTTTTATTTTATTTTAAAGGATCAAGAGCTTGAGGAATTGAAGAAACAAATAGAATCATTTAAAAGTCAAAATGAACAGTTGCAGACAGCAGTTACGCAACAAGTTTCACAAATCCAGCAACACAAGGATCAATATAACCTCCTTAAAATACAGCTAGGTAGTAATGCTAATAGTATTTTATGTAGTTTTTCCTGAGGAATAGCTTGCAAGCCATGGGGTTTAAATTGTGTTATGTTGCATATATTTTCAATAGCTCAAGAATGTGGTGAATTGGCATTAATCATTAACAGACAATGGACTATTTAAGTACCTGTAGTCAATCTCAATTTCATCAAGATTATCATCTATAGATCAGGGGTCTCCAACCTTGGCAACTTTAAGACTTGTGGATTTCAACTCCCAGAGTTCCTCAGCTGGCTGAGGAACTCTGGGAATTGAAGTCCACAAATCTTAAAGTTGCCAAGGTTGGAGACCCCTGATCTATAGAGTGGGGATATTTTTTTTCAACAAACCCCAAAAAACAAAAGGAGGTATAGTGGTGGAAACAAAAATTTAGACAGATGAATTAAACAGTTGCTTTAATTGATAGCACCAGTTTGGACCCACAGTGCCATCCCTTCCCAATTGCCTTAGAAGCTAAGAAATTTATCGTTTATATTTCACTGTCAGCAGACAGTGATATCTTACTTAACATTGTTGAGTCTCAAAACCTAAGTAGGGTTGACCTTAATTAATCCAAGATGGGGAAACCACTTGATAATTCCCTGTAGGTTTTACAGGGAAATTTAAAAAGCATTTTAACAGAAGACAATGGCCATCTGATTTTTGTAATCCTGCCAAGAAAACCACAGGAATATTATCACCCAATGATGAGCTTGAAAAGAAGGCATATTTTCCTTTAATTTTTTTCTTTATCTTAGTTTCTACCAATCAGTTGATCAGGTAATAAATCTCATGCACCAAAATATTGCTGTAACCCAACTCTTGTGTATTAACCTTTTATTCCTATTATATATAAATAGTCAAGAGTCTTCCATACATACCCACTTAAACTCTTAGAGAAGTATCTTAGAGAAACAGACTATCTCTCCTCCCCCCTCCCCCCTTTAGTACATTTCTAAACATTTCAGCAATTACCAGATACTGATCAGTAAAATAAGTTACATAAAATATCAATATTTCAAAGTTTTGCCTCAAGGAAAACTAATTTAAGAAGTGAAATGTTTAGAACAATATTAAATATCATTCCTCATGATGTATTTATTTGTCCTGTTTTATTTACTATTTTATCCTGGAATTTCTGTTTCCATTTCTCTTTCTGACAGTCAATAAGTAGTTCTCTGATACAGTTGTCTAATTTTAGTTCTTCTGCATTAATTTCCTAGTGGAATTGTAATTTTGAAATACATTGAAGTAATAATGTTTTAATTTTCTATCTGAAATGCTAAAAGTTAATCATTTTATAATCTGCTTAATAGGAAAAGACAATCAGCATCATAGTTCCCACAGTGATATGGCTCAGATGAATGGTGTTCAATCAGAAGAAATCAGCAAATTGCACATTGAAATGGAGGAATGGAAACACAAAATGGAATTACTGCAAGAACAGCTAAGAGAAAAGGATTCTTTGATTGAAACCCTGGTGAGCAGTAAAGTTTCATTCTCAGTAATCGGCATCTGATTTGTTCTGAAACCATCAGTTTTTCCTGATCAGATCTAAAATGGTGATTAAGAAATTGTTTCCTTTCTTACTCCCAAATCACAGCAGACCATAATTCCTTCAAATCAGGGGAAAGCAATATATCCAAACACTACATTTTTATTCTTTGTATTGGGGGCAAAAAGCACTTAGACCACAAGCCTAAATACAGCTTGAGAGGGCTGCCTTTCTGAAACCCTTCTTAATCTCAAAAAGTGGTTCCAAAGCATGGTTCATGAAATAGTTGAGCCATATAATTGCTGGATACATAATTTATTAAAAGTTGTTCCCTACGTTAGTCAGTTTTTACAGGTAACTTCCCTGAAACATTAAGGCTGTATTTAGGTTCTCAAGAGGTTGCCTTGATACCTTGATCGTTATGTACTTTTAGGAGGCAATTGGATTTTCTGGTTTTTCTCCGAAGACATTTCAGTTCTCATCCAAGAAGTTTTTTCAGCTCTTTAAGACATCCATGGCCTGGATGATTGAGAATCTCCATAGATGATCATTATGTACAGTACATTTTCTATAAAGATTTCTATAAAACCTTCCCATTTTATTATTTTGATCACAGATGCATTTTTAACATTTGTCAAAACCAGGACACCAGTGCTGAAAAATTTGCATTGATATGGATTAGCTGTTATGGGCATGCTTTAAGATGTAGACCTTTAGAATTTAAGTAATATGATGATTCAGAGGCACTTGCTCTCCCACTATGGAATTGCCCCTTTACTAAGATCAGCAGTATAGGCTATTTGAAGATGCCCCCACCCCGCCACACACATAGGTTCATTTGTCTATCACAGCTTCCCCTATAAGGCTTCAAGAATGGAACGCTTTTCCCAAGAGAATATTTGGTGCATATTGTCCTAATATTTAAGGAAAATGGCAAAAGAGCCTTTTTTTTGCCATACTTCCACCTATTTATTTTTATGGCATTTTAACTTTGAATCAGATTTAAAATCAACTGATTTTTTTTTCATGTGTTATATTTTATATGCTGTTGCGGTTATTCTAAGTCAGGGGTGTCAAACTCAAGGCCCAGGGGCTGGATCTGGCCCCGGGGGTTACGTAGATCTGGCCCACGGGGCCGCCCTGGAAACAGCAAAGGACTGACCCGCATTGCTTCTGCGGCCCTCCCGAGCTCCGTTTTCAGTGGCAGAGGGTTGCAGGAGATTGTGGCAGCTGAAAATGGAGCTCAGGAGTTCGTTTTCACTGGCAGAGTGCTCGGACCACCACAGGTGCCTCCGACATGAGTGATGTTGAGCTGGCTGTGCCCACCCTGGCCACGCCCAGCCCCCCAAGATCAAAACACAACCCTGATGCGGCCCTCAATGAAATCGAGTTTGACACCTCTGTTCTAAGTTACCTCAGTTTATGATTAGATGGTATGATGAATGAATGAATGAATGAATGAATGATGTAGCCTAAATAATGGGTTTGGATGATATGATGATAAAATGTATTGATAAATTCAGTGGATTCTTATTGGTGTATAGAATGTGGTTTTGTATAGAAAATTGTTTGTTTTTTTAATTAGAATTTTATTAAAAACTTAACAGCTTACTGCCTTGGCAGTGGTTTAAATCCATAAAATTGAAACCTGTGTCTAGAAGCAATAGAAGATGTGAGATTACCTACCAGTTTTATATGGCTTTATTTTCATTTCATTAGGAATAAATCGGAATCCCGGCAAATAAAGTTTTATTTTTAAAAACTGAACCTGGGTTTATAGATGAAATACTATGGACAATGGATTTACTGATCTCATAATTGTTTAGAAGTCCATAGCATAAAAATGGAATCTAATTTATTTTTTTGAAAAGCGTGACTATTTCAAATACTTCTCAGCATTCCCAGCATATTTGTTAGGATGGGAATTTTTTTAAAAAAAATGTAAGATTTAAATCTCAGGGGTTGCCACAAAGAAGAGGGAGTCAAACTATTCTCCAAAGCACCTGAGGGTAGAACAAGAAGCAATGGGTGGAAACTAAACAAAGAGAGAAGCAACTTAGAACTAAGGAGAAATTTCCTGACAGTTAGAACAATTATTCAGTGGAACGGCTTGCCTCCAGAAGTTGTGAATGCTCCAACACTGAAAGTTTTTAAGATGATGTTGGATAACCATTTGTCTGAAGTAGTGTAGGGTTTCCTGCCTAGGCAGGGGGTTGGACTAGAAGACCTCCAAGATCCCTTCCAAATCTGTTACTATTACTATTACTAATTCAGTAGTTTGCATAATTTATTTTCTCTCCTATATGCAGTATACCAAAATGCTAGTTTTCTAATTTCCAAGATGATACCAATCATTATTGTGTAATTGTCTGAAGCTATAATCCTGGTTGCTGCTTTTTTAAAATATAAAACCAGAATAACAGTTTAAAGTGCTTATGCTTTTTAAATAACTGAGTGTTTTTGTATGTCTGATGTTTATAGAAACTTTCAACAACAATGAAAGGAGCAACAGAACAATCATCACAAACTAATATATCTACTGGAACTCAATTGAATAGTGAACTGAGTAAGGTAGGAACTCCTATAGCCTATTTTAAAGTATTTGGTCAGTGGGAGAAACCATGCATTGTTTGCTCTCGAAATATTACAATTTGAATGAAAAGGGTGCCCTTGCCTTGATTTTGGAACTAGATTCTGTAGGCTTTTAGTTGTAGAATTCAGTTTTCTCTTTTTTTCCCCCTATGTCAGATTATTAGGGTGGGGAGACCAACCTGGTTTCTTTTTCTTTTTCTTTTTTTTTAACTTTTATTGTTAAAAAGAAAAAAAATGTACATGGTGGAACCGTCTTGGCGATATCTCCACCATATGAAGTATAACACAAGTCTCTTCTGTATTCAATATACATTACTACTTACAAATTATATACACATACTTAATCTCTTATACACGCTTACATTTATATACTATATTGCATATATTGCCTTTTGTTTCAATCTATACATCCTTCTTACTCGTTCCGACTTCTATTCCTTGAATCTAACCATTGGTAAAATCTATTCCAAATCTCATAGTATTCTGTCTCTTCTTTATTTTTCAGTTTTAGCATCAGTCTATCACATTCTGCACAATCAAGTATTTTCTTTATTATTTCCCTTTCTTTAGATGTGTTTTCACTCTTCCACTGTTTGGCATAAACTATTCTTGCTGCTGTTATATGCAGTATTAAATATGTTAACCCTTTACTTAGATCTTCTTCTATAATTCCTAATAGAAATAATTCTGATTTGAGTTGCAATCTCTGTCTGATCATTTCTTCCAACCACATTCGAATCTTTCGCCAGTATTCTTTTGCTCTTCTACATGTCTGCCACATGTGGCAGTATATCCCTGGTGTTTGATCACATTTCCAGCATTTTGGTGATTTTTATAGTTTTTATACATTTTAGCTAGCTTAGCTGGCTAGCCTAAACCAACCTGATTTCTATTAAGTGTTTCATATGAGGATCACTGCTGATCTCACAGGCAATCTTTTATTATCTTTGGTTCCACATTCTTCATGAGCTAAAGTATTTTCAAAGGTAGCTCAGTGAGATACACATAGTAGAAATCCACTTTCTACTAGCATAATCTCTAGCAATACTATGCTGTATTTTCAGGTATAAAAATTACAAGTGGACCAATATCAGGTGGGGAAAATATTTTATGCCCTAGCTGAGAATTGGGCATCAAAGTCAATCTAAATAATCCCTAAGAGTCATCTTGATCCATTCTTATTAAAAACAATTTTGATACTTTCCTTGAATAAGAATCTGGTCTACATTCAGTTCAATTTATAAAGTCAGCTTCTGTGATATTTGAGAGAAATAGACTGAAATCTGCATGTTACCCGTACTTCAATAGCAAACCCATTTCAAATTTATTAATATTTTTACTATCATGTCTGCCATAATATGATTAACCTTGGACCTATAAATAAATATATCTTTAGTTTAATTTAATATTTTTTCTCTCTCATAGGAAATTGAAAACTTGAAGGCCCAAATAATTAAGGTTGAGGTTGAGAAGCAAGAACTTCAGAAAATGGTAGGATCTTAAGAATTTTGCTTGCCATTTAGTTTTTGGTTTGTTTAATTTTTGTGTGTGTGTGTGAATTACAATAAATAGAAGTAATCCTTTAATCTCTTTGCCTTATTCAGCGTCAGCCATCAATAATCATATTTGATTCTTGGCTATTCTGTACCATATAAAACAATCAAAATTATTATAGTTTCTGAAAACTATTATCTTTATAATTTTGTTCAGTGTTATTTGTTTTTCAGAACCTGACTTCAGTTCCTGCATCAGAAGACAGTTGTGCTGATATGGTAGCAAAGACAACTGACTTGGAAAGACAACTTTCAGCGATCTTGCAGGAGAATAAAGAATTAAAGGTATTTAATTAATAAAAGATATTAATAAAGCATATTGCATATTTTACTTAACTTTAGAGTTAGCAGTCTATAGTTTATAACTGCAGTCTTATTAGATTATTGGCACAGAATGCTTTTTACATTTTTTTTCATGTCTGGATGTAATGATTGATGAATTAACTATAGATTATAATAGGCATTCCAGAGAAAAAATATTATCCTCATTGTTGATTATGAAGTGAATTTGCTTCTTGCTGATGTGCTCTTACAGATTATGTTTAGGCATTGATATTAAAGACTTTAAGCAGACAAGACATGTGGTGTCTTATTGCCCATTAACTTGGTCAAAAAAGTACTTTTAAAGTATGTAGAGTCACAGTTCTTTATTGCTGGAATCTTAATTATGTGTCCTCATCCTAAAGCTGTTATACTGTAATATACAGTAGATTGAGATATCAAAAGATGTTAGCCTGAGATGAGAGAGGCAATGATCAATCAGTAATGCATGCTGGGATTTGCTACACTTTTATTTTCTTCCATCTTCGAAGATCTGTTCTAAAATCATTTGTCAAGTTTCTAAAAATGGACAGAGCATTTGAGAAGTGGATATTGAAAAGCTACTAAAGATCCAATATATGAAGCATAAACTTCTAAAAAAAACAGATTTTAGATGAGAGTCAATAAAGCATTACACATGACCATTTATATCGAATACTTAAATCACCTTAAAATGATATTAAGTTTTATGGTATATGAAGCATATTCTTCTTCCTTCCAGACACAACTTTTTCATTGATGGTAACATGTCTATGAATGTAGTAATTTTTTTCTTTTCTATCCCAGAATGAAATTGCAAGTCTTAGTGAAGAGACAACTTCATTTAAACAGCAATTAGAATCATCTAATAGTACTGTGGCAATTTTGAAAAATGAAAAAAGTAAACTGCAGCAGGAAATTGCAGAATCTAAAAAAGAACAAGATGATTTTCTGGTTCTTCTGGCTGATCAGGATCAGAAAATAATTGGATTAAAGAACAAACTCAAAGAACTTGGAGAACCGGTAAGATACAAAGTTTGCAAAAGCAGGTGTAAGACTTGAAGTTTCTGGAACAATTTAGGGCTAAATTTATTGTCTTTTGTTATATGACTTTAGATGTATGAAAAAGCTATATTTTTGTGTTTGTGTCCCCAAGTTCCTTCAGCTCTTTAGAACTATGGCATTCAGACTGTGTTCCCTGGAACATCAGAATTCCATGACTATCTCAGCTTTCACAGTCTCTGTTTACCTTGCATAAAATGTATTACTGCAACACTAATTTTAACATTTGGTTAAAATAAAATATATTAAATAAAATATGTTAATTAATGAGTTACAGGCTGATTTTTCACATTGAGATGGGTTGTTCAGGTATATTAGTTTTGAAGACTACCGCTCTAAAAGAATGTGGTTTAACTGCCACATTGGTAATTTTGACTTCCTCTGGGCAAACCCTGCATGCTTTGGAAGTTGGAGAGGGAGAATGGCAACCAATGCCTTATGGTGCTAATGCTTCCTTATGTGAAGCAGGAAGAGAGAAGATAGGAAGAGAAAAAGTCTCTGGACTATTATCAACAAAATGTAAAAGGTGCTAACTGGAGGCACTGCTCCTCTACTTCTATCCTCTACAGCAGAGATGTCAAACTCTATTTCATTGAGGGCCACATCAGGGTTGTGTTTGACCTCAGGGGGCCAGGGTGGGCGTGGCCAGGGGGCATGGCCAGCTCAACGTCACTCATGTCGGGAGTGCTTATGGTGGCCTGAGCGCTCTGCCAGCGAAAACGGGCTCCCGAGCTCCGTTTCAGCTGCAACAGCCTCCTGCAACCCTCTGCCAGTGAAAATGGAGTTCGCAGGGGCCGCATACAGCCCTCCCAAGCTCCGTTTTTGCTGGCAGAGGCACTGTGGGCATTTGACACCCCTGCTCTACAGTGCTAGTGTATCACAAAGGAGAGAGAAATTAAAAAATAGAAAAAAGTGAAGGTTTAATTTAAGTGCTTGCTGTGTTCATTAAATACTTCTCTCTCTCTACCTGGTAGAGAGAGCTTCTAAAAGGGAACAGTAGATAATCCACTACCATGTTCTGACAGCTACCGGTACTCTCAGTGATGTGTGGCTTTTGGCAACTAAGTTTACAACTAGAGATACTATATTATACATCTGCATAACTGTATAAACATAAATTAAAATTTTCTATGCAGTTTTATTTATATTTTATTAAATAATTTATTTACAAAATTAAATCAGTATAAAAGAAAAGAAAAAAAGAAAAAAATCTTGAAAACAATAGAAGAAAAAGAAAATACTTAAAAGAAGCAAATCTTCGCAGCAGTTATACACACTTATACCTTTCTCCTCTTTAAAATTATATGGCATAAGCTCCATTCTCCTCATAAAAGCTTTTTTAAAAAATTGATAAACCCAGAAATCAGATCCTTTTTATCTGTTTTAAGCAAAAAGTTCATAAAGTGTTTCCAGTCGTTTATAAAAAATAGTTGTCTTTTCCTCTCTGATCAAACAAGTCAATTTAGTCATTCATTTAGTTGCATCTTGACCAACTTTTTATTTTGATGGAGTCTAATCTTAATATGCTATTCAAAGGCAAATGTGGACCTTGGCCTGGTGAATGTAATGTTCTCTTGTCATAAATAAAATAAATACATTTCTATATTATAGATCTATAATAAAACAAAAGATTATGGCCTCAGATGATGGATAAATGCTCTCTTTGAACTTAAGGAGATAGATTTAAATTTTAATTATTTGCTTGAGCATATTAAAATAATTAGCAAGTTTAAAAATAAGCTGTCCATTTAACATAATACACTAAATAACAGTTTTATTTCTGTTTTCCCCCTAAAGATTGAAGATGAAGATGATGTGGATTTAGGTGATCATGGTGAGGATGAAGAGGAGGAGGAGGATGCAGAAGGAGAAGAAGAAAATTAATAGTACTTTATTGGGTTAAACATGGAATTTAGGAATGCTTTGAAATTTATGAATGTATGAACCAATCTGGATGGCTTTGTGATGCAAAACACCTTGATAAAAGAAAAGATCATTAGAAATTATCCTCAGTTTCTTAAATGTCAGTAATATATTGTAGCTAAACAGAAGCCTGGTATGTTAAATTTCATATTCAGATCAAACTGAATTATTAACAAATTAGAAACCATTTTAGAAGCTGTAAGAAGGTAACAATGTTGGATTAAAATGTGTTGCCTTTTGCCTATTTTCAGAGTGTTTGTCATTACTTAATTTTCTTATTTTGGATTTTATTGTGATTAAATATGGTATGCATATGGCTAAAATCTCTTGATGAAATTGTCTCCTGTATTCAGCTTGGGGGGATCTTAACATATATTTTTCTTAATACCTTTTACAAAAGATTGAAAGTGATGATTTGGTTTGGTTTGGTTTGTTCAAGTTAAGTAGGTCGTAGTTTCCTTGCTTTCTTCTCAGTGGATTTTGGCTTGAAATGAAATGAACTGTTCAGCATTGAGTGCCTTGCATTTGAAATGGCTCCATTCTGTACCTTGTAAGTAAAAGGAGCTGCAACAGTACAGAGGGATTTTCAAAGATAAAGAACACTATTTGATAGTATATTAAAGAAACATTTTTAGCAAAATTCCCATATAAAAGTTTAAAGGATATTAGATTATTATTTTGAAAACATATTTGTTTTATTAAAAAAATCACATTGTGATTGATGATAATTTATTGAGGTTTTTTTTGCCCAGTAGATTTTAAAAAGAAAAGAAATAAATACAGTTGCTATATCAACTTAACTTTTTCAATAATGAAAATAAATATATACCTATTTAGTATCATTTATTTGACTGAGTTGTGATTGCTTTTTATTACGTTTTAATGCTGTTCATTTTACATAGGCCTAATAAGTTCAGATTCAGTTTTTAAAAGTATTACTGAAAAAATATTGAAGTCACCATGTTTCATCAGGGAAATTGCACAATTGGAAAAATTGGTTGCAAAATATGCTTACTCAGACCCTGGAATGATTTGGTAAAAATATCTGGCTAGAGGTGGGGGGGGGGAGTGTGAAGAGGCTGATCTTAAGAGTGCTTGCACAGCAGAAAATGGCAAAAAATCTTACTTTTCCAGAATCCCCAAAGCCTTATCTGACGGTTCCCAAGAGAATGCAGTCAGTCTAATGAGAGTCCTGTAAATAGGCATTGTAACAGTAAAGAAATAACTTTGATCAACTTGGTATGGCCTGCTTCTGCTTATAACTGACAAAATAAGTTTTACACCTTGGGCTTTGATTTGCCTCCTAATCACTCTTATGCCTTTTGACTGCTCATTCTGGTGCCGGGGTTATTAGCAAGAAGCAAATAAATGTCTGTATCTACATTCACTGGAGAGGAAGGGACTGCAAGAAAGTAGACAGGCACACAATAATGAATACATATTGCAGGGAATGTTTTGACGCTGCGAAGCACAAGCCCACTACACCAACAGCCGGGCACACTTCTGTTTGTGTGCCTGCTTTCTCTTTGTAATTCCTTCCTAGCCAATCTTTTTGCTTTGCAGAGGCAGATGGGGCAATAGATCACATACAGTAGAAAGGGAAGGAGGGAGGGAGAAAAAAAACCCCAAGCAATCTCTTTAGACAATATTTTTAATATCTCTACTCTGCAAAGGTACAAATAAAGAAAAACAAGAGGTGAGGCACAGGACAATGTGTATTGACTGTACAGGTAGTCCTCACCTTACAATAGTTTGTTTGGTGACCAATTGAAGTTACAATGGCACTGAAAAAAATGACTTATGACTGTTTTTCACACTTAAGACTGGCGACATCCCCTGGCCATGTGATCAAAATTCAGATGCTTGGCAACTAGTTCATATTTATGATGTTGCAGTGTCCTGAGGTCATGTGATTACCTTTTGTGACCTTCTGACAAGCAATGTCAATGAGGAAGTCAGATTCACTTACGGTAACTGTCTTATTAACAACTGCAGTGATTCACTTAACAACTATGACAAAGAAGGTCATAAAATGGGGCAAAATTCATTTAACAAATGTCTTGCTTAGCAACATAAATTTTGGGATCAATTGAGGTTGTAAATTGAGGGCTACTGTACCTATAGTGGCAATTACATGACTAAGGGGCACTGCAAAACTTCTAAATGTAAGCATTGGCCATAAAATTATTTTTTCTGCACTGGTAATCTTTTAATAGATTTTTTTTAGAAAATAAGTAGGATTTAAATTGGTACTGCATAAAGATGTATTTAAGGTTCTCCCTTTTTGTACTTACTTTATTAAATACAAGTAATATATGCTGACCTGCAGCAAAATAAATTGCAATGCTACCTCAGTTTTGTAGTATTTGTTTGGAAATAAAAGTGTTCCCTAAACTTTCTTAATCTAATCTGGGATTAATTTTAATTTGTTGCCAAAGGTAGCTAAATCCCAGGTGGCAAAATAATGCGCTCTGAGTATTAAATCTTGTCCTTGTTAAATCTTTCACTATGTAGAGTGAAAACTCTGGTTCTCTATTGAATGCTTTTGACATTTATCAAGCTAGTTTATATAAAGTGAAATCCATCTAATATACCTTATTTTTCGGAGTATAAGATGCACCGGAGTATAAGATGCACTTTAGTTTTTGGGGAGGAAAATAGGGGAAAACAATCTGCCTACCAGGTATTCATCTGGCTAGCATCCTTAGTCTGGTCAGCTTCAGCACATTATTTTATCTCCTGGTTAGGACTTAAAAAAACCTTCTTCTGAGAGAGTAACAATGAAAGAGCCTGCAAGCCGGTAAGAGCTGGGAAGATAGTTAGCACCTGGTTAGGGCTTAAAAAAAACTTATTCGGAGCAGCTTCAGCACATTAATTTATCCCCTGGTTAGGACTTTAAAAAACCTTCTTCTGAGAGAATAACAATGAAAGAGCCTGCAAGCCGATAAGAGCTGGGAAGATCATTAGCACCTGGTTAGGGCTAGAAAAAAACTTATTCGGAGCAAGTAGAGCAATGAAAAAAAATTCTGCAAAGACTTAGGGCTGGAAAAACATTCTTTGGAGAGAGTAACAATGAAAAAGCCTGCAAGGTAAGAGCTGGGAAGATCTGTTAGCACCTACTTAGGGCTGGGGAAAAAAGCTACATTCGAAGTATAAGACGCACCCAAATTTTCAGCCACTTTTAGGGAGGAAAAGGGTGCGTCTTATACTCCGAAAAGTACGGTAGTTGGTTGTTCTGACTCACAACAACTCTGGAATCTCTAAAGCTCTAAAGATGAATTTCCTTTTTTAATTCCTCTGCAATCCTCTTTAATTGAAGATGACAGAGATTGGCCCTAGAAAATTCCTTATCTTATTGTCTGGTTAATAGCAATGCTCCAGAATCTTGAGTGAGCAAAATACAATCTTGTTTTCTGTAATTCAACAGGAAATCTCAAGTGCTAAACAGATTCGTAATTTTTTTTCTGGCTAATAATTGTTCATATTGTCGTGTAATCAAATATCCAACTTATTGTCTTACAGTTTGTCCATGCTGTATGTAAATTATTGTTGACTGAGATTTTAGTGTGCTTTATCAAAATTTTCGTCATTTATTTATGCACTCTTTTTTTATAAGATGTATTGCTAAAAACATTAATTAACCATGGTCATTGGATATTTGGTGTTAGCTATTCCTAAATAATGGTAACATATATTTCAAGACATCTAGTTCATACATATTTTTTCTAGGAAATAATTTCTGTGGGAAATAAATCAGAATGGTCATGTATTATCTTCCACATAGCTGTCTACATTTGAATTTTAATTTAATTCCAGTGGACTGAGAAGTGATATAAATGAAGATAACAGGAGGGAGGCCTTCAAAAGAGGAGATGATATTATACCCCTAGGATTTTGATGTTTTTCACTTTGACGCACAATATACTTGAACCCTCTCTCACTATTATATTTATTTACTAAAATATAATTTCTTCTATTAATGAATGCTCTTTATTGTCATAGGGTAGAATAACAGAATATTAAAGCCTCTCTGCCTCATCTTACACCAAACAAAAATAAAGACAGATGATTTTGAATTTCTCAGGCTTTCCTTTTTCACAGGACTGAATAATCACTTCTGAAACTCTTTAACAGTTCATTTATTGTGGAGTCTTTAGTGTTTTCTGAGCTTGATTGCTTGCAAACCTTTCATTACCCAACTAGGTAACATCCTCAATGCCAGGAAGCATAGGATTTGCACCCTATTCATATTCAATGCTTTGTTCTGCCAGTGTGGGTGGAGTATATATTTTTCTCCTTTGCAGTTTATTGATTAGAGTTTTGTCTTCTACTTGATTGTGTGTTTGGTGTTAATCCTTGCTTATATGGGTGATTGCTATGAGAGATGTCTTCTGATCTTAGTATTGTTATTGTCTCTTAAATGGTGTATAAATGTGGTTATCTCAATGTGTCTATTGATGGCTGAATTGTCTGCGTGCCAAGCTTCCACGAATACCCTAGTGTTTTTGGATTTTGCTTGGAATCCACAGTTCAGCTGTGAACTACATATATTCTCTTATATTATTTCACTCATCCATCCCTTCCCTATTCCTCAGGTGAGAATTGCATTCCTTCACTCAACTGCATCACTAGTGATTCATTAATGATACATGATTTTATAGGAAATCACAGAGAACAAAAATAATTTCATATTGTGAGAGAAATAATCATAAGAAGTATTGACATAATTCCCAAAATTTAAATATATTGTCCACATTTTTCCTTTCACATTTAATTGAATTCAGCAAATCAGTTTGGAAGTTCTGTGCCTAGGTATCATTTCATTAAAGACCAAATGAATTAAAGAACAAGCCTGAAGTTTAATACATAGAACTTAAGAGGTATTAAGCATCACCTCTGGGCATTTTAGTGGTATAAAAAGTGGCATGCCTTGTTGTATCAACAGAAAATCCTTGGGTGACTGCAGGAAACTTGTTTCTTGGAGGGTGAGAAACTGATCCCAAGTCCTTGCCATCTCTAAATGTAGTGGAAGTAGTTCTGAGTCTGGGACAATAATGAGGAGAGGGGATCTTCAGAAAAGAACGTGCTGCAGGTCCAACAAAATGTATCCTTACACCTGGTTTTAGAGTCATAAAAGATGGAACTCTTGGAGTTTTCATTGCCAATATATTGGTTCGTCGTCTGACAGTTTGAGGCACTGGAGTAAGCCATTTGGAAGGCTGTGAAGAAATTTGCAGAAATTTTACATCTATGAAATACATCATTTCTGTCACTACAATTGTCAACTAATTACATGGTAACCACTCTTATTTATCCAACATTGACCGTAATGGCAATGCATGTACATTTTTTTGAATTCTAGAATAAAAGAGATAAATAAGGAAATAAGGCTGTGAACACCCAAATCAGAGATACGTTCTTTCAATAAGAGTGGGCCCTCTTGATGTTATTGGACATCAGCATCCCTGACCACTGACGTTTTGGTTGGGTTTATGAGAGCTATATGTTCTCATCAGCATGAGGTAGACTGGGGCTAGAACAGCGAGGTGGAGATATCTTAGCACCTAGTGCTGCTGAGCTTATTTTAATTATTTCAAGATGGCAAATACATGTCTATAACATCTCAGTCACTCTGCAACCTTCCTGTATGCCCTATTTGGGTAGTTTTGTTTTGGCTTAAACAAAAACTCTACCAGCTCTAGCCATTGATATCTTCTGCTAAGATGCAACTGAGGCATTAGAAGCCAGAGAGGCTGATAGGTCTCTGAAGTGGTGATTATCAATGAAAGTCACACTCTATAATTAAGAAAAGTACAGGACAAACCTACATCCCATTCTTGAGAATTCCACTAAACTTTTCTTCCATTTAGGAAAGAAATATGAAACCAATGTCCTTTCTATCAGATTTAAAGAGAATGCCCTGAAAACAGAAGACATTTTCAATATGATGTTATCCAATAGTAATAACCAGAATATATATAAGGATATTCCACTGAATACATTTAGATACAATTCAGGTTTAAAGCAAAATAGGAGGACCTGTTTCATTATTTAATGTAGTTTGAATATCTAGTTGATAAACTGGATGGCTGTAAAATATTTCTAATTTTGTCAGACTAAGTGTGTTGGTAGTGCTCCAATGTAGTATACAATTTGTATACTTTTCCACTAGATGACAGTATTTCCCATGCAAGCATTATTATTCGGCCATGGAAAAATATAGCAACTTAGTTTGTATTGCTGACATTGCACTGCTGAACCTGTTTGCAGAATAATCTTGAAAATAACTGAGGCCAGGATGTTTTAGTGGCTCTTGCTATCGCTGTACTTTTCTGCCATATCTAAAAAAGGCATCTTTAAAGGGCTGAATATTCTTCATTGGAAAGAATGTTGAAGTCCTCATTACAAGGGCTTCTATTAAATAGGCTCTTCTATTGGAAGGTCCCATAAAAGTAGTTTATGGCATAGCACCATTGTGTCCTCCCCAACCAGAACTGTACCCTTTCTCCCCACGGGGAGAGGCATAATGCACGAAGGATCATGCTATGCAAAAATTAAAGCCTTTGCCTGGCAGGGAAATGTTCAAACACGAGACAACTTTTTCCATTTCCTACCACTCTTGCATTCCAACCATCTCCTGATTATAGAATAGGAATCCATGAAGGAGCTGTCACCAGTAACATGAAGATCAGGTTTTGGCATAACAATTGTTACCACCCCACCCCACCCCCGCACCAAATTATGTATGTTTATTGTCTAATGGTAGAAGAATGGAATATATATTGGGATGTTACAGATAAGATACTTGTATTCTGTCTCACATGTAACCTTCACCTGCATAATCAACCTGTCTTCCTCTTGCCTCATTCCAATGTAAATCCTACATAAGTCTAGCCATTATGCATCTGATAACAAGCGCCTTCTTAGGGAAACCTACGCTTTTAAGAAAATGTGTTAGTCAAAAAGGATGCTACTAGATTCCTCCTGATTTTTTGCTATCAGAGTAATACCAAGACAACTAGACACAAGAACAGCTTTTTCCCGAACGCCATCACTCTGCTAAACAAATAATTCCCTCACCACTGTCAAACTATTCACTAAGGCTGCATTACTATTACTATTAGTTTTCTCATCGCTCCTATCACCCATCTCCTATCACCCATCTTATGACTGTATGACTGTAACTTGTTGCTTGTATCCTTACAATTTATATTCATATTGATTGTTTCCTGATTACTTACTTGAACCCTATGACAACCATTCTTGACAAATGTATCTTTTCTTTTATGTACACTGAGAGCATATGCACCAAAGACAAATTCCTTGTGTGTCCAATCACACTTGGCCAATAAAGAATTCTATTCTATTCTATTCTATTCTAACACAGCTGTTCTAGAATGTTTACAGAGAGGCCATGGCTGGGAAGTACAGTAATCCCTCGCTATATCACGGTTCACCTTTCACGGTCTCGCTGCTTCACGGATTTGCATCGTGCATTGTGTTCTGCATTCTGATTGGCTGATTGGTAAAACAGCTTGCCAAGAGCAGTGAAATACACGTGAGGCCAGGGGTGAAATCCTCCCGGTTCGCACAGCTCAACAACCTGGTGGCGTTCGCGGCGCGGGGCTTCCCCCACCCGCTTCTCCCGCCCACCTGGATGTCGGCATCTGTGTTCTTTTGCCCTCTGCGCATGCGCAAAGCTGAAGTTACTACTTCACGGATTTCGCCTATCACGGGTTCTTTTTGGAACGTAACCCCAGCGAAAAACGAGGGATTACTGTACAAGTATTAGAATTTCTGACAAGTATCACCCATGAGAATTAGTGAGAAATGGAATTCCTGCCCATTTGGTAAAGCAGCAGGGAGGAAAAGCTGGTATAGGCAAAAACAGGTTGATGATAAATTACCTGCAGCTGGAATATGCATCTTCTGTACCCACTGCTGCTATCCCTGCTATCGGCAAGTAACAAGTGACCTCCAATCTGTAGGTAGGAAAAAAGGTCAGGAGAGTGAATTTCCTCTGAATTTCTGAAAGCAAAGGTGGTACTATGATCAAACTATACATCCTGCATTGCTTGTCTTATTTTCCTCTGACTTTGGAAAGAAATACCATTGCCATGAGAAAGGCTTAGGTGGTGGATCTGTCTCTTTCTCTCTCTCTCTCTCTCTCTCTCTCTCTCTCTCATATGTCTTCATCTATTATCTAGATCTATCCATCCATCCATCCATCTAGCTATCATCAAACTGATATAATTGCCCAACACACATAGGTAATTCCAGGCAGCTTACAAAATTTTAGAAATTAACTATTATAATAGAAACCAATAAAATAAAAAAACCCCATGGTAGCATTATTTATTTATTTATTATTTAGCGATTCTTATATGCCGCCCTACACCCTGGGGACTCAGGGCAGCGTACAACATATATAAGAACAGCTATAGTAAAAACAGCAATAAAATACCAATTAAAAAAATAAAAACAACACAAGCAACAGTCACAATCACCCCGCCTGCAGGAAGAGCCATGTCTTAATGGCTTTCCGGAAGGCCAGCAAGGTGGGAATGGTTCGGATCTCGGGGGGTAGTTGGTTCCAGAGAGCTGGAGCTCTCACAGAGAAGGCTCTCCCCCTAGGACCCGCCAACCGACATTGTTTGGTTGAAGGGACCTGGAGGAGACCGACTCTGTGGGACCTAACTGGTCGTAGGGATGTATGAGGTAGGATGCGGTCCCGAAGATAACACAATCAAATCAGCTCCATCTCAATTCATGGTCCCCAAGCCTGGTGAGGAAACCATGTTTTTAGCACTTATCAGAAAAGTAAAAGGGTGGAGGCCAACTCTACATTGGGAGGAAATTGAAGAAGGAGCCAACACCAAGAAGGCCGTTTTAGTGGTCCCAGATACTCATCTATAATTGATGGGACGTGAAACATGCCTTCCTATCCTGGTGGGCTAGGTGAATTTAATAGGGGAGAGGAGGGCCTCCAAATAGCCTGGCCCCAAGAGATATTGGGCTTTAAAGGTGATAACCAACTTGAATTGGACCCACAAGTAGATTAACAAATGCACCTCCTGCAGAAGAGGTGACAAATATGCAAGTCTAGGCTTGCACAAAACTGTTCAGATTGCTGCATTCTGAACTAATTGAAGCTTCTGAATACTCTTCAAGGACAGCCCCATGTAGAGAATATTGCAATAATCCAGACAGGAGGTGATTATGGCATAGGTGACTGAGAAAGTCACATTGGTCCAGGAATGGACTTAACTGGTACATAACACTACCATGTTTCCCCGAAAATAAGACCCTGTCTTATATTTTTTGAACCCCGAAATAAGCGCTTGGCCTTATTTTCGGGGAGGTCTTATTATTTTGGGATGCATGGAGCAAGATGGGGCTCCTCTTGCCGTTTTACCTTATTTCCAGCTCTGTCTCCCTAACCTTAACCAGAGGAAATGGTATTTTGGGGGGAGGGCTTATTTTCGGAGGAGGGCTTATTTTCAGGGGAGGGCTTATTTTCGGGGAAACACAGTAAGATGTGCAAAGGCCCTCCTAACCACGACTGCCACTTGCTCCTTGAGCAGGAGTCGTGAGATCAGGAGAACCACCAGATTACATACCGGATCTCTTCTGAGCAACCCCCTCCATGACAAAAGATGGTAATTATCCAGGAGTCAAAGAAACCCTAGATCAGAGCCATTCTGTCTTACCAGAGTTCAGTTTTAGCCTTTTGCTCCTCATCTAGACATAGACAGCCTCCAGGCGCTGAGAGAGGGCAGTCACAGCTCACCATGGCAGAGATATACAGCTGTATGAGAACTATCTTTGTGCCATCAACGGGCCACCACAGAACAATTACATTTAAGCAATGACATATATGAATATCTAATTTAACATAAGAGCTGGAAAACTGTTTCCCAAGATAAAAGATTACTTACACAAAGTCGATGCGATGGGAAGATCTGCAAGAAGGGTCGGAAAGGAATGGAACAAATATTAATGCTAGCCTGTTTCCATTCTGACTTATGCAGATCCTACACATAGACTTCTGGGAACCTACAAAAATATCTGTACACCTTTACTTCCTTTAGCTTCATGAAATGATTTTCCAAGCCAAGCACAATATCCTCCCGTCTGCATTACTATATGGCAAGTGTGCCAAATTCCTCTTATCTCAGCATGCTGGCTGGGAAATTTTGGATGTGAAGCTCACCCATCTCAAATATGCTGAGATTCAGAAACATTGTTCTAAAGAACACCATAGCCGCCTTCTCCCTCCCCCTGATAATTCTCACTTAACAACTAGTCACTTAATGACCATTCAAAGTTACAACAGACCCCAGAAAAGTTAGTTATGACCCATCCTTGAAGTTACAACAGCCACACAGACTCCCACAGTCATGTGATTGCATTTTAGGCAGTAGGCAACAGGTTTGCATTTATATCAGTTTCAGTGTCCTGTGATCATGTGACCATGACTTGTCACTTTTTTTTTTTGCCAATGTCTGATATTTTTTACCAGCTTTAGACAAAAAATGCCCTTTCTGGGGAATGGATTCACTTAATCACCACAAGATTTACTTAATATCCACATAATTTTCTTAATGATCATGGTACTAGCTTTATGACCATGATTAAAAATGGTGGTTAAAATTAAGTCAGGTGACTCGCTTAATGGCTGCAAAGATTGATGATCAAAACTCCAGACTCAAATGTGTTTCTTGTGAGGACTTCCTATATTAAGTGTACCTGGGAGAACCGGGGTTTTTATACTTTTTACTTTCAGTCTCAAATTTTGAAACTATAACAGCCAGATTTATTGTCACAGCAGTAAAAATGAAGCAGCAATTAACATAAGACATAGTCTGTCAATTTTTTCATTTTCTTTTAACTGTTTGATTTCTCTGAAATTTGTTGAAATTTACAGAGCCTTACATTGCTCTGATTTCCAACAAGAACACCGTAAGTAGTGTTTGCACAGCCCATTTTAAATAGATATGATGTCTTCATTTTTATGGTTAACCAAATCTCTATGAAAACTTTGCCTTGTCAAATCAGTCAAATTGGCTTGCAGGCCAGCAGCAGTACCAACTTTATTTTCCATTAAACCTTCCAGGTGGCATTAACTCCTTTCCACAAGAAATGCCTCTCCAAAGAGCATTCAGGCTGGGAATTCTGGAGGTGGTAACATCACACTTGGAATGTGCCAGAGTAACACATCCTATTCTACCTTTCCCCTCCATCATTCCAAAACCTATTGTGTGATATCTCATCTGTTTAGATTGTAGAGATGGCAAGAAAGAGACCTCCAGATAAACAGTGTAACATGGTTCAAATTGCAAGAATAGAATATCTATGACTTAATTCAACAGAATAGTGTAATGGGTTGAGTAAATGCTGAGTGCTGTTACAATTTCCTATGTGTTAAGCAAGTGAGTTTTATCTTTCTAGGAATTGCATGTAAAGGAATTTCTTTTTGTGCTTACCAACTGTGCATACTGAGCTCCATACTTTGACACAGGATAGGCAGTTGTAATCTGTTCAAGATATATTAAGAAAATATGTGGTTATTGCATGATTTGATACTTAAAAGGGAGGGCACACCACTGCTATATAAAAATTAACACTATATTTGGGCTGATTCATGCAGATTCATCAGCTATCCAACTGAACCAATATTATTCCAAAGCAGTCCAGTTCAGACCAGAAGGTCTCAAATGTTTATCACTGAATTCAAAAGACATTTTTTCCACAAATATTTCATCTCAAAAAAAAAAACCAGAAAATGGAGGAGGAGGAGGAGGAAATCTGGACTGGGAGAGTACAGGCAGTCTTTCACCTACAGTACAAGCATTTATTTAATAAGCATTCAAAGTTGCAACAGCACTGAAAGAAGTGACTTATGATTGGTCCCTCCATTTAATGATCATTGCAGCATCCCCACAGTCATGTGATTGAAATTTGGGTAGTTGCCAACTGGCATGTTTTTATGACAATTGCAAAATCCTGGGGTCATGTGATCATCATTTGAGACCTTCCCAACTGGCTTCCAACAAGCAAAGTTAATAACAATTGCACTTAGACTTATACACAGCTTCATAGTGCTTTTACAGCCATCTCTAAGCGGTTTACAGAGTCAGCATATTGCCCCCAACAATCTGAGTCCTCATTTTACCCACCTCAGAAGGATGGAAGGCTGAGTCAACCTTGAGCCTGGTGAGATTTGAACTGCCAAATTGTAGGAAACTGGATTTGTTTAATGACAACATGATTCACTTAGCAACTGCAGTGATTAGCTTTACAACTGTGGCAAAAAGGCGGTAAAATCAGATGTGACACACTTAACTGCATGGCTTAGCAACATAAATTCTAGTGGTTGTAAGTTGAGGACTACCTGTATAATATTAGGTCTTGTTTCAAAAAAGCTAAGTACTGCCACTGTATGTTACCTATCTAACCTCTGCCCTACTGCACTTTTTAGGGCTTGGATGGCAGCTGAACATAATACAACAGTCATTATCTTAGATCAGGACTATCCCCACCCTGCTGGCCTTCCGTAAAGCAATAAAAACCTGGCTCTTCCGGCAGGCGGGGTGAAAGTGAGACCAATCAGATTATATTTGGGTCTCCCCCCCTGGTTATGAATGCTAGATGTTTTTTAACTTTTGTAGTTTTTAATTGTTACGATTTTATATTGATAAATGGATTTGACATGTTGTGAGCCGCCCAGAGTCCCCCGGGAGTTGGGCGGCATACAAATCTATTTAAATAAATAAATAAATAAATAAATAAATAAATAAATAAATAAATAAATAAATAAATAAATAAATAACAAAAACTCAGCAGCAAAAGGACAACTGAAGTGGAAAAGCTACTTCTATATGAAACATAGTCATGATTACTCTGCTTAGAAGAGTAAATTTTTTCCTACAGATTTCTTTTAATTTTGCTAATAAAAATGCCTTCATTTAAAATACATGTTTGTGATGTACACAGTTTGGTATGTGGTACCCAAATTTGGTACTCTTTAATTTTTTAATTTAATAAGGGGCGTGCATAAGTGCACCACTGTGCCTACCGTCCCTGTCCTACTGTCCCATTGTCCTCTTTTATCATTACTTTTTACTTACGTTTATACAAACTACTACTATCCTATACATGTTTGACAAATAAATAAATAAATAATAAATAAATAAATAAAATGTCTTCCTTAGAAACTGACCTTCCTTCAGAAAGACAGCCTGTATCCTTCCAATTATACTATGCACCCAAACCTATTATACATAATCCTGTCTATGGCTGCTTTAGTTGCAGTTTCACAGTATCTGGAGTCAGGGGTGGGTTCCACTTACCTTCGCCACCGGTTCACATTACGACGTTTTGCACGTCCGCTTGTGCAAATCGCCTTCCGCACATGCTCAGTTGATGGAATCGGTCTGAAACACAGCTGAGGGGCTTCAGGCGAAGAAATAAAGGTCGGTATAAACCTGGGGGCGGGTGGGAGGGCCCTTTTACAAGCCACAGAGTGACATCACGAGCGGGTCGCTACCGGTTCGGGCGATCCGGTCCGAACCGGGAGGAACCGACCCCTGTCTGGAGTACCCAATTATAGACTGAAGTGTAATAATTTGAAACACCGTGAATTCATAATTTTATTTCATGGAGAGGAATTCCATTCATTTAATAGTGCCTCAGAGATTATAGTGCCTCAAGATTTGAGAATCCCTATTGTGAATTATGGTCAGGTTAATGTTTTAGTTTTCTGCTGTTACATATAGTGTTAGGTTGTAATTGTCACAAGAACTTCTAATCATCATTTGATCAATTATCACTAACCTGAAAATATTTCAAATAAATCAAATAAATGATCAAAATGGGGAGGAGTTGGCTTTGATCAGTGTAAAATCTTATGTGGGGTTCTGTTTGCAGGTTAATTACCTATATAAGACCTCAGGTAACACCTCTTGCAGGTACTCTGTTTTCTCCATTTTCTCTTGGATGACCATGAATTAATTATGCATTAATATATTGGACATTTTTCAACATCAAAAGAGAAGATACAAATTTTAAATATAAACATTCCAACTGCAAATGATATCACAACTTTTTTTTTACATGCTGTATTTTTAAACCAAAAATTGGCCCCAATATTTTGTGGGGGAGAATGGACAAATGGTGAGGTGAAATTTAAATTGTAGGAATTTGTGAAGAGACAGTTGCTTATCTCTCTAAGGCAGGGGTGTCAAACTCACATCGTCACGTCATCATCACATGACGTATTGGGACTTTCCCCCCCTTCTCTAAACCAGGGTGGGTATAGGCATCCGGCCTGTGAGCCGTGAATTTGATACACCTGCTCTAAGGAGATGTAGCACCACCTTCTGGTGAGACTGTCTATTTCACCACTGATTCCTGGCTGTACATTGCAAATCACCACCAAAACTGTTTTCCTTTTAAAATACTGAAACTCTGGAAAACTTGTAGTTAGGGATTTTTCCTATTAGCAAATCTTAAGTAAATCTGGCTCTTGGTTTCTGATCGGATGAAGAATTCTGGCAGTTGAGGTCCACACATCTTAAAGTTGCCAAAGTTAAGAAACACTGCACTAGAATATCCTGGTGAGATATTTTAATTTCACAGAATTATTAAGCTTTTGGAAGTTTGCTCCTCCTCCTCTCCTCACTCAGATTCTGGGGGGAAATTAAAAGATGGGCAGGTGATAGGAGAGTGACTGAATGTTGGCTTTTCTTCTGAAGACCAAAGGTAGATTTGGCTTATGGTTTTCTCGGCATTTTGAGACAAACAGAAGCCAAGAGTTACTTGTTCTTAAGAACTGGAAGTCCCACTAGTGGAGGCATGGATATGCTGACTGGGTAAGACAGGGGTCCCCAAACTTGGCAACTTTAAGACTTGTGGATTTCAACTCCCAGAATTCTCCAGCCAGCTATGCTGGCTGGAGAATTCTGGGAACTGAAGTCCACAAGTCTTAAAGTTATGCTGGCTGGAGACTTCTGGGAGTTGAAGTCCACAAGTCTTAAAGTTGCCAAGTTTGAAGACCTCTGGTGTAAGAGAACAAACTGCTTATACTTTACTATGCGACTGGCATTTAAAATCCAGGCTCCAGAATAATCAGGAAATAAAAGTAGTGTTGTGCTGCATTTAGAACAAATGAAAGGATTCTCTTGACAACTGAAACTAATTCACTATCAACAGTCAAGAAAAAGTGAGGATGGTTGCAGTTGTGATCTACATTGAGAAGGACAAGCGTTTGCTTATAGGCTGTATATTTGTCATTCTCCAATGTGCTTCTCTTTACAATTTACTTTGCATGGGAATTGGGAAGACATGGGATAGGGACAATTAATGAATAGCTGCTGTCTGGTTCTAGAGCTTTTGATGAAGAAGAATATACAGTCCACTATTTCCAGATAAATTTGCTGTATGTTTTAAACCCAAGGAATCCAATACTGATTGCGCTACTTGATTCAGGAACATTGGCAAATACTCACAGATAAAAACATGAAAATCCCAAGCAGGAGGAAATACACGAATCTGAATTTCATTATGCTGAATACCTGACAGGAGAAAAACAAAGAAACATTTTAACCACAAAGTATCTCCTTTTTAATTCCCCAGTTCAATTCAGTTCAATTTTATTACACCCTTTAGCCAGGCAAGTAAAACAGAGATAAAGGGGGAAAGGAATCAAAATAGATCAACAACAACAACAACAACAACAAAAGGACATAGACCAATCCATCTTATATCCTACTATAGATCTGCTGTGAAACCTAATATTAAATAACAAAATTTTTGCAACATTATAGGTTGCATAAAACCTTGTCAGCAAACAGAAAATCAACATAGGAGCTGTCTGATTGTCCAGAAATTGCTGATGGGAGAAAAATAAGATTTAAATCTAATGTTGCATGAAACCTGCAGTATAAAAGAATGTATGCTATTGATTCTACCTCTTGTGAATCACAGGAAAGACCATGAGCCATTGGGAGTCTAAAACATATACTGTAACTATGCAGAAGGAACAGCATTACAGTGAGTCCTGGTAAAACAAAATAACAGAAACTCAGAGCAGTCAGGGAGTAAACGTAGGGAGCCATCATTTTCAACTAATTGTTTTTAGTAATGCTATATACAGTCCTTTCAACGTATACATATTACTCTAGATAGTAAATCTTTGCTGGATAGGTATCAGACACTTTATAACCAGGACTTTTTCCGGGAAGACACAATTGAAGCTGGGCAAGAGGTGATGCAAGCACTTGCTGATAACTGGAAATCATGACGGTGCACGTAGACGAGCTTTGAAAACAAACCATAACAAAAGAATATAGATGTAACAGCAAACCAAGTAGCCAGCCAGCTGCTGAAAAATGGAAAAAAAGTAAAATGTAAAAAACAGCCATCTGAACAAAGGAATAAGAGGAAGGGCAATTAAATTCCCCTTTTGTGGTATTTGAGCTGGAGGAAGCTATAAAGACTATGAAAATGAATAAAGCAGCAGGTGTTGATGATATAAGAACAGAACCAATAAAGCAATTTTGTGCCCATACTCTAGATTGGCTCCAACAATTGATGAACAAGTGTATAGTTGAGTTTAAGATCTCAAAATTATGGAAGCAGCCTAGAGTTGCACCCTTACTAAAACCCAGCAAAGACCCAGACGATCTGAAAAATTACCGACCAATATCACTCTTCTGCCACCTCTGAAAGGCACTAGTATGGATAATTCTCAACTGTATCTCTAAATTTATTGATAGAAAAATCATAAGAGAGCAAGCATGTTTTAGACTGGGGAGGTCATGTCATGGCCAAATCCTAAACCTTATGCAACCTATTGAGGATGGTTCCGAAAGAAAGCTAATTACTGGAATGGTTTTTATCAATCTATCTGCAGCATATGACACTGTTAACCATAGAATATTATTAGGCAAGTTAAATAATATCAGCAGAGATAATAAGCTTTCCAGTGTCATTGGCAGCTTCCTCCAGAACTGGAGATTTTATGTGATGCTGAATGTTAAGAACAGTATATGGAAGTTGCAGAAGAATTGGCTACCACAGGAAAGTACCGTATTTTTTGGAGTATAAGATGCACCTTTTTACCCCCAAAAAGAGGGTCAAAAACTTGGTGCGTCTTATTCTCCGGATGTTGCATTAGGCCACTGCTGGACCATGGGAAAGCTGCCGCCGCTGCCTCCGCCGGACTACAACAAAGCTGCTACCGCTGGCCACAGCCGGCGGCGGCGGACCATAGAAAAGTCGCCGCGGCTGCCCCAAAACAAAGCCGCTTCCGTTGCTGCTAGCCGCTACCACCGCCGGACTACGGGAAAGCCGCCACCGGCGGACCATAGAAAAGCCACCGCGGCCGCCCCAAACAAAGTCGCTGCTGCTGGCTGTCACCGCCGCCACCGCCAGACCATGGGAAAGCCACTGCGTCGTTGCTGGCCGAAGCCTGTTCCCGAGGCAGCTACGGAGCCGCCGCCGCTGTTGCTGCCCAAAGCGAGCCACCTGACAGCTTTGAAGACCAACTTCCAGGTTTGAAGACCCCTGAGTTAGGGGTTAGGGGTAAGTTTAAGGCTTGTGGACTTCAACTCCCATTCCTGAACTAGCATGCCTGGAGGAGAAATTCTGGAAGTTGAAGTCCACAAGTCTTAAACTTGACAAGTTTGAAGACCCTTGCCACCCCTAACCCCTAACCCAGGGCTCTTCAAACTTGCCAAGTTTAAGACTAGTGAACTTCAACTCCCAGAATTCTTCCTCCAGTCATGCTAGCTCAGGAATGACTGGAGGAGGAATTCTGGGAGTTGAAGTCCACTAGTCTTAAACTTGCCAAGTTTGAAGACCCTTGCCACCCCTAACCCAGGGCTCTTCAAACTTGGCAACTTTAAGACTTGTGGACTTTAACTCCCATTCCTGAGCTAGGATGACTGAAGGAGGAATTCTGGGAGTTGAAGTCCACAAGTTAAACTTGCCAAGGGGGTGCAAGGGTCTTCAAAGTTGTGGACTTCAACTCCCAGAATTCCTCCTCCAGTCATGCTAGCTCAGGAATTGGAATTGAAGTCCACAAGTCTTAAAGCTGTCAAGTTTGAAGACCCCTGGGTTAGGGGTTAGGGGTGCAAGGGTCTTCAAACTTGGCAAGACTTTTTACAACCATGTACACTTTTTACAAACTTCAAACTTGACAGCTTTAAGACTTGTGGACTTCAACTCCTATTCCTGAGCTAGCATGACTGGAGGAGGAATTCTGGGAGTTGAAGTCCACAAGTCTTAAAGCTGTCAAGTTTGAAGTTTGTAAAAAGTGTATATGGTTGTAAAAAGTGTACATGGTTGTAAAAAGTGTACATGGTTGTAAAAAGTATTCCGCTACACTGGTATTTTATTAAATAATATATTACTACACCATTTGGTTCAGAATACTTTTTTTCTTGTTTTCCTCCTCTAAAATCTAGGTGCGTCTTATACTCCGGTGCGTCTTATACTCCGAAAAATACGGTATATTGTCTCTGATATTATATAACATATATATGAATGATCAACCAGTCCCCAACAACACACAGTCCCCAACTATGCAGATGATTTAGCAGTGGCTGGACAAGGATCAACTTTCGATGATGTAGCTGGGAAAATTATGGTAGCACTTGATGAATTAGAATGATATTATGCCATCAACCATTTAAAGCCCAACCCAAACAAGACCCAAGTATGTGCTTTCCACCTTCAAAATTGAGCTGCGAAGGAAGAGTTGTGGCAATGGAACCGTCTACAGCACTGTCCAACATTGAAGTATATTTGGGGTAACACAAGACAGGACGCTCTCTTTTAAACAGTGAACACTAAGACTAAAGTCAGTTCAAGGAAAAAATATCATCAGGAAATAGATAAACTACACATGGGAAGCTCAACCATCTACATTGTGCACATCAACTTTGGCCTTTAGCATCTCTGAAACAGAATATGCTGCTCCAATGTGGGGTGCATCTGCACATGCGAAACAAGTTGATATTGCCATCAATGAAGCAATATGCTTAGTAACATGATATCTCAAACTTATGTGAATTGAGAAAATATATTCTCTCTTTGCCATTGCCACATCTAAGATAAGAAAGGTTGCAATAGATATCAAGAGAACGAAGCAAGAGAATGACCCTCAAAATCCTCTGAATGCACATGCCCAAAGCCAGTCGATTCAGGAACAGCTTTATGGCAAGAACAAACATTCTTGAGGATATGCAAGAACAAAATTGAATTAAAAGATGGAGGAAGGAGACCATCGAGCAAGGAATCACATTAAAGCAGGATTATGTTGAAGGATCTGACCTCCCTTATACTACTTGGAGGACCCTGAATACACTGAGAGTCGGAGTGCCTAAGTGTAAAACCAATATGCGCAAGTGAAGCTCTTAGCAGATACCAACACAATGTGTAAATGTGGAAAGAACAGAGCTCAGCCCATCTGCTGGTATGCTGGCTACTACCAGAAACATGTCACAATACTGATTTCTTTTTGGCTTTCTTTCATCTCTTTGGTTGAGGCAAAGCCAAGAAGGTGGCTTCCTTCTGGCAGTTTAAAGTTTGACCTAGACACAGAAGAACTTATACTGCAGCTCATTTTCAAGTAATCATTGAGCAATCAGGTTTTTAGCCCATGACTAGCCAAAATTACATAAAATTGTCTATAAAAGACCACATAAAAGGAACTTCTGATTGAAGGACTTCTTCCAAGTGGATTAGAAAGTATCATTTAAAACATAGAAGAATAACCCAGTGTGTTTATAGATAGGATGAAGTCAATCATTTAAAATAATACTAGTTTCCCACTTTACTATGGAACATGGATTTCATTGCTGATCCAACAGAGAGATTGGAATCAGTGGCCTTTCAGATGATGTGAACTTTTCCAATCATCCTGATCTATGCTCATGTTGGCTGGAGCTGTTGAGAATCAGAATTCAAAAACATCTGGATATGGCTGACCACAATTTTCATCCCCTATTGATTGATTGATAGATATTATTTTATAAATAAGAGAATCCTATTCCATTTTTGTCCCCAAAATGGCTTACATTAATAGCATGGTTTCTGTTATTAATTTCTGCAAGCATTCAGATTTGGAGCTGGAGTCTTACAGAAAACGTTGAGTCTTAAGAAGAATAAAAGTTCAGTATTCTTAGGCACAGAAAAACATAGTATATATAACCTACTTAAAAGTTTAATTATTTTCAACAATTAATTATTGGTAAGCATATTTAAGGAAGCATTTCTGATGTATCATCATTACATTATTTTCCCTGAATTGAGCAGGAAAGGACTTTAAACTTTCCTTTTCATTACTCAATCAGTAGAATAAAGATATGCCCTAAGGAAACTTTGATTTGATTTTTATTAGTATTCGGAAACAAACATTAATCTGATCATAATACTAGACATTGTCAATTTCTTAAACTCTTAGGATATGGCATTCTACCTGCCAGATAGCAGCCCAATAGTAAAAAGGATAAAATGGGAATAATTTGTCTCACTCCATAATGATGTTTATGCTACACAATTACTTTCTAACAAGCAAGCACATACACAGATATTCATGACAAATCATTTCAAAAATATTTCTTACGTTACACTCAATGAATATTATGACAGCATAGGAAGTAAAAAAAAGTGGTTCTTTTTCTCCCCTTTTGCTTTAAAATTCAAAAATTATGTTTCCTCCACTACTTCAACTTTAGATATACATTTGATTAAACTTGTTTACAATGTGGCTTGGCCAGCCAGATGACTTTACTTTGAAGCTCCTAGAATTTGAGAATTGGCATTTTTATCCTATGGCTTTCCGTCCTCTATGAAAAGAGATCTCTCTAATACAACTGATAAAGTCTTGCCACTGAAGGTTATATTTTTTGAGACCAATATGTTTCTTGAATTGTAGCCTGTACATTTCCTCCATAGGAAAGAAGTCAAACTTGCACACTACAACAGCAGGAGCATCCTGCCTTTAGAAAACTTTGATTATGAAGTTCAGGCACAAAGAGATGACCACCGAGCTATTATAGAGAAACGCCAAGCTCCCTTCAAATCTCATTCAACTAAAAGGTACTACAAAGACCAGCCTATGCTTACCAGATGCATCTTTGCCGCAGTTCCTTAACAAAGGTGGAGTTCTTTTTCCCAAGATTATCCTAAAGAAGGTCCATGTGATGATCTTGCCAAAGCTCTGGATTCAGGTAGTTATGGAAAGTATTACTTTTAGACAGGGAAACAGACCCAGCCCAGCCAGGATGAATGCAGGGTTTGATGTTCTTAATAACATCAAAATAGCCTCTTTGTCTTTAACCACAGTATTTCTCATGAAAGATAACATATAATTATCTCTGTGTTTATTGAACACATTCCTCCTTTTGCAGGTCAAGTTTGAACTGTAACACTGCTATGTCTTTTCGAAAAGTTTCTCAGTGGTTCATTTGGCTACAAAGACTATGAGTAGCCAGCTTTCTGGTTCCCTGTTAATGGGAGTCTGGCCTTTAGTAAACTGATGCAGCTATAAGGATTCTTATTCCATGTTCCAACTAGCAATCTACATACCAATCTTTTTTTTTATTTCCCACCTTTAGTAAACAATCATCACCCTGTAGCAATTCTTCGTGCTACTTTCTCGTAGGCTATTGATTTGTTTAACTCTTTAGGATCTTACTTGCTATTTTTCTTCTCTTCAACCTTGGGGTCCCCCAGTATACACACTAATAGTTCTGTTCTTTTTAATGTCCCTGTTTTAAGCCCTCAGGTCCAGGGGCAGGTTCTAACTTACCTCGCTGCTGGTTCACCTCCTCCCGTGCCACGTGGCCGCACACACACACATGTGCAGTGCCGAAAACCAAGCTTCTGTGCATGAGCAGAAACAAAAAACAAGATGGCGCCGCCTACGGTGCCGTCATTAGAGCCAGTTCGGGGGTGTGGCCAACCAGCGATCACTCCCGGTTCGGCGAGCAGGGGGAAATTCCCGCCACCGGTTTTATAGAACCGGTCGGTCCAAACCAGGAGCAACCCACCTCTGCTGAGGTCATAGTTCTTAGGCTGGATTTTAGCATCTCCAAGTGGAACCCACAAAGTATGGTAGCAGAGCATGGTGGTTTTCTTCATGAAGGCCTTCTGCTGTGCCTTCTAGAAGTGCACTAGATGAGTCATTTCCCCCCTCTCTTCCTACTTCTCCCTTTCTTCCACGGTAGCCATTGAACCCGCTGAATGTTTTCAGTCTTCGCTCTAGCTTTCTCTCCCCACCTTAGAATATAATATACGAACTGACTGATTTATAATAGCAATAGCACTTTACTTATATACCGCTTCATAGTGCTTTACAGCCCTCTCTAAGCGGTTTACAGAGTTCAGCATATTGCCCCCAACAATCTGGGTCCTCATTTTACCCACCTCAGAAGGATGGAAGGCTGAGTCAACCTTGAGCCGGTGAGATTTGAACAGCTGAACTGCTGAACTGCAGTGCTGCATTTTAACCACTGCGCCACCTATACATTATACCAAATAATGTATAGATTTTAATAACATTTAAAAGTTTATAAATGTTATTGTTTATATAAATCTCAGATACACTAAGCCTACTGATACTAAAGACCAGAATCTTTAATTGGCACCAGCTTTTTCACCAGCCAGGAAATGCTAAGAAAGCAGACAAGGAAGGCATCACATTCGTTTTCCCTTTGCTGCTATCCCTTTGTTCAAGGCATTCTCTTCTTTGCTGGTTGTCAGAGCTCCTTTTTTTAAATTGAGAGTGAGAGTTCATTTCTCGGTGACTGGTACATTAACTTTCTGGTTGCTGAGTCAGAGAGAGGGTAGCCACACCTGCAACTTTAGTTGTGCGGGGAGTGGTTTTGACGTGGTATCAGATTAAGGCAGTCTTCTCCCCTCCTTGTTTCTCTTCTGATTTAAACTCTCCTTAATCCTGGAGACTATCTGTGAAATTCAGTTCCTGTTTTTTCCTCAGGTTGTTATTTAGTTTTCTTTTCCACCATTGCAGGAAGTCTGACTTAAAATAGGGCTGCAGACATTAAGGTCGTAATTGCTATGTGGAAAGCCTGCACTCCTGCTGTTTTTCTAGGGTGGGGGTAGATTTGTGCTCTCCTTCAGCCCTTCATGTGTGTCTGGACAAGTGGCGGAGAGTGACGTGACTCTCTCACACAGGGCCAGCACTGATTCATGCCAGAAGGCTTTTCCAGCCATGCTGAAGCAGATCCTGTCCGACATGTATGTGGACCCAGAGCTCCTGGCTGAGCTCAGCGAAGAGCAAAAGCAGATATTGTTCTTCAAGATGAGGCAGGAGCAGGTCAGAAGGTGGAAAGAAAGAGAAGCAGTAGCTACCACCCCAAAGCCAGTACTGAAGAAAGGTCAGTGTATGACCATTTTCTTTCTTATTTCTTGTTCAGAATTTTATCTCGCTTTCCAAGCATTGATTGAAAGTTAGCCATAGGATAAGTTTTGATTATGTTATTGAATGAAAAAGCAATATTCTGTAGCTTTAGATGATGTGTGCTTTTACATAAATCATTAAAAATTTAATCTTAATAACCAGCTGATTAGATAAGTGAGTCTTTTTCCTAAATTCTAAGTGAATGAAGTGAGCCAAAGGTCAGACTGACCAACGAAATTAAGCAAATTTGACAGGAAGACTTTTTCATAGCTTCCTCGTAGGGAACATCCATCCACATGGCACTTTGTCCAGTACTCAAGCACTTTGAAGCAGACCTGTCAATTACCTTTACTCCTTCTTGCTGCAGGACATTGAGAACACACTAAACCAGTTCAAATGGCCAAGAGGACCCTGCAGAAAGAATAGGGAGCTCTCCACCTGAGCTATTTCTGGTGCAATTAAAAACAACAACCCCTTCAGAAAAAGGAAATGAGATACAGTAAATTGCCATCATTGTCCTTCCATATTCAAGCACATGTACATGTGAAGTTTTTGTGGAAAGGAGTAGGTGAAGATGAGTATTTGCAATGTGGTGAGGCTTCCTGGCAACCAATCCCATTGATTGTGGTATGATATTATGTCACATATGTTGCAACCAAGCTTTTTTCTCAACAATCAGGTTGTTGATTGTAGCAATAATCAACAGGAAAAGGATCCCATTGGGATGGCTGAAAGGTATGATTAAAAAAAGTAATGCTGGCAACCATCACAGTGTGATTGAAGCTACATGATGCATATTAAAAAACAGGCAATTAAAAAAAAATAGGAGCCTATTACTTTGCACCCAATCCTTATGATAGAGTTGGGATCAGCCAAAATTATTTACTTTTCATTCCTGCTTATCACTCCAACATCCCCCACCCCTTTCCACTCAAAAGTACAAATAACAGAGGTGATAGTGAGTCACCTTAGAAGTCACTTTCATGGCCTAGAAAATCAAATGTAAACGCTTTGCCCCCTTCTTTAGGGTGTGGAACATGTTATTCTTTTCAGTAGAATACTGAAGTTGGAGTTAGAGGGAATTTTATCACTGCAGAATCTTAGGGTGTTACAGTGGTTTTTATTTCTATTTCTCACTGTTCAATTAGAAACTGCATTCATACTTCCTTGTAGAGGTTTCAGAAATGAAAGTCTCATGGTGAACAAAGAACTGCCCTTGTGTTTCATTCTTTTGCAGAGAATCTGGAGATTTTTCTGCAGGCTGAAAGTAGATGCAAATTATAGAGCAGTGATGGTGAACCTTTTTTGGCTTGCGTGCCAAAAGGGTGTGCATGCGCACGGTAGTGCGCGCGCACATGTCCACATCCATACCCTCCCCTCATGCATGCGCACAACCCCCGCGCTGCCCCCCATGCATGCGCACAACCCCCCAAGCTTCCCCCCGCGCATGCACACAGGCCTCACTGAAGCCTCCAGACTCCTAAAGTCTGGGGATGATGGAAAATGGCCCAAAAGGCCAACCGGAAGTTTGTTTCCAAACTTCTGGTTGGCCCGTTGGGCTGTTTTTCGCCATCTCCAGACTTCAGGAGGCTTCTCTGAAGCTTCCAGAGTGCGAAAAACGGCCCAACCGGAAAACCGGAAGTCCGTTTTTCCAAACTTCCAGTTTGCTCATTGGGCCATTTTTCGTACTCCAGAGGCTATGTCAGCTCCACAAGCCCCCTGAAGCCTCTGGAGGGCGAAAACAGCCTTCCCCAAGGCTGAAAATCAGCTGGCCAGCGCGCGCATGTGCACTGGAGCTGACATAGGGCAACGCCTCGTGTGCCCTCCGATATGGCTTCACGTTCCACCTGTGGCATGCGTACCATAGATTCGCCATCATGGATATAGAGGGTGATATAATACTGTGGGTATCTTTTAAGTGATTATGTGCCATGAAGTTGTTGTTGGCTCTTAGTGACCACATATATTTTTCTCTGTGATGAAACTTGCCAGTTCTACATAAAGCACTTTTAAACAAAATAAAAACAAGGTAAGGAAAGGAAAATGGGTCCAGGACAACTCAGTGTAGACACTACATTGCTGCCAGCTCACCACCACCAAGTTGCCTCTGTCCACTCACAGCCACCAAGTCGCCACTTACTGTGGGTGGCAGGAGAAAGAGCTGGATGGGCGGGCAAGCAAACGTGGGTCAGGGGCTTCCCATTTTCATACCTCCCACCACTTCTCCTGCCACTGGGACAAAGAGGCTGGGGGCAACAGCGGCGCTGGGCGGAATGGGCAGCAGGGAGGTGGTGGCCGCTGGGGGCATTCATTTTTACAGGAGACTTTTTAAAAAACATGTTGTGATGGTCAAAATCAATGTACTTTATTTAGGTCATTGATAAAGTGACCAGATTTTTTTTTTAAGCGGGACACCGACGGGGGGCGGGGCCGCCTGGACGCCGAGTTTTGCCCTCTGCGCATGCGCAGAACGCTGCAGTGGCTTGTGGCTTGGGCTGGCTTGGGAAGGGGAGCAGCCCCCAGCATCTCTTGGCTCTCCTCCTCCCTCCCCCCCGCCCACCCGGAGGTCCCGCACCGCCCGCTGACCTCGCGCACGTCCTGCAGGCACTCGAGGACGGCCAGGTTGGGCCCAGCCGCCGCCGCAGCAGCAGCAGCAGGCCTCTCAGCTCGGGCCGGCCGTGGGCGGCATTGGCGGCGGGCGGGCGTCCCGTGTTGACTCCTCCGGCGGCGGCTGGAAGCTGGCGGAAGAGCCGGTGAATTTCACACCGGCTCTTCCGCCAGCTTCCAGCCGCCGCCGGAGGAGTCAACGTGGGACGCCCGCCCGCCGCCAACGCCGCCCACGGCCAACCCGAGCTGAGAGGCCTGCTGCTGCTGCTGCTGCTGCTGCTGCTGCTGCCCCTGCGGCTGGGCCCCCAGTCCCAGCTGCCCCGGCGGCGGAAAGGCTGCGGCGGCGGCCCCGGCCGGCTGAGCCAGCGCCGGCCCGAGGGCCATCTTGGATGCGACTCCTTCGCTCGGGCCGCCCCGCCCACCGTGACGCCGGCCGTTTCGAGAGGGCGGGGCTGCATCAGGCGCCTCTCCACCGTCATCCAATGTGTGACGTTTGGTGCATGCGCCACGGTTTGGCCACCACGGAGCCCGACATGGCTGCCTTCCCCGAGTTTTAACTCCCCCCAATCTCGCACGCCGCCCTTTCAGGCCGATTTTTGGAAAGAATGCCCTAGTCGTGCATTCTTTCAAAAAATCAGGACTTTTTAGAGGACGGGCGGGACGCGGGACAAATCATTAAAAGCGGGTCTGTCCCGCCAAAATCGGGACGTCTGGTCACCTTAGTCATTGACCATTTTTATGTATCATAAAACAGGGAATTTGTGGTATAAAACAGTATTATTTAAATTTCTTCCCTTAAGATACCCATTGGTTATGATAGAGGGATTTCTCTCTATCTAATTTCATGAAGATGTTTTGCAGATGGCTTTGAAATAACAGTTAAGATAATTGAGGGTTTGGATAATAGTATTTTTCATGACCAGCATCTGCTTAAATGTTTAATTAGATGTTATGTCTATATGTGTTGCTCATTTTAACTAACAATCCATACTGTAATTTCTATTACTTTCGGGTCTCTTTAACTAGAGGTGGAACTAGGGAATTATGAATGCAATGTCATTACCCATGTCTGAAATATATTGATATTATGTAAATTATATTTAATATTATTATATTTTTATACAATATGATTTCCATTTCTTGGAAGAATAAATTTATGTAAATATTAGTAAGCCCAATGAGGCCTACAAGCAAGATATAATAAATAGTACTAATTAGATATAGTTTGACAAAAGCATGGAATTATAATAACAATTATTTTCAACAATTGCACCATTATTGCACTATTAACCTTTTTTCAAATGCCTTCATTTTGGAGACAGAGTAAGAAACATGTAATTACATATGCAGACAAGGCCCACTCAGATTCAATAAATAGAAGGCACAGCAAGAATTGTTCAGTGAAGATCAGAATGTACTGTAATTTAATTTATAAATTGCTGGAAGTATAAAATCTGATTTTAAGAACAGTGGAAGGATATTAAGAAAAAAAGACAGAATTCAAAGTGCTTATATAAAATAAAAAAACATCTGCCAGGGCACACACACACACACGCCCTGGCAGATAGATAGATATATCTAAGGTGACCAGATTTTAACATTGGTAAAGAGGGACACCATTGACCGGGGTGGGTGGGTTCCTGATTAAAAATTTGGTCTATATGGAGCAACAAAAATTTTCATAGAAAATAATGTCCCCCTAGTCCTTCTTTTCTCTAGACTAGTCAAACCCAAATCCTGCCACCGTTCTTCATGTGTTTTAGTCTCTAGGCCTTTAATCATCTCATTTGCTCTTCTTTGCACTTCCAAAATATCAACAACGTTTTTATAATGTGGTGACCCAAACTGGATGCAATATTCCAGGTGTGGCTTACTAAGGATTTATAAAGCGGTACTAATACTTCATGTGAGTTTGATTCTTTGTCTCTGTTTATACAACCAAATATTGTATTAGCTTTTTTGGCTGCTGCTGCACACTGCTGGCTCATGTTTAAATGATCATCCACTAGGACTCAGAGGTCCCTCTCACAGTTAGTTTTTGAGCCAGGTTTTGCCTAATCTGCACTTGTACCTTTGGTGTTTCCTGACCAGGTGTAAAACTTTGCTTTTCTCCACAATAAATTTCATTTTGTTGGATAGAGCCCATTGTTCAAGTTTATCACGATCTTTTTAGATCCTGAGCTTGTCTTCTGGGGTGTTGGCTATTCCTGCTCTGGGCAGTGTACAATAAAATATCCAAATATATAAGACAGAATATTAAAAAAAATAAAATATGGAAAACATTTTCTTAACCCCCTCTTTCTCATGTTAAATGACTCTGAAGGCAGAGTCATTTATTTTTTAAAACAACAACAACAAAGTAGTAAATCAGTGATCCAAAATTATCATAACATCTTAATCTTCTTTCTCATTTTACTTGTGGAATGGATTGGAATAGTGCTTTGGAATTTTCAAGCTTCTCCAAGACTTAAATGCACCTCCTGCCTCTGCTCTAATTTGTAGCAATCAGGAAGGCTAGTTGGGGACACCTGGAATCACAGCATTGTGAAGTGTTGCCTGATGGCTACAGACGTTGCCATATGTTTCCCCAAGAAAGATTGCGATCATCTCTATCAACAGGAATCCCTGATAGGAGATGAAAGATGGTCTCTTCATTTTTTTTTGTCCTGCATCATTTTTAACACGCGCAAGGAACCTGTTGATCAATACTCTTTCTGCTGAGAAGGAACTTAGATGATACCAAAGCACAATACAAGCCATCTGGAACTCAGTGAGACATCTGATGGAAGGTCTTTGCAAAGGAATGACAGTTCTTCATGGACCCACGTGATGGGCTGGAAGTTAAGAGCTGGATTTTTTCCTACTTTATCATCAAAGCATTCTCCGTGCCTGTCTGTATGTGTAATTGTGCATGTCTCTCTACAAATATATGTACACATACAGGCACACACTTAGGGCAATTTTGAGATCTTCAGGTTAAAATTAAAATTAGTTAAAATTCCAAGGATCAACTAAATTTGCCCCCACTGGAGAAAGGACTCTCTCTCTCTCTCCTCCTCCCTCCCTCCCTCCCTCCCTCCCTCCCTCCCTCCCTCCCTCCCTCCCCCTTGCCCGCTCCTCAGGCTCCCAAAACCCCCTCCCTTCTTCGAAATCAAACTTGTCCCACCATCCAGTTGGAAGACGGTGCTGCTTCATCTTAATTCATTTGCAGCAACCAATCCGCCTGAGCACGACCCCCCTCCCCCCCCGCTAGCCCAAGTTTGTTTTTGCTTCGTTTTCTCCCCAGAAAGCAAGTTTTTTTCCCCTCTATTAACCTGTTACTTGAAATCGCGCCTTTCCCCTGCCCGGGCTGTCTGTCTGGCAGGTGCCTGCTTTCCATGTCGTTGTGGGAGGGGGGTGGAGGAGGGGGGGACCTCGGGCACTCTCCTCCTCCTCCCCCCACCTCCGTCTTCCTAGTTTTGCTAGAAAGCTTTTCAACCGCTCTGAAAGACAAATGTAAAGCGGCGCCCCCGCCCCAGTGTTCGCTCTGCCCCGCCCCGCGCCACCCTGTGAATAGAGGGGACTGAATCGGAAGCCTGTCGCTCGGGCGCGCGTCTGGCTGGAGGAAGAAGCGGGGGCTCATTAGAAGGAGCCCGACCCAACATGGCTGGCTTAAAACTCTCGGAGTTTTAACTCCCCCTCAATCTCGCATGCCCCCCTTCAGGCTGATTTTTGGAAAGAATGCCATAGCTTGTCGTGCATTCTTTCAAAAAATCGGGACTTTTTAGAGGACGGGCGGGACGTGGAACAAAGCATTAAAAAGCGGGTCTGTCCCGCCAAAATCGGGATGTCTGGTCACCTTAGATATATCCCTACTTAAAGATGATAGAACAAATAAAAAGCAGTATAAAAATACAATAATGGGAAGAATTATGGACCAAATTCATAAAAACTGAAAAAATCTAAAAAGAATAGTACAAAATATTAAAATTGGTATGCAACTTAATCAATAATATTCAAGATAGACAAGTCATACATTACTACCCTGCTTTCCCCAAAATAAGACATCCCCTGATAATAAGCCCAATCGGGCTTTTGAGTGCATGGCAATAAGGCCAAGCGCTTATTTCAGGATTCAAAAAAATATAAGACAGGGTCTTATTTTCGGGGAAACACAGGTATAATAAATGTTGGAAATACTTTGAAATAAAAAAACATTTTACCATATGCAAAAAACTTGTATTGTACTGTACTGTATTATTACTTATTGCTGTTTGTACATATTAAAGATTTTAATATTTTAAAATCTTTAATATGTGCAAACAATAATAAATAATACAGTAGAGACTTTAGTAACAAATAATTTGTTGTATTTTGCAGTTGCTTATTAAAGTCACATTTATCTTTGGATGCAAAATTTAATACTAATATAAAGTTGTAACTCTAAAGGCTTAAGCCATCTAAATGGCTAAATTACTAAAGTGTTAATAATCTCAAATCAATATTGTATAAATACCATTATACTCAAATAATAAAATGTATTATAATACAGTAGTACCCCAGAAGTCATTGTTAACTGGTTTTGGAAGGCACAAGTACTAAAAATGACGAGTACCAAACGAACCACATGACTTACTACATGATCCTTTGTTTCAGCCGGGAAAGACTTCATGTCTATCCATTTTCCTATGTCAGCGACTTTTCCAGCATGATCGATTTCCTGTTTGTCTTCTGCAGCTGTCCCCCACTTCCTTTTGCAGTCATCTTTTTATGGTATAGCCGATTTCCTGTCCATTCTCCACGCCCATCTCCCTCTTTGGCGCATCAAATACCAAATAAATGATAAAGACCAGAACAACATTTTCATGCCAAAATGCATTGAGTACCAAATTTGATGAGTTTTGAAGCAGTCAAGTACTGAAGTACCACTGTAACACATTTTTTAAAAAAGAATAAATCTTATTAGTTTTTTCCACTAATACAAATTGCCCTTGATTTTACAAACAGATCACTCCTCATTAAATACAAGAATTTATCTGGTATAGTAATTCTGCTATTATAATAATAGAATTACAAATTTCTGGCCTGAAGCAGCTCTAGACAAATTGGTTCCCTACTTAATCTGCTATCAAGCTTCACTAGATTAAATTTCTTGACACTGCCATGACCGATATTTTTTAAAGATAGGTCCATGGCAGGCACAAACCTTGTTTAAGGGAAGCAGAAATTTCAGTGGAGATAACAGAAAGCAATCATACCGTAGCCTTTTTTAAAAATTGTAGACAGGCTATAGGCCATATCAAGCTCATCTGGTTGACCACCTCAGCCAGTTACTTAGCCTTCAGACCCATTTTTCCTCTTCTCACTCTCTCTTGCATCCAGATGTAATTAACTTATCATGAAATATGAAGCATGTTCCAATAATAATAATAATAATAATAATAATAATAATAATAATAATAATAATAATAATAATAACAACAACAACAACAACAACAACAACAACAACAACAACAGAGTTGGAAGGGACCTTGGAGGTCTTCTAGTCCAACCCCCTGCTTACGCAGGAAACCCTACACTACTTCAGACAGATGGTTATCCAACATCTTCTTAAAAATGTCTAGTGTTGGAGCATTCACAACTTCTGGAGGTAAGCTGTTCCACTGATTAATTGTTCTAACTGTCAGGAAATTTCTCCTTAGTTCTAAGTTGCTTCTCTCCTTGATTAGTTTCCACCCATTGCTTCTTGTTCTACCCTCAGGTGCCTTGGAGAAAAGTTTGACTCCCTCTTCTTTGTGGCGACCCCTGAGATATTGGAACACTGCTATCATGTCACCCCTGGTCCTTCTTTTCATTAAACAAGACATACCCAGTTCCTGCAACCGTTCTTCATATGTTTTAGCCTCCAGTCCCCTAATCATTTTTGTTGCTCTTCTCTGCACTCTCTCTAAAGTCTCAACATCCTTTTTACATCGTGGCGACCAAAACTGTATGCAGTATTCCAAGTATGGCCTTACCAAGGCATTATAAAGTGGTATTAACACTTCGCGTGATCTTGATTCTATCCCTCTGTTAATGCAGCCTAGAACTGTGTTGGCTTTTTTGGCAGCTGCTGCACACTGCTGGCTCATATTTAAATGGTTGTCCACCAGGACTCCAAGATCCCTCTCACAGTTATGGTAAATGGTGGGGGGAGGGAGATGGAGGTAATGAATTTATCAACTATTTTGGTCCGTAAAGACAAGAAGTGAAAATACAGTAGTTTGAGCTATATGTCATCTCAACTAAGTAGTCTATTGTTCATATGAATCAGTAACTGACCCCAATGGGCTTATGTTCTATTTTTTTCCCCTGTTTTTGCATAGTTTGATCTTGTTTTCCCCTAACAACTCACTTTGATCCTCATAAAACAAGGGCAGGCATTTCCAAACCAAATTGTTGCTTAAGTGATAAATTTGAAGGGAAACTGGGGGACACTAAGAGGTTAATTACTGACATGGACTATAAAAATGACAATTAGGATAGAATATTTCTTATTTAAAGAGAAAGGCCCTTTGTGTGTGTATGTCTAGGTCTAGGTCTCTCTGTGTCAGTGGTGGGTTCCTACCAGTGCAGTCCACTCTATAGCACCGGTAGCGGCCCGCTGGTGATGTCATAGTACCAGTGCAGTCGGTTGCCGATGCCTGGGCGCCGCCATTTTTTAAAAAAATTTCTTCTGCTCATGCCCAGAAGCCGAGCTTCCGGCACTGCGCATGCGCTGCCATCCTACCCCACAGTGAGTCCAAACAGGGGAGGATGGCTGAGGGAGCATGTGAGACGCTGAAAGAACGGGCGGCAGGAGCTTTCTCCATTCCCCTCCCTTCAGCAGTCCGAGAAGCCACGGACGCACGGTGATGATCCTAGGCATTTTTGCACGTTCGAGGTTTCTCGAGCTGCTGAGGGGAGGGGGAATGGGTGGCAGGATCTATCTCCGTTCCCCTCCCTTCAGCAGTCCGAGAAGCCACGGACGCACGGTGATGATCCCAGGCATTTTTGCACGTTCGAGGCTTCTCGAGCTGCTGAGGGGAGGGGGAACGGGCGGCAGGAGCCTAAGATCATCGAATGGGGAGAAGCATTCAGGCCGGATAGAGCCTCCTAGAAGAACCGCTGCTGCGGTCTTGCTGCTCCCGCTGCGGGGGGCTGCATTGCGGGTGGGCAATGCCCCCCTGCTTCTCCGGCCGCTGCCAAGTTCCCGAGGCCCATGCCCACCCGGTCACATGGCTGACAAGCCACACCCACAAAATAAGCCACACCCAGAGTGGTAGTAAAAAAATTAGGAACCCACCTCTGCTCTGTGTGTGTATATACAGTACACACACACACACACACACACACACACACACACACACGTATACATGTGTATGTATGTACATAATAAAATTATGAGATATCAGTGTTTAAGAATGGAGGAAATAGGACAATGGATATTTAGTAAAGTATGTGGCCTTGTGCTATCCTTTAGAAACAAGGTTTACAGAACGTCCTCAAGGTTATCAGTCCAAGAATGCAACCATTAGAATGAAAATTTTATTTCTCAACCATAATTAAACTAGAAACAAATATTGTAATAAATAGGCAAATAGAAGACAAGAGCAGAACTATCAGCTAAGGGTCCATATTGTGTATTTGGAATTTAGAATACATCTACATGCAAAGGCAACACAGTGGTTTGCTTTCTGATTCACCCTATCATTATTTTATATCCAGCATTCAGTTTGGAGCATGAATTAATCAACTAGCCCATATCAATACTGGAAGCAATAGGTGTATGGATGAAGATAAATTTATTATATGAAAGCTTTGCTCACAATTGGTTGCTAATAGTTCTTATTGTTACGGGGGACAGTTTTGTATTGTTTATTTTACTGTTTGTACTTTTATTACGAATGAAGGCGAATATACGTGTCCCAGGATCATGTTGCAGGATCCGATCTGGGTTGGTCACTGGAACTAGAGGTTTTGTCTTCCAAGCTGGGCTCCAGCACGAATCTGAAAGCTCAGAAGACAAACCTCTGCTCCCAGGGATTGACCCAGATCGGATCCTGTCCAATAAAGGTCAATGACTAAAACAAAGTTTCTGTCTGGATGAAATTACAACAGATATTTATTAGTTCATGTATGTTGGCTTTGTTTATTCTATCAGCAATCTCAAAAGTCTCTGAACAGATTTCCCTGATATCTATTAAAGTAGTAGTGCAAAAATATTGGATCTCCTTTTGACTTTTTTTAATAGAAAGGCTAAATAAGTGCCTTTGCATTCCTTATGGAATTTATATAATTTCTAAATTCATTTGAGCTTGTAAAATATTGGAGGCCACTTTGCCATTCCATTAAAGAGTCAACCAGATGTAAGTGGACATGTATGGTAGAGGAACCTGGTAAACTGAACATATAGACTGTAGATTACTGATAATTTCATTGATATTAAAGCAGTTATATTGTTATCTTGCAGACCATGAAAAATCTGTGCAGTGGAAGCTTGGTGCAGATGGTGATATCTGGGTATGGATAATGGGAGAACACATGCTGGATAAACCATATGACCTTCTGTGTAGTGAGATTCTTGCTGAAAGAATGAAGCAACAGTCACTTCAGCAAGTAGAGACAATAAGGTTAGTACAGTCTTCCAATACTGAAAACAAATAAACCAAATCTGTCATTAAAAGGAATTTAATTTGTAGTCCTTTTGCTCTGGTATCCTGTCTAATATCTCTATTTAACAGTTCCAACACTAGAATAAATAATAGAGGATAAAGGACGCTCCTGTCTTGTTCCCTTCCTGATTTCAACTGGTTTTGTAAAATCTCCATTCACCATGATTTGACCTTTCTGGAATGTATAGATGGACTTTAGACCCTGTATAAAGCCCAATCCAAATTCCATCTTTTCCACTACTTTAAATATAAAGGACCAGTTCAAATTGTCAAAAGCTTTTTCTGCATCCAGAAAAATTAATGCAATCTGTTTGTCACTACTGTGTTGTAAATATTCACTTATATCAAAATTACAATTACTTTAATTGTCTTTTAGGTAAGAAGCTATACTGGTCTTCATGTATATAATCCTGTAAAACTTTTTAAAATCTTTCAGCTAAAATAGATGTAAAAGGTTTGTAGTCATTATTAAAGAGAGAGATTGCCCTATAGTTCTTCACAGAAGTTAAATCCAATCCATCTTTGGGTACTAAAGAAATGTAGGCAGAAGTAATTGATCTTCAACAAATTTATAATATCCACTCGGTAGGCCATCTGGTCCGAGAGCTTTGCCTGTTTTAGCTCTTTTAATGGCTTCTATTACTTCAAAAGTTGTTATTGGACAGTTCAAAATTTGCTTGTAGTTTTACAATAACTTAGGAAGATTTTTAGTTGTTATATACTCCTCTATAGTATCTAAAGAGATTTCTTGTTCTAATAATTCCCAAAAAGTCTTTAATCCATGTAAGTCTTATTCCCCTCTTGAAGCTTGGTTATCACCGTCTTTTATGTCTGTTTTCTTAGTTTGTATGCCAACCATCTCCCTGGTTTATTTTCATGTTCAAAAAAGTGTTTTTTGTATATTTAAGTTTCTTTTCAATATTTGAAACAGTCAACAAAGAAATTTGTTGTTGCAATATTTTTAGTTGATTAAATATGTTAAAATCTTCTGGTTAGTTCTGGAGTTCCCTCTCTTTCAGTTTAATTTCTTGTAACACATTTTGGATTTTTTTCTTCCATTTTCCTCTTAACTGCTGTATTGTATTGTATAAAATGTCCTCATATCACAGCCTTACAAGCATCCCAAACTGTTGTCAAATTTGTTCCCTTGCCTAAATTATTATTAAAATGGTCGTGAAGTACCTGTTTACATTCTTTAACAATTTATTGTCTCTGCAAGATAGACTCATTTAATCTTCATTTAAGAGACTGAGGACTGGATTATGGTCAGAAAAAGTTTTTGGAAGAATAATGGCTTTAGTTGCTTTGTAAAACCAAATATCAATTCTAGAAAAGGATTTGTGTCTTTCTAAAAAAAAGGTAAAGTCTTTTGTTAGTCCATTTTTACATTTCCAAACATTGATTAAACCTAAAGTATCAGTCAGCTTGAAAAAAGTTGAGGCAGTTTCCCTTCTGTTTTTTTAATTCCACTGATCTGTCCAATTATGGGGTTAATACCCCATTATAATCTCCAATTATACACCAATACTGAAAAGAATAGGAGAGTAAATGTTCAGACAGATGTACACACACACACACACACACACACATCTGCAATATATAATACAATATGACAGGATGCTTTCAATCGTCCCTCTATAGAAAGTGGTAAGGATAGTGGAAAGAAGAGGTGCTCTTATCATATGATGCAGAAAATGCAGGTGCTGCTGTGCCTGCTTTACCAATGTCTCACTGTTGAGCGATGAAGTCAACTTGCTCGACAGCTGCACACTCAGAAACTTGATACTAATAGCCACCTCCACAGTTTAATCGTTAATATACAGAGGTGTATGGCTATGCCTGCCTTTTCTGAAATCGACAATGATCTCTTTTGTTTTTTCTTACATTTAAAACCAGACTGTTTTTATTATACTACTTCTATACAAACTCTCTACCTCCTCCCAGTAATCGCCTTCATTATCATCCTGAATAAGGCACTGTATCATCTGCATACTTCACAATATGGTTGGTAGCACCCTTGCACAACAGTCATGGGTCAACAGGATGAATAATAGCAGACTTAGAATACAGCCCTGAGGAGAACCTGTGCTCAAGAACACAGTACTAGAAAATTAGTCCCAACTCGCAAATACTGGGGCCTATCAGTGAGAAAAATCAAGAAACCAGTTGCACAAAGGAGTATTGAAGCCTAAAAGACCCAGTTTATCTACTAACTGCTGAGGAATGCTGACTAAAGTCAACAAATATCATTTGCACATGAGTATTTCTTTCCTCTTAAGTGCTCCAAGATCAGATGAACAACAGAGGAAATAGCTTGTAGGGTAGAATTTTGTAAGTTAAATGAAGTCACTACACAGCAGACTGACAAGAACCTTAAAGAATGTGGAATGAAAGAAGGAAGACAAGAGGGCACCATTCATTCTTAGTTTCAACTGTGAAGTGTTCAGGACAAGAAGAAGAAACCTATATGTGATTAAATAAAACAGGAGTTCATTATTTAGTGGGCAGGATTGTTGACAGGTCCTTCAGGCAGGCTGAAGTTCTGTGTTAGAAGACTTCCATTATTCTTTATAACTGCAATTATGCAGCTGCTAGTGATTGACATTTTAGTCCAAATGCAGATGCTGGGGAAGAGGACATTCAATTCTTTTCTCCAATATCCAATTCTAAATCTAATTTCATGAAGCTGATGTTGGCTTAGAGGCCCAGCTCTGTAATTTTCCTAGTAAGACTATCAACAGTTTCTATAACAGAGAAGTGCCACTGATCAGAGAGAGGGACGAAGGAAAGAAGCAAGCAATTTCAGTTATATTCATATGAATCTTTCATATAATCTAAATGTGGGAAAATATTAACAGAGATTTATGTGTCTTGAATAATTTAAGAGCCAGCCTACCAGTGAATCACTTCAGTAATATGTAACATCCAGATTTAGGATATGAAGGTAGAGATATAGCTGCTTTTTTTTTTTTACATTAACTCTCATTGCAACTTCCTGTATTTGCTGCACATGCAGGTAAAAAACAAAGTTATTTGAAAAGCTTCTGTTTCCTTGAAAAAATCTTTCTGTTTCTTATTTTATAGAAGAACACCAATGGAAAAAGCTACAGAGAGTTCAGTATCATCTCCTCCACAGTTTCTGTCAGCGCTCCAACCTGGATTTGAAATACTGCGAGACAATAAATATGTTGTGCAAAGAGATGTACCAAAGAGACAGGAAAACACACCAGCTGTTGGAAATCGCAGAATTCTAGAATGTATCCAGGTAATGTTGTTTCTTACTATTCAAACATTAAAATGAAAGTTAGCTGAGAGGGAAAGAATTCCACTGTGAATCCAATGAATGATGCTTTTATGAGTTACTTGGAGTCTCAGTGACCATTCAAGTGAATCAACACTGAGGGAATGATGAAGGTTAACTGGCTTGTTTGCTACAGTAAGTTAAACCAAAAAAGCCTATTTGTGCCATAATGCTCAACCTATGCCTCTTCCCATTACAGGTGACACAGTTGTATCAAAAATGGCTGCTGCCGTATAATATTATGCATTTCGGAAATAATAATTTTAATTTATATGTCAATGAATGACATAAAAATTGTTTTATTTGCACTGTATACTTCATTGGGTCAGAAGAGTAAGGTTGTCATGCAAAGCCTAAAATTCAAGATACCCAGCCCAGCTAATTGAACTTAAATTTTTTTGGGGACTAAATTAATTTCCCAAAATAATCACTCAGCAGAATTATTTGAATATTAACTCTGTTTCAACATTTGCAATGAAAACAATATTTTTGAGTGGTCCTGCAAGATTGAGACTATAGGTACTACATCCTTGTATTTTAGTTTTACTTCCACTCCCACCTCATGGCTGTACTAAAGGTTATACTAAAAAGGGGGCTAAAATAACTGGGGAGGAACATTTCCCTCATTACTGTTATTTTCCTCCTCTATCCGAGAACTATTTAATATATAAAATTAGATACAGTCTTTCTTTCAATGATTTTTTATTACTTATTTTTACTTGTATTGAATAGTAATTCATTGGAGTTTAGAGTAGACACGTTACCTTTTAGATAAAAGCAGGAATTTGTCAAGAGTAGATTTTCAGTGAAATCACTTAGTAGAACTAATGTACCTATATGTTAATAGTTAAAACAAAGGCATACTTGTCAAGGAGGCTGGTTCCTAGGTCACCTGTGCTGGTAGATAAGGGGAAAACAGGACCATTTATTTCCTTCACTGATTAAAGAAGGTAATCATGAACTGGAAGAAAACACTTGAAAAAAGCTCTGAGTTAGTGAGCCATGAATATAGCCTTATAATGGTTATAAGCATAATAGTTTATCAACAGGAAGTATATAATAGAATAATTCTACAAACTTTTAAAGAAAAAGCTTCTTTATTTTAAATGTGTTAGGGTTTTTTGGTATTTTGCTGTAACAAACTGCAATATAAGCTTACTGTACAGTGTGAACCCTGCCTCTTAAGGAATATAATATGTTCTTCATATGAAGAACGATTGCAGGAACTGGGTATGTCTAGTTTAATGAAAAGAAGGACTAGGGGAGACATGATAGCAGTGTTCCAATATCTCAGGGGACGCCACAAAAAAGAGGGAATCAAACTTTTCTCCAAAGCACCTGAGGGTAGAAAAAAGAAGCAATGGGTGGAAACTAATCAAAGAGAGAAGCAACTTAGAACTAAGGAGAAACTTCCTGACAGTTAGAACAATGAATCCGTGGAACAGCTTGCCTCAAGAAGTTGTGAATGCTCCAACACTGGAATTTTTTAAGAAGATGTTGGATAACCATTTGTCTGAAGTGGTGTAGGGTTTCCTGCCTAAGCAGGGGGTAGGACTAGAAGATCTCCAAGGTCCCTTCCAACTCTGTTATTCTATTCTATTCTATTCTATTCTATTCTATTCTATTCTATTCTATTCTATTCTATTCTATTCTATTCTATTCTATTCTATTCTATTCCATTCTATTCCATTCTATTATAACTCAATACATATGTTGAGAAGGATAGTATCTCAACAGCATCTGACAGTGCAAAATGTTTCCATGATCCTTTCTGCAGTCAAAAAAGCTGGCAATACCTAGCTAGCCATAGCTGATTTTTAAAAAGCTGACCAGAGTCGGGCCCTTTTAGTAACTAGAAGGATCATTTCCAGGTAATCCCAAAGACTAAACTGGAAGGTTGGGGGAAAGCGAGCAACAAGAGTGAGAGTAACTGAGAACAGGGGAGAGTTTTTCTTAGAACTTCACCCATGGTCATAAGAGTGGTGAAGGAAGCTCATTTCTTTGTTCTTGTTGAATCTTGTTGAGAGAGGGGGGAGGGAGGGAGAGGGGGAGGGAGGGAGGGAGAGAGAGATATTATATATATATATATATATATATATATATATATATATATATATATATATATATATATATATATATATATATATATATATATATATATATATATATATATATATATATATATATATATTCTGTATTATATTCTTACTTCCTGTATTATATTTTTTCTGTATATAGTCTTACATATATAATACTTATGTAATATATTCTTATTTTCTCTTTCTTCTCTCTTTTTCTTGCACTTTTTACTCCTTTCTATTCTCTTTTAGTTTGTATTAGATGTTACAATTACTATTATTTTACTAATCAAAATTCTTAATAAAAATTACATATGCTAATTACTGGCTGGAGGTTGAAATATATAATTAAGAGTTATAAAAACAGCACATTGATGGTACCATACTCTGTGCTCCTGCAGTGGTCTCATATAGATGTCAAAGAAGACAGGGAGAGTCCTGAGGCACGCCACATTACAGATGCCTAGGGATTGACTTCTTGCCTCCCTGTCGCCTTATAAATATTTATCTTTTCATCCCATATGCCATCTCTTTTCAATAAACAACTTCATGCAACATTACATTTCAGTCCTAGTGTCAGCAGAAAGTTCATAACGGGTTACCAGAAGTAACAATATTTTGCTTTAACCTTGATCAAATAAACCAAAATATAAACCAAACTTTATATTCCTACCTTTTACTTCTAACAGTAAATCTTTAGTTCATTTAAATATTGTCTAAATCTTTAGTTCATTTAAATATTGTCATAATATATGATTCCTTTTCATTTATTTTTATCCAATTGTACAGAGTTCTTCAAGGCTTTAAATCCAATAGGAAAAACTATCTTAATCCCTCTCTTGGTTTGCCATTTGCATTTCCTTTTAAATTTTAAAATCAGGGTTTTATGTAAATCCAGTAAAACATCCTTTTCTGAGTCATTATTTTGGCTGTCAGCTGTAAATCCAATTTTCATACTATCTCTAACTTGAAAGATTTATTCTACACATGTCATTTTTTCAATATTATTTTTTGCATATACTGTGATCTATATGGAAACAAACATCAGTACTGATGTTGTTGATATTGTGGCTAATATCTTTTTATTCCATTCTTCAAAAGTGACCTTCAGTATTTTTATTGTTACATTTTGTAATATTTTACAGACTTGAAAATCTTTCTTCTATTTAAAAACTTGTCCAGTATTCAATTTTGGAAATTATGAAATTTCATATATTTATTTTGTCTTGTAAAAATAAAAGCAAAATCTATTTCCCATGGTAAGCTGTTTGATTTTCATAATTATTTCCAAAATCTTATTGCAAATTCAAATTTTATCTGAACTCTTAGTCTGTTTATAACTTTCTAAGATCAAGTCTTATTTAGCTTTCTGCCATTTATTTCGGAGGAGGGGGTGCAATGGTTCATCAATTAAATATGCTGAGCTTGTCAGATGGAAAGGTGACAGCCCAGGTTCGAAACACAAGTACTACGTAATGGGATGAGCTCCTGTTCTTACCCCAGTTCCTGCCCACCTAGCAAATTAAAAGCATGCAAATGCAAGTAGATAAATAGGTACCATTTCAGTGGGAAGGTAACAATGTTCTGTGCCCCTTGGCATATAATCATGCTGCCAAATATCCACTAAAGAAATGTCTTTAGACAACACTGGCTCCCTCGGCTAAGAAACAGAGATTAGCACAACCCTGTAGAATTGGATATGACTGGAGAGGGGAAATATTTACCTATCTATTTCAGTTTCTTTAAATTTTTAAACTTACGCTTAAAATTATCTTTCATTCAGGATTGAAGACAGATTCAAGCAGCATTTTCAAATTTTGTCTTGTAAAAACAAAAGCATATGAGGGTCTCTAATAGCTTACTGTAGAAGTAGTTAATGAGCTAGTTCCAAAAGTGATCAGAAATGAGGTTTGCAAATTTAGCGTATTACCTGTACATGCAATGTTACTTCTTCTATTCTGGGTGAACGTGAGTGGTTTGCTTTTGAATACTTAGATTTGTTTCTTTTCTTTTTTAGCTTAACTACCGTATTTTTCGGAGTATAAGATGCACCGGAGTATAAGACGCACCTAGATTTTAGAGGAGGAAAACAAGGAAAAAAGTATTCTGAACCAAATGATGCAGTAATATATTATTTAATAAAATACCAGTGTAGCAGAATACTTTTTACAACTATGTATACTTTTTACAACCATGTACACTTTTTACAACCATGTATACTTTTTACAAACTTCAAACTTGACAGCTTTAAGACTTGTGGACTTCAACTTCCAGAATTCCTCCTCCAGTCATGCTAGATGGGGTAATTAGAAGGCAAAAACGCCCCAATTTTTGCAAAAAATGGCACATGTTTTTGCAAAAACAGGGCATACAAAGGATCTGGGAAGCCTGCAGAGCACTCCTAGAGGGTGGGAAAAGGCAAAAACGCCCCAATTTTTGCAAAAAACGGCCTGTTTTTCACTCATTTTTTTGCAACAGGGCATGCAAAGGATCTGGGAAGCCTGCAGAGCACTCCTAGGGGGTGGGGGAAGGCACCCCCCCCCCATTTTTGCAAAAAAACGGCACGTTTTTTGCAAAAATTGGATGCGGGGGTGGGGCTTTGGGAGACTAAAAATTGCTGTATTCGGTGTATAAGACACACCGACATTTCCACCCTCTTTGGGGGGGCAAAAAGGTGCGTCTTATACTCCAAAAATACGGTATGTTGCAAAGAATTCAGGGCAGTGTATACTTCCTCTTTTCCATTCCCCAAAATTCTGTGAGGAATGAGCCTGAGAGATAGTAATTGGTTCAAAATTATGCAATGAATTGCCAAGTAGGGAGGCATTTGAATCAAGCAAGATCTACCAAAGGATTTTACTCTCTTACTTTCTGAAGTACCATTGGATTTCCCCCCCCGAAATTTGATATCCACTGTATTTATAATGTGCTCTCTACTCACCTGTATTTTAGCATTAGTACAATTACCACCAATTTTCAATACTTATATGCATTTAAAGTCTGCAAATTGCCTGCATGCCTCCACAGTTGTGTTGGATTGCAAGTTGCTTTGTGTGGGTAATGTATTTCCAAATAGAATCTGAGCCCAGTTTTAATTACCCCTTCCTGCTGACTCCAAGTTTCATTAGCTTTCTATTTGTCTAACCAATTAGGCATTGTTTTGTTATTCAGCAATTGCAGCTACATCGCCTCAGTGGTGTCAATTCCAAAATAAAAACTGTGGGCGGTTACAGTTGTGAAAGTGAACAGTAAAAAATAGATGGGTGGAGAAAGAAAATGGAAAATCTCTTCCTCCATTGCCTGCAGTCAAAATAGAAGATGAGTGAAAGGATATTTCAGACAGATCAGGTTCTACATTTTTGAGATTACTTCCATCTGTGACTTGATAAGAAACACGCAGGTATAAAAATATTTGGGTAGGGCAAAGTGTAAATAGAGTTGGATAAATGGTTGGGAAATCTTTTGCTGAAGTCAACAAACATAGAGCTGAAGAAAATCTCCCACTATAATTTTGTTCCAAAGGTTCTTCAATTCAAAGGTATTTTCAATCAATTAAAAATTCTGTTAAAATGGGACTGTTACTGAAAATTATTTCACTGAAAACCCACTCATTGAAAAGACTTAGAAAGAATATTGACTCATAAAGCTTGTGGCCATTATGGTCTATGTATGTTAATGCTAAAAGTATGGAAAATAATCAAGATGATGGTGAGTTCTTTCTCTTTTTCCACATATCTATGATAAACTGGAAATAAATACAAGAAGATTGACATTCCTTTATTACTATCTCATTGATCTAGGCTCCTGTGACTAAACCAAGAGATGTGGAGCAGATATTGGTAGACTATTGCTCTAATTCAAGCAAATATAATTTTCAGCAGGTAAGGAAACGAAACACATCTCTATGGGCATATACAATGCAAAAAAAACACAACCTTTTGCCTTCACCTTCAATAGGCATGCCATTTTTTGAAAGCAATCAAACCCAAATGCATTTAAAAAATAAATACTCAACTGCACTCATGTAAATAATCAAACTTGCATTTCCAGATGATCTTGTTAGTTTATTGTATATGATGGGAATGGGCAATAAATGGGGTTGCCAAAATTGTGGCAGGGGACTGTGAAAAAGAGACTTTAAACAGCCACTCTCTTAGTACATTTTCTTGGTGAAACATCTAAGGCCCAAATTAGGGAAGACAGATATATTTGAATCAGCAATCACATTTTTTTCAAACACAATACTAATTTCTAGTATTATTGATTAACATATACTATCTGCTAGGCTTTTTCAGCTCAGACAAGAAAAAAGCATTAGCTATCATTGAATGGAGACATTGGCTCGTAAAGTGGCTTGTAGTGTCTTGGTGTCAGAGCAGCCTTCCTTCATCTAGTGATCCTCAAAATGTCTTGTATATGAATCCCTATCTTTCCAGTCATTGTGGCCAAATTAATATATTTGGAGGTACCAGGTCAACAGAGGAGTTAGTAATCTTAATTTTGATCTGCAATTTAAGTTTTAGTTAAATCACCAAATTATGACAACATACAAAACATATGGTTTTTATAGGATCAAATGCTACAACTATTTATGAAGTCAAAATGTGAATTATTAGCATGGAAGAAAATTATTGGTACATTAAATAAATAAAGCCATTACTGTTGTCTATCTTTGACAGAATAGAGAAATGCCAATGAAGACGACCACCACCGAGACCAGAACAGGAGAAGAAATAACTTTAGATTACCCTTCTGAATCAGTTCAAAAACTGGACAAAGAAGATCCTGATTGGCTAGAATCTTGTGCGGCACACTAATACTGGCCCTTTTATGTGACCATGCTTATGATTTTGAATGGAGAAAGGATATACAAGGCTAACTATACAGAATAATACTTTCCCCTCAAATTTTATACACTTTTAGCCCTCCAAGGAATCCATCTATCTGGAGAGCTATGTTGACTAAATCAAATACCAAGTTGCAGTGCAATAGACTGAAGGCATCTCCACCGCTTAAGGTGTCCACTGCACATTCTATTCCCCAATCGCTTAAAAGCATTGTGAAGCTGATATGTGGTTCTCATCACTCATTGCCAACCTCAAAAGATGGAGAACACTATTAGATGAGAGAAAGGTGAAGGGAGGTGGGGATTTCCATCAATGGAGGATAGACTCCCCTAAAGCTTTGCTGGGTTGCAGTGCTTCAGGAAAAAAAAAAAGGAAAGGGGAAAGGGAAAGTAGGGGACAAAGCAGTTCTTCTATACAACAGACTGGCTATACTCGGGAATTGAGCTAAAGTCATGAGAACAGGCAAGTTCAAAGCTGATTCTGAACTGCTGTCCCAGAAACTGCCTTCATTATGGAAGTTCATTCACGTACCAGAATGATTTTACATGTAGTTTATTCTCTCTGGCTTTCTCCCTCTCATGGGCATGATTTCATAATTACTATAGGTGCTTCTGGATCTTGAAAAAAGGACTGAGTAACAATGTTCCTTCTCAATTTCAGTACGGAGATCCAAAGCAGCAGATGAAAGGCGACGCTCCCTTGCCAAACACGCACGAGATGACTACAAGAGACTCTCATTACAGCGCATCCGCAAGGACAAAGCAGCTGATATTTCTCAAACCTTTAAGAGAGAGGAGCAAAGAAAGCCACACCCTCCACCTCTGCTACCTAAGCCTAAAAACCTTACAGCTAAAATAGCTGATGGGAAATCAGAGAGGTTAGTAAATTAGTGGGGGAGGGGGTCACTGTACTGCTGAAAAAGACATATACAGCCCAAGATGGCTCTGCTGAATATAGTATTTCTTCATTCTCTAATTGTTCTATGAAATTGGACTGGGAACAATAAACCTAGCTTGCAATTAGCAATATTATACATAGATTTAAATTATTTAATTGGACAGTCTCATTGCATGGTATAAAAATCGAAAGACTTTAGGTCAGACCTGGGCATTTTATAACTTGTGAGCTATATCTGGCATTTTGGCTGGCCCATGGTGGTGGCTGGGCATCATTGTCAGGATTTGAAGCATCAATGGGGCAGTATGGTGGAGGGGGCAGGGGCAGTGCGGCAGCCCGCCAGAAACAGTCCCAGTTTTTCAAGAGTCCCCTTGGGAAAATTACTCACCCCTGCTTTAGTAAATCCAAGGTATTGAAGAACTAATTATTGCCCTCACATATATGCTGGTAGGTGGAATTATTTAATCTTACATTCTTTTTATTAAAAATATAGTACTATCAGCTTATATCGGGGTGTCAAACTCAAGGCCCAGGAGCTGGATCCGGCCCATGGGGTGCTTAGATTTGGTCCACGGTGTCACCCTGGAGACAGCAAAGGACCGGCTTGCAGTGCCTCTACCAGTGAAAATGGAGTTTGGGAGGGGCACAGGTAGCACTCCCCAGGTCCGTTTTTGCTGACAGAGGGTTGCAGGAGGCCATTGCAGCCGAAACGGAGCTTGGGAGACCGTTTTTGCTGACAGAGTGCTTGGGCCACCACAGGTGCCCCCCACATGAGTGACATCGAGCTGGCCACGTCCACGCTGGCCACACCCACCCCAGCCCCCCAAGGTCAAATACAATCCTGATGCGGACCTCAGTGAAATTGTGTTTTGCACCCCTGGCTTATATGGTCCCTTTAAAAAGGAATGTATTTAATTTGAGGCTTCATATATAAATTGTAACATACTTTTACTTTCCTCCTCACACTCATACTAAGCGTGCCAATTGTCCTCCCTCTAAGAATCTTTTTCCAGATATGCTACATTAAATTAATAGTTGATACTTTTGGAAAGAACTGTGGAAAAACCCAGTGGAATACAACAAAACTGCCTTCTAGATCAAAGATACTCAACAACAACACTAAACAAAATGGAAAATATTGTAATAATAACTGACATGGTTGCAAAACAAGCAAAGAAGGTCAAGAACTGGAGTGCACCTGGCCTGGACAAATTGCATGGATACTGGCTAAAACACCTGACCAGCCTCCATCATTGCATGGCCACTCAATTTGATAAAATGCTTCAAAATGCAACAAGTGAAGAATGGTTAACAGCTGGCCGAACATACTTGATAATGAAAGATCCAGAAAAGGGCACAGAACCAAGCAACTATCGCCCAATTAGCTGTCTGCCAACAACGTCAAACTTTTTACAAGAATACTGGCAAATTCAGTATTCAATCATCTGATGGAAAACAGTTTGTATCCAGTAAACAAAAAGGAAATTATAAAAAATCAAGAGGAACAAAAGATCAGCTGCTCATTGACAAAATGGTACTAAAAATGCAAAATGAAGAAAAATGAATTTAAATATGACGTGGATTGATTACAAGAAGGCATTTGACTATTTACCCCACAGCTAGATTAACACTTGTCTGGAAAACTTTGGAATCAGCAAAAATATCTGTACATTTTTAAAACAAATATGCAAAAATGGAAAACAGTTCTAACAGCAAATGGGGAGAACATTGGTGAAGTCAACATCAGACAAGGAATCTTCCAGGGGAACTCACTTTCACCACTACTGTTCAACATCACATTAATTCCACTGACAATAATCCTATGAAACACAAAACTGGGATACCAAATCTCAAGCCAACAGGGAAAGATAAACCATCTACTATACATGGATGACTTTAAAATGTATGTAAAAAGCCCTACTGAACTTAAATCAATACTCAACACAGTTCAACTGTTCAGCAGTGACATCAAAATGAACTTTGGACTTAAAAAATGTGCTATATTATCCATGCAGTGAGGAAAAATAAAAAAATAGAAGGAATAGAACTGGGAAATGGAAGCATAGTGAAAGCATTAGCAAAGAATGACGGTTACAAATATCTAGGCATATTGGAAGCAGATAACATCTTGAATGGAAAAGTCAAAGTCAACACAAAAGGAATACATCAAAATATTAAAATCAAAGCTGAATGCTGAAACATAATTAAAGCCATTAATACACGGGCAGTTCCAATGATACGCGATAATTTGAGGTAAGGAAGCCTAAAAAATAAAAATATTGGAATTAGTCTGACAGCAAGATATGACCTGGAAAAGAAGGGAATTGTGGTTGAAGAGTTGAAACAAAGAGTTGTGGCCATCACAAAGAAGATGAAGTGATATGATAACTGAATAACGCAGTTTCAGCAAAACTCAGAATTTCAAGCAAATCAGCATAATTTTTACAAGACCCTTGAAAGTGGACATTGTGCTACCATCAGTGAAAAAACTTAATAAAGAAAATACCCTGAAATTTTGGAAGAACTTATGGGAAAGTTACAACAAGCACAATGGGAATGCAAAGTGGATCCAGCAGATTGAAAGCATTGTAAAAGTGACTAGAATGGAAGATGTTCGCATAACTAAACAAATGGTGAAAAAACAAGTAAAGAAGGTCAAGAACTGGAGTATCCCTGGTTTAGATGAACTGCATGGACTCTGGTTGAAATCACTAACAAATTTGCATGTAAGATTGGCAAACCAGATGAATCAGGTTCTGGAAACACCAGAAAGCGAAAAATGGCTAACAACCGGAATAACCTTTTTAGGAGGATACAGAAAAGGGAAATCAACTTGAAAATTATTGGCCAATAACACTTGTCTGCTGACAACATACAAATTACATTATTGCAAAGCAAATTTATGGATTATTGCATTATTTCAAACCAAATGTATGGATATCTGGAAGACAAGCACTTGCTGCTTGTAGAACAGAAAGGATGCTATAAAAATTCAAGAAGAACCAAAGACCAGCTGATGATCGACAAACTGGTTTTGAAGAATTCAAAGAAAAGAAAAGATTAACAAATTTGTTCATGGCCTGGATTGATTATAAGAAAGAATTTGATTCTGTTCCACACAGCTGAATTGAGAAATGCTTAGACATTTTTCGAATTAGCAGCAACATTGAGAAATTTCTGAAGACTTCCATGAAACTATGGCAAACTAAACTGATGGCCTGTGGATAAGAACGTGATGAAGTTGAAATCAAACAAGGAATTTTCCATTCTCACCTCGGTTATTTGTATTATTGATGGTGCCACTAATGAGCATTTTGAACAAGACAAACTGTGGCTATGAATTTGCTAAAAAAGGTTGAAAATTTCCCATTTGCTCTATATGGATGATTTGAAATTGTTTGGAAAAACAAAAGCTGCACAACGGGGTGCGATAGTTGGAATAATTTATTGGACTCAGCTAGAACTTGCTAACTTGGATCAAAAGACAAGAAAACTAATGACAATGCACCATGCTTCGCACCCTAAAGGTGATATTGATTGATAGTACTTGCCAAGATCTCAGGGTGGCAGAAGACTCTTACAGGTGAAACAAACTGTAGAAGAGGATAAACATGACTTAAATGACTATATAAAGAAAGCAAAAGAACCTTTGCTGAAGGAGGTGAACAAGGGAAATCTGAAAACAACACGATTGAAAGCAGAATATCAAAAGGAAACAACTGAACATCAAGTTTCTAACTGGACAAAAAAGCCTATGCACAATCAATACTTGAAGGATATTGAAGGAAAGGTAGATAAAAACCTAACATGGAGCTGGTTGATATCAGGGGTGCTGAAGAAAGAAACTGAAGGCTTCATTTTGGCTGCTCAAGAACAGGCCTTGCAGACTAATTCCATGAAAGCAAAAATTCAACACGTCAGTAACAACAGCCTTGTCGCTTATGCAATGAGAAAGATGAAACAGTGGATCATCTTATCAGTGGCTGCAGCAAAATTTCACAGATTAATTATCTGCAACATTATGATCAAGTTGCCAAATTTATACATTGGAAGCTTTGTAGCTCAGGGTTGAAATGAGGGGTTGTGGTGCTCCCTGAGCTTGCTTGTTTTCTTGCAGATGTTTCATTACCCTAACTAGGTAACATCATCAGTGCTAGTGATGTTACCTAGTTACTTAGGTAACAGTGATGTTATCTAATTAGGGTAATGAAACATCTGTAAGAAAACAAGCAAGCTCAGGGAGTACCAAGGACCCCTCACTGGAAGCTTTGCCTTCTGCTTAGAGATGCCTCCACAAAAATGAATAGAATAGAATAAAAACTTTATTGTCACTTTAAATGTATTTATTTTTATTTTATTTATTTATTTATTTGACAAACATGTATAGGATAGTAGTAGTTTGTATAAACATAAGTAAAAAGTAACGATAAGAGGACAATAGGACAGTAGGACAGGGACGGTAGGCACAGTGGTGCACCAAGAGCTGAAGTGGTGCAGTGGTTAAATGCTGCGACTGCAGGCTGACTGCTAGTTCAGCAGTTCAGCAGTTCAAATCTCACCGGCTCAAGGTTGACTCAGCCTTCCATCCTTCCGAGGTCGGTAAAATGAGGACCCAGATTGTTGGGGGCAATATGCTGAACTCTGTAAACCGCTTAGAGAGGGCTGTAAAGCACTATGAAGCGGTATATAAGTAAAGTGCTATTGCTATTGCTATTATGCACGCCCCTTACAGACCTCTTAGAAATGGGGAGAGGTCGACTGTAGAGTCTAAGGTTAAAGTTTTTGGGGTTTGGGGAAGAAACCACAGAGTCAGGTAGAGCATTCCAGGCATTGATCACTCTGTTGCTGAAGTCGTATTTTCTGCAGTCGAGTTTGGAATGGTTTACATTTAGTTTGAATCTATTATGTGCTCGTGTATTCCTGCGGTTGAAACTGAAATATTCATTAACAGGAAGGACATTTTGGTATATGATTTTATGAACTACATTTAGATCAAATCGGAGGCGATGTAGTTGTAAATTGTCTAATCCCAGTATTTCAAATCTGGTGGAATAAGATATTTTGTTGTGAGCGGAGGAGTGAAAGACTCTTCTTGTGAAATATTTCTGGACTCTCTTGATTGTATTTATGTCTGATATGCAGTGCGGGTTCCAGACAGGTGAGCTGTATTCCAGAATTTGTCTAACAAATGTTTTGTATGCTCTGGTTAGCAATGCAATGTTGCCAGAGAAGAAGCTACGCAAGATTAGATTAACAAATCTTAGTGCCTTTTTGGCAATGTTGTTACAGTGGGCTCTAGCACTTAGGTAGTTGGATATGAGTACTCCAAGGTCTTTGACAGAGTGAGGGTCATCTACAAGTTCGTTTCCTCCAAGTTTGTATTTTGTATTCTGATTTTTTTGCCAATGTGTAAGACAGAGCATTTGTTGGTTGAGATTTGAAGTTGCCAGTTGTTTGACCATTCTGCTACATGAGCAAGGTCTTTTTGAAGGGTAGCAACATTGTTGGTGGTGTTAAATAGTTTAACATCATCAGCAAAGAGATCGCAGTTGCTTATAATATGATCACAAAGATCGTTACACTAATTACAAAGATTACACTAATCAGCATACATTAAAATGAAAATTTGTTGCATTCAGCTCTCAAAAACTAACCATTATGCATATACACACATACATATGACAGAGAAACATCACAGTCTAGTTTGAATGTATACATAAACATGGCAAAAAAAAAAATCCTGCAAGTTTACAAGACAGATGGCATAAGGAACAAAGCTGTTACAGAATCTAGTAGTCCTACTACTATTTTGAAACCTCCTCCCAGAGGAGAGCAGCAGAAACTGACTATGAAGTGGGTGTGTGGGGTCTCTAACAATGCTTTGAGCTCTAAGCATATAGCGCTTATAAGCAGTATCCTGAAAAATAGAAAGCTTCCTATAATCTTCTCAGCTGTCCTTACCACTCTCTGTATGAATTTTTTATCTGAGGCACTGCTGCCACCAAATCTAACAGAATGAAGTGGTGATTTTAGGATTTATTGATTAAAAAGGATTGTTTATGTGAAGAAAGTACCCATGTTACATAATTTGGAAGGGCAGAAATAATAATAATCATGTCTGGAACTGCTGCAAAAAAGATCAGAACTTGCTTTTTTATATACAGTATTTCTTTTTCTTTTCTCTTTCTTTGTCTTTCACTGTTTTCACTTTTCAATCTTTTCATACCGGTATTTTATTTCAGTTTTCTAATTTTCTTTTTTTGTTTCTATAATTTTTAATCCTGTACAATGTTCTTTTTCAATAATATATTTTAGTCTAAAGTTTAGCGTGTTTTTATGCACATTTCCTAACGTGTAAGTGGTTTTTTTCTTCTGCATTAGAACTGAATGTATATCAAGCTAAATATTTAAACCACCTATTCTTTTGCTATGGCAGAAAACAGAGCTTACAGAGATCTATCTCCAGTTCTACTCAGGAGAGTATAGTTCGATGGTTTAAAGAAGAGCAGATCAATCTCCGAGCCAGCTTTGAGAAATCAATGGATCAAATACCACCTTGGTTTCACGGTACTGTATAGCCATTGATTTATCTCAATCAAAAGGTATAGAATTCAGCCTGAGAGCAGTGTAGGATGGAGCATTCACATGTCTACTGACATACTCTTTTTTTCTAAATTGAGCACTATCTTCCCCCAACATGTACTGTATATTACACAGACATATGATGTTTTCCTTCTTCTTACCACTGATAGAGCTACAGAGTGGTTTAAAAGTTGTATTCAGTTATCTGGAAATGCAATTCATTTGATTCTAAATATTGCAAGCATAGAAGAATTCCATTAGATGCAAGAATATCATGCCTCATTTCTTCTTGTCTAGAAAGAGATTGCAGTTAGGAGAATTCAGGGAACTACCAGACTAATAAGAAATATCACATTTATGTAAGGGGATAAGAGTTTCAACAAAATAAACAACATTTCTATTAAATTTCTCCTATTTACCGGTAGTATGCTAAACCAGGATTTAACAGTGCCAATCAGAAAGATTAGATTTGTAGAACAAATATTTATCTGATATCCAGTTCTTAAAATAGGAGGAAAAGTCCTGTACAATTAGAATAAAATTCCAGTTATTTTTTTAATAAGGAAAAATAAATACAATAGAAATAGTTTAATAAGTTTCTAGCTAGATCTCCAGAAAGAAATAATCTTGTTTAAAGTTACAGGTTACTCATTTACAATTACAATATTAGTTGCAATTATAATATTACAAATACTGCAATAAAATATTTCTGGCTGAATCTGATTTGGCCATTTTAATTATAAGTTATGGGTCTATGACTATAATAAAATATTCTCTCTCATACAAAAGATACCATAAGGATTAGTGTCTATAAGGCTTTTTCAGCATTTGAATATGATGTATAAATCCAGGTAATCCTTGATTTATGATTAATCATTTTACAATCATTCAAAATTACAATGGCCATCGAAAGATGCTTTATGAAATTTTGCAATCACATGACCACAATATTTGCAATATTTTTGCTGATTTGAAATGAATGGGTTTGCTTAACGACCACCATGTTTGTTTAATATGAAAAATTAAGGCTGGAAAATAATTTTCAGTTATGACTGAAAATTATTTAGTCATGTGCCTTAATTTACAATCATAACAATTTATGACCAGATTTCCAGTCCCATTTACATTTATAGTTGTATATCTGTATTGATGATAATTTTACAATAAATAATCTAAGAATTCCTTGGCCAGGATAAACCATGAGCCTTGGAAAAGGAGAAACTGAGAAAATCAGATCTATATCTTCAGTACACTAAGATGAGAGCAACATGTTTTCTGCAGTAATGAAAGGTTCTTGTAATTATTATTTACATGGATTTTCAATTTTTTTTCAACCTGTTTTAGCTGTGGCTGTTAACTTAAAAAGAAGTAAAAAAAAATTGGAACCCCTGCTGCCTGCTTCTCGGGTCCATGCAGAGTGATGAGTCCTCACAAGCACAAACACGTGCTATGTGGATAGGGCGTCTGAATGTCAGCTGACAAGTCCTGCCGTTTCTGCCATATCTTTGAAAAATGCTATGGGTGTTCCTGTATTTAAGAAAAGTGGGGTTCTTTTTTTGCTTTTTAATCTGTCAGGGAAGTCTAGGGTTCTGCAGAACGCATTGTGACGTCTCTCCCTGTCCTCAGATAGAACGATGACAGGGGAGAATCACACTCACAGTTAAGGCAAACTGCAGATTAGAGACAAAGTTCAAGGATTTGAAGCTAGCAATCAGATGGTAGAGAAAGCAAAAACCCACGTCTGTCCTCTCTGAGGCCTGAGTTTAAGTGAGGCCAAGAGGACGGAGCTTCAGATTTGATTGACAGACTCAGTCCTCAATCTGATTGGACGAGGACAACCCACTCTGAATGCTAGCTCCAACCTCCATGGAGAATGAAAACTCTGGACAAACAATCAGATAGAAAGGCAAAGACAGAAGATTAGTCTCTTTTTTTAGAGCTTGTTTCCCATGTAACACATGTGGTACTTCCTTATTTATATTGCTTTTGTTTTGAGAACAGGTATTTTAACCACCAAAAAAGCAGAAGAACATTTGGAGGGTTTGGCACCTGGAAGCTTTCTCATCCGAGTCAGTGAAAAAATCAAAGGCTATGTTCTCTCCTATTTGTCAGCCGAGGGCTGCAAACATTTTCTAATAGATGCATCTGGAGATTCATATAATTTCCTTGGTGTTGACCAACTCCAACATTCAACATTAGCCGACCTAGTTGAATGTCACAAGGTGGGTCTCTTGTTTTTCAGCACATTATATACAAAAATTAGAGGTTTCTGTAGAATGTATACATTACAAAGGCAGGGTACCCCTATATAATTCTATAATTGCTTTAAAGGACAGGTTTGAAATTATCCTCACTCCTTTCAATACAAATATGTCTCTTTCCATCACACAATTACAAGCCAAATCCAAGTTAGAAGGCAAAATGCCTATTTAGTCTTTCCTCTGATCACTTATCCATTCGTACAATGCTCTTGTATAATATTATACAATATTAGATGAGATGAGAGCGTTCTGGGAAAACTAAAAAGGACAGCATGTCAGCAACTGTCAGTAAGTCCATAGCCAAATGATTGAGCAAATGCCAACTTCCATTAACTGCAATAAGCTCCATGAATTCCTGGTGCGGTAAACAACATTACCTACAGGGTCAGTTCTGAAATATTGTTATGAAAAGTCTCTATTGTCATTTTTAAATTGAGGAAAAGCGAGCTATGGAAAATACTGTACATATCATTGGAATAGCTTGTCTCTCAGAGTCGAGGGTGCTCCATTACTGAAGCCTTTCAAGAAAATATAGGTCATAGGACAACCATTTGTCCAGGAAGGTTTAAGGAATCCTGCCTTCAGCAAGGGATTGAACTAGAAGACAACCAAGGGGCCTTCCAGCCCTATGATTCTATGATTCTGTATTGGCTGGTGTTTGTGATGTCTTGATGAAATCAGGAATTACCCTTGTGATTCACAAAAGCTCTTTAGCTATTTCACAATTTCAGAACCAAGCTCTAATTTAATTTTTTAAAAAAAACAAATGTATTAATATAATTTGCCTTGCTACCTAAAACGCTTTGAAGCCAGTTGTAAATAACTAAACAGTCATTAATCGAAGATAAAATACTAACTTTACTGGAGTTCAGATCTTTGGGATACTTTAGAAGAGTAAGTTTTATCTATGGTTCCTTTCTTTTTTAGGACGAGCCCATTACATCATTAGGGAAGGAACGTCTTCATTACCCCTGTGGACAACAAGGACAGTTACCAGATTATCTTGATCTTTTTGAGTGATATTGTCAAGTGCAGGAAAATCAGGAAGTCCAGGCAGTTCACATGAATATAAAGGTTTATTGCAAGCTTATGCTCTCTACAAGAATCTGAACTGCTAATGGTCAAAGCAAATAGGTGGTAGACAGGGGTGGGTTCCAACTTACCTCACTGCCGGTTTGCTCCCTCCCGCGCCGCATGGGTGAACCTCGTGGGTGCGCGCATGCGCAGTAACGAAAAATCTGAAGAAAAAACAACAACCCAAAGCTGAAAAAAAGATGGTGACCACATGCACGATGCCAGAACTCGGTATTTCCTTTTTCCTCAAAAGGAAAAAATAAAAATATTTTTTTAAAAAAATAATAATTCAAAAAATTCACCGGCCGATCTGGTTTGGTGACGTCACCAGTGGGTCGCTACCGGTTTGAGCAAACCGATCTGAACCCACCCCTAGTGGTAGATAAGAATGAAATTCAAAGTGGGCTGGACTTAGATCTCTTGTGGGCACGAAGAGACTTGAGATTGATGATGCATCAATCTCCCTCAGGCTCAGCCTGGTTATCTCCTACAGATATTTAGAAAATCCATTTACCATATGGAGGAAGTTTATGGAATGGGCAGCTGCTGACATGGAGCCAAAACCCTTTAATTATTACAATAATTCCTTAACTGTAAAATTATTATTCAAGTATGTTTGATAAACAAGAAATTAATTCAATTAAGCAAAAATTGGGATCAAAATCCTAAAGAAAGCAGCAAAAGAATAAAGCTACCATTACAGGCAATTGTGGTAATGAACTTCCTTTGTTCAAACTGAAACCTGACTGCATGCATTGATGTTAAATGAAGTTATAAGGAACTATTCCAAAGAGTTGACATTTGACATCTCTCAATACATTCTTGAAAGGTTTGTATTTACATTTATAATTGTTTTATATCTCTACACTTTATTATATTGTAAGCTACTCAAAGTCACCTCGAGCCACAAGATTGGCGGCATTTAACGTTAATAAATAAGAATGAAATAAATAAAATAGTTGAGGAAAACTTCGAATGCAGAAGTAGTTAGAAGAATATTCATAACTTCAAATTCCCTGAAAGGTTGGTTTTCATCACCAGGAATGAGTGAGGAGTATAAACATGCCCGTGGTGGATCATAGAACAACGGGTGCATCAGAGCTTCCAACTCTTCACGTTTTTCTTGCTGTATTCTCTGTAAAACAACATCGTTGGATGGTCAGAGTTGTTTCATAGGGAGTTGTGTGTTCCTTTAAAAATGATAGTAGACATTGCATGGATCAAAAATCTTCACTTGTCAGGTCTATGGCCTAGTTCAGTGATGGCTGTGAGCCTTTGCATACTGGGAGGGCATGGAAGAATCAGATACATTTTTGTTTTAGCATGGATGAATATAAAGTTGTAAGCATGGGTACAATATGCTTCTCCTCCCTTTTTCTTTGCATTCAAGCTTACCAGGACAAAGTTTCCTTGTTTGAAGAAGCTGGTGTATGATGGACAAGCATAGTAAATAGTCACCAGAGAGAGAAGAGCCATTAGCAACAAATGTTCAAGTAAGGCAGATGGATATTGAAAGAGCGACTGCATAAAAAAATAAACATTACAAGTGCCTCAGCATTTTATCCTTTTCTCTGAAAATGTTACAAATAAATACGTTTTTGCAACAGAACCAGCACAGTCCTTACCTATTCTAATTGTGCTTCACTTCACTTGAAAATAACCTCAGCTAGACCAAGAGGAAAGCAGTTATAATAGATGCAGAAGGATTAATACATTGTCAAATGAAATCGGTTTGTAAAGTGTCTTATCTTCTATATTACAATGTGGTATTTTCAGGAAGATTTTACATTTAAATCAAAGCAAACTTATAAAAAATCAAATGAGATTAAAATAAATTAATACTTTATAGAATCCAAGAGCAATCAATTCACAGCTTAAACAAATATATATTATTTATTTTTTAATTTTTGGATTATGCTTTAATCTTAGATTCCATACATAAATCTATTTTAAACTTAAGGCATTTAGCATTCTACCTGTCACCAGTTCATCTTTTTAAACATTAATATAAAATAGAAACTGATTGTATTTTGTTCTCTCAGGTTTAACATTGCATATTCATTTCATTTGACTCTTAAGGAATTTAGTAACTTCTTCTCCAGAATATGGCTTCTGCAATGTAGGAGTTTCCGACTTTCTTTGAACAGCTTCAAGTTCATCACATAAATGGCCTAGGCCAGAAAAAAATATTTATTATGTTCCCTTCATATTGGCTCATCCAATTTCTCACTGAAATGGCTGTATAATGTGATCAGATCGCTGATATATCATTCATATATATGATACTGATATATGCGCGCGCGCACACACACACACACGGTATATATCAGAGGTATATCAGAGGTACTGTATATATAGCACATAGCCAAAATTGATAAAGTCTATTATTATCAGTCTCATTTTGAACAGCTTTCTTAGTGTGAGTCTCCACAGAACTCACATTCATGGCAACAATTAAAAATGCAACACTCTGTATAATCTACCCATATATCAATTGAAGTTGGAAAACCAAATATGAAGCATCTGCCAAAAATAAATAGTTCGCTGATGAAATGTTACATTTGAGCAAAGTGCATGCATCCTTCTCCCTTCATCTCTCTATACAATCCCAAATTTTTTCTGGCGATTGGGAACCCACAGGGCTGGAGATGAAAAAGTAAGAGAAACCAAAAAAAAGGCCTGTCCTATCAGTTGAAATCTATTTGTATGATACTGGTTATCACAAACCTAAAAGTTTATGAAGATCCATGTAAGTCCAAGAATTTCCCCTCTCCCGAGAAGCTGTTCTTAAACTACAATCTAGGTTTCATTTTTGCTTTGTGAAAGACGCATTTTGCCTTCATATATTCCTATTGTTTGCTTTTTTGTTTACGGTGATGAGCTTCAATCTCCCGTTGGAAGACCAGCAGGCCTAGCTGGTCATGAGAAGCTTCATTCATAGCTTTAGACTGGATGCACATCTTGTATTGTTCTGGTGTCAGCTCATCTAAGCAATGCTTTTCATGCCAGAGGTGGAAAAGTCCCTGGACTGGTGTCCTGATAACCATGAGGTTGCTGTGAAGGTATTTACGGTACAGTTGTACATCTTCTCCTCCCCATCCTTTAATGTCAAGATCAAACCCTCCTAATGAGAAAAGAAAGAGTGGCAGCATTTACAATAAATAGAAAGATGAAGTAGGCGTTGATTGGAAAAGAATTACAGATTTGGGAAAGTCATTCTGCCTGCAGGCATTCCTGAGTAGGCAAGCATACATGAAATATGCACTACAATGTCACAAGTTCCACCTCTTGCATACTTGCATGTTTTGTGGCAATAAAGTGGAAAGGGCAGAGCTTGTGTTGTGCTGTCACAATGTATTTTTCACCACTTTGCCACCATTATGGTTTGGGAATGGATGCCTGTGTTCTGCATGCTGCAATTATTTCAATGATTTCATATCCAAGAACAGGCAGTTTTTGCTTTCCAACTACTCATTCAGCATCTATTCAAAGTTATAATAACACTGAAAAACAAGAGTTACAACCAGGCCTCAAAGTTGCAACTAGCACAGTATCCATGACGTCACATGAATGCAATTCAAATGCTTGGCTATTGGCTTGCATTGATGGCTGCAGGGATTGCAGTTCACAAATGATTGTCATTTGTGACCTTTGCAGTTGGCTTTTGACAAGCAAAGGCAATGGAGAAGCCAGCAGGAAATTGTGAGTCACAGTCACATGACATCATGCTTAATGACTTAGTGACTGAATTAGAAGTCCATATTGCCATTGGTGAGTGAAGATTACTGTATTAACAAAACCATCATGCTTTATCAGCCCCCAATATCTCTCACCAATATCTGAGATGATACCATGTTTTTTCTTTCTTTCTTTCAATGGGTATGTTTTATTTAATCAATGGTTATAGATTGTGAAGGTAGATTGGTTTGCTTAAATATTAAATATACTAACATTAAAGGATAAGTTATTTCAAAGTGATTATGTAGCTGTGTACACCTTCCCCATGTAAAAAAACAACCTCAAATGTGTCAATAATAAACAACAAAAAAAGATTGTATTCTGGCACTGATGCCTGGCAAATTTGAACAAGCATAGTATCTTAGGCTTTGAATCAGCTTTTGTATCAAAAGCTGAAGGGGGCGGGGTGGGCAGTGCTGCAATCAGTTCATATTTGAAGAAGCAGCCATTTTGAAATTTATTTCTCAAACGGACAATAAGTTGTGCCTTTCATTTCTTAATCATATTTAAGGATTATTAATCTTTATTAAGCTAAAAGATGCTGTCTTTAACTATAGCCTATTATTCCTTTTTGAAGATCTGTGCCCTTTTGGGGATTTCTTCCTTCTTGTTAAGCAACAAGGAAGAAGGCTGCTAAGGCAAGCTAAAATAAAGAAGGGTGGACTATCTTTAAAAAAATGATGAAGAAATATGAGGGCAGAAAGTTGTGGTTCTAGTTTATTATTTTTAGTAATCTGTAGCTTGTCTGCTTTGCTGTGGGTGGCTAAAATGAAAACTTTCAGATTTTTATGATTCCTGATTGGTCAGCAATTCTTAAGCGACTTACAAAAAAGCTACTCTTTGACTAAAGAGGAAGTTAAGAATATGGATGAGCAAATTATTAGAGATATATTTGAAAAATCTTTAAATAAAATCCATCCGTTCATAGAACAGCTATGTTCCAAGGATGTTAAAAAGAGTACTCAAACTACTTCAGAGATGCAAATATGTGTAGAAAGTTACCAAACCACTGAGGCAATTTCACAAGTAGCTGACAATGCAGAGGAATCAATTATAATTTTGGAATATAAATCTGACACCAATTTTTATTATGATGGTTTAAATAGAAGCCTCCCAACAAAATTGAAAGATGAGCTCCAAGAAAATTTACAACTTTTAAAAGGAAAAGTTTCGGACTTTTTCCTCATGGATATTAACAAGGTTGAGAAATCCTTAAGAAAAAGTTTATAATTTACTTGATAAATATTCCAGAGAAGAAAAATATTTTATTCCATGAAGACAAGCTGGAAGGAGTGACTTAAACTTAATGAGTCAATTGGAATTAGGATGGATTTTCATCAGTTTGATATTTGTAATTGAGTCTTAATCTAAAATTTGAAAATGAATTTTTTCCTTTATATATAACGCTTAAGAAATTCCTCAAGTTTGTAAAATATTATTGAAAGTGTGTTTGAAAGTATCTATGTTAAGAGAAACTTAAAGAAAAAGATGTATTAGCTTAAAAAAATCTAGAGCTTTAAAAAGGATGTATACAAGAAAAATATTATTCTATGAGGGTAACTTGGAGAGAGTAATCTAAATTTAACGAGTTAATTGGAGTTAGTTGGAATTTTATTGGTCTGAAAATGAACTTTAAAGTATGCTAAGAGGAAGTTTTAAAAAGATGTATTAGGAATGTTTTAATTTTAGAAATGTTTTTAAAGAAAAGCTTAGTGTTTAAAAATGTATGATTTTCCCTTTTAAAAAAGGGGAAAATATTTTCCACTTTAAGTTTAAAGAATCTGAAAGAATACAGTGAATTTTGTTAATATAAATGGTGATAGTTTATAAAGATTATTAAATGCAAAAAGAAATACATATTGCTTCACCAGCAAGAAAGATAAAGCAGTAATGGTTAAATTGATTGTTCTATTCAAAGAGAATATATTTATGTTTTTTATTTGGATATCACTTCTGGATTTTGTGCTTGTGATAAAAAAAATGAAAATTTCACTTTGCCGATTACATTTGTTGTTATAGGCTACTTATATACTAATGTGTAAAAGTAAAAAGTTGAGGTTGTAATGTTGCTATCTTGTACTGTGCTAAAAAGAGTCAGAAGTCAACAACTTTTTCTTTCTTCCCTTGTACCCTATATTTTCTTTTCCCCTTTCTTTTGTCTTAATTTCCTATTTTTATTTTTATTTGTATTTTATACATTGATAAAACAATAAAAGTTATATGTAAAAAAAGCAGTGTCTTACCAATATTGATGTAATCAGAACGAAATTGACAAGTCATTCCAAACCCAAAGTCTCTCCAAAATCCTGCCTCTTTTTTTATTACCTGGAAGAAACAAGATATATTTAGCTTCAATTAAATAATCCCTTTTGAGTTATATCTTATTTTTGGCCCAGTGCAAATCTGCAGTGGATCTCCTAATCAATGAGAGGCACATCCTTTAAGTTGTTACACCCCTTGTGTTGCCAGTAAGGATTTATAAAAATGAAAATGGCCTTATCTAGACAAAAGATTTGCTCATTATTTTTGACAGTTTCTTTCTCTCTTACTGGAGAAATAATAAAGGGATTTTAGCATTGTAATGAATAAAAGTCAGTAGTTTTCTGGCATCTTCTTCTACATTGCCACCATTAGAGAAATATAGAAAAGATCACATTTTCTTCAGATGTTCCAGAATGTGATTTTTAATTTCTTAAAAATTACACTGGCAATTAATGCTTACCTCCTCAGTATTACACCCATATTGCTTTGGGGGGGGGGGATTCTGTCTAAGGAAGTGAGCTGTATTTGACAACCTGAAATAATACTCACTGGAGCTAAACTCAAGGCCATCTAACTGATCATCCTCAGATTTCAACTCTCAGAAATCTTTGCATATTGCATACCCTTTTTAGAATCTAAGATGTGATGTAAAAAAGAAATAGCGTAAAGCTTTAGATTATTCAATTATAAACTAACATTATACATTTATTTATGCCTGTATAAAGCTTCTCAGTAGGCCTACCCTACCCAAAGTGACAAACTATTTTTATTATTAAATTTCTAACTGATATAAATAATAGAGATAGTAAACGAATAACTGCAAATCTCTTAAGATTTTATTTTCTTAGAACGATTATCATTAAAACCAAAAAAGAATGAAGGGAAAAATAAAAAGCCTGCTTTTCTACAGTTTAAAATAATAATAGTAGTATATCATATTATTCAATTTTTAAACAATGATTTAAACCTAAACTATACAAATTCGGAAATAAAAGGTATAAATGTATTCCAGTCTCATTTTAAAATAGAACAATAGGCACTCTGTTCAGACAAGTATTTTAAAAATCAATAAAACAGTTGCATGACCAATAAAACACATATCAATTAGTTATTTCTAATTAATGGTCCAAGGCTTTTTAAAATGGTGCCATTAAGAGAAGAATTACCTACCAGCTGTTGTTTTAAGGGTGGAATGGAATCATGATGTCCATGTATTAGACTTGGGTTGTACTGGCTGAAAAGAACAGGATAGAATACTCTCTTTCCTAGAAATAAGAGTTGGAAAAAATATGGTCATTTTCTGCTAAATCTGCTCTTGAATATTTTGAAGAAGGTAGATTTCAGAGCAATGAGTAGATGTAGACACAGTAAGAGAAAGTATATGTTTCTGTAGGAAACAATCTAAACTAAGGTGACCAGATTTTATTTTTTGTAAAGCGAGACACCATTGATGGGGGGGAGGTTTCTAGGGGAGCAAGACGGGAGGGGTCCGTCTCTCTTATCCTGCAGCTTTGTGCACCCCTCCAAACACCCCCCCTTCATCGCAGCCAGGGGTGGGTTTCTACTGGTGAAGGCTTACCTGTTCGTCGCCGCAGAGCCGAAGAAGCTGGTGGCGTTCGCGGCGCGGGGCTTCCCCAGCCTGCCGGGACGCCGCCATTTGCGTTCTTTTGCCCTCTGCACATGCGCAAAGCATTCTGCTTGCACAGAGGGCAAAAGAACGCAAATGGCGGCGTCCCGGCGGCCAGGGAAAGCAGGCGGGGGAAGCCCCACGCCACGAACACCACCAGCTTCTTCGGCTCTGCGAACAGGCAAGACCACCGCTGCCCCTCTCACTGCCCTCCCTCCCCACCTGGCAGGAGGAGGCAGGCGAGGCAGGAGGCAGAGGGGTGTGCAGGGCAAATTCAAATTAAAAAAGCGGGACTTTTTTGAAACGACGCGGGACGCGGGACAAATTATTAAAAAGCGGGACTGTCCCGCCAAAAGCGGGACGTCTGGTCACCTTAATCTAAATGCTACATTTTTAATATATTTGAATTGAAAGTATGATTTACACGTTAACATCTGTATGTGTGCCTTCGTGTCACTGTTGACTTCTAGGAACTGCCTAGCAAAGTCCCTGCAGTTTTCTTGGTAACAGTTCAGAAATGCCTTGCCATGGTCTCCTTCTTAAGACTGAGAGTGATGGGCCAAGGTCATCCAGCTGACTTCATACCTAAGGTGAGACTAGAAGTTGTGATTTTCTGATTTCTGTAACACGGCTCCACACTAAATGGCTCCAAATAACACATATTTTCCTCTAAAATTAAAGAGGGTTCTAGCTTTTGCAGATGATCTCCCACATGCACATATACACAAAGTCCCACAGCTCCACAGTCCTTAAAATTAAATTTTCATCCATATTTAGGTTTTATTATGCCTTAGCTTGCTGTACTTCGGTATGGATTTATGGGATTGGGATTTTTCTCAAAGGTGCTTTTTCAAAAGTGAACTGGATTGTTTTTTCCTTGAGGAAGAAGTAAACGTTTTATTTCTCATCCAAAAAACTTCATCAGTTGTGATGGTGGGGGGATGGAAAGATAGGTACTGACAATTGTGACTGAATGGTGGGGGGATGGAAGGATTGGTTCTGACCAGATGTTGGGGAGTGGGGGGAGATGGAAGGATTGTACTTCTTTGCAGTCATTGTTAGCACTCTCTTGAGACCTCTTGAGGCCACTTGCGGGTGCCCTTAGGGCTTAGGGTCACTTGAATTAGAGTGCAATTGGTTGTGGAATCTTCTGGGAACTGCTACAAGGGCTGCATTGTAGACTGGAGATAAGTAGTGTCTTATCCCTCCACTTCTGTTGAGAGGGCACTGCTCAATGTTAACATAAATTGCCTCTTTTATTCCTTTTTGAAACCAATGATCCTCTCTATCCAAAATGTGGATTTCGCTGTCTTCTAAAGAGTGACCTTTAATGGACTGCCGAATTTTGTCCTTATGGGCTTGATCTCCTATGTTGTGCCATGCGCTTGTGAAGTGGTTGTTTTCCTTCACCAATATACAGATGGCACATGTCTCACTGTATTGTATTAGTTATATCACATCACACTCAATTTGTGTCTTGGTTTTTTTATCCTTGGGGTGGACAAGCTTCTGCCTTAGTGTGTTCTTGGGTTGAAAGTGCACATGTGTGTTGTATTGGTTGAAAATTCTCCTGAGCTTTTCAGATATTTCTGCAACATATGGAATGACAACATTGCTACGTTTGTTGTTCTATTCTTTGTTTGTAACGGAGGAGCTCCTGCTGGATCTTTTTCTGGATTTAGGCTTATTTTCTAATTTAGTTTTCAGCCATACCTAGGAAATGTTCCAAAGACAAAAGGAAACATGGACTCAGCTGTTTGCATTAAAAAAAAATGAAAATCACCTGAGAGGGGAACTTTCCAAATTGTATCTCAAAATTTGATGTTCATGGATTTCAGATATCTCTGCCCATTTACCTGGATCAACAGGTCCAGATTTTTCTTTAACTGTTTCAGTGACTGAATCACTCAGAATGACTTCCATCCTCCCTCATTATTACAATGATTATCATATTTATAGGGGAGAATACTTTCCATGATCATTACAGATGATGGCTATATACATTGTCTAATTTTTGAAATGTATACAGGAGAAATTAGCTGAGCTTTCAGTTTATATTTACAGTTTTGCTAGAGGGAGCTGGCAGACTTCTGAAGGAATATATGCATGAAGTATCTTCAATGTTAAAAAGAATAACAAACTGCTTAGGGTGCAAATTGAACTTCTGTCCATATCATGAATGAATGACTGTACCTGGTTGTGTGTTTAATCTACATGTGTTCAGGAATTCCGTTGTGAAATATATATCCACATCACAGAAAAAAAGTACAACATTGGTTCCTTTCCAAAATCTTGCACCCACGTCCAGACCTTTCCCCCTGGAGAACACTTCATCCAGCTGAATAAATGTGTAATTTCTGAAATTAGCTGATCTGAAAGGAAAAATTATATTTAAGTTTTATCTGCCTTTCACCACAGTTATCATTTGTACACAATTTTTTATTCTAAGAAAAACAGAGTCTTAGTGATTAATACATTTATCATGACCGACTCTTATATGCAGGAAAGGAAATCCTCCATCTAATGGCTTGGATCATCATTTAGCTCTATCGTATGCTGCCTAGAGTCACTTATTTGTGAGACATGCAGCTATATAAATTGGTTTAATAAATAAATACAATAAAAATGCTTTATCGTGATATATTAGTTGGTTTTTAATGCCACATTTTAATTTATAGTAAGCAACAAACTCTGTTAGTTGCCAAAATTTCCTCCTGAAATACCTTAGTAACATTCAGTTGAAGGAAAATATGTTGCAAATCAACTGGCTGTTGAAATATGGGGTTGGAGCCAGACTTCTTAGAGCAATCAAGTGAAATCTGTAGAGGTTGTTTGTTTCTGTTGATTGCAATAGATCTAATCTAACAATGGTTTAATGTGGACTCATTCCATTAGAATGAGTCCATTAGAGCCGAGGTGGCGCAGTGGTTAGAGTGCAGCACTGCAGCCTACTTCAGCTGACTGCTAGCTGCAGTTCAGCTGTTCAAATCTCACCAGCTCAAGGTTGACTCAGCCTTCCATCCTTCTGAGGTCAGTAAAATGAGGACCCAGATTATTGGGGGCAATATGCTGAACTCTGTAAACCGCTTAGAGAGGGCTGTAAAGCACTATGAAGCGGTATATAAGTCTAAGTGCTATTGCTATTGCTATTACTGGAAAAGGTAGGTGGTCTTAAGAATTTATTCAAAAATCTGTTGTATAATCTGCCATATAATGGAAGCTCTATAATACACAGAGAAATCAATAGGACAGCTTGCCTCCTTGTGGTTGTTCCATCGCGGGAGGTTTCCAAGATAAAGAAAAAAGACATAATGCCTTTTAAATTAAAAACATTAACTAGACAATGTATTTTGCTGAAAATAGATGAAAGGACATGGTTCTTCCCAGATTCTAATAAAAAAAGCTAATTAAGATTTTATTCTTGTCAGGGCAGGACAAATTATCTGAATGATGATGATTTGTCAATAACAATTTTGAGAAGAATTTTGCTTATAGCATTTTCAGTATTGTTTAAGGATGCTTCTAAGCCCACACAGATTGCTCAGTAGTTCTTTTCTGTTCAGAGGTGATTAGAATTACAAGGCAAAGATTTCAGCCAAACAACAATAGGACTTCCAGATTATCCTGAGACTTGCCACTTTAAAAAAAAATGTTAACCATTAATGAGAAGAATAGAATCAGGAAATCCACCTTTTCATTTTCTTTTGGTTTCTAAATAAAAATGACATTAAGTCAGATGTTTTACTCACTTGGATATGTTTTCTAGGATTCCTTTGACTTTGCTCATTTGTTCACTTCCAAAGTACACTACAGTGAGGTGAATTCTTCCATCTTGCTGCATAGCCACCTCCCTAAAATAGATATCAAGTGGAGGATAATAAGCATATTTTCTTACAACTTTAATTTGTAACTCCTTATATATTCACACTGCACCTTACCTTCATACATTGACTTATCTTTATCTGTACCCACAAAGCAGGCATGTAAAGCATTTTGAGGTTGACTATTCTGATCCCAAAGTTTCTGATTCCAGGTTTACTAGGAACCTGGAACACCTGTTCTCACCAAAATATTCCAACATCGATATTGGTAATTTCAAACTTATATAATTTTTTTTGTGTGCCTTTGAATCTATGTTAAATCATGGCAAGTGCCTGAACAAGGCCCTGCAGTTTGTTGGCAAGATTTCAGAAGTGGTTTGCTATTGCCAGCTTCCGAGGGCTGAAAGAGAGTGACTACCCAAGTTCACCTAGCTGGCTTTGTGCTGAAGGAAGGACAAAATTCAGAGTCTCCTGGTTTGTATCCTGCTGCCTTAACCACTGTACCAAATTGGCTCTCTATAAAAAGCGGTCCAACCTAAAATCAATGTTTTAACTTTCATTTTTAATAAAATATTTCTTGATCAGATTTTTTCAATCTTTAAAGCAAGACATATCATCTATTTGTTTAAACATTTCATGAAATATTAACAGGGCTTTTAAAATCTCACAGTGAATCTGACTGCATAGATCACTGAGTAGCTGCAGACCACTATTTTCAGCATTTGAAGTGACAGATAAGTGATTTACTCTGATATTTCCCTTACAAGTCTGCCCTTGCATGCATGCAGTCTTAATGCAAATTGTTAAACAGATTCTTGAAGTCTGTTACCGCAAATGGAGAAAGCCAGTATAGTGGCAGCCAAATGGTGAGAGGCCAAACATACTTCTCCCTTATATTTCCAAACCATAATTAGATATATGTGTTCCATTTTCACACCATGCTGTATTAAGCTGTGGTGTGTTTAGATATAATTGGTTCAATAAGGCACCAGTGACTGGGTTGACACATCGTACTAAGCCATATATCATGGCAACCAAATTACAATGAGCTGAGGTCACATAACATGTTAAGCCGAACCAAACAAATCACATTACATGAATCAGACAAAGAACTGGCTAACAGCACTTTGGAATGCACAGGGTCTCTCCTTGAAGGTTTATTTATTTCTTATTTCCAATTAGACACTGCCTAGTTTCAATTGACTCTGGGAGGCAGAGAGCATAAACAATAGAATAACACAACGTAACAAATATACAATTCAGAAAAAAAGCATAGCAATACAGAAATGGCAGTTCCAGTCAACACAACATATCCAATATGTAACAAGGGATACCAAACACCCTAGCTCAAAGCCTGGGAGAAGACCCAGATTTTAAAAGCCCTCTGGAATGTCATCATGGTGGGAGCCACACATATCTTAGGCAGAATCCAGGGGTGGGTTCTAATTTTTTTACTACCTGTTCTGTTGGTGTGGCTTATTTTGTGGGTGTCGCTTGATGGTAATGTGACAGTGGGCATGACTTAGTGGTCATGTGACTGGGTGGGAGTGGTTTGGCGGTCATGTGACTGGGTGAGAATGGCTTTGCAGTCATGTGACTGGGTAGGGGGGTTGCTGGGTGATCATGTGACTGGGTGGGCGTGGCCAAGTTGATGTCACTCACGTCAAGGGTTAGAGTTAGGGTACTGGCCTCTCCTCGCCTCAAAGAGATACAATTTCCCTGTCTATTTATTACTACTGAACATCGAAAATATACTATTTAGTCCTATGTTATATGCCATATGTGTACATACATATTACACACAGGCACAAAGATACATTATCTACTATATACTGTATGTGTATGTACACACATACACACATACACACACACACACACACACACACACAGCTCTTCTAAAACTACACATTCAACCTCACTTACTGCATTTGGAAAAACACACTCAGAGTCCACTTTCTGCCACACATGTAACCATAACTTCTGTACATTAGAACATTACACATGCCTTCAGATGTTCTACCCTAGCTTGCACATGACTGTTACAGCCAGGAAATGTCATGGATTGAGTAAAATGTGGTGAAATACACTTAACAATGCTCTTGCTTAGCAACCAAAATTTTGGGTTCAATTGTGGTCATAAGTCAAGGATTATCTCTGCCTTCCTCTGTATGGCAGCCTTGTCCTAGTAAACTCCTTCTCCCTTCTGTCAATTTTCCTCTCCTCTCCAGACAATGTAAGGTTTCCTGCTGCATCAGGGGGTTGGACTAGATGACCTCCGAGATATCTTCCAGCCCTAAATTGCTATGCTGTTTCAAAGTGTCTTCTGAAGCCACGTATAGTGGCAGGGTTTGTGGTACTTCCTTTCTCTTCTTTCTCTCTCTCCTCTCCTCTCCCTTCCTTCTTTTTCTTTCTCTGTCTTTCTCTTTCTTTCTCTCTATTTCTTTCTTGTCTCTCTCTCCCACTTCCTTCCTTCCTTCCTCCCTCCCTCTCTCTCTCTCTCTCTCTCTCCCTTTCTCCTTTCCTGTGAAGAACCCCAGGTGGTCTTTGGTAGCAGGAAGAAAAGCCAGACGTTTTGAAACTGAGAACATGCCCATTGATCATCTGGCATTCTCAGAGCTCCACTGTTGATTAGCTTAGCCTGAGCAAGGATAGCTTAGCAGCCACGTACAATGAGCTCTCAACTCAAACTCAGTGCATGTGGGGATCCCCAAACAGTGAGGGTTTCTTTCTTTCTTTCTCCCTTGAAGGCGCCCCCGCACCCCGTTTTGGGCCTAGCAAGCCTCCCTACAGCCCCCCTGGGAGCCAAAAGGGGCACGGGGGCCCCTGGAAGCAGGGTTGGGTTCTAACTTACCTCGCTGCCGGTTCGCTTGCTCCCGCACCGCGTGGCAAAGCCAAAAAAAAGATGGCGATTGCATGCACAGTGCCGGAACTCGGCTTCTGCGCATGCTCAGAAGGAAATAAAAAATCAAAAAAAAAAAAAAAAAAAGGCACCCACGGATCTGCACCAACCGATCCAGTTCGGTGACATTATCGTGACATCACCAGCAGGTCACTACTGGTTCGAGTGAACCGGTCCAAACCGGGAGGAACCCACCCTGGCGCCCCACTATTTGAGAAACACTGCTTTACATTAAGATTAAATCCAATATGTTAACCAATATAGTTTGGTTATATAATGTAGTCTGCTACAAGAAAAATTATTGGCTAATTATGCACTATTATGTTGTTGTCTACTCTTACCCACATCATAGATAAATATATCAAATTAATATTCTTTTTTAAATCTAACATTACAAAATAAATCTTCAAAACACGAACTCTAGGTACACTGCCCTACAACTGCTCATCTGCCATAAGAGCATACAGCAGCAATTATACCAACCTGAAATTGTGCATAAATTGCTGAAACTTGCTGACCCTTTTTGCCAGTGGCACGATAATATTAATAAGAGTGTGGGCCATATTGAGGTTTTCATTTGCAACATTCATGATAGGGCCAAATGGTCTGAACAGAACAACGCGCTTGAATTCATATTCTTTGTCTCCTTTGAATATCAACTCATATAGTGTGCCTTTATCTCTTTCAGTCCGACGAATGCCTATTAGAAAAGAGAAGGCAATCATTAGCTAGAATTTCTAAAGAGGTAAAAATATTTATATATATAATTCCCCTGATTTTATTTCTGTAATTTTAGCAGTAGGCATTTATAATTTTATAATCTACGGTATTGTCTTGTGAATTCCTTAGAAAGATAAGAAATTCTAGATATTTGGAAATCATGTATTACTACAAATTGTTTACTGCTCTCAGTGGCTTATTAAAAAATGTAACACTAGCAAAAAATTATTAATAGTCTTTTGAGGACAGAAATACATGTAGCAACCTTATCTTCATTTAAGATATCCCCACCCACAATTTCTTCATTCATTCTGAAGTGACGTCCCCAGAAAACACACCTTCTATGAAATCAGAGATGGAGTATATTTGATGATTTATGCTGCTGTTACTCTTTGGCCTATTTAAAATCTCCAGCCCTGACTCAATAGCTTCTGCCAATTCATCCCTCTTGTCCTTGCGCACAGGCTTCTCCTCAGGATGACGTAAAAGTCCCATCTCCAGCTGATAAACTTTTTGTTGGGTGAAGCTCTCAAAGGGCAGTGCAGCATATTCAGTTGGTAGCTTGATGCCAGTATGTATTTCTGCTTTGTCAATCTGGGAATGGAGGAACTGCAGGAGGGCTTTCTGGGACTTCTCCGAGTTTCCTAGGTCTAGTCTAACTCCCAGTTTGTCAGTATCTTGACCTTGCATGTTCTTCAGTGGTTCACTCCTTTCCTGAAGCTTATCTTTAAGCTCAGCAATTTGTCTTTTCAGGCTATTGATATGGTCCCAATAATATTCTTCTCCTTTTTGTAGGATTGCCCGATATTCCTCTTTTCCTGTTGGGCTGAGGAATGCAGATAGCTGACGGTTACCTCTTGGAGTGCAGGTCAACATGTAGAACACAGATGCTGCACAGCAGAGGAACACAAGTACAACTACTATTCGAGACAGCCATGCTTTTATCCCACGACGTAACATCATCTGCTAAGCAGCTGGTGATACCCACATTCCTGTAACAGACTGAAATTTTCTGCCAGCTTTTTAGAACTCAGTTCAGAAGTTATACACATGGATACAACAGTTTTTGACTGATTAATTTCAATATAACATGCATACAATATGTGACAACTGGACAATGTTGCAAGGTCATTTAGCAGTACTAAAACCTTCATTGAAAGACCAGTGTTGACATTTGAAGGATATCTGTTGATCTTGGACAAAAATTGATAGTTTCCCACAGCAGAGAGAGAGAATGATCTGGAAGCCAAGCAAAGATGTATTGGATTAATTCCCGTGTGAAGAAGCTTCACCTTCAGAAGAATCAGTCACTGAATGGTGTGATTGATTCACATCTATTTGGCTACAACATACAGATCTGACAACCAAGGGATTCTTATTTACCTAGATTTTAAGATAACTGGCATAACATGCATTAAGTGCACCATCGTGCCTACCGTTCCTGTCCTATCGTCCAAATTTACCTATACCTACTTTGCTTTTGTTTATGTTTATAAGAGCCGAGGTGGCGCAGCCGTTAGAGGCAGTACTGCAGGCCACTTTAGCTGACTGTGATCCGCAGGTCAGCGGTTCAAATCTCACGGGCTCAAGGTTGACTCAGCCTTCCATCCTTCCGAGGTAGGTAAAATGAGGACCCAGATTGTTGGGGGCAATATAAATATACATTGCTTACTGGTGTAAACCGCTTAGAGAGTGCTTGCACTGTGAGGCGGTATATAAATCTCACAAATAAATAAATAAATAAATAATACCATACCTGTTATCTTGTACACCTTTTGACAAATAAAATAAATAAATAAATAAATGTCTAAAGGACTACTGGAGGAATTCATAGTCTCCTGGTTTCTAGCTTGATACCTTGAGTACAACAACAAACTGGCTGTCCAGTTTACAATAATGATAATAATGAGGATATCATTTCCTTCTTTAAATAAAACCCACTGATGTAATTATAAAAGAACAATTGGCTTCTGTGTTCATTATTTTTTATTTTCCCCTCCTCTCAGGGTCTTATCTACTCTACTTTTTAAGTAAAACCCTTGCACGTAGTTCCATGAGATGACAGTTGTGCTAAAACTGATTTCCCACTTTTGTCTCATTTTGGTTTGTCATTCATCTTTGAAAAGCAATGAAAACCTTTGTTTTAACACTCAAAATCATGCCTTGAATAATGAGCATTCTAAATTCAGTCTCTGACATCTCTACTTAAAAGGACCTGGTAGCAGGCATTTGGAAGGCTCGAGAAAGTGCTCTAATTGAGTTGAGGTCACTTTCATATGTTATCCTCTCCAATTTTTCAGCCCTTTGCATGCTAACAAATAGTTACCTGTACCTTTTATCCATTTTAGCAATAATCTCTCTCTATATTTTCTAGGGATATTTGGAACATTTTTAGTATTATGAGAAGTATACATTTTATGTAATTTTTTCCAAGAATGTGTGATCTGTTTCAATGCCTTGAATAAGTCCTATGTCAAAACATACTGGATATTTCTTATAAAATGAAATACTATTTTTTTTTTGCAACAGTTAGAAAGAACTGTTTCACTTTTCTTTTCTCCATCCTCTATGAGTGCCAATAGCATGCTAACTTTTCATGCTTTATATATCAACCATATGCCCATTCTTTTAGTCTTCCTAGAGTGTAATAGTTGCTGGTGGTATCTACTTATTGAATAACGTCAACATGGACCTTTTCAGGGCCCTCTGCAGCTGTAAGGCATTTACACCTCAACAACCTTCCTTAAAAAGGCAAGGTTGGAAACTGGATCAAAATTGTCCAGATTCATTGGGTCTAGTGACGGCCTCTTAAGGAAAGGGAAGATTATCTACCATCGACCACACCCCATTCCTAAGAGGTCTGTAAGGGGCGTGCATAAGCGCACAATCGTGCCTACCGTTCCTGTCCAAATGCACCCATATATTCATACTTCTTGTACTCATAATCATGCTTGTACTATTATACATATATACAATCATGTTTATACTTTGTTTGTACTTTGCTTGTTATCATATACGCTTGACAAATAAATAAATAATAATAATAACAACAATAATAATAACCACCTCCTTCCACAAGGATGCAACCACCCCCTCCTGCTGAGAAGCATTCACAAATACATGGACCCAACCACTTGCCCTATGCTAGGATACCCTAAGGCATAAAAAGGAACAGGGATCTAAGATCCAGTTGGGCAGGCTCAAAGCTCTGAGGACCCTGTCCATTTCATCAGGATCAACAGATCTGAACTCTCCCCAGGTAACTGGACATGACTATGCCTCAGGTAACTTACACAGAACCTGTACAGCTGCATTCCAAATCCAAGCAAGTATAAGCAACTTTATCCAACAGAACAAACTACATTAAAATAGAATAATCTTCACAGTAGCCCTACAGGATTTTTGGCAGCTTTTCTTTGGTCTAGGGCGGCTGTCATAGACTCACATATTAACATCACACTATCTCTCATTTATTTTTCTAATATTTCAGATATTTTAATCATTGCTAGATTTGTTTTATCCCACTTTTTCGTTCAGGGGCTTTAGGTGGTATGGCGGCATAGAAATTTTAGTAATAAATAAATAATAAATAAATAGCACCCCCTTCTTTTTACTTTTCCCCACAAAAAAATCCTGTGAAGTAGGTTGGATCCAGAGAAAGTGACTGCCCCAAGATTTCCCCGTGCACATATGTGGTTAAAAGTGAACTAGAACTTGGTGCTAATCCAACTTCTTAATTATATATACATTTACAATCATGGATCGAATACAAATTGTGTAAAACATTGTTAAATTCTTATGAGAACTTGTACTATCCATAGTGTTAAGTTGAATCAGTCTGTAATAGTTAAGAAATATATAATTTTAACCAAGTCAACAAGTGCAGTTGCATTTTTGCTAAATTATATACCTTAATTTGTTAAATTATATACCTTAATCATTCTCTGTGAAACCTAGACAAATTGTGATTCATTCTATATAAAACCTCAACATATATTTTAGCCCATTACTCTTATATATTTTAGCTATATGCTCACCACACCCAGATTTTCCCCTTACATCAAACAAGCAATAAAATGAAGAAAACTTCTTTTATTCTGCAAAATAAGAGATAACATAGTTATCTAAATATGTTTCTCTCATAACTATAAAATCAATAATATTATAAGCAATTGAAATGCAAAAAGCATGTACATAATTATGGAAACTGGAGGTGGAATAATGAGCCAATTCTAACATTATGTAAGTCACGCATTATATTCTCAATAGTTCTGGAAACAGCTATGCATGCTTAGTAAAAATGCACTTGATGCAATTGTACACATTGGATGAAAATTGAAAATATTTTTGTTATCATTGATTATCTTCTTGAATCTCCAAATTCCATTCACCAGAAAGGTATGATCAATTTAAAATTTGGGTTTTAAAAATCTACACAATTTGAAGTCTTTTCTGTATTTAGACAATAACATATTAAGCTTTAATGCAACTGTTCTAAAATCACTGGATTCATGAAATCTGGTTCTGAATAAGCGTGCATATTTCCCCTGAAAGGATCTTTAATTGAAATACAGGTTTCTTAAAAAACATTTAATTGATTTTAACTTAATGATATTTTTAAAAGGTAATAAATACTCCTGTTATAAGTGAATTATCTTTTCTGTGTTGGAAATTTTGGCATAGTTTTAATTAGGAAGCCAAAAAGGAAAACAGTTAGAAATGTTCATCTTCTGTAATATTTGTTAACAAAATACATACCAGCACACATGCAAAATACTAAATTTTCTAGAAGAATTAAAATTAACTTTTAAAATTCTAAGTTACTTACATAATTGCCAGCAGGTACCATGAATACAATCATTTGTGTTGGCCCATACTATTTTCCAGCTTTGTTCCATGTTCTTCCAAAATAAGAATAATTTCTTATCTTCCATAAGTCACTCTAGAAATCATGGAAATCTTTCTCTTTTTAAACCACACTAAAGACAACTTCTCACCCTCTGTACTATTTGAGTACTGCTAAATTGTCACTAGGTTGCAAAGTGTCATACTTGTTAAGGCATGGGACTGTTAGTGATCTGAATCTGCAGTAAAAAAAGCCTATTTCCAATTTAGAACAGGGAAAACAGGAAAAAGAAAAAAAGGCTTCATGGAATGAAATGGTCAAAAGGAACATTATCACATAAACCTGCTACTGATGGAGAGAAGGGGGAGCAGAATCCACAAGTTTCAAATGCCTGAGGCAAGTTTCAAAGGAAATGAGAAGGGGGAGGGAGAGGTATTTCTCTGTACTGTCAAAGAGTTCAGTGTGCAAATCAGAACAGGGAATTGAGTTGTTAAACTGTCCAGCCCTGGCTGAAGGTATCTTTCCAATATGAATTTGACATATTCTTTCCACTGACTCCCTCCTCCTTGCTTTTTCTTTTCACAGATTAATGGTGCTCTTTTCAGCAGTAGCTCTAGAAATTTCTGAATTTCTAGGCCAGCATCTCAGGGCAATCAGCAGTACTATCTTCCACTTATGTTCTCAGAAATAAATCTTACTGATCTAAGTGAAGCTAAGTTATACAGAAATTTGCTTTTTACACTGTAAAAAAGTACTTAGTCAATTTTCAAATTACAATAAGAAAAAGAGCTCCCAAATATATTTGCTTCCAAATAAAAAGGACAGCAAATACCTTATGTAAAATTAGGCAGAACAAAGCACATTGGTAATTTGTTTCTTTCAAAACTACAGTTATTTATTTCTGAGTTAGTATACCATAGTTATGTCCAAATAGGGTCTAGATTAGAACAACACACTGTGGTCAACTGGCCAGAAAGAGTTGTCCCATTCCGGAAGCAGAGCAAATTGAGACAAGACTGCTGTTGTTGATCCAAAATAAATAAAAATAAATCAAATAATGAGATAAGCAGCTACATGAAGGAAGACAAACTCAAACACCAAATAGGAGATATAGGAAGCATACCTAGTCAGACTTAGAGATACAAATGCTCAAAGTCTGGGGAACAAATGGTGAACTTAAATTATTAATACATGAGAGTAGATACGATATAGTTGTAATTACTGATACTTGTTGGGATGAAACCCATGACTGGAACATATTGATAGAAGGATACAAATTGTTCCAAAAAACCAGACCCCATAAAACAGGAGGTGGAGTTGCACCAGTGGTGGGCTCCTACCAGTGCGGTCCACACTATAGCATCGGTAGCGGCCCACTGGTGACATCACAGTACCGGTGCGGTCGGTTGCTGGTGTCTGGGTGCCGCCATTAAAAAAATTTTTTTTTAATTTTAATTTTTAAATTTTCTTCTGCTCATGCCCAGAAGCCGAGCTTCCGGCACTGCGCATGCGCTGCCTTCCTACCCCACAGTGAGTCCAAGCAGGGGAGGATGGCTGAGGGAGCGCGTGAGACGCTGAAAGAACGGGCAGCAGGAGCTATCTCCATTCCCCTCCCTTCAGCAGTCCGAGAAGCCACAAACATGCGGTGATGATCCTAGGCATTTTTGCACGTTTGAGGCTTCTCGAGCTGCTGAGGGGAGGAGGAATGGGTGGCAGGATCTATCTCAGTTCCCCTCCCTTCAGCAGTCTGAGAAGCCACGAACGCGTGGTGGTGATCCCAGGCATTTTCGCACATTTGAGGCTTCTCGAGCTGCTGAGGGGAGGGGGAACGGGCGGCAGGAGCCTAGGATCATCGAATGGGGAGAAGCATTCAGGCTGGACGGAGCCTCCTAGAAGAACCACTGCTGCGGTCTTGCTGCTCCCGCTGCGGGGGGCTGCGTTGCGGGTGGGCAATGCCCCCCTGCTTCTCCGGCTGCTGCCAAGCTCCCGAGGCCCATGCCCACCCGATCACATGGCTGGCAAGCCACACCCACAAAATAAGCCACGCCCACAGAATGGTAGTAAAAAAATTAGGAACCCGTCTCTGAGTTGCACTAAATTTAAAAACCACTATATTGCTATAGAAATGCACGAAGCCAAAGACGAAAACCTTCTAGATTAGAATGCATATAGGTCAATATAAGAGGAAAAAAAGAATGACATTGCCATAGGTGTATACTACAGGCCACCCAACTAAGCAGAAAAAATAGATGTACTGTTTCCTAATCAATTAACTAATATATGTAGGAGACACACTACATTAATGGGGGGCCTCAATTACCCTGACATCAAGTGGAAGACTACGGTAATTCTGCACCACGTGAGAAATTGAATAGGTTCCTGACCAAGCTAGCTGACCACTTTGTTGTCCAAAAGGTAAAAGAGGGAACTAGAGGGACAGCCATAATGGACTTAATTCTCACGAACAGAGAAGAAGTAATAAAGGGAATTGAAATTGCAGGAACCTTGGGTGAGAGTGACCATGTCATACTGGAATTCAATATAATGCAAACACAAGCAATGGAATATAATAGTACCCAGGGTGGATTTGATTTAAATCAAGTGGATTTAAAACATGATTTAAATCATTAGTAAAAAGACTTGATTTAAATCAACTCAATTTAAATCATAATTTTTAAAGACCAACTGTCATCTCTGTCCTGCAACAGCTCCTCCTCTGGTCTGCTGTTGACTCATCGATAGTCCCAATATTGCAGAATATACAGCCTCATGCTACATAAGTAAGCTCCATTTCATGCTGAATAAACTAAATTATTAATGTATCTTAAATAGAAAACTATCTTTAGATAGATTTTTACTTCAAAAGCATTTTATTAAAATAAATTTGATAATAAAAAAAAATCAGATTTAAATAAAAAAAATCATCAATTTTTATCCACCCCGATAATACCAGAGTCTTAACTTTTAAAAGAGCTGATTTTAACAAACTCAGAGAGAGCTTGGGAAAGATTCCTTGGATGAAAATCCTACAGGAGAAAACAACTCAAGAAGCTTGGAAAATTATGAAAAATATGATCATATGATTTTAAATCATATATTTTTCAATAAGAAATAATATTTTAGAATGACTTCACTGCATTTATACAGAAAAGTCCAAGGTTGCTGGTAAATCAGTTATATTATGTTGGAGATGCACTGAAATTAATGCTTTATTTAAATACGTGTCTCTACAGGGGCCAACTTTGAGAAAGAAGTTATTACATGTATTAACTTAACTTTGAGATTTACAATTTTTAGATATTCATATTATTTTGAAGTTTATCTCTATCACATGGAAATGACATCTGGACAAAAAAGTGGATTTTATCTATGTTTAAAAAGTTGATGTTCAGCACTGGAAACACAACCTGGGCTTCAACTATTGAGTTTGGTGTTTGGAATTCAACTATTCCATGATCTACAGAACTGATTTGCCAGCAATTTATGAATCAATAATTTATCAGTACAAATAAGCTATGGGTGATTGTAATGAATTATGGCTTCCATTCACTGAAATATTCATAGTGCAACCTTATATATATGCTTGTGAATATATGTCCTTTTTGTTTCTTCTTTAGCATATTTGTCTTCTTTTATAATTGTGTGTAGTGTTTTTATTGTTTTGGTATTTAGTTAATATAAATGGAAGGAAAAAGATGCATAAAATAAAATACATAATGTAGATGTGGATTGTATTAAAGATTGAAATAGAAAATTGAAACACAATTATAAAAAGTTTAAAATTACAAGTATATAATATAGTGATTATATAAACTTTATTAACTCATTAGACCAATGAGTTTTAGTATAAGATACTTTTTAGTGTAAGATAATTCTTTTTAGTATAAGATAATTCTAGCTAGTAAGATTTATTAAAGTCAACAAACATTTGGAATCTAGAGGTCATACATTTTACTGTTTACACGATTAATGAATGAAAAGTTACATTTCAATTATTAGAGGTTAGTAAAAATATTTTTCCACCCCAGTTCATGAAGCCTTGTACTAGATCTTCACAGGCAATCTCAATCCTGTTTTGGATTATACTGTATCACAAATGAACGGAAGAAAATATCACTATTGTCTTGCTAATGGTCTGATTTTCTCTGAAGCAAATTAGATAATTTGACTGAATGTACTTACCTCATTTAAAAACACAGAAATTGCCTGTAAATTGTCACTTACATAATATGATCACAAATAGTACGAAATGCGTTTATCTTAAAGTTATCGTCGAGTTTGGGAAACACGTTGTAAGTAGCAAATGAGTACATAAGAGTGAAAATGTAGCTATGATTAGACAGCAGATTATCTGTGTTGCCAAAAACTAGTGAAAGATTCACAAACTCAACCCTAAATCTTTCCTTATTTTAATAAATATTTTACTTTTTAAAAGTCCCTCGAAAACTTCATATACAGTTTAACCAAGCGCATGGTGCTTGAGGGAGAGGTTACAATTTAGCTACAAAAATCCAGGGAATACCTTCAGAGCTACCAGCAGTGAACAGTATCACTCCGCCTGCGAAATATATTGCAAGAAAACAAAGAGTGATTTGTACAGTAACCTGAAAGGGTCATGATACGGAAATCCAATATTCAACCCAAATGACATTTACTTCGTCCATAAAAAAAGACCGCGTAACTTCAGATATTGAGCATGCGTAGAGTTGTTCTTCGACTTCATTCGTTCTAGGAAGTAATAGACTCGATTTTTACTGGGCCGTATGTACGCATGCGCACAGTTTTAAAGGCCTGCAAGATGTCGGCGTTGGGCGATTGTGAGTTTTTGGTGAAGCGAGCCCGGGAACTAGTCCAAGGAGACCTGTGGGCCGCCAAGGCTTGGCTTATCACCGCGCGGAGCCTCTATCCTGCCGACTTCAACATCCAGGTTGTTTGTTTGTGAGTTTGGGGTTCGAAATGCCGCCTTTTTACTTGTTTTTTGGTGCTTCGCTTCAGCCGAGCTCCACCACCTCTGAACTGCCGCTTTCCAGATAACTTTATCCTTTGCATTTGGAGGCAGCATCTTTGTTGCCTTTGACGAGAGATGGTCTTTTCCTTGTGCGAAGGGATAACGTTGAAAAAACCGTCCTTTTTAAAAGGCTTTAGTAGAGAAATCTAAGATTGTATTGTTTATATTATTTGGTATTTTTCCTCTGCTTCTCATAGAAATAAAAACAATTCATACCCCTTCAGAATTGAATCTTTGTGGGGAAACGGATTGTCAGATTATTGCTTTCATTATTTAAATATTCGTGCTTCCTGAACTAGGAAGAGCAACTGGTTGCCCCCTCTCCTTTTCTTCTGTAGTGCAGGATTAGAAGACATTGAAGGTAGATTTTAAACTCTTGTAAAATAATTCATTTATATTATTAAAATGTAAACTGGAAAATGTAGTCATCCTGAAGACCTTTTAATATTTTGTCTCCTTTCTTTCACTCTGCATGGACCAATGTATCTCCTCTCTCTCCCCTTTTTTTCATTCTCCCAAAACATCAGCCACACTGAGATAATGCCTGCTGAATAGCCTTTAAAGTTAGTTAGGAAGAAGAACCTTTAAAATCTTTACTGTTCTGTTCTGTTATACACTGGCACTCACTACATTAATAAAGGAATGGCCTGCACTCCTTTTCAATACCAGAGAAGCCCTCTTTGTTAGATTGTTTTTGATGTCACTTTCCTGCTGAAATCTATTTTCCTCAGGGAAATAGGTTAAGAAAAAAATCGAATGAGAAGAGGTTAAACCCTTTTGGATTGTGGTCTAAACAAGAGCTGATGATTGTGATTTTTGCCAGAAAGGGATTAAGGTTGCAGAAGAGTAGACTAGAATAACTAGATAAAATTGCTCCTGACAACTAATACTAGGTAAAGGTAAAGGTTCCCTCGCAATACGTGCTAGTCGCTCCCGACTCTAGGGGGCAGTGCTCATCACCGTTTCTAAGCCGAAGAGCCAGCGCTGTCTGATAACGATTCCGTGGTCATGTGGCTGGCATGACTAAATGCCGAAGGCACACGGGACGCTGTTACCTTGCCACCAAGGTGGTCCCTATTTCCAGAAGGCCTTCAGGAAAAAATATTATAATATAAAGGAGGTAGGCTTTCATAATAAAATTTGCAAGCATCAACCTTTGACCGCCCTATTTTATTCAGTTAATGTTTTCCAGTAATCTCATAAAACAGTTGGGTTAGACCCAATCATAGAAAGTGAGAAACATTGGGGAAATGAACAGTGAAACTTGTAGAATACCATAATTTTAATATGATGGAAATGATGGATCTATTAGTGTTAATGGTTCTGTTCTTCATTTTTTTCTCATTTTAGTTATGGTAAGGTAGAAAAGTTTGCAATACCAAGATGCTCAGTGTAGGAATGTTTTTGTCTCTTCACACTCTTCTTGTTTTCTAGTATGAGATGTACTCCATTGAGAAGAATGCAGAACGAACAGCATCAGCAGGCAGATTGTTATATGACATGTAAGACATATTTTGTTGGATTTTTCCCAAATAAGGATTGAATGGATCGGATAAGCTATTTCATTTGTAATTGACCTATTTTATAATAAGATGTGATACATTCTATTCCCTGCAGATGACCAAGTCTTCCTCTCTGAAATTTAAATCAATATGAGAATAGCTTTATGTGCAGTTGCTTTTTATTGTACATGTAGTATTGATGTACGACCACAATTGAGCCCAAAATTTATGTTGCTAAATGAAACATTTGTTAAGTGAGTTTTGCCCCATTTTACAACTGGGGAGGCAGCGTGGTGTAAAGAGGCTATGGGAGGATGCATGGATAGCCAGAAAGGAAAAAACCACCAAGCCATAGGGGAGGCAAGCAAAGATGATGCAGGTCAGTGACGTGGTGGTGGTGGTGGGGAACGATTGTAAATATGGGCTAGCATGAATTTTTATTATGTGACCACACGGTTGCATTGGTTGTAAGTTCAAGGACCAGTTATAAGTCCAATATTTCAGTGTCACCATAACTTCAAATGGTCACTGAATGAATTGACATTAAATGAAGACTATCTGTAATAAATTGATCTGATAATTGATCTGGACAATCAAGATCTTGAAAGATTTATTTTTGAAGAAAGACATCTAGGTTTATGATGGTATGGAAATGAAAGATGTGCAGATAGATTCAAAGTGGGAAAAGTGCTTTTGATTCAGTATGTGCATGCTTGTATATGTTTCTCACAGCACCCATGCAATACCAAAAAAAATATACATTTTCCTAGGACCACTCAGTACCCTCCAGAATCTGGCAAGCTATCTCTAATAGGTATAACAAGTGCACCCACATTGGATCGAAAGTATTATTTCCTGCTTTGGATCCAAATACTGATATCTTGGGGGGGGGGGGGAGAATACTTAACATATATATGGCATGGATAGAATTAGTCACCTAATGAGATCTATGAACAATAAATTCAGAATGGATAAAAACATTTTTCTCATAGTTAAAATTAATGTGTGGAATTTGTTAACATATTTTGATGCTTAGATGGCTCTGAAAAAAATAGGTAATAGAATTGTTAAGTAGGTGACTAAATGGAATTTCAAGCTTTAAAGATAGAATAGTGTTAAGTGAGGGAATACTGAATAGTTTCTTAGAACTCTTTTAGCAGTCATAGAAGCTTCTGGGCTGACCTCTTTAAAAGAGCACTTTCATAGAAAAATAAAAAACTTCACATATCTCAGCTTTTTTTATTATGATTTTTCAATGCAAAAGTTTTCGCTAGCAAAGAAGTGTCTTTTTCTATTTTATGATAGTAAGCTGAAATTATATACCTCAAGCACAAAATTTCTTAGAAGAAACTGTTTAAACGATGAATATAACATGCTATAGGTACTTTTATATAAAAACTTTACGTATTTTCCGGATTCTTTTCTTTTAATTAATATTGTTTTATGTATTATTATAAAACATAAATGTTACATTATATTATTTGGGTACAGTGGCTTTTTTATACAGTATTGAATAGAAATTATTAACACATGATTTATATAACACTTTTTTTAAAAAAAAAGTTATGTTAATATAAATTACGTTTTCTAAAATATTAATGTTGATAATTGCATTCAGAACTAAGAGCAGCATTGATTAACTCCAAATTGCATTAAATTTATTTATTATTTATTTATATTTCACATTTCTGAATTGCCCACCTCCCTCAAAATGTTATTTATCTTAAGTTTAGTACTTTTAATACTGGTGTCTTCAGTATTAAAAAAAATAAGCTATTTGGTTTCCAACTTTCCCCTTTTTTGTCCCTTAACCAAAGAATGTTCATATTGTTCTTTTTCTTTTACTTGTTGGATTTTGAGCATTGATCCTTTGAATAGCTAAAAATTTTTTTGCTGTTTCATAGTATAACTTGTATTGCTGTTAATATGACCAGTTTGGCAAACCCTTTTCACTTTAATAGCATGTTTTTCATAACAAAATTTTAGCTGTTCTTAGTGATTTCAAGTAGAAATTTCTTTCCTCCCCTATTCTTTATTTCAGGTTTGTAAATTTTCCAGAACAACCAGTGGTATGGCGGGAGATTAGTATTATCACATCAGCACTTCGTAATGATTCACAGGATAAGCAAACAGAGTTTTTAAAAGGTATAAATTTCTTCTAGACTTAAATTCCTTGGAGAATTATGTTTACTGGTGTTTTAATGAACTTGATTTGTAGGAAGCTTTGAGGAACAAAGTGATGGTAGCTTTTCTTCTATATTGCACTACCCAATATGAGAATAGACGAGAAGAGAAGAGAAGAGAAGAGAAGAGAAGAGAAGAGAAGAGAAGAGAAGAGAAGAAAAGAGGTGGAAGGGACATTGGAGAGTCCAAACCCTGCTCAGGCAGGAAACCCTATACTGTTTCAAACAAATGGTTGCCCAATCTTTTCTTAAAAACCTCCAGTGTTGGAGCATTCACAATATCTGAGGCAAGTTGTTCCACTGTTTAATTGTTCTAACTGTTAGGAAATTTCTTCTTAGTTCTAGGTTGCTTCTTTCCTTGATTAGTTTCCAACCATTGCTTCTTGTCCTGGCCTCAGATGCTTTGGAGAATAGCTTGATTCCCTCTTCTTTGTGGCAACCCCTGAGATATTGGAACACTGCTACCATGTAACCCCTAGTCCTTAATTTCATTAAACTGGACATACTCAATTCCAGCAACCATTCTTTATATGTTTTAGCCTTCAGTCCCCTAATAATCTGTGATGCTCTTCTCTGCGCTTTTTCTAGAGTCTCAACATCTTTTTTTATATCATGACGACCAAAAATGGATGCAGTATTCCAAGTGTGGCCTTATCAAGGCATTATAAAGTGGTGTTAACACTTCACGTGATCTTGATTCTCTCTCTCTGTTAATGCAGCCTAGAACTGGGTTGGCTTTTTTGGCAACTGCAGCACATTGCTGGCTCATATTTAAATGATTGTCCACTAGGACTCCAAGATTCCTCTCATAGTAGTTGCTACTATTGAACAATGTACCACCTATACTGTACCTGTGCATTTGGTTTTTCTTGCCTAAAAGTAGAACCTTATCTTTTTCACCATTGAATTTCATTTTGTTAGATAGCATCCAATGTTTAAGTGTGTCAAGAGCCTTCTGTATGTTAAGCAAATCTTCTGGAATGTTGGCTATTCCTGCCACCTTAGTGTCGTCTGCAGATTTGATGAGTTCCCCATCTATCCCCACCTCCAAATCATTGATGTAAATGTTGAAGAGTACTGGGCCTAAAACAGAGCCTTGGAGTACCCCACTGCATACTTCCCTCCATGTAGATGCAGCTCCATTGAGGACTACACATTGAGTGCAGTTAGTCAGCTAGTTACAAATCCATCTGGTAGTGATACTGTCTAACCCACATTTTTCTATCTTATGAAGTAGTAGGTTGTGGTCTACTTTATCAAATGCCTTACTGAAGTCCAAGTAAATTATATTCACAGCAGCCCTCTGATCCACTAATTCTGTCACTTTGTCAAAGAATGCAATAAAATTTGTCTGGCGTGATCTTTTTTTTGATTATCTTTTCTAGAATCTTCCCAGATATTGATGTCAGGCTGATAGGACTGTAGTTTCCTCAATCTATCCCCCCTCCCACTTTTTTTGAAGATGGGATCTACATCCTCTCTTTTCCAGTGCTCTGGTAGTTTGCTGTGCTCCATGATCTTTGAAAGATATAGTTCAGTGACTCTGACATCACATCTGCACGTTACTTCAGAACCTTGGAGTATAATCCCTCTGGTCCTGGTGATTTGAACTTGTCTAGGGTGGATAAGTGCCTACTTACATTTTCTTGCCTAGTTTAGCTTGGTTTCCTAATCTGCTTTTTATGGTACTGTTTTTGATAGGTTGGACTATTTTTTTCCCCTTTGTGTAAAGACGAATACAGAAAATGAGTTAAGTAGTTCTGCTTTCTCTTTATTGCTTGTCACCTTCTTGCCACTTTCTCCCAGTAATGGACCAATTGTTTCCTTTACTGTTTTCTTATTTTTTACATGTTGAAAGAAGCTTTTTTTGTTATTTTTGACTTTTGTCGCAAGCCTTAGTTCATTTTGAGCCTTAGCTTTCCTCACTTCATCTTTGCAGGCTCATGCTATTTGCTGATATTCTGTCCTAGTTATGTGCCCCTGTTTCCACTTTTTATACGTGTCCTTTTTTGTCTTTCAATTTATCAGAGAGTTCTTTATGCAGCCATTTTGGTTTCTTTTGAGAGCTGTTATTTTTCTTCTTCATTGGTATTGTGCTAGACTGGGCCTTTATAATCTCACTTTTCAAAATTTCCCAAGCTTCTTGAGTTGTTTTCTCCTTTAGGATTCTCATCCGTTGAATCCTTCCTAAACTCTTTCTAAGTTTATTGAAATTAACTCTTTTAAAGTCCAAGACTCTAGTTTGACTTTGTTCTATTACCGTGATGGCAAACCTATGGCACGCATGCTGGAAGTGGCACGCAGAGCCATCTCTCCAGGCACGCAGACCCATTGCCTGTTGCTTTTATGGGTTCCGGTGTACCAGCCAGCTGGTCTTCACGCACGCCAGAGCACCAGAAACCAAAAGAACAGTCACCTGGTGCCCATGCGCTCGCCGGAAAGATGATCTTCCTGTTTCCAGTGTGCGCATGCATGCTGGCCACTTGGCCTGGTATCTGGCGCACATGTGTGCGAAGAACAGCTCATGTGCCCAAAGACGCGGAGACAGGATTCTGGCTTCACTTCCTAAGGGAGTAGAGCTGTCAGCCAGGACCGGCTGGCTGGGGCTTCCCTCCCCGCCTGAGCGGGCTTCTTGCGCGGCCCCAGCCCTCCAGTCCACAGCAACGTGCATCCGCAGTCCAGAGCGTCTGACCGGCTCCGGCACCCAGAAGAGAAGCAGCAGCAGCGCCGCTTCTTCTCGGTGGCGGGTGAGGCTGGCGGTTCTCCTCCAGAATCCTGGCTGCATGCGGCAGAGTGAGGATCACTGCGCAGCCCCAGGAGAGCAGCAGGGGCACGGCTGCTTGTTCTAGGTGGGAGGGGAGGGGATTTCTCCTGCAGCATCCCGGGAGAAATCTCCCCCACCTTTCAGCCACCAAGAAGAAGTAGTCCTTTGGCATGGACACCCTCCTTCAGCAGCTTTGCTTGTTCTCAATGGCTGGAAGGGGAGGGGATTTCTCTTGCAGCATCCAGGGCAGAAGCAAGATATCTCGTCTACCTTCCAGCCACTGAGAAGAAGTAGTCCTTTGGGCGGACACCCTCCTTCAGCAGTGTTGCTTGTTCTCGGTGTCTGGAAGGGGAGGGGATTTCTCTTGCAGCATCCCGGCTGATCTGATTTTCTCATTTCAATGGCAGTATGGGGCACTTCAGGGTTTGGTGTTCTCTACTGTTCGGTTCAACATCTATGTATATGAAGCTGTTGGGCGAGATCATCTGTCACCATGAGGTAAAATATCAGTATGCTAATTATACTCAACTATAAATCTGCCTCTAGCAGTACTATTGATATCCTACTTAAGTTCCTTTTGCAGCCTGAATGGGAAACAGTGTTGTAAACTACTCAGAGTCTCTGAAGTGAGAAAGGTGATATAGAAATTTAATAAACAAACAAATGGCTGCAGCTGAACTTTGATGACTGAGTGGGGTCTGGGTTTGGAGGATGGGTTTTGGGACTCTCTGATTCAGGCCTGTGTCATCTTTGGTATTGGATGGGATTTCAGTGCTCTAAACAGACTCTTTGTAGACTTGAGACCTCCTCAAATAGCAGGTGCCAGTTGTGACTAAGAGTGCTTTTGTACAGCTTCATGCTATGCACCAGTTGTGTCTGTTCCTGAACTAGAATAAAATAGAATGAATGAGCTGGAAGGGACTTTGGAGGTCTTTTAGTCCAGCTCCCTACTCAAGTAGGAGAACATATACTATTTTCATATAAGTGACTGTCTAGACCAGGGGTGTCAAACTCAAGGCCCGGGGGCCGGATCTGGCCCACAGGGTGCTTAGATCTGGCCTGCAGGGCCGCCCTGGAAACAGTGAAGGACTGGCCCGCAGTGCCTCTGCCAGTAAAAATGGAGCTTGGGAGGACTGTGTGCAGCCCTCCCGAGCTCCATTTTAGCTGGCATAGGGTTGCAGAAGGCCATCGCAAATGGAGCTCGGGAGCTGTTTTCGCTGGCAGAACGTTCTGGCCACCACAGGCGCCCCCGATATAAGTGACATCAAGCTGGCCATGCCCACCCCGGCCCCCCGAGGTCAAACACAACCCTGATGCGGCCCTCAATGAAATTGGTCTCTAGACTCTTCATAAAAACATCTAGTGATGGAGTGCCCACTATTTCTGGAGGCAAGCTGTTCCACTGGTTAATTGTCCTCACTGTTAGAAAGTTTCTCCCTAATTTCAGGTTGTTTCTCTCTTAGATTAGTTTCTAACCATTGTTTCTTATCCTGCCCTCCTGTGCTTTGGAGAATAATTTGACCTCCTCTTCCTTGTGGCAGCCGCTGAAGTACTGGAATATTGCTATCATGTCACCCCTAATTCTTTTCTTTAGAATAGCCAAACCCAAATCCTGCAGCCGTTCTTCATATGTTTTAGTCTCCAGACCTTTGATCATCTTTGTTGCTCTTCTGGAAGCTCTCCGTTCACTCATTTGGTCATCTCTTGGGTAAACTATTGTGGGTATAATGTAATAGGGGTGGCCTTTGAAGTCTATCCAGAAGATTCAACTGGTGCAAAATGCTGCAGTGAATGGCACACATTATACTTCTGCTCTGCAAGCTGTATTGGTTGCCAGTTTGCTTCCGGGTCTAATTTAAGGTACTGTTTTTGACCTTTTAAGCCCTTTCTATTACTATTTGAGGGACTTTCTCCACCCGATTACATTTGCCCATCAAGTCTGTCAGAAATGCTGTGAGTTTCATCTAGAAAAGAGTTTCATCTGGTGGTACCCAGGAGATTTGCTTTTTCTGCCCTAGTGCCTGCCCCATGGAACATTATTCTCCTCCCACCAGGTGAGATTGGCTTTATCCTTCTGGAAGTCCCTGAAAACATGACTGTCTCAGGAGCTTAGGGATCAAAAAGAAATGGTGATCTAATGAGATGGTTGCATTGTTTTTAACATGATTTTTTTACTAACTTGCTCTATAATGTTGCTGATATATTTTAAAGTTTTACTTGTTTTAATATTTTAATATTACAATTTTTATTGTGTGCCATTTTTCTGGAAGATGGACAGCTATAAATATGATAAATACATAAATAAATATGGAAAAAGATTTCTCTTAGGACAAAATATTTGAGCTAATGTGTCTAAGCTCTTCCTCAGATTTTTATGCCTTTTTTTTGTCCTATTTTCACACCATACTTTTAAGATTCCCAATTTTTACCTGTATCTTTTAAAAACATTAATTCAATATTGCTGTCCTTTTAGGTTTATTTGAAACTCTTCCTGGCCGAGTTCAATGTGAAATGTTATTAAAAGCTACAGACCAGTGCTTCAATACTTTAGAACGGGCAGAAATGTTACTTTTGCTTTTACGGCGTTTTCCTGAGACTGTGGTTCAGCATGGGGTAAGAGGATGAATATTATATGCTAAATACTTGCATATTATTTCTTTAAAATATTGTAAAGCTTCACAAAAGAAATATATGTATTTAGAATCAACTTGGTAGATGAAAGTACAGATAGGATGGAAATAACGGCAATTTCTAGCAGCAATAACCAATTTTGGGAGCATGAAGTTTGGCCTATTTCCTAATAAAATGTTATTGTCCAAAAGCTTAATTGAAATGATAATGTAGTTTTGCGTGCATATTCCTTCCTTTTTACTTTGAAAGTAAGAAGTCCTCAACTTGTTAATACAGATACAGGTTGTCCTTGGCTTACAACCATTCAAAGTTACAACAGCACTGAAAAAAATGACAGTTGTTGCAGCATCTGCAAGGTCACATGATTGATATCTGAGTGCTTGGCAACTGGCTTGTATTTGTGATGATTGCAGTAGTCTGGGGCCATGTGATCACCATTTGCAATCTTCCTGAATAATTTCAGACAAGCAGAGTCAATAGGGGAAGCTGGATTCGCTTAGCGACCCCATGATTCACTTAACAACTAAAGTGATTCATTTAACAACCATGGCAAAAAAGCTCATAAAATTAGGCATAACTCATTTAACAATTGCCTTTCTTTGCAACCAAAATTCTGGTCCCAATTGTCATAGTTGAGGACTACCAGTGTTTTTGATTGTGCTGGCCATAGCATGTTAAATAGCTGTAGGTTTTGAAGTATTGAGGAAAGAATTGTCAGCTTTATTTATGCAATATGTTACAAACAATCTGAAAAACATGTATAAGGAAGAAGAAACAAATTTGATTTTCTTTAAATTTTGCAAAGGTGGGCCTTGGGGAAACATTGTTAGAAGCAGAAAGTATTGAAGATCAAGAATCACCTGTTAATTGCTTTAGAAAATTATTTGGTAAGAATATAATTTTGTTCCAAAAATGTTGTTTTATACATTGAAGGTTGTGATAATCATAACTGTAAAATCTTTAAAATATTTGCTTGTATATGCGTTGTATGAGTAAATTAACATTCATTTATGTCATCTTTTCCCTTTGGTTTCTCAACTGACAGTGAAGTTGGAATGAAAAATAAAATAGGCATGATGAATATTATTCAAATATTTAGAACAATTTGGGAAATGGGGAATAATAAGGGCACTTTAATTTACTCTTTATATTTCAAGCTCCTCTATTCTTTTTTTTGTATTATGAGCTCTTTGGGAACAGGGAATAATGATCCCGACATATTTGTAGTAAAAAAAAAACATTGAACAAAATTCTACAGGTAGTCCTTAATTTATAACGTTTATTCAGCAACTGACGTTATGACAGCACTGAACAACTGGTGGTTACAACTGGTCATTGGCGTTCTGGCTGTCCCAGCATTCCCATGGTCACATGATTGTTCTCTTGAGAGTTTGACAACCCATTTGCACTTACAGAAAATCAGTGGGGAAGCCAGCAAGGAAGGTCACAAATTGTTGGAGTAAATCTTCATCACTTGCACACCCTCCATAGCCCTTCTGCGCTCTCACACATCTCCTCACGCTTGACTTACACGATGCCTCTTGAATATTCTCCCCAACCCATGCTGTGCCTCTTGTGCACTCCTTTGCACCCTCATGTATCCTTCTGCTGCGCTTCTCACGACCAGTCATAACCTTTCTGACCTGCATTGTGCCTCTTGTACACTTTCTCTGACCTGTGCTTTCACACATCCCCTCGTACCCTTCCTGCTCTGCACCATGCTTTTCGTACATCCTTACACATCTTCTTGATTCTCCCTTGTACTCGTGTGCCCTCCCCAACCCATTCCTGCCCAATCTTTCTGTCCTTCCCTCACCTGCCTGCAGGCCTGGGAGTTGCAATTTTCTTCTGGTTTCCTCACTAACTTTGGTTGTGGGAACCCAGTAGCCTCACCTAATGATCATGGGATTTTGTTATTATTTAATATAATGATATATAATATTGGGATTATAAGGATTGCTGTTGCTAAGCAATGGGATTTTACTGTATGACCTCATTATTTAGCAACAGAAATTCCAGTCCCAATTGCTGTTGTAAGTTTAGGACTATCAGTAATGTTAAAAATGCAGTTGATTGATTTATTGACATTGTAAACCACTCCACTCTCAATGATTCTGGATGGCTAATTCCAAACATAGATGAACATTTCAGAAGGAGAACACCTGAAAAATCATTTTCTTCTTCCTAAGAAAGAGAGAATGTCCATTTGTTGCTTAATTTAAATAAGCTATTAGTTTTAGCTATTGTTAGTAGGACTTTATTTTAAATGAATTGCAAATACCTTGCTTAAGAAATATAGATATTGCTTTGTTAAATAATGACATGATGCCGGAAACTAACAAATTTAATTTGATTTCATTATCATTTTTAGTTTGTGATGTTCTGCCCTTAATAATTAACAACCCTGATGTACGACTTCCTTCCACTCTGTTATACAAGTATCTGAATAAAGCTGCAGAATTTTATATTAATTATGTGACTAGATCATCACTGACAGAAAACCAATATCCAGGTAAAAATAATAGAGCAAAATGCACTAATAAAATAGAAATGGAAAAGTAGAGAAATTAATATATATGAAAACAGCTTGGTTAATACAGCATTTGAATATTATTCAAGAATCTTAACATCTTTAATGAAGCAGTATTGCCATGTTTACATAATTCAGGAAGGACTGATAGAGCGCAAGATGGTTGGGGCACAGGGGCCTTTGCACTGTGGCAATGGAGTGGCTAGCTGCAGTGGCAGCACTTGGGCTGAGGTAGATGCCTGAGGGCAGTGACAGCTGGCTGAGACTATTTAAGACCTTGGGCATTTACTGGCATGTGTTGCTTTGCAGGATGACCAAAAGGGCAGAGATTGGGGTGGGGTGGGGAGTAAAAGCGGGTGAAGGGAATTGAAGCTCCCCTGCAATTGTAAGTTCAGTCAGGCTACCAAGATCCCAAATTTTGATCACATGACTGGGTGGTGGTGGTGGCTGCAATGGCTGTAACTCCAGGACCGGTGGCAAGTACCATTTGTTTAGCACCACCATAATTTTAAACAGTCATTGAATGAATTGTTCTTAACCAAGGACTACCTATATGTCACTTTCAAAGAAACAAACTATATTGTGGCTTATATAATGATACCATTTCCACACCAGGCTAAGATAATATCTAGGATTCTACAGCATCTGAATTTCAAGTTAAGTTCTCTTTCTGGTGATTCATGGCAACAATGAAAATGATTTGTATTATATTATTTCTAGTTGCTTTTTCTTTTTTCCATAGACCTGATATTCCCTGCACAATTTTCATCCAAATCCAAGTTCTGTTCAGCTTCCAAACAAAAAGAAGGCTGGACAAGTACTTAGTAATAACATTACATTAATTTTAACCTTAACTTCCATGTTGTGTGATCCTCCCTCCTAGTAAGAGAGAATGTAAATTTGGGAACTGTAATTTATCATGTGGTTCTTTTATATACTTTATTTTCTATTTTAAGAAAATTTATATTCTGCCCAACCCAGTCTTGGTGAGTCTGAGCGACTTACGAATATTAAAACCCAGTATAAAAACAATAAAAAGCAATAAACCCCAGTCCTCTGGCAACAACATAAATCAAATAAGCCACCTGATAGGCTCCATCCCACTCTGGGATCCCCAGGCCTGTTGGCAAAACCAGGTCTTGGGGTCTTGTGAAAGAGTTTCAAAATGGGGGCCAGTCTTATCTTCATGGGGATGATGTTCTAGAAATAGAATAGAATATTGTTACTTTAAATGTCCATTAATCAGCATACATTAAAATGAAATTTCATTGCATTCAGCTCTCAAAAGAACCATTATGCATATATCCACATATATATGACACAGAGAAACATCACAGTCTAGTTCGAATGTATACAAGACGGATGGCATAAGGGAAAAAAGTTGTTACAGAATTTAGTAGTCCTGCTAGAAATACTTCGAAATCTCCTCCCAGAGGGGAGCAACAGAAACAGACTGTGAAGTGGGTGTGTGGGGTTCCCAACAATGTTTCGAGGTCTAAGCATATAGTGCTTATAAGCAGTATCCTGAATAACGGGAAGTGAGCTTCCTAAAATCATCTCAGCTGTCCTTACCACTCTCTATATGGATCTTTTATCTGAGGCACTGTTTCCACCAAATCAAACAGTGATGCAGTTTTTTGTTAAAATGCTCTCAATCGCGCCTCTGTAAAAAGTGGTCAGGACAGAACAAAGATGTGCTCTCCTCGTCCGATGCAGAAAATGCAACCTCTGGTTTGCACGTTTTACTAAAGATAACATATGAAGAGACTAAGTCAGATTGTTAGCTATCTGCACCCCCAGATACTTCCACAGCTGCAGCCCTTCTTGGTCCTACTAGATGAGCTCACTTAGGAGAGAGGACTCGTAGCTTTTCTTGCCTGCTCGGTCAGGTTGATGTGACCCAGAAAAGATGACCCTTCAAATAACCTCATCCCAAGCCATCTAGGGTTTTAAAAGTGACAACCAACACCCTTGAATTGGTCCTGGAAGCAAATGCGCAGCCGATGCAGCTCCTGCAGAGAGATGACACATGTGCACATCTAGACCTGCAAAAATCATGTGCGCCACTGAATTTTGAACATGTTGAAGCTTCCATATACTTTTCAAAGACTGCCATATGTAGAGTATGTTTCAATAGTCAAGATGGGAAGTGATTAGGGCGTGAGTGTAATTACCATTTCATTTTTCTCATCTCTGCCTACTTTATCATCTTCAAATATTGTGATAAAGTGGAAATTTGGATGATGTCAATTCTTAGTGTTCGTTGGATTTAAACTTCAAGTAGCCTATTAGGTAGTCTATTTTTAATTTTTAATCTTTTAATTTCTCCTTTTCACCCCCTTATAATTATAGTTTCTAGTATTAAAACTAGAAACTACAATTATAAGATGCAATCAGAAAATCTGCATTCTTTTGAAAAATTATCACTGTTTAAAAGCAAAATAAGATATTAGATTTAATATAACCAAGTAATTTAAAAAAACTAGATCTTTTTTGAGATACTTTCAGAACAAAATTGGTCTAAAATCTCTAGATTTTATTACTCGGTGTATATTTATGTATAAAGAATTGAATTTCTGCTTCAAGAGGATTGTAAATTAAACATAACAGAAAAGATAGCAAAGGAAAGGAAGAGGAATTAAGAAAATTAAGAGATGAAATTGAGGAGCCAGATTGTTGGGGGCAATATGCTGACTCTGTAAACCGCTTAGAGAGGTCTCTAAAGCACTGTGAACGATATATATGTCTTAAGTGCTATTGCTAATTGTAATATGTAGATTGTCTTGCCTATACAGTAAGGAGTTTTATAATGGATAATTCAAATAATGATTGACCGAAAAAAACACTATACCTTTAAGAACAGATTGCTTAGGTGCACAAGGATTAACAGAGCTAAATTAATGAAAATCACAATAATGCACATAGAGAAATCCAATATTTATGGATTTCAGGGATTAAAGAATTTATGTTTATAGAATTTAGTGGGTTCCCCCCATGTTTGTCTTGATATTGGATTGATTTGTTTGTTTGTTTGTTCATTCATTCATTCATTCATTCATTCATTCATTCATTCATTCATTCATTCATTCATTTATTTATCAAATTTATGTAGCTGCCCTTCTCACCAGAAGTTACTCTGGGTGGCATATGACAATCAAATGAAACCAAAATATAAAAACAATAATTAAAACAATCATTTGGTCTTAACAAACATTGGAGCATATTATTAGTATTTCATATAAATATACATTGCTGGAGTAGGAACTAAAAGTTGTTTTGGTCATTGGGCTAATTTTTAATAATTAACTGATTTTATTCATTTCTAGGAACACAGGACACATCGGATCTTGTGTCTCCTAATAAACGAAGTGCTCAGAAATATATTATTGAAGGTCTCACTGAGAAATCATGCCAGATTACAGATCCTTGGGAAAGGATATTCAAAATACTGTCCATAGTAGGTGTGAGATGTGAATGGCAGATGGACGTGGCAAGAAGGTTTGATAAATTGTTAATTTTTAAAAATATATCTAATTAACTATTTGATGAACTTTGGCCTGATTCTTCTTGGCAGAACAGTACAGCTGGCCCTTGACTTATAACGTTTTATTTAGTGAACATTCTAAGTTACAACAGCACTGAAAAAAGTGACTTAGGACCGTTTTTCACACTTAGGACCATGGCAGCCTCCCCTTGATTACAGTATGTGATCAGAATTCAGACATTTGTCATCTTATTTGTGTTTATGTTGCAGTGTCCCGAGGTCATGTGATCTCCAATTCTGTTCTTACAAGCAAAGTCAATGGGAAAGCCAGATTCACTTAACAATCATATTACTAATTTAATAATTCCAGTAACTCACTTAAGAACTATGGCAAGAAAAGTAATGAAACAGGGCAAAATTTACTTAACAAAATTCTCAGCAACAAAAATTTTGGACTCAATTGTAGTCATAAATTGAGGATTACTTGTATATAAAAATAATAGCCCGTTTTTTTCAACTTTGCAGTGTTTCTCAGTGACATATTCATTACGATCAGTACATGTCAGACTGAAGCCCAAAGATGACACACTAAAATCAAATCAAGCCGAGTTCTGTCTTTCTTTACACAGATAGATATCCTAGCAAACTAAGGCTATAAGCTACTAGCCTAAGAGATTTACCTTGGGAGATTAAGAATAAGGAGGCACACAAAATGAAGAATATGCCAAGATTCTTCATAGCATGCTCCCAGCTGCTGGCACATTGGTTTTGATGTGTATTCCCCATTGTGTGCCTGATTACTGTCTTGTAATCCCTTCCATTTCAATGAATGTGAATACAAACACTAATTTCATTCTTGTTAATTATTCCAAAGGGTGGAGGAGTTGTTAGGAGGCATACAAAAGTAAAAGGGTTAAACTGATTAGTCTTCTCAGTTTTGAGAAGGAAAACAGTCACATGATTTCCCACTTAGTGACTGTTTCACTTAGTGATGGAATTGCCAGTCCCAATTATGTTTGCTAAAGAAGGGCTACCTATATTGAATGTCAAGTAGTCCTCGACTTACAACAGTACATTTAGTGACTGTTCAAAGTTACAGTGGCACTGAAAAAAGTGAACTCACAACCGCTTACAGCTATTTCAGTATCTGGCTGATGAAGCTGAGCATGTAAGCTGGGCCTCTGCCTTGATCAGCTGGCTGTGGAGAGACTGCAATCTTTTCTTGGCTCTTGCTAGCCTTTGAAGAAGCCAGCTGCTGTAAGGTGAGAGCTTCAGGATGAATATCCTTTAACCTCTCCCTTGCTTAATCCCCGCCCCCCCCCCTTTGAGCTGAAGAAAAAGTTCAGTCCAAAAGCAAAGGCAATCACAGCCCAAGTGTGCATCAAAGAACATGGCAGAAGCTGGGAACTAAAGACAATCATATGGGCAGCAAAAAGCTTTCCAAAGGTTTCCAAACTTTTTGCTGCCTCTCTAACTCCCTTTAGGATCCAGTAGTAGCTTTTTCTTTAGACCTGAACTTTTCTTCAATAACTTAACTACAAACAAGCTATAGAAAGATTTTCTTTGCTTGCTTCCTTTCTTTCCTCTATACCAGTGATGGCGAACCTGTGGCACATGTGCCACAGGTGGCACGCAGAGCCATATCAGAGGGCATGTGAGACATTGCCCTATGTCAGCTCCAGCGCGCATGCATGCGCTGGCCAGCTGGTTTTAGGCCTTGGGGAAGGCCGTTTTGTCCTCCGGAGGCTTCAGGGAAGCTTCCTGAAGCCCCGGAGTGCGAAAAACGGCCCAACGGGCAAACCGGAAGCCTGTTTTTCCGAACTTCCGGTTTGCCCATTTGCCCATTTTTTCACCATCCCAGGCTTCAGTGAGGCCTGTGTGTATGCGCGGGGGCAGGGGTGGGTGGGTTGGGCGCATGCGCAGGGGGCAGCGTGGGAGGGTGCGCATGTGTGGGGAGAGGGAATGGGTGTGGGCATGTGCTAGCGCGCGCACACACACACCCTTTTGGCACACAAACCAAAAAAGGTTTGCCATCACTGCTGTATACTCTTCAGCCTAGAGTCACACATCAAGGTTAGTATCTTACAGATTTGTCACCTTCTTTCCAGGCATGTGGTAAATTTAGTAAATGAGGTTTTTAAAAGGGATAGTGATTGGAGGGCAGAGGTGGAGAATGTAGTTTCAGTACCTATTGGCTGGGGAAGAAAGGCCAACAAGCCCTTCCTCCTAGCTTTTTTTCTTTTCTTTGTTGAAGAAATGTGAGTTTCTGAGAGAGGGAGGGGGTTAAGCAGTAGAAAGGCTTTAGGAAGTCAGTTCTGAAGCTGCTGCCTTTACCAAAGGCTAGCAAGAAGCAGGAGAGGTTTTCAGTCTTTTAGTGACCGGCTGATTTGGAGCGGAAAGCTTTGAAAGCGCAGCTTCCGGTGATATTTATTTATTTATTTATTTATTTATTCATTCATTCATTCATTCATTCATTCATTCATTCATTCATTCATTCATTCATTCATTCAATTTCTATGCCGCCCAGCTCCCTAGGGACATGGGAAGCAGGGCCATGCATTGTGGGGTCCTCTCAGAGTGGGATGAGGAGACAGAGGTCAGGGGTGCTGTAGCATTCCTATGGTAGGTAATAAGGGCAAATGAATGCTGGGGTGCTGGAGCCACCATAAATTTGAAATAGGGTTGTATGTAACTTTGAATGGCCATTAAGTGACTTGTCGTATCTCAAGGACTACTTGTACTCACTTTTAGCTGGAATATATGAATCTCCCTTATTTTGTATTGTTCAGAAGATCACCTACTTGAGAATAGGATTTTGGGGGGATAAAGTAAGAGGAAAATACTCAGGAATTGGGTTTTCTATTTTTCCGTTAAATTAATTTTTAGAATGTGTTTTACTTTATTGTATTTTATAAATTCCAGTATAACTGAATGTTTTTTATCTTTAGAAGCTTTGGTGACATATTGCTGAAAATGAAAGATGTCTGCAGATACATCAGTAATTATGATAATGAAGCTCATGCAAAATACAAGACTCAAGTAGTGTATTCCACAATGCTGGTCTTCTTCAAGAACGCATTCCAATATATCAGCAGCATCCAGCCTTCTCTTTTTCAGGGTGGGTTGAAATGATGCCCTTCCTGTATCCATTTGGGCAAGTTTGCCAGAATTACTTTTGTACTTTAGTCTAACTTAATAGTGTTATTGGCATTTTGAAATGAAGCATTTGCATTGAGATAACATTCTATTTTCCACACTTACTACATATTTTCCACAGTTACTACATTCACACTACACTCAAAATCTAATTATGATGTGAAATTATTGAACTGTTCTAACTAGTGATAACTGCACTATGTATTAGCATAATCCACCTTTTCTTCCTATATGAGGCTTGGACATAAGGTCATGATCTGTGTGCATGTTTTCATAGTTTTCATAGTTCTTTTCACCTTTTGAAGTGAGAGCAGGAAAGATTTGGTGCCAGAACTTTAGAAGTTACCCTCTGCTATTATCAGAACTAACTGGGATTTGGAATTTTTCAATGGCAGCATTCCCCATCATGGAGCCTTTTAAGTATGTTTAAATATTTAATCAAAGAAACATATAGCATTGCTTGCATTTTGATCATAAACATTTGTGGTATTAATAACTAACTTATGGAGAAGCATATATTTCATAAGCCAATTATAACAGGAAAAATAGAAGTAATTTTTTCATTTTACACCTAGGATCAAATGCTTCAAATCAAGTTCCATTGATTCTCATCGAGGATGTGTCCAATGTTTTTGGTGATACAGATATTGAACGTAGCAAACATGTTCACAAGAAACGGAAACTTGCTGAAGGGAGAGAGAAAACAATGGTGATTTTCTCCCCTGTTTTTTATAGAAATATTATGTAATTTGTTGTAGCATTTGAAACAGTGCCCAAACATTTTCTTTACAAAATACTGATATAGATTGATACACAAAATAAACTTGTCAAAGAGAAATTTTAAACTTTCAAGATACATTCTCAGTGTATCTTTTTTTTCATCTTTAGAAAATCTTATTCCGAGGCAAAAATAATCCCAACTGTTAACAGCAGTCTGGAGAATAGTTAAAACATTGCTTTTCTGAAAGGTTGTTGGTGATTACTGTATGTATTTTTAAATAAGCCAAGAATTTTAGGTGCCAGAAATAAAATGTGTTCAACTCATTTGTGAAGGGGTATATCTGTGAGTATGTAGTGTAATACCATACCTGTATATCTCCTATATACTTGTATGTAAGTCTATTTGCAGATAAGGTGACCCTCATTTTTTAACCAAAATATGAAAAATGGATAATCCATGGGATTACTGATGGGTAAGCCAATTATGAAAAATAAACATACAAAAATTTTGAGTGTTACCTTATTCAAGAGTGACACAATTTTATAGTATTGGTTAAAATTTTGAGGGATGGCTTATCTGAAGATGGACTTACATGTGGCAAACAACTAAAAGAAGATCCATACCATTAATTTTGGTTATTACTTTAATTTTTATTATGGGTTATTTTTCTCTCAGAGAAATGCATGACTTTATAGTTTGGTTTGATCTAGTCAACTACTGCTTGGATTTTTGTGTTTTGTCTTTGGAGTAGAGCTCTGATGATGAAGATCCTTCTGGCAAAGGCAAAAATAGGGTCATTACAATAAATGCGACAGATCTCCCAAATTCTGTTGAAGTACAAGAGAGCTTTAGATTGGCTAGAGAGAGCTGGGAACTTCTACATTCATTGGAATCATTGGATAAAGGTACTTTACTATAATATGAAAAAAATACTTAGAGAGTTTGTTGTAATTGCCAATTCTTTATGTTGAATGTCTTTATGTCTTAGATTTTTGACAGGGAAGGACGCATTATTAATCTTTCCTTGAATGAGACTTGCTGAAAATCTTAAATTGAAAATGAATAATTATTTTAATTATTATTAACACGTACACTGTTATATTTTTACTGGGTTGATGATGCACTAAATTTCAAAATAAATCTATTGCTGTTGTTTTCAATAGCAGCTGTTCCCTTTTTGATTATGAATCTACATGAAAATCAAATATTTTGATCTTTCAAAGGAGCTAATGCATCTTGGGGCAGTTGTTTACATTATCAGAAGCAGATATAGCATGTTTATAATCAAATTTAAATTGATGAATCTTATTTCATTTTCCCTGATAACTCAGGAAGAACTGTTTCAAAGACATTATCTTATATTTTCATCTACTTCACTTCAATTTACAGAATTTACAAGAATTTGTGTGTCTTGGAAGACAGATACCTGGCTTTGGTTGAGAATCTTCCTCACAGATATGATTATCTATCAGGTAAAAATGCAGGAGCAAACAGACCTACCCACAATCTATTCCTTAAGCCTTTGTCATAAGCATTTAGATCAAGGTCCCAAATTCATCAGCTCCTGCCCTGGAGACAGCGAGGGGCCGGCACCTGCCACCTTGGCCCAGACCCAGCCCGTCTGGGCGCTCCCCCTGGGGGTGCGCACAGGAGGCGTTGAGCGCACAAAGGCTGGTGTCCTGGGTGAAAGGGAAGCGGGACAAGGTGGTCACCGGGGATGCCAGGCCCTGCGTGCTTGCCACCTGCGTGTGCATCCAGGGCAGGGGTGGCGCCTCGCCGTCTCCAGGGCAGCCCTGCAGGCCAGTTCTAAGGCTGCCCACATTCATGCCTAGATGGCCACCATAAAGTTGTAGGTCAGCGCCTTGCTTGCCACCAGCATCTCCATGACCTGCTCTCTGGCCCAGCCTCATAACCTGTGAGTGCTTCCCTTTCACTGGGACTGCTCTTTGCGTAGCAAAGCCACGGCTACTGGCAGCGCTGCCAACCTCTCCCCTTTCCTTCATCCCTTCATTGGCAGGGAGGGAGGAAGGAAGGAGAATGAGGGAAGTAGATTGGAATGAGAGGGAGTAAGAATCTGAGGGAAGTCCTGCCTTAGCTCTTGGTCACCAACAGCAGTGCTGCCCTTTCGCCATCCCCTTGCACCCTCATCCTGGCCTCTCCTGATGGTCTTCCATCCTGTCGCTGAGGTTACAAAGCTGGATCTCTTCACATGGAGAGGGGGTAGGCCCTTTGCCTTCTTGCATCTATCATGAGCAACCTGGCTAAGGAGAGCGAGCACAGTTGCAGCAGCCTTGGGAGGTAAGCGTAGCTGGGCGCCCCCTCAGGAATACAGGGCTGGGCTGGGCTATGGGTTCCAAGTGCCCTGGGAGCTCAAGGGCCAGGCTGTGCGTTGGCCCTCTGCTGCCCTGGGCTCCGGGCAGCCTGTGCTGCAATCCAGGGGTCTTCGACAGGGCCTAAGAGGGACGGCAAGGCTCCTCTGGTGGACTAGGCTTTGGCGCTTGCCCTGGTGTCACTTTCCTCCACTGGAGACGATACCCCCTTCCAGCCTTGCCTGCCCCCCACTCCCCACAGGAAGCAGAGGACGGCGCTGCTGCATGTGGAATTGTGGAGAAGAAAGTTTGCAGGAAGCAGTTTTCTCTGAATCCAATTTCTGCCTTGACATATCTCTGGAGAGAAGAAGAGGGTTGCGGGGGAGCTGCATGAGGGAAGGCTGCCCCAACAAGCCAGCATCCTTACCATACATGATTGGAAATGGAGATTCCCTTTTGAGAAGGGCCAGCCTCCCTCATCAGTACCAGGGAGCTCTGCTCCCCTGCCTCCTCCTCTTGCTCTCCAGAGATCTTGTCAAAGCAGAAGATGGACTCGAAAGAAACTGCTTCCTGCAAACTTTTTCTTCCATGCTTCCACAAGCAGCAGTATCGTCCTCCACCTCCTGCTTTGCCAGGAGGGGACACTGGACAGGGAAACAGTAACAATGTCTGGGATTGGGAGAAGAACGTCTCCTTTGGCGTACCATGCGCACACGCGCACGCACACACACAATTTCAAGTTTGGAGACTTATCCACATCTGAGCTTACAAACTGCCAATCATGCCTGGACTTGAGGAGAAGGCTCTCTCCTTCCTTTGTTGATAAAAGCCCCCAAACTTGGAGTGTGGTGCATGTGCGTGTGCGCATGTGTGCTTGCACGTGCTTGGCTGCCAGTAGTTTGGGGAGACGAGCAGCTTATGGGGCACCAAATTGTTCCCAAGTTGAGTTAGCCATTGCGACTTGTTCCATCCGAACCCAGCTGTTCTGAGTCAGCCGTGCCCAGTGAGTGGCATCGAGACAGCCATACCCATTCAGCCATGCCCACCTAGTCATGGCGACCCAGCTATTGGCCCTTTGAGAGTAACCATAATGCTGATGCAGCCCTCAATGAAATTGAGTTTGACACCCTAGCTCTAGATTTAACAATTGTCAATAAGCAAGACAAAACAGCCTGGGCTGTGGATGTGACAGTCACTGGAGCAAAATAGAAGAGAGATCATTAGAGGAAAGTCACATAAATATAAAAACCTATAAATAGAAATTGAATGACTCTGAAGAAAGCAAATGCAGTACCAGTAGTAATAGGCACATTGGATGTAATCTCAAAACAACTGAAGCACTATTTGAATACCATTGGCCTTGACAAAATCGCCATCTGTCAATTACTAAACGCAGCTTTACTCAGAACAGCTTACATTCTATATTGATACTTTTAATACCAGCACCATCAAACAATGTCTGCCTGCCTGAGGTCCTTGGGAAGGAATTGATAAGTAGGTACAAATGTCAAATCTAGTCTAAGCAACTGACTGTGCAGTGAGCGATAACAATTTATTAAAGTGTGTAGTTGTCCATACAGCCCTGAGTAACATTCACCAAAAGCCATCTCACCACCTGCATTAGGAATCGGTATGCAGCTCTCTGGAGATTCCAAACAACCTATCATTTATCAGCCATCTATTGATCTCCAGACATTTATCCATATTGACCCTTTTGTAGAATCTTGATTTAAATGAATGATGACATGTTTTAACTATTACTGCCTATAGTGCCTATTACTATTTTAAGTAATTTTATAATCTTCATAGCTCTACAGGAAAATCCCAAAGAAGAATGGAACAATACTTCATTGAGATAGATTAAAACCAGAATCTTGTAAATCTGCCTGTATTTGCCCTCCCTATTACTCCAGGGAATTGGAGATGGGGAGGTGGGGAGGGTGAGCCAGTCTGAGTTTTTTTTTCTAATACTGTCCAGTCTTCCTGGACTTCATGCTTGCTTTTGTACCAGTTATTGTTTTAAACCTTTCCAGATTTTTTAATTCCCTACAATTGGATGGATTATAGATAGAATAATAAGTAGCATTCCCTTCTTAAAAGGTTTAATGAAGAAATATCTAAAGCATTTTGATGTTTTATATTAAAAAATATAAAGTGGTTGGTAAATTATAAAACTGCGAATTCAAAATTTGCCTCTTTCATAAATTCATAAATTTAGCATGCTAAATTCAGAGCTTTGAGCATATTGTTTTTCTTAAAACTGGAGCATAAGAAGGAAAATACCCTCAACTTTATAAGGCTCTTTTAAGATCTATAAAAAACTTGTGTGAATCTAATTACTTGTGCAGTGTATTATACCTGTCAGTATTAATATGTTTATTTCTGTATGAAAATTACTATCTGGAAACCATGGAACATTTGTAAATTATTTGCATTGTAAAATGGAACATTATTTTTTTAGTGATTTGATTTTTATTCTTTTGAAAGGGTCAATATAAAAAAGCAATTGCCAGTTTACATCACTTAGCAGCTCTGCAAGGATCTCATTCTCCACAACAAATTATGGGGCAAGAATCACTAGAAAATCAACGACCTCTAATCCAGTTAGCGACTTGTCATTTTGCCCTTGGAGAATACCATGTAAGCCCTGCCTGCCTGCTTTTTACTGCTAAGTTTGGGGTTTATGAGAAATGCAGGTTACTGAGACCAGACAAAATCTTTACAACTACTTTAGCATATGAATTTGACTTTCAATTTGATTAGGATGAGTGAATACTATATTCATTTATATATAGCTTATCTGCTTTCTTTTCATGCAAGTTGAAGAATGTACTGCACCAGTATAATGGATAATATTTACACTGATAGCCAATGTAGTGAGGTGAATAAGGTGTTGCACTGACACTATGGATTCAGAGGCTAGTCCATCTTTGGCCATAGAAGTTCACTGGCTGACTATGGACCAGTCATTCTCTTGACCAACTCTACCTTACAATATTGCTGTATTGTTGGAGAAAGTAGCAGAAGGGAGGACTACATATGCCATCTTCAGGTTCTGCATGAAAATAGGAAATAGTTAACAGAAACTATATGTATATTAATAAAAGAGAATATTTGTAGCTGGGGGTTGAAATGGGATCCTTGGTGCTCTCTGAGCTTGCTTGTTTTCTTGCAGACGTTTCATTACCCTACCTAGGTAACATTGGTGTTAATAGTGCTGTTCGCTGTCAGTTTATATTTTGGTGACTTGCTTGTCTCTGTTGGTGGGAGTGGTCTTAGAGATTCTTCAGATGGGCTGTGTACTGATGGTTCTTTGGTAGTTTCTTGATTGGGTTATTGCTTACTTGATTGTTGGTCTGAAGTTCACCTTGGAGTTAATCTATGCTGATCTGAGTGCTGGTTACTAGTGAAGTGCTGGAGTCTTTTTCTCTTTTGGGCTTTTGACTGTCTCATTTGCACAAATAGATAACTACAACTACCTATACATGGAATCAGCATAGCATACAAGTCAACTAAAGCCCTTGAAAGCATCCTAAGCAAACTAAAAGACACAACAAGCCCAGAAATAAAAACAGGAGTTATCTACAGCATACAGTGTAAGAACTGCAACAACCACTGTGTAGGACAAACAGCCAGAAGACTGGCAGAACGTATCCATGAACATCAACTGGCAGTCAGAAGACATGATGAAAATTCTTTAATTTCAAAACATCTAGACAAATTTAACCATAGTTTTAATTGGGAAAATGTGACAATCCTAGACCAGGCAAAATCCAAAAATGCCGGGGAATTTCTAGAAGTATGGCACTCTGACAAATCAGCCATCAATAGAGACATAGACATTAACAACATCTATAAACTATGCAAAAGAGACAATCAACCAGCCCAAAAGAGAAAAAAACTCCAGCACCTCTCCACCAGTAATCAGCACTCTGATCAGCATAGATTAACTTCAGACCAACAATCAAGTAAGCAATACCCCAATCAAGAAACTTCCAGAGAGCCATCAACAGCCTAACCCAGGGATCGGCAACCCGTGGCTCTGGAGCTGCATGCGGCTGTTTGGGCCCACTGCTGTGGCTCCCTGACCCATCACTGGCTGGTCCCACTCCCTCACCTGGCATGAGAAGGTAAGGGTGATGGCAGGAATAGAGAAGCGGCCGGAGCCGATTCTCTGGTGCTGGTTGAGGAACAATCACCATCCCCAGCGGAGGCTTCCCTTCGGGCAACCCTCCTCCCCCTCTCGCGATTCCCTGACTGGCTGTGGTATGGCTAGGAGGGTGCACATGCGTGGGGAGACCCTCTTCAAACGAGCACCAAAGCGCAGCAAAGGTGCGCACGGAGGGCGGCCACTCGCTTAAGGAGGGTGTTTGGACGTGGCTTCTCTCCTGCCCTAAGGATCTGGCCATCGCCTTGCCGTGTCCATTCCCTCCTGAGCGGGGAGGGCGTAAGCTCCAGCCTAAAGTGGCAGGAAGCGAAGGCTGCCTTAAGTACAAATGTGGCATGAAGGCAGGTACAGGGCCGCTTCGCTCCTGCCCTAAGGATCCGGCGACCCTCTTCCCCCTCCTCTCATGGGGGGGGGGGGCATGGCAAGGCAATGACCAGAGCCTTAGTGCAGCAGCGAAGCGGCCCTGTACCTGCCTTCGTGCCACATTTGCATGTAAGGCAGCCTTCACTTCCTGTCGCTTCGGGCTGGAGCTTACACCCTCCCCACTTGGCCAAAGAGCTGCCGGGGGTGGGGGGGAATGGGACATGGCAAGGCGATGGCTGGATCCTTAGGGCAGAAGAGAAGCCGCATCCTTTTATGTCCTATTAAGACCCTCCTTAAGCAAGCGGCTGCCCGCCCTGCGCGTGCCTTTGCTGCGCTTTGGCGCTCACTTGGGGGGGGGGTCTCCCCGTGCATGCACCCCCCCCCCCGTCTCTGCCACAGCCAGCCAGGGAGTCATGAGAAGTGGAGGAGGGTCACCTGAAGGGAAGCCTCCGCCGGGGGTAGCGATCGTTCCTCAGCATAGAGAGAAAGAAGGGGAGAGGGAGGGAGAAAGAGAGATGGGAGAAAGAGAGATGAGGGAAAGAGAGGGAGAGAGAAATGGGGGGAGGGAGGGAGAGAGAAAGAGCAATGAGAGGGAGGGAGAAAGAGATGGGAGAGGAAGTGAAAAAGAGATGGGGAGGAAGGGAAAGAGAGATGGAGAGAGGGAGAGAGAAAGAGATGAGAGAGAGGGAGAGAGATGGGAGAGGGAGAAAGAGATGGAGAGAGGGAAAAAGAGGGAAAGAGATATATATATACCTGTTTCCCATATAAAAGAAAACATAGCGAGCCACAAAACCTGGGTAGGCGTGGCGGGGGGTGTAATGTGACTCGGAGTGAATGACATCGACTTGGCCACGCCCATCCAGGTTTTGTGGCTCCCGGTATTTTGTTTTCTCTGGGAAATGGGTCCAAATGGCTCTTTGAGTGTTTTAAGGTTGCTGACCCCTGGCCTAACCAAAGAATCTCTAAGACCGGTCCTACCCACACAGACAGGCAACACACCAGAATATAAACTGACAGAAAACAGTACTCAGTAGCACTGATGATATTACCTAGTTAGGGTAATGAAATTTTCTGCAAGAAAATAAGCAAGCTCAGAGAGCACCTAGGACCCCCTATATGTATATTACACAATTTACACACACACACACACACACACACACACACACACACACACACACACACACACACACACACACACACACACACACACACCACACACACTACATTTAGGCCCAGAAGCTGACTGGGTGACTTTGGGCCAGTAACTCTTAGGATCATCAGTAAAGAGTGCTTTGATTTTGGTTGATAATTATGGTTATATCCACTCACTCACCCACCCACCTACAAATATATGTGCACCTAGAATTGTGCACCCGTTTCAGATCTTGCATTAAGATCTCCCAGTTTTACCTGTAAATCCCAAATGATAGTTAATGAACTCTCCATTTCAGTTCTATTTTTAATTCCTATTGTTTAATCTTAAGAGAAAGACAAACAAGTCATTGAAATGAAGACGAAGCCAGATGTGATTTCATGTATTGGTTTTTCTTAGCAAACTTAATTTGCAGAAGAATCACACACTATCCATTGCAGCTTTACAATTTGTAATTCAAGTTCTGTCGTAGTGCATTAGCTGAATCTGAATAGGGAGGCTGCCTAATTCAAATAACATTTCATCCATAAATCTACTCAGTTTGCCTTAAGCAGCCTCAGTCTCTTTGGCAATGTATATATTCAGTAACACAGCCTTTTAGAATAGAATAGAATAGAATTTTTTATTGGCCAAGTGTGATTGGACACACAAGGAATTTGTCTTGGTGCATATGCTCTCAGTGTACATAAAAGAAAAGATACGTTCGTCAAGAATCATAAGGTACAACACTTAATGATAGTCCGGGTACACATAAGTAATCAAATCATATTAGGAACCAGTCAATATAAATCATAAGGATACAAGCAACAAAGTTACAGTCATACAGTCATTAATGGGAGGAGATGGGTGATGGTAACGATGAGAAGATTAATAGTAGTGCAGACTTAGAAAATTTTGACAGTGTTGAGGGAATTATTTGTTTAGCAGAGTGATGGCATTTCGGAAAAAACTGTTCTTGTGTCTAGTTGTTCTGGTGTGCAGTGCTCTATAGCGTCGTTTTGAGGGTAGGAGTTGAAACAGTTTATGTCCAGGATGTGAGGTGTCTGTAAATATTTTCACAGCCCTCTTTTTGACTCGTGCAATATACAAGTCCTCAATGGAAGGCAGGTTGGTAGCAATTAGTTCTAATTATCCTCTGAAGTCTGTGTCTGTCTTGTTGGGTTGTAGAACCAAACCAAACAGTTATAGAGGTGCAGATGACAGACTCAATAATTCCTCTGTAGAATTGTATCAGGCAGCTCCTTGGGCAGTTTGAGCTTTCTGAGTTGGTGCAGAAAGAACATTGTTGTGCTTTTTTGATGACGTTTTTGATGTTAGGTGTCCATTTTAGATCTTGCGATATGGTAGAACCTAGAAATTTGAAGGTCTCTACTATTGATACTGTGTTGTCTAGTATTGTAAGAGGTGGAAGTATGGGAGGGTTTCTTCTAAAGTCTACCACCATTTCTACTGTTTTGAGTGTGTTCAGTTCAAGGTTGTTCCGGTAGTACCACAAGGTTAGTTGTTCAACCTCCCATCTGTATGCAGATTCATCATTGTCTCGAATGAGACTGATCAGTGTTGTGTCATCTGCAAACTTCAGTAGTTTAACAGATGGATCGTTAGAGATGCAGTCATTGGTATATAGAGAGAAGAGAAGTGGAGAGAGCAAACAGCCTTGGGGAGCCCCTGTGCTAATTGTATAGGTATCTGATGTGATTCTGCTTAGCTTCACCTGCTGCTTCCTGTTTGTTAGGAAGCTTATGATCCACTTACAAGTGTGTTTGGGTACCGCTAGCTGGTTTAGCTTAGTTAGAAGAGCGTCTGGAATGATGGTATTGAATGCTGAACTGAAGTCTACAAAGAGGACCCTTGCATAGGTCTTTGGAGATTCAAGATGTTGTAGGATGTAGTGCAGAGCCATATTAATAGCATCATCTCTTGATCTGTTTGCTAGGTATGCAAATTGCAGGGGTTCTAACAGTGGATCCATGATGGTTTTCAAGTGGGACAGCATTAGCCTTTCAAAAGTTTTCATAACTACAGATGTTAGAGCAACTGGTCTGTAGTCGTTCAGTTCCTTGATGGTGGGCTTCTTTGGCACTGGGATGATAGTAGAGTGTTTGAAGCAAGAAGGAACATACTACATCTCTAGCGATTTATTGAAGATGAAGATGGGGGCCAATTGTCAGCACAGACTTTTAAGCAAGAAGGAGTTATCTTTTAATTTAACAATAACAATTAAAGGTGGCTAAACAGTAATTCTTGTTTTTCAAAAATGAGGTTTCTTTAAGCAGCACTTTTGTCATTAAAAATTCAAAATATTTCAGTATTTTCTCCCTGCTGAAAGGATTCAAGTTTATTTTAACCAAGATCAGCTGGAGTTTTCCTTTGTGAGCAAAACTGGAAATGAAAACTGAAAGCCATATATTGGTTGCATAAAACTGAAAGCCATATATTGGTCTTCAGTGTTCACTCTTTAATATTATTACTACTAGCTTTCCCCCCATTCAATAGATAGAAATAGTGTCATAAAATTCTTTTATAAATGTACTTTCTCTCATTCCTAAGAACAATATGGTAACACAATTGCTAGTTATGTTTCTTTGTTGTAATTTTTGAAGTATATACATTTCATATATAATAAAACTCACCTTTTCTTTGTAGTTGACTTGTGAAAAAATTCTTGACTTAATGTGTTACATGACACTTCCCATACAAGAAGGAGCCAAAACACAAGAAGATCAGCCTATATTAAAGTCAAAATTCAGGAAAGGTAAATTATTACTTTATCTCCAAATAGTAGATGAAGAAAAGAATAGAGAAATAAGTAAATTGGATTATTTAAAATTATTGATTTCTGAAAAAAATATTGAATATTGTAAAATCCTGAAAAGGCTATTGACAAAATGACATAAAGAAAATATGCTGCCCTTTAGGAAGAACTATGGGTAAAAGCAGCTTACAGATTTTATATTAAAATTATTATGTGCTCTACTCCCAGAACTGGACAAAGGAATGGATAATTTGGGGGAAAATAACAGACCATTAGAATTACCAGTGATGGTAAGAAAGGAATTATCTCTTATTAAGCCCTTTCCCTGGATTCTAATAACTTACTAGTGGCTTTCAGTGGGAGAAGATATATATGGTAGCATCTGGTCTAGGAGTAATTGTTCTCCCACTCCCACACTATACAGGTGAAAACAACCAAAAGTTGAGTAGCTTATCACAGTGTAGGGCAAATAAATTATTTTACTATTCTGGGATGTAAAGATGATATATGAATACTTACCCAAATAAAGAATCATTTATGCCAAGAAATGTAATCTATTTAGCACAGGAGTGTAAATTAAAGCATTCATACCTGGTTTCTGCTTAAACACCACCAGGAAAAGAAAGCCAAACATTATGCTATGTAGTCAGCCACTATCAAACTGCTCTTATTGTTGGGAGGGCTTTTTTCCTAACATTCAATTGGAATCCGACTTTCTATAACATACACTTTATAGATATTAAAATGAATAAAAATTTAAGTCTGTTATAGTTGCTTTTAATTCTATTTGGTTTTAATATTTTCAAAACTATTATTTGTCTAGTTTCAGAGCTGAAGCTTTGGCCATGCACCAGTAAAACTGTTATGCCTTACTGTCTCCGATTACTATTAGCTTGTTTTAAGGTAATTTATTCTATTTATGATGAAGTAAATTGTTACTATAATTTTTTTTCTTCCAATTTTTCATTTTGTTCATGTTGGCTTCAGTATCTGTTAGCATATATTAATGCAGTGCTTATTAACAACTTGAAATCAGCTTAATTAAATCACTGATATCAAATAAACTGTGAGTCAATTTTAAGAGAGTTAAACATGGTTACCCTAATTACCAGTTAGTAATCAAGTCACTGTCCTAATTGAAGTTTAAACAGTTTTCCACTGTTTAAACACTGAAGAATAACAAAGATTCTTATAGGAAAATGAATTACTAAGCAATCTCTTAAAAAAGAAACACATTTCTATATATTTGGTGGGGGTCAGTCTAAATAAATGTTCCTTGTAGTAAGTGCATCATTATTGAGAAGAATCTTTTCATAGCCATTTGTAATTGTAGATAAAATTTGTAGGAGACTCATAAATGCTGATTGCTTCTTTGGGAAAGAAAAGATAATTCAGTCATATAGCAGGATATTTCCAGCTGAATGTGAATTAAATGATCCCTTCACTGTTAAAGAATGTGGAAGGAAAAATGACCTTTCAATTCATGTTAATCCCAGAGGTGTTCTCCTTGAAGTAAGTTTCATTCTCCTCTCAACATTGAAGGTACTTTGTGAGGACTATTAACTAAAATAATTGGCTATCAAGGTCATCTCAAATTTGTGAAATATTATTGATTTGAATTGGCATCTTCATTTTTTAATATGAATCTTCAGTGTGACATATACATGACAAATGTTGGAGCAATTATTTTCTACATTAGGGAGATGTCATAACATTGTAAAAAATAAAGGTAATGCAAAAAATTTCAAGACATTGAGAAGATTGATTTCATGAGTGAAGCAATGGAAAATTATTTTTATTATAAGGATAAATTGTGTATTACTAGCTAACAGTGAGAACATTGCAGCATTAGTACTTTCAACATCTCTGCTGTTCATTTCATTATTGCATATTGTTATTCTTGTGGTAGGCAAGTGGAGTGAGCTGATACTTATACAGCCCGGAGCCCCACTGTGAGGGAGATAAATGATTTCTAAATAAATAAATACAATTAATTAATTAATACAATTAATTAATTAATACAGGTAGCAATTCTGCTTTTGCTTGTTCACTGAACTTATTTGCCATCCATTTTGCTGTCCTATGACTCTGGACAGCCTATAGTCAAATAAAACTATAGTATAAAAAATTTAAATAGTAAAACAATGAAGGAATGAATACATTAAAATTAACAAGAAATAGCTAAGATAGCAGGGGTTATGCTGAAGGTTGCAGGGAGATCTTGTTAATTCAGTGTCCTACTCCAGGATGACACACCACTATCGGCTCCAGGCCAAGTGGCAGAGCAGGTTTTAAGATCTTTATAGGCCAAGAGGTGGCGGTGGATATCACCCAAGAGGTATGATATTCCAGAGGACAGACACTATGGCAGAAAAGACTTCTCCTGGATCTTGACAGCCAAAATTCCTTGGTTGTTAAGGTCCGCAGCATGCCCCTTCTGCTGGTTCATTGGGCAATCCAATTCCATTAGGGTGAGATGGTTCCTCAGGTAACCCGGATTCATGCCATAAAGGACTTTATAGATAACCAACAATTTGAATTGGACCTGGAAGCAAACTGGCAGCCAGTGCAGCTCACATAACAAAGCTGTTCCATGCGCCACCGTAGAGGCCTCAGAACTGTCCAAGCAACTGCATTGTGTGCCAGCTGTAGTTTCTGAATACTTTTCAAGGGAAGTCCAATGTAGAGCACATTGCAATACTCCAATACCACGATATACATTCATTTGCCTGATATATATAGCAAAACCTTCCTTAATATATGTATGTTAAAATAATATGTAAAGCTTACAGAATTACCCCTCAAGAAATATTCATCCAAGGATGGCTTCACCTCTATAACCATCTTGCAAAATGATAGGAAAGTTTTGCTATGTTTTGGGTAAAAGGAGTTTATAAGAATTATTTTTTATCTAATATCTTGAATAGATGTTCCAATATTAAATTCATTTTTGTCACTTATTCTATGTATGCTACCTGACCAAAGCCTAGAACTTACATATTTTTAATATTTATTTGCTTCTTAGCCCAATGTAGAACCATTCTGTATTTAGGTAGTACGTTTGCTTGTAGTACTCATTATCTGAACAGAGTGTAACAGATCCTCCCTTCTTCCAATTGTGCTGTGTTTCCAAATTTCATGAGTATCACATGTCCATTTGCAGTGAGGAAACTCTTTTAAGCTCTACATAGAAAAACTTCAACATAGTTCTAAGGATCCAGTTTACATGTTAGCTTTTGTAAGTAGGATTCTGCACTTGAAGACTCTCTTGCTATACATATTTAACATTTGGGAAAAACTGCTGACACAGTGTGACTTGAAAGAAGATTCAGTTTTACTTTATGATTAATTCTACACACAAACATATTGTCTGAATAACTGGACATAAATGTTAATTGAGTCAACCTTATTCTAAGCTCCATTTAATTGTTTTGAGAACTCTAAACACTTGTTTTTCAGTATATTCCACCCTAATAACAGCCCACAAATTTTATATCTTGTTTAGAATAGCATACTGGGAAAAGTATGAATAATATTTTTGAATACTAAAAAAAATTCTTAGGAAAAAGTGAAACAATTTGAAGTACATCTGTCCATTATGTTTGTTTGTAACTTTCTGAGATGCTGTTTACATTGTTTGGTTTATTTTTTTCCTAACAGCTGAAAGCTTTCACAGACAATAGAGATGATATGGCATTGGGTCATGTGATTGTGTTGTTACAGCATGAGTGGCCAAGGGGTGAAAACTTGTTCTTGAAAGCAGTTAACAAAATCTGCCAGCAAGCAAACTTCCAATATGAAAATTTTTTCAACTATATTACAAGTATCCTTTGTCTTCAGTGGATCAATATTTGAGATAAACAGTTTCTTCAAGGAGACCATATTTTTCAGATTATTAAGAATACTGGGATCTACTGTTAAGAAATGTAAAATCTAATGGAATATTATACGTAATAGTTGAAACAAAAGTAAAAAGCAAATAAAAAGAGGACAATGGAATTTTGAGTGTGCTATATGGGTTCAGAAATATTGCTAAAATGACAGAACATACTGAATCAATAGTAGACTGGTTAATGTAGTTTGTTTGGTTTGACTTAACATTGTATGAACCAAATCATTGTGGTCTGTAAACCATAATTTAGGGCTTTTGTATTAGGTGTGAACCTGACCAATTTTGTTTACTCAGGAAGCAGGATTATGAATGGTGCTTGAACCTTTTTGTTATTTTATAGAAAGAGCAAGCTTATACTTTAAGATATGGTATGCTTTATCTGATACTAAGAATCTTTGTACAAGAGGCCGATGTATAATCATTTATGTTCCTATGTAAGTCCTTTGGAACTCAAGGGGGTTTATTCCTAGATATACTGTACATATGAAGGATAGTTGTGTTAGTCTGTTGCAAGGATAAAACTGACCAAATTACAGCTATAGTTAAATTAGGATATCATAATAAACTAATTGATACATCACATCTTGTTTGGAACAAAATAAAGATAAAAACTTTAAATGAGTAATGAGGAATAAAATTAGAACAGAGTAGAGGAATCAGATAATGGATCATAATAATTTCTCTTTTTTCAAAGATACTTTCTTTTGGACCTGAACATTTGTTTTAGATATTGATATGCTGGAAGAATTTGCCTACTTAAGAACACAAGAAGGAGGAAAAATTCATTTGGAATTATTGCCAAATCAGGGAATGTTAATAAAGTAAGAAAACATTTTTCCCAATTTTAAAAGTTTATGAACTTTTAGTTCTGCTAAGTGCTGCTATACTTTATTTGTTAAGCCTAAACTGATGTTAAAACACTATGGTATTTATGAAACATTCAGATAAATGTTAGACTTGTTTCTGAGTATATCTTAGATATTAAGAGGATTGCTATGCAGAAATATGATTTTTTTTGGTTGAGTGAGCCATAGTAAAGATGATGTGGCATTAAAAACTGTATCACTTGGGCTGTAAAAATAGCTAATCTGGAATGGATGTAATTTTCACAAAGGGATAGCCTTGATATATTGGATTAAAGTGATGAAGAAAATTTATAAATACATAATTGAAAATAATACTAGGATTCTCAGATGAAAGTTCTAACATGATGAATTCATAATTGGATCAATAGCATGTTATAAATATTTCAGGATAATGTTTTACCAATTTTGTTTCCTTAACTGTAAAAATAGAGAAATATTATTGGAAAAAAAGAGATACTATTATTTTGATAATTCAGAGATATCCAGGTTTGACAAGTCTGTTTTATATGAACTGTGATATTTTGGAATAATGAGAGTGATAAATGTCTTGGCTGCTAAACATTTTCTCTTGATAATTATCTCTTTGCTCTGCTGTTGTTTGTATTCCATTGAGCTGCAATTTAATTCATGATGTTGGTTATTATTTTTAAAGACTTGCATAGCACAGGGCCTGGATACCTGAGAGACTGCTTGTTTCCTATGGTTTTTGCCTTACTCAGTACGTTCGCTTCAGGTCTTCTCCATTAAAATTGCCATCTTGTAAGACCTAGGAAGCATGTCATCTTTGAGGCAGCTCCCACATTTTGGAACAGCTTTCCCCCACCATAAGGATGGTGCCCTCTCTTCTAGGGTTTCAGAAAACTTTGAAAACCTGCTTTGGTCTCACGTTTGAGGTAGATGTTTATTATTCGTCCAGTGATTCCTGTTTCGTCTTGTTGATCTTGGTTTTTATTAGATTATTTTCATCTGGGCTCTCAGATTTAACATTTTAACTCTTTTTAGTTTTTTCCTAGTTTTATTCATTGCCCAGAATCTACCGGAGTTGTGTGCCCAATAAATTTAAATAAAACAAACTTGAATGCTTATGGTAGCAGAGAATCAGCCAGATTCCGGCTTGATTTTCAAAGAATGATCAAAATATTTTCCCTCCACAAAAGGATGTTGACTTGATAGCGAGGTTAAATTAACTGAAAAATTCATACAGGACTCCCGCCTTAATGGAGGTTCACATCTCACAAGTACATTGGTTACTAGTTTGCTTCTGGATTTAATTGAAGGTACTGGTAATGAGTTATTAAGTCCCACATGGCATAGGGCTGGATTATTTGTAGGATTTCCTCTCATCTATCACATCTGCCATGAGATCTGGTGGGAAAGAGAGGTTGAAGGTTGCTGCCCATAAAGGAATGTCATCTGATGTGACTCAGGAGGAGAGTCACTTTGATTTCTACTTTGATACCTGCCATTCTTTCATTATTCTTTCTTAAGTTGAATTGGCCCTGACTTTGTCGGCCTTCTAGAAGAGTGAAGGAATGGCTTTGCCATGTGGTCTAGGGAGCCAGTAGCATACATATGGAGCCTGCAAAATAACTGTATTGTTATGGAAATTGAATGCTCTTTCCCACAAATTATTGAGAATGGGATAGTTTATGTTTTTTATTGTTTTAACTTTTTAAAATATTTTTAATGACTTTGGTTATGCTTTGGTTATTTTCTCACATTGTATTGTATTGTATTGTATTGTATTGTATTATTGTATTGTATTGTATTGTATTGTATTTTATCAGTTTTAGGCCCAGTACTCTTCAAGATCTTCCTAAACAATCTAGATGAGAGAATAGAAGGGGAATTCATCAAATTTGCAGATGACAGTAAGCTGGTAGGAACACCAACACCCCAGAAGATAGGCTCAAGAATCAAAAGGATTTTGACAGGCTTGAACACGGGGCCCTATTATAAAAAAGTGAAATTCAATGTAGAAAAAAGTAAGATTTTGCACTTAGACAAGAAAAACTAACTGTACAAGTACAGACTAGGTTAAACTTGGCTCAGTGCCAGTAACTGAGAAGAATCTTGGGAGTCCAAGTGGACAGTCACTTAAATATAAGTGAACCATGTATGGCAGCAACCAAAAAAGCCTTGGAGGCATTAATAGAGGGATATAATCAAGATCATGTGAAGTATTAGTACCACTAGGACTAGGGATGATATACAGGGTTTTTAAATACAGAATAATAGAGTTAGAAGGGACCTTGGAGGTCTTCTAATCAATCCCTCTGCTCAAGCAAGAGACCCTATTCCATTTTAATCAATCAATCAATCAATCAATCATTTCAGACAAGTGGTTGTCCTGTCTCTTCTTAAAAACCTCCAGGGAGGGAGCACCCACAACTTCTGAAGGCAAGCCATTTCACTAGTTAATTGTTCTCACTGTTAGGAAATTTCTCCTTAGTTTTAGGTTGCTTCTCTCCTTCATTAGTTTCCATCCATTGTTTCTTGTCTTGCTTTCTGGTGCTTTCTGGTATTTTCTGGTGAAAATAGTTTTACCCCCCTCTTTTTTGTGGCAGCCCCTCAAATATTGGAATACTGCTATCATGTCATCTCTAGTCCTTCTTTTATCTAACTAGTCATATTCAATACCTGCAACCGTTCTTCATTTGTTTTAGTCTCTTGGTCCTAATCATCTTTGTTGCTCTTTTCTGCATTGCTTCCAAAGTCTTAACATCTTTTTTACAATGTAGTGACCAAAACTGGATGCAGTATTCCAGAGATGGTCTTACTACGATTTTATAAAGCGATACTAATACTTCTTGTGAAATGTGAAATATCACAATGGCATAAATATTCAGAACCTTTGCAACAACACTTGAAATTTAGCTCCAGTGGCTGCCATTTATCTTGATAGTTGCTGACATGTTTCTATACCTTGTTTGGAGTCAACCTGTGGTAAATTAAATTGATTGGATATGATTTGGAAAGGCACACACCTCTCTATAGAAGGGTTCACACCTGACAATGTATACTGTAGGAGAGCTAAAGCAATGAGGTCAAAGGAACTGCCTGCGAAGCTCAGAGACAGGATTATTGCAAGGCACAGAACTGGGGAAAGCTACAATAAAATTTCTGCTGCACTAAGAGTGGCCTCCATAATTCTCAAATGGAAGACTCTTCCAAGAGCTGGTCACCCGGTCAAATAAGCAATCGGGGGAGATGGGCCTTAGTAAGAGAGGTGACCAAAACCTCGATGGTCACTCTGACTGAGCTCTAGAGATTCTGTGTGGAGATGGGACAAAGTTCCAGAAGGACAATCATCACTAGCCCTCCACTAATCTGGGATTTATGGCAGAATGGCTGGACAGAAGCGTCTCCTCTGTGCGAAACACATAAAAGCCAGCTTGGAGTTTGCAAAAAAGCACCTGAAAGACTCTCAAACTGTGAGGAACGAGATTCTCTGATCAAATGAAACTAAGATTGAACTGTTTGGCCTCAATTCTAAATGTTACGTCTGGAGGAAGCCAGGCACCACTCATCATCTACCCAATATCATCCCAACAGTGAAGCAGTGGCAGCATCATCATGGTGTGGGAGTGTTTTTCAGTAGCAGGGACTAGGAGACTGGTCAGGGTTGAGGGAAAGCTGAATGGAGCAAAGTACAGTGATATTCTCCATGAAAATCTGTTCCACGGCACTCAGGATCTCAGACTGGGCCGAAGGTTCACTTCCCAACATGACAACGACCTAAACACACAGCTAAGACAACAGAGGAGTGGTTTAGGGACAATTCTGAGAATGGCCCAGCCGGAGCCCTGACTTGAACCCTATTGACCATCTCTGGAGGGACCTGAAAATGGCTGTTCACTGACAATTGCCATCCAAACTGATTGAGCTTGAGAGGATTTGCAAGGAAGAATGGCAGAAAATCCCCCAATCCATGTGTGCAAAGCTTATTGTGTCATACCTAAATAGACTCGAGGCTGTAATTGCTGCCAAAGGTGCTTCAACAAAGTACTGAGTGAAGGGTCTGAATACTTATGCCAATGTGATATTTCAGTTTTTTCTTTTTAATAAATTTACAGACATTTGTAAAATTCTGTTTTCACTTTATTGTTATGGAGTACTGAGTGTAGATTAATGAGAAAAAAAAATGAATTTTAACAATTGTAGAATCAGCATAAGAAAATTGACAAAAGTGAATGGCGGTCTGAATACTTTCTGAATGCACTGTAGTACATCACATGTAGGATATAGCCTAGTATCCATGATTTCACACAGAAATCACAGAACTGGAACATATTATCACCACTACAAAGCCCTACATTATGGGTGCTAACCTGGTGTCTTCCAGATGTGTTATGCTGCAGTTCTCACATTCTTTCATTATTTGCCTTACTACCTGTGGTTACTTATGGTAAAACTTTTATTAAAAAACATTTGCATGGTAGGTGTTTTAGCAGCCTGGAAAAAGCTTGTTCACTTCAGTGGAGATGAATTTTCTATCCATGTAGATTATCTGTTGGGCTTCCAAAATGACAGGAATTGGGAAGCTTGAGCAGTGGAAATATGTTTTCAGTCCAAAAACTATTTTGCTCATAGTGCAAGGACATGTTCATAGATTATTTTTTATAATTAGCTAAAGTTTATTGTGGTCATAGACTACAAGCAAAGAAAAGTACAAAAAGAAACTCAGGTTGCAAGAAGAAAGCTGAGGAGATGATTAACCAGTGTCCACTAGGCTTGCTACATTATGAATTTCTCTGACATACATTATGCAAAGTGAGAAATCTGCAAGGAAAATAATGGTGATATCATTCTGATTTAACTTGCTGAGACGTACTCTTATTTTTATGGATATGAGAGATCCTGATATTTCTGAATCTCTTATCTGTTATTGGATTCATGCTCAAATATTGAGTTCTGTCAACTATTACCAAAAGCTTTTTGGTTTTTAAAAAAGATATTTCAGACCATTTTTAACTTCGATGCACGTTAGATTCTCAGTTATTCCAAATAGTAACCCTAAAAGTTATTTACAACATGTTTTTATTGCATCCATAATGTTTATTAGAACATTGGTTCTCAATATTTGGGGAGACATCATCAAACAACCTAAATTTCACTATGATTATAAAAAGCCTATTTTATCCCAAAACATAGTCATTTTTAATTTGTTTTACCATTTTTATTTAAAATGATAAAATGTTTACCATTTTTAAACGGTAAATTTTAAAAGTTTTGGGGATTTAGTCTTATGCCCAATTTACCTATGATTTATACATGCTGCTGGTTGAGAAGATAATAGCAGCCAGATGTTCTGCATGTAAGGAAAGAGTTTTGTATTTTGTACAATTACAAGGAAATCCCTTGTACCATTCTGTTCCCAGGGATAGGGGAGTTAATTTCACAAAACATTTTCTGAAGCACTTTCTTACTAAGAATACATTCTTAAGACACTAAGTTTTATTTTCTCCCGTTAAATTTATATTTTTCAAAGTCAATGAATTTTAATGATCAGGTTGTGTGATGTTTAATGTGCAGTTGTGTGATGCAATGCATTATTGTGGTATACAAATAAAACTGACTGTCAACCCTGAAGCTGATCTGGCCGAAGCCATCTTGGAGCTTCAGTGTTGCCACACTGGAGCAAGGGATAGGGAGGGGGGATTAGAGATAGCTGGGGTTGTGTAGTTATAATAAAATGCTTTCTCTTGGGAACCAAGGATGTTTTCACACCTGGCCTCAGGAAGGAGGAGTGATGTCACCAGACCAGTGGATGCTGCCTTGATTGGGCCATGTGACCGATTGTTTGGGGTTGAGGAAAAAACTTTTACTTTTAATTAGGTGAAAACCAAGGGGCCCCTCAGAGTTGGTTTTCACCAGATATGTGCCAATATGATATTTCCAATAAAGCTATTCTTTGAGGAATCCACCTGCCTCAAAGTTTTTGCTTGGTATGGATCTATTAGAATAGAATAGAATAGAATAGAATAGAATAGAATTCTTTATTGGCCAAGTGTGATTGGACACACAAGGAATTTGTCTTTGGTGTGTATGCTCTCAGTGTACATAAAAGAAAAGATACATTTGTCAAGAATGATTGTCATAGGGTTCAAGTAAGCAATCATTATTCTATTACTTGGAACCCTGACACTGACTCCATCCTACCTAACAGTTTCAATTGCTAATCCTTCTATTATGACTATTAATGTCCACCCTATAGAACTATGAAACAATTATCTGTTCTTCTATTTTATAATAATTGTATGGAATTCAAGTCATAATGTTTCCTTTGATAGCAGAATCTTCCAGCAGCTTCTGAGAAGCAAAGCATAACTGTCCTGTCATGTACAGTGAACCCAACAGCTTTGTCCCCTTCCTTTTTGCTTCACTGAAAATATTAAAATGACTCTGGTGAACAGACAGGAAATTGAACCTTTGCCTTGAATTAGTGAGAAAGGATTAGTTGCAATAGCAGTCTTTCCCCAGTTACAGTTCTGTTTGCCTTCTTTAGCTCATTTCTCTATTTAGCGTTATTACACCTGTTGTAGAGTCTGATTTTTAATTGAAAGTTCTGTTTCAGTCATTTAGGTTTGAATAGTGGTTCAGCTTTATCCTGCCACAGCTTTGTTATGAATATAGTGAAATTCCTCTCCAGAAGGAGCATTTATAAAATAATTCCTATGTCCAATTTCTTGGAAATGTTAGTAAATGTGTTAGAGAACCAGATTGGTGTAGTGGTTGAAGCACCAGGCTAGAAACTCCAGTCCCACCATAGCTACAAAGCCAGCTGTCACTTTCTCTCAGCCCTAGCAGGGAGGAAATAGCAAACCACTTCTGAAAAACCTTTCTAAGAAAACTGCAATGACTTGTCCAGGCAGTGTCCGAGAATCGGATCAGATTGAATGGGAATAAACTGAAGGTATTATAGTGATAGTACTGCCTTGCTAGCCTTTCCTGCATTTGTGTTGTGATGTAATTAATCTTGTATTTTGTAATTATTATTTCTATAAGAAATTAATAGATTTTGTCATGTTTGTGTTGAATTAGAAAGGAAATTTGATAAATTTAACCAACTTAAATTTGATTTTTATTATTTAAAAAAAGGCTGACTGGTTTGTGTCAGAATATTTTGACACATATATTGACCCTCAGGGGTCGGTTCTCTCGCCCATCCTGTTTAACATCTACATGAAACCGTTGGGTGAGATCATTCGCAGACATGGGGTGTGTTTCCATCAGTACGCTGATGACACCCAGCTGTACATCACCACCCCGTCTGACTTCAGGGAGACAGTTGATGTAATGTGCCGGTGCCTGGACGACGTTAAGATCTGGATGGGGAGGAACAGACTCAGACTTAATCCCGACAAGACTGAGTGGCTGTGGATATTGCCTCCTAAGGACCATGACAACTGTCCCTCCTTGGTCTTCGAGGGAGCGAAACTGACTCCCTCAGACCAGGCCCGCAACTTGGGGGTCCTCCTAGATCCACAGCTAAAATTGGACCATCATCTTTCTGCTGTGGCTAAGGGGGCCTTTGCACAGGTTCGCCTGGTGCACCAGCTGCGGCCATACTTGGAGAAGGAGGCTCTACTCACGGTCATTCATGCCCTTGTCACCTCGCGTTTGGACTACTGCAATGCGCTCTACATGGGGCTACCCTTGAAGAGTATCCGGAGACTTCAGTTGGTGCAAAATGCGGCTGCGCGTGCTGTGGTGGGTGTGCCAAGGTACACCCACGTGACACCGATACTCCGCCAGCTGCATTGGTTGCCCATCGGTCTCCGGGTCCAATTCAAGGTGTTTATCATCAACTTTAAAGCCCTTCATGGCTTGGGACCAGGTTATCTTCGGGACCGCATTCTGCCTCATACTTCCCTCCGACCGGTTAGGGCCCACAGAGTTGGCCTCCTCCTGGTCCCGTCGGCCAAGCAATGCCAGCAGGCGGGCCCTAGGGGGAGAGCCTTCTCTGTGGCCGGCCCCGCGCTCTGGAACCAACTTCCCCCAGAGACCCGAACCATCCCCACTCTGCTGGCCTTCCGAAAAGCCGTTAAGACATGGCTTTTCCTGCAGGCGGGGGGTAGAGCTTAATCCACTCGAGCTCACCCCCCAAGTATGTACGGTTGTTGAATGGATGTTGTTGTTTTTATACTGTGTTTTTAAATTTCGTATTTGCTTTTAATTAATATTTAATTGGTTATTCTTGTATTTTTTTCTCTGTTGTACGCCGCCCTGAGTCCTCCGAGAGTTGGGCGGCATATAAGAATACCAAAATAAATAAATAAATAAATAAATAAATAAATAAATAAATATTAAGATGTTTCATTTTCTACGTTGGTAATGAAAATTAGATTCAATAGAATTCTGTTAAAAGCTTTTGAACTGGTATGACTTCCAACAGGGCTACTCAAATGCTAATATAAAAGAGATATAATTTTTGTTTTCTTATCTTTTTAATAGATATAGGAAACAAATCTGTTAGCCGCCATTTTGGCTAATGGGGGCAGGGAAAACCATCTCTAAAGCATCAATATCAATGAAATTATTGCAGCTTTTCATTGTACAACAGCAATTAAGAAAAATGCTGGCAAAATAATAACAATTGAAATATTGGAGAAGGCAAAAATTACAATATATATTTCCTGTAGTACATATGAACAATAAACTTCAAGTGACATTAACTTGCACCTATTACTTTAAAAAAATGTATTTCATGTCTTAATTTACTGCTAAATTTCTGTTTGGAAGCATTTATAGTGTCAGTCAGTTCTGGAATGTGTATTTAGGGTCAAGCCCTGGTGGTGTAGTGGTTAGAATGCAGTATTGCAGGCTAACTGCTCACAGCCTGGAGTTAGATTCTGATGGCGCTCAAAGATTGACTCAGCCTTCTATCCTTCCAACGTCGTTAAAATGAGGACCCAAATTATTGTGGGCAATATGCTGAAATTGCAAACTGTCCAGAGACTGCTGTAAGGCACTACAGGGCGGTATATAAATGTTAAGTGCTATTGCTATTGAAATGTTACGCTTTCTTTTCTCTTTCAAAATATCTTGGTTTTGCTGTTGATTTGTTTTCTTTTGAAAGTTGCTTTCACAAAATTACTAAAAAAAATATCAGAGAAAGAATTAAAGAAGCTGCAGTTTCCCTAGATGTGCCCTGGGGCAAGAAAAGGTGCAACATACTTGATGCCAAGTAGCCCCTTCTATTTTGTAAAAGAAAGAGATGGCTTGATTTATTATCTGTTATATTGGTAGCCGAGTCCAGGGGTGGGCAAACTATGGTTCTTTGAGGACCTGTGGACTTCAGCTCCCAGAATTCCTGAGGGAGTTGAAGTCCACGGGTCCACAAAGAACCATAGTTTTCCCACCCTTTTCTTCCATTTGAAAAAGATAGAGAATCAGAGCTTCTGTGCTTCAGGGGATATCTTATATTCTCTTCAACATGAACATTTGCTGGGCTTCCTCACTGAAACTTGACATGTCATCCAAGGATTGCTTACCACATTGTGTCTTTCTTGGTAAAGGCATTATTTATGCCAACAGGATTTAAATCCTCAGCTGACTTCTTGAATTCTCTTCTTTGGAACGCTTAGGCTTGTAAAGCTTTTTCTGTTTCATCATCTCTAATTTAAAAAAAAATCAATTGGATGCCTGCACTAGGATTTAGACTTTTGATTTGTATTCCTCCTCTTAATGTATGTTACTGGAGAATTGATTTTGTAGCGCACTGGGAAGTTGGTGTGTGTGTTTGAATGCTGCTGTTTGCTGTTTTTTAAAGGACTTCTAGCCCTCCGCTGGGGTTACTGCAGCAGGAATTCATACAGCCCAGCATGCAGACTGCTGACAGGTACAAAGCAGGAGGACATCCCTGCTCATAGTGTGCTGTCTTTTCGTCAATATGTTGTACTGGTCATGGTTATCAGACCTTTGTTAATTCCATGCTTTTGTTCTTCATTTGTGCCTACATCATTTGGCAAATTGTTTTATTATTGTTAACATTTGTTATTTTTTCATAAGTTACTGGCCCATGTATGTTAAACTTTTAAGTGGAACTCTATATAATAAAATAATGATGATCTTTCTATTTTTTTCTGGACAGACTATACCATTCTTTTATAATGTAGCTAAAATTGACTCTTAATTTGTTAAGACTGGCCAAGATTTTCATAGCATTTTTCATATTCTTTACTTTCACTACATTGCTTGTTCCTATTTTCTTTGCCTCTTGAGAAGCAAATTTGACTACTAGCAGTGGAAGAAAATTTATCTATGCAGTTTTGCTAGTAATCTTGGAAATTTCTGGTTTGTGGTTTCAGCAAGTTGTTTCTTCAACAAGAAATTAGCCTTCTGTTAAAACACTATATGGGCAAGATAGAGGCAATGAAAAGACAGCATATAATAATGTGAAGTCTTGTTTAAAATCTTAACAAATGTATAGTCTTATTGAATATGCGGTTTAAGAACTAAAATGTGATATTTTTTTTCATGGAATTGAGGTCGAATTGTGCATTTTTACTTTTTTGACAATTAGCCTCAGCTAATTCATAATATTGTAGAGTAGGGTTTTTTTTAGATAAAATAGTCATAATTATTGTAAACCAATTTTGGAAGATTGCAATTCATTTCTACCATTGCCTCCCTCTTTTTTGCCCATTTTTATTTTGAATTCTCCACCAATAGTTAGAGGTTGAATAACAAAGAAATAGCTGTAGTAGTCCATGGTGGATATACAGCAGTTTCTGATCTCTTAATACTTCTTTTATGTACTGATGATGTCCCAACCCATTAAGACAAATTGGGTGCCTGTGTGTTGCAACATGGTTACATCTTACCCTTTCAAATTGCTTGAGAATCCATAGGTCATAGCTGAGCGCAAGATCATTGCAATAGGAGGAAAAAGCAGAGTCTGGAGAAACTAAAATGAAGTTTAAAATATCCATTACAAAATGGCATAATCTGGCTCATTTCTGTAGCTCTTGGTGCTACAGTAGTGGTTATAGTGGAATCGGTAATCCTTGACTTACAACCAATTATTTAATGGCAATTCAGAGTTATGATGCTGCTGAAAAAAGTGAGTTATGACTTGTCCTCAAAGTTACATTTGTACTAACCGCATGGTCATATGATTGCAGTTTGGGTGCTTGGCAACCAGCTCATTTACAACAGTTGCAGTGTTCTAGTCATGTGATCATGAATTGGGGCCTTCCCAACTGGCTTTCAACAAGCAAAATCAATGACTAGATTCGGTTAACAACCATGTTAAAAATGGTCCTGGAATTACTTGCTTAATAACTGCATCACTCAGCAACCAAATTCTGGTCCCAATTGTGGTCATAAGTTGAGGACTACCTATAATTTAACAGTAAATGGTATTGTTGATTCTTCTCGTTAACCCATAAATTATTTAATTTCTTATGGAGAGAGTTATGCAGTGTGTTTGGGCAGGGATAATTAGTGATGTCATCTCCAGAACTTTACAGCTACATTACTACATATATATTGACCTGCTTTTATTCTATTTTGGTAAATAATTTATGCTAAAAATGAAATAAGGTGTTCGTTCTATTACTTTTTTAACTTGCAGTCATAAAAATATTCTTACGGCCAAATTTAAACCTGAATACAATTGTCTTTAGCATGGATACTTTAATATACTGCATTAAGGAGATCCAGACATTTCAGGACTTAAGATTCTAGGATGTATTTCCATACCTTTAAAATCATTTGGCAATTTTACATAAGACTTATAATACATGTATGATCTTATCACAGAACATTCTCATACTATAAATATTTTAAAATGTTAACTGGAATGTTCTACAACAAATACTATGCAGTTTTCATTTTACAAGATGTAGCTCCATAGCCTTTAATTTTTTTTGTGTTATTATAATTGCAGACATCACACAATCACCAGAGGAATCACCAAAGGTGTGAAGGAGGATTTCCGTCTGGCAATGGAGCGTCAAGTATCACGCTGTGGGGAAAACTTGATGATGGTATTGCATAGATTCTGTATGAATGAGAAGATTTTGCTTCTTCAGACATTGAGCTGAGTAGACGTCATTTGAGCTCCTTCATTGGAGCTGAGAAGCAGCAAATGAGGAAAATCATTATCATTCCATTGGGGCTAGCCAGTTATCCTTAGCTGCTAAAGCAAAGTTGCTGGAAAAGTCAAACTTCATCACTTCAACTTTTGACTTTGCCATTCTAAATAAAATAGTTTTCAAAATTAATTAAAATCATGCTTTCATTTAAAAAAATTCTAGTTCAGACCCAAGACTGGATTTTAAATTGTGGGTAAGTAATAGAAATCCATAATTCCATTAGTCATGTTGCAATAATTTATAAGTCACGTAAAGCTGATACAGATATTCATCATGATATTTTGCCTGAGATCATCGTGGTCGAGTGTTCTGCCTGATATCATCAAGCAGGCAGGCTAGTGGTAAATACAAGTCATTTGTAAGCCAGACTTGACTATTGCTTACAAAACAGTAGCTGAACTGAAGCCATGAAGGAGACTGAAGAATACTGTTGTTCATTCCATTCTACAATCCTGAGTGGTTCTTACGAGGAGTTGTGGTACAATCAAATGAACAGAATCTTCCTGAGTCTGCATAGTCACAAATACCACTCTATGATGTGATTTTTTTGAGATAAATTTTTGAATAGTTGTGTACTAAAAATTATTTTGAAACTACCATTATTGGAAAGCATTCAGTATATTTATTTAGAAATTGAATAATGTAGAAAATAAAGTTTGAACAAAGTTTTACTAAATGGAAGGCTAACTAAATATATAGATTTCAGTTCAAAAATAATTTGGAATGTAAACCAAATATAGGACCCTTTGGGGGGAAAATGTGACACAAACATGATGGGGGGAATACAATGTTCTCATAGCCAATACTTTTTGATTTGTATTAAGTTGAATTATATCTTCCAGAATATCCTTTTCCGATAGAGTATATATGATATGATAACCCATAAAGATGTAGCAATTAGATTCTGAGTCAAATGTTCACTGTGTGATTGTTTATCATGCAGCTTCCATTTAAAAGGAAAATAGTTTTCAAATATTTCATGTCCTACATAAACAAGAATGGAGTTCATACCTGTAAAGAAATCAAAAATACCATCAGAAAAGTGGTAATGCATTACAGTGTGTGTGTGTGTGTTAAATTCGTTTGCCACCCTTCTTGCTTCGAAGCAGCTCAGGGCAGCTTATAACATTAAAAGCAATAAGACCATAAAAGATCAGTATTTCTAAGAATAAAAATAGAATTACAATCCAAAGTAAAGTTACAGTTAAAAGATATGACAGGAGGGAGATGGGATTTTCTCTTCAACCACCTTCAGTGTGCTATTACCTTGTCGGGGTCCCAAGCCTCCTGGCAGAATCAGGCCCTTTTGGAAGATTGGGATCTCACCTCGAGATAAGATGTTCCAGAGCCACAGCAGAGAAGACTCTTCTGGACTTTGCCACCTGAAATTCCCTATCTGGTGGGCCCACAGCATGCCCCCTTTGCTGGGATAGGTAGGACAGGCCAGTCCCACTGGGGTGAGATGTTCCTTAAGTAACCTGGACCCATGCCATGCAGAGCTTTAAAGGTAATAACCATCATCCTGAATTTCACTCAAGCAACATGGTGTATAACATGGGCCACTCTAGGGAGTCCCTGGAACCACAGTATTCCACATGTGAGATGTCCAGGGCTTGAGTGATTGAAAATGGGGACTTTTGATCCAGGAAAGACCATAACTGGTACACAACACAAAATGAAAACGCTCTTGCCACCTATTCTTTCAGGAGTAGTTGTGAGGCAGAATAACCCCCAAGTTGCAGTTGGGTTCTGTAACCCCATCCAGAACTAAAGCTGTTAAAAAGTCCCAGATCCTAAAGCGCCATGCACCCAAAACCATTTGGTCTTGCCAGGTTTTGGCTGAAGATTATTGTCCTTATTAGGATTATTGTCCTCCAAGTCCTTACAGCCTTCAGGCATGGCAAGAAAGCAGTGATAGCATCAATTGGAGCACCAGAGGTGGAGATAAAAAGTTTGAGTATCATCAGCATACTGATACCTCAACCATGATGGCAAATGATCTTACCCAGTGGCTTCATATAGATGTTAAAAAGGATGGAGAAAGTACTGAGTCCTGCAGCATATTACAAAGAAGTGGCCATGGACTGGATCTCTCCGGTAATACCAGTTGGGACTGGCCTTGGAGAAAGGAGCAAAACGAGCACAAGACTCTGCTGCCCAGCCACAAACCCCATAACTGGCCCAAAGGATAGGGCTGAAAGGTACAGAGAGGTCAAGAGCACAAGGATGGTTGCACAACTTTCATGCTGTTCTTGCTAGAGATGAACAAGTGTGACCAATGTTGTTTCTGTTCTATAACTGGGCCTGAATTGTGACAGGAAGGGTGTAATTCAGGAACCTCTGAAGCTGCCAAGCAACCACATCTTCCGAGAAAGGAAAAATAGGAAACTAGACAAAAATTGTCCAGGTAGATAATATCAAGTGATAAGTTTTAAGAAGCGGGTAATCCAGGCCCGCCTTAAAGCCCCCAGAAACCTTCCCTCTTGCAATGAAGAATTTATTACTGCTTGAATCCACTTGGCGGTCACCATCCTGGAGGCTTTTACCAATCAGGTGGTTAATCCTGTCCACTTCATCATGTCCAGCAGGATCGAACTGTTCCCAGATAACTGGGCAAAACCTTTCCTTGGGCATCTCATATGGACTTACACTGCATAGATTCCAACTGAGAACAAATCCAAGTGATTTTGTCCATCAGATGTTGAACAAATTCCTCTGTTTGACCCTAAAGATGATCACCCAAGCCTTCCTATCCCAGGAGACTTGATGATACAAAACAGGACCAATGGGGGACACTGCAAATGCAATAAGGGTGTAGAAATACTGTTGCTTCTCTGCTCTTACTGCCACTAGATAAGCCATAACAGCAGCTCCAAGTCAGATTCATCCTTCATTTTTCTCCAATGTGCTCTAGTCATCTCTTAATCCTTTTCAGAATCTGTAGCTTCTCCATGTACCTTGTGGGAAATTGGGACAGTTGGGTTGAGAGGCCACATAGCTGCAGTCCTGGCTGTCCATTGATTCCAGGATGTTACCAAGGCTTTGGCTGGGTTGTGCAGCAAAATCCCTAGAATATCCCCAAATTCCCTCAACATTTGGGTCCATCAGATTTTGGAAGTAGACCACTCAAATGGGACTGGCCTCCCTGCATGGAGTGTGTGTGGTGGCATGGAGTGTGTGGTGAGTGTGTGTGGCGATCTGAAGAATACTAGGATGTGATCTGACCATAACCGCCCTGAGTCCCTCGGGAGTAGGGCGGCATAGAAGAACCAATAATAAATAAAATAAATAAATAACAGGACAATGTTATATTCACCACCACATCATGTTGCTCTGACAAGATTATATGTGTAATTACTGTCTCAACGTAGGTCTTAGAGGATCTGTGATAGGCCTATGGCTGCCATGATGACCATGAACTCCTGGGCTGCTTCAGATGCCAAATCTAAGTATGGCAGGCTGAAGTCTTTCAGAACCTTAAGTCAGGAACTCCACCGCCTGCCCCAAAATGGCCTCCAGCAGCTCAGGCAAGGAGATTGTCATGAAGCAGGGATGCTGGTACAATAGCAACAATCCCAACGGATCCCGTTAGCCTAGCTTTAGAAACGGTCTCACAACCAGAAACTTCTGGAGCACAGCCCCTGAATGCCAAGAGATTATCAAATGACCACTGCCACCCCATCCCACCTACCCTACCCTGGAGTTTCTAGCTTCACATTCACTCCTCTTCCATGGCTTCTAAATAATTTGAAAATTTTTATAAACCACAAATAATGAGCCATATATCAAATTGCAATAATTGTTAAGAGAATTAAGGAAGTGAAAAATTCCTATAAACTACAAAAATATCACAATGGAACAAAATGATTTTTTTTTAACCAAATGATTTCTAAACATTTCTGGTTATCAATCCCACAGGTCCTGCCATCAGTATTTTCAGTTGTCCTTAAAGCTACTTGAGTCTCTTTTATAATTAATCCAGGATTAGATTTTTATTCCAAGATATTCCTACAGAATAATCAAGCCATATCATTCCAGCAGCCATTTCACCCATATTGCAGGGAATCATTAATTCAACCATAAGTTGATGATGGCATATGTCATGATTCCAGGAAATTCAGTCTACTTGTTAGCAAAATATTTTAGTGCTACAGGAATTGAACAGTGCATCTGGTGAGGCAGCTAGAAGAATATAAACCAGTGTAAAACTACCGTATGTTCCGGCGTATAAGACGACTGGGCGTATAAGATGACCCCAAACTCTATATTTTTCCAGTAAAAATATAGTTTGGGATATACTCACCATATAAGACTCCTCCTCCTACCATCTTTCTTTTTCTTTCTGTCTTCCTTCCTAACATTTCTTTCTTTCTTTCTTTCTTTCTTTCTTTCTTTCTTTCTTTCTTTCTTTCTTCTTTCTTTTTCTTTCTTTCTTTCTTCCTTCCTTCCTAACATCTTTCTTTCTTTCTTTCTTTCTTTTCTTTCTTCCTTTCTGTCTTCCTTCCTACCATCTTTTCTTTCTTTCTTTCTTTCTTTCTTTCTTTCTTTCTTTCTTTCTTTCTTTCTTTCTTTCTTTCTTTCTTTCTTTCTTTCTTTCTTTCTTTCTCTTTCTCTCTCTCTCTCTCTCTCTCTCTCTCTCTTTCTTCTGTCTGAAGAAGCACAATCAGGAATGGTCTTTGTGGATGGGTAGCAGCCAAGGCACCACACTTGCAGAAGGGGAACACAGTGAAAAGGCTAAGATATGCTGAGGCTCAAAAAAATTGGACTAATGATCAGTGGAAAAAAGTATGATGGAATGATGAACCCAAGTTTGAAATTGTTGAAACCCTATGTGAGAAGAGTTGGAGAGATGGACAAATGAGTGTTTGTTGCCTTCAAGGGAACATGGTGGAGCGTCTGACCTGTTTGGGGCTGCATTTCTGCCAGTGGTGTTGGCAATATTGATGGGATCATGAATGCTGAAAAGTACAGATAGGTTTTAATTCATCATGCCATTCCTTCTGGAAAGAGTCTGAATGGGAAGGGAATGGGTTCCTTTCTTGTGAATAAACAAGCAAAAGGCTTATTTAATAGGCCTTTTGGATTTCTTTGTAAAGGAGCCATTCCAATTTTTCCTCTTGTTATTTTTGCTTTAAAGCAGGGGTCTCCGAACTTGGCAACTTTAAGACTTGTGGACTTCAATTCCTGGCTGGAGAATTCTGAGAGTTGAAGTCCACAAGTCTTAGAGTTGCCAAGTTTGAAGACCTCTGCTTTAAAGGCATGTTTTGCAGCGGTAGAGTTTCTAAATTACGAGCAAGCTATCAACAGAAATCCTGATTTCTGCATTGCTCAGCAGCGCCCCATTGGCCACCTCCCTTCAGCGGCTTCAACGAAGAGGTTAAGGGCAGAGAGCTTTTACGCCTAGAGGGGAGGTAGGAAAGGGGAAAGAGGGGGTTGGGAACCAAGTTTCCTTCCCCTCCCACCTCCCTTCGTGGTCTCCCGACATCTCTTACACCAAGTGCTGCGGAGATCCCTTCTCGGGGATGGGCACTCAAGGGAGGCCTGGTAGGCAAGGACACTGCGAGTGGGAGGGGGGGACCAGGGGTGGCAAGTAGGAGGAGGGGGAATCCCCAGGTGCAGGAGGGAAGGAGAGCGAGGTGAAGTTTCCCCAGTTGCGCCCCCTCCCCTTCCGAGTCTCCGCCTTTCCTTGCAAGGTTTTCTGCTCCCTGGGAACCGCTGCACCGCCGCTTCTCCGCCTTGGTTGCTGCATCTGCGAACAGCTCTCTGATCCCCTTAAAATCCTCCCTACGAGCCCTCCTTTCCCCCCCGAAGCCCAACATTTGGTGCAGCCCGGCTCCCAGTGGGAGGCCGCCTGATGTTTTCTGGAAGATTGGGCACCGCCATTCCCACGTTCCCCTGTGGCTGCTGGGGAGGATTAGCCTCCCAGGGTCTGGACTCCTGCGCAGCAGTTGCAAAGTGCTGCGCTGAAGTTTGTTGTTGCCCAAGGAGACCAAGACGCAGGGCGGCATCGGGGCTCCTTCGGCTGCTTGGCTGGAGAACGGTGGGGATGCGGCTGCGGCCGTTTTTGAGCCCTCCCCACCATATGCGGCGACCGCAGATTCTCCAGTCCGCCCTATAAAACGATACTCGGCATATAAGACGACCCCCGACTTTTGAGAAGATTTTCCTGGGTTAAAAAGTCATCTTATACGCCGGAACATACGGTAACTATATGATGGGTGGGAGAGATAGAAACTGCCCATTATGAATCAACAGACAAAGAAAATCTACCAAGGTCTTCATAGCCACCTAGGTCTTTAATCTGAAAAAAGTTAAATAAAATAATTTATTTTTAAGCATACTCACCTGGATAGAAAAATGGAGCACCTGACCATACCTTCTTAACATCTATAAGATAGTATATCAACAGCAGAAGTATAAAGGCAAAGCTGCTCAGTGTTGTCACATATGAAATTGACCTGCAGAAATGTCAAAAAGTAATCCAAGGTTTATCTATCAAATATCAGTTTATAGAATAAAATGATTCCATATGTTCCTCACCATAAATTCTTGTTAACTGGAATAAAGCCTGCATCTTTTGAGCATTTTGTCAACACCATAGAAATCACACCCTAAAAAAAACATAGATATTTTAAATGAAAATAAATGCTGGACTTACAGAATGTTGTTTGATTTATCTGCTCACTTGCTTTGCTAGTTCATTCTCTAGAAAACTACCTTATATTCCTAAACTCTCAATAAGCAATTGCTCAATCATTTGTAACATGCAGTCGGCAGCTTTCAATACATATCTCTTCCAATCAACAGCTTCTAAGATTTTTTTTCACTCCTCATATCATATAATCCTCAGAACATAAGTGTCACTGATTGCTCTCCTTTGTTCTTTACATCTTCCTACAACTTATGTCTTCCTACTGCTCAGCTCCTGACAAACTCCTATTTGATGTCTCGCTTGACTTGCTCTGAATTACTCCAGAGCTGCTGCTCTGCCAATTCTAAAACATAGAATTATACAGTTGGAAGGGACCTCATGTTTTCTAGTCTAGCACCCTGCTTGAGCAGGAGACCCTATATCATTTCAAACCAATGGTTATTCAGTCTCTTTTTGAAAACCTGCAGTGATGGAGCACCTACAACTTCTGGAGACAAGGTATTCTATTGGTTGATTGCTCTGTTAGGAAATTTCTCTTTAGTTCTAGATTGTTTCTCTCCTTGGTTAGTTTCCAACCATTGTTTCTTGCCTTGGCTTTTGATGCTTTGAAAAAAGGTTGATCCCCTCATTTTTGTAGAGCCCCTCAAATATTAGAACAGTGCTGCCATGTCACCCCTAGTCCTTTTCATTAGACTAAACATACCCAATTCTTTTAACCATTCTTCGTATGTTTCAGCCTCCAGCCCTCTAATTATTTTTGATATTCTCTGCACTCTTTCCAGAGTCTCAACATCTTTTTTATATTGTGGTGATCAATACTGTACAGTATTCCAAGTGGTCTTACTAAAGCTTTGTAAAACAGTACTAGAACTTCACACAATCTTGATTCTATCCCTCCATTAATGCAGCCTAGGATTGCATTGGTTTTGGCTGCTGCTGTACACTATTGGCTCATATTTAAGTGATTGTCCACTAGGACTCCAAGGTCCCTCTCACAGTTACTGGCATTAAGCCAACTTTCACCTAGTTTATACCTAGACAGTTGTTTTTTCTTACCTTAGTGTAAAATATTTTATCTATGTTGAATTTTGTTTTGTTAAATAGGGCCCAGGGTTCAAGTCTGTCAAGATCTTTTTTGATCTTGAGCTTATCTTCTGGGGTGTTGGCTATTCCTGCCAGCTTCGTGTTGTCTGTAAATTTGATGAGTTTCCCTTTAATTCCCTCAACTGTATCATTTATGAAGATATTGCAGAGTATTGGGCCTAAACAGAACCTTGGGGTACCCCACTGCTTATCTCCCTTCATGTGGATGTAGTTCCGTTGAAGACTACACACTGAGTACAATTTGTAAGCCAGTTACAAACCCACCTGCCGGTGGTGCTATCTATCCCACATTTTACTAATTTGCCAAGTAGGTTTTGGTTACTTTATCAAATGCTGTACTGAAATCTAAGTATACTATGTCCATAGCATTTTGCTGATCTACTAATTTTGTCCCTTTGTAAAAGAATGAAATGAGATTTGTTTGGCATGATCTGTTTTAACCTTGTTTGCTTCTAGGTGTTTGCAGATTTGTTCCTTGATTATCTTTTCCAAGATCTTCCCAGGGATTGATATCAGGCTGATTGGTCTGCATTTTCCTGGATCTGTTTTTTTTTCTTTTTTCAGATGGGGACCATATCAGCTCTTTTCCAGTCTTCAGGCAGTTTCCTGGTGATCCAAGACCTTTGAAAGCTATGTTTCAGTGGTTCTGAAATTACATCTGTCAGTTCCTTCAGAATTCTGAGATATAATCCATTAGGACCCGGTGATTTGAATCCATCTAGAAATGACAGATGTTCTCTTATCTTATTTTTGCATATTTTAATTTGCATTCTAAGTGTGATCCTCTAAAGAACTGAAATTCAGTTTATTGCAGCTGAGGAAATATTCATCTCTTTTGAGCCAAATTTGCCAGAAAGCAACAGACACTTTCAAAGAATTGAGAAATAAATATAATACTTGACCTAACAAAGCAATATTTGTAACTTACCATTATTATACTCCACACACAAAATCGAAGAATTATTTGCTTATGCTGATCTTTATAAAACAAAATAATTTTTCCTCCCTTAAAGAAAAACAAGAACATTAAATGTGGCTTAGGATGGCTTTAGCAGACTAATAGAGTGAAACTGAGAACTAGTTCATGATGTAAATATTGCAGCATTAAATCTAATGTAGCATTAAATATTTCTACTAATATCTTCATCTAATCTGATTTTGGAGTATGTTTTTCTTAACCATATTAAGTTTTTTTCTGTATTGTAGTCTACATTAGAGTAGTTATTAAATAATTAATTCTGAAGTTCTATGACTTTTTTGAAATGTTAAAATAAGTATTCCCTTGTGTTGTTCCAAAAAACCTATTTGAACAACATTGTATTATTATCCCTGTGGGAGGGCCATCCACCCCTCATAATCATATAGGGAATTATAATCTTTCATCTTTCTATATAGCATTTGATGAAGCTTTTCTGCTTATGTAGGGCAAGAGAATATAATACAATACCTGAAGTCCCAAAAATGCCATAAGAACAGAATTTATTGTTCCTAAAATTCCTTCAGGGTCAAAAGGGACTGAAGTAAGATACAACACCTATAGATTGAGAAGGGTACATTAGAACTTCAATTTAAAATTTAATTTTATAGAAACATTAGTTGTTAACTTAAATACAATTTGATTTAGCAACACTTTTTTTAATTTATAAAATTTGTTTGTCGTCCATTTCACTATGCGATGCCTCTGGGCACCTTACATTAAAAACAGTAAAACAATAAATATAGACAGACAGAAAGCTAAATCTAATAACAGTAAGTAAATATATACGAAGTAAGTATACGAAACAGTAAGAGTAAGAATACAAAGTTATTATTAAAAAATGGAAGCAGGATGCATAGCAAGGGAGGTACTCCTCCATTGAAGTCCCAGGCCAAATGGCACAGCCAGGACTTCAGACTCTTAATGAAGAAGGGTGAGGGCAGATATTCCAAAGGGCTGGCACCATGGCAGAGAAGGCTCTTAATTCTGGACCCCATCAGCTAGAATTCCTTGACCAATGGGATCTTCAGCATGCATCCTCTGCCCAATATGGTTGAGATGGTTCTTCAAGTAACTTGGATTCATGCCATGCAGGGCTTTATAGATAATAACCAATATCTCAAAAGCAAACCAGCAGTCAAGTGCGGCTCACAGAACAGCAGCGTAACACAGACCACTCTAGGGGATCCAAAGACTGCCTATACCTCCAGTTGAAGCTTCAGAATGCCCTTGTGTAACCCCATGCAGAGCTTTGGATCTAGAAATGTTGTTTGTTCAGATGTTTCTTCTGACCCTGAACTTCTATGTCATGAGACTGGGAGCAACACATAGGCATAGTTATTCTATTCCAGCTAGAAAGTAGGAATTGCATGGGAGTTACCTGTGCCTGATATCACTTAGTGCTAGACATCTGGATGGGGAATTTTATTTATTTGTTATATTTATTTTATTTTAAGTTTATTTATTTATTTTAAAATAGGAGACCTAAAGTAAATTTATAGCTATTACAAATGCACAATTGTTGTAACTATAGCAGTAATTCACTGAAATTATTGTTCAATAGGACATAATTTGAGTTAAATAAAATTAAACGAAGTGAAGATGGGAAAAAATAGCCATGCCATTCTAGTTATTGCTAGCACTAGAACTTACTGAAAAATAGGTGAAATTGCTCCAGCCATTGTATTTCTGATCTGCTTTCTAAAGTTTTGGAGATGGAGAACCTCTACTATTTCTGCAATGTGCAATCATAAAATTACTTTAAGAAATTAAAGAATGGTAATGTTGATTTCCTAGTTTGAATGAAATGGTTAGTGAAAGTTCTGTCACATAATCTGTATTTTCTTTACATTTTAAAAATATTTCTAATGAAAATATGTGAACACATGAAGAAGAACAGTTCCTTGATTTCAAGGAATAAATACAGACAATAAGAAACTGGCAGCAATTTTGAAGAATTACAAAAATTAAAATCACAATTTGCCTTCCAATATTCTCAATAAGCAGTGATAAAACTTTTAAGCGGGTTGAATCATTTTTCAAATAGCTGACAGATATTTGGAATGTTTAACTCACATTAGAAGATGGATGTTGATACATATGTTTTCCTCCTAGAAGCAAATGATCAATATAAGCTGCTGCCCCTCCAGTACAGTTGGGAAACTTTCCAAAACTGCCAATACCTCCAGGTCCAAGATAGCCTCTACAGGAGTGGGGGGAAAATATGTGAGTCATATGTTAGCATGTAATCATATGTTAGCATGGGATTTGAAAGGATCAGGAGCTCTTTTTGTGTAGTGTTAATATAAAGAGAAAGCAGCTTTGTAAGCTGTTAAGATTGTACAATGGCTTCCAGAATATGTCAACAATTTCTACAACCGGCCAATGTCCATCATTTCATCTCATTGCTGTTCCCACTGTCTATCAAAATCCCAAAACAGGAACCTTATGACAAAATTCTTAGCCTGACTATCATATCTAAGCCATTTTCACAGCCCTTTAGAAGTTCCATATGTGAATCACTGTTTTAAAAAAAGGCAGTCTAGGGATAAATAGCACTCCTGGGATAGCTAGCTCCAATTGATTTCAGTAAAGCTTCTTCATGAGAATATTGTAGCCAGTTGTCCCCCCAAGTTAACTAATGGCAAAGAAATATTATTTGAATGTTAAACACTGAAGTGTTATTAATCAGAATAGCATATGAAATCTCATAGGTGTCTGGAAAAGATAGCATTGGGGAAAAAAAGGATTTAAGCTTCAACTGACTTTGGACACCCAGGTACACTCAAAAGGAAGGTGAGGCACAGCCAAAGTCCTTCAAGGGCCAACATAAAAAGCCACTGGGGCCAATAAGGAAGAATATCCTGAAGAGCAGGGTAGGAAGTCTCCTATTAAAACACAGAAAGAAAAGTAAAATGTGAGTAATTCAAGTTTCATTGGGAAACTCCTATAAGTGCTGGATTTGCTGAAGGTATTCACTCTATTAACACAATTTGTATACTTTCAATAGTTTTTCTTCTATTGAATATCTTCATAACAGTAGTTAACTTCAGCCACTGAAGTTTGAATCTTTTTTTCCCAGAATGGAAAAGAAAAACTAATAGAAGCTCATACACTTGCATTCAGTGTCTAGGCCCGTGATGGCGAACCTATGGCACGCGTACCCAAAGTGTCACACGAAGCCATGTCGCCCGGCACACGCAGCCTTGCCTGTTTGTCTTCTGGGTTTCTGGTGCACATGCGCACAATGATCAGCTGTCCTTTGCACATGTGGCAGTACCAAAAACCTGTTTGCGCATGCGTGCTGGCCAGCTGATTGTTGGGTGCGCATGCGTGCCAGAACACGGAAGTTCGGCTTTTCCGGCGTGTGATCCCTTCACGCACACAGCACTGCCGAAAACTGGCCTGTGTATGTGCGCCGGCCAGCTGATTGTCAGGCGCGCATGCGCGCTAGAACCTGGAAGTTTGGCTTTTCTGGAGTGCGGCCCTGATGATCGTGCACACATTTCCGCACGAGTGCCGAAAAGGTTCGCCATCATCTAGGCTATTTCAGTGGTTCTCAGTCCAGATTCAGTGGTTTTCAGTCCAGACATTACTTCAGTGAAGTACTGAAGTACTTCATTACTTCAGACATTATTTCAGTGGTTCTCAGTCCAGACATTACAGTCAGATAACTGATTTGTTATCTAATAACTTAATTTTATCATTCTTCCATTTTCAATTTTTTAGAGCAGTTCATAAGAAAGCAATACATTTATTAACAAAGAAAACAACAATTAAACAAATGTTAACAGTATTAATCATTAAAACAGCTAGCAACAATAAAGCACCTCAGTAAAGCATTAGGAAAGGCCTATCTAATCCCAAAGCCCATTCCTCACTCCTTTCTTTGGTTCATTACCTATCCTATCTAGATATTTGAAGGAGTGCTTTAAACCCGTATGTTTAATACATAGTTCAATTGATGTGGAAAAGAAGGGCTCCACACAGTTTTGGACTTTAAAGCTAAGTGCTGCCTCTTTTGTCTGTTCTAAGAAATAGATATGTTCAGGTAGTAAACATTCTTTAACCTAAACATATTTCAAATACTGAACAAGAAGCAGAAATTAGGAACTTTATTCTTGAAAAGTTTAATAATCTAGGCTTCTATGGGATGCCTGAAGTCACCTTTTGGACCCAATTGGAGAATGCTTTACTTCAGGAGCAGCTTTAATTCAGGAACAGCTCCACCGGATGACACTCTTAGAATGCAATAGCAGCACAAGAGCCCTGAATGCTCTGAAAATTATTCTGATGTACTGTTCTTTAAAGCATCCTGAAAAAACATACCTCTGTCTAAATCATTTCTGAAACTCTATTGCTTCTTTGCTGCCACCATCATTACACTGCAGGATCAATAATAAAGCCTTCCCTATATTCAGTGAAAGTCACATCATTTACACAACTGTGTTCTCACTCACCATTCAGTTTTATTTTTCTATAGGATTTATAAGTAGAAGCCTACTGGATTTTATGAATTACTGGGATAATTGTCCCAAAGGTGCTTTTTCAAAAGGCAACTGGACTTTCTTTATTTCTCCTTGAAGACATTTAACTCCTCATCCAAGAAGTTTCTTCAGTTCTGACTGAATGGTGGAGAATGGAAGAATTTATATTCTTGAAGTCATCTGGTCATTTATAACACAGTTCTTTCAACAGTTCCTAGAAGGTTCCACATCCATTTGTACTATTCAGTGACCCTGAGGGCACAGATAAACCTCCAAATGGCCTCAATGACTCTCAGAAAGAATGCTAACAACCAGATGACTGCAAAGAATATAAATCCTTCCATTATCCACCATTCAGTCATAACTGAAGAAGCTTCTTGAATGAGAAGTAAAACTTCAAGGAAAACCAAAGAAAATCCAATTGTTTTTTGAAAAAGTACCTTTGGGACAATCATGACCTGGATGACTGAGAATTTCCATAGATATTGGGGTAAGTCAACTACTGAAGCAAGGGAGATAACTGATACTTGTGTTTGGTACATTTGATAAGCTCTATTTCAGTTTTTCTAAATTTCATATTGAAGCAGTTTTAATTAAATACTTTGAATTAGGAAAAGTCAATACTCTCTTCACTTTAAGTTGAAATACTACTATTAAACCATTCACTGACCAGAGTACTGTTCTCAAGCGCAGGTTTGGCAAAGAGCAGTTCTAGTGTCGCAACAATAAAATATGTGCAAGCCAACCTTTGGAGCACGCCTGGAATTCGTAAATTATCCAAGGAAACTAAAAAACAACAACAAATAAAAGCAATGTAAGTGAGCATAAAAGTTTATAGAATAATGGATGCAGAAGTAGGTCTGATGCTGACCAATATATAGTTTCCAAATTAATAGTGTTATAACTGTATTTTAATCTAAGCAAATTAATCCAATTACTGTAAGAAATATTCTGTAGGAAACAAGGAAAATTAATTTTCTTGATTGGAAATGAGAAAAGTAATTTGTTTAAGGGCAACTATTGAAGTTAATAATTCCAGTATTAATCCCAGGAGTCATCAATTTCTTGTTACTCCATCTTAATAAGGTGTTCAAGCTACCCTGGCTGTATTGCTCTAAAACAAAATTCTTTACAAAAGGATTTTGAACATTTATGAAATTTCTCAACTGGATTCCTTTACCACTCAATCTTTTTTCTATAAATAAATAGGTATGTAATTAGATAAAAATACATTCATGTTTGGAAATGTCAAAATAACAAAGGCTATAGTACATTAGCTTTTAAAGATCACTAAAATGCAGAGCTCCCCTATTTTCGAATTCTACTGTGCCCAAAGAAAGATATCCCATTTTTTATTTTGCTATGTTAGAAAAGTGGTGCTATTTTGTATGTGAATATAACAGTAACAGAATAACAGAGTTGTAAAGGACTTCAGAGGTCTTGTAGTCCAACCTTCTGCTCAAGTCGGAGACCTTATGCCATTTTAAATGGCTGTCCAAACTCATCTTAAAAACCTCCAGTGATGAAGCACTCATAACTTCTGGAGTAAGCCATTCAAGCGATTAATTGTTCTCATTATCAGGAAATTTCTCCTTAGTTCTAGGTTGGATCTCTCTTTGATAAGCTTCCATCTGTTGCTTCTTGTCCTGCCTTCAGGTGTGTTGAAGAATATGTTGGTTCCTCCTTTCATTGGCAGTCATTCAAATATTGAAAAAGTGCTATCAAGTCACACCTAGTCCTGTGTAATTATTATTTAGTTTTAACTGTTCAGTTATGTCTGAATCTTGGTATGATGACCCAGGGCTGGGCATGAAAGCAACATAGCAGGAGTGAAGGCTTAACTCCCTTTTATTGCTCCAACTTTTCCCCCCAACGTTCCCACAGTTCATTGTTAAGTCCAAGAGCAACATTCCAAACAAACACGCACCTCCACTAGTTCCTGGCTGCTGTGAGTTCAGGAAACTTGGTTCCAGGGAGTCCTCGTCGCACGGAGGGGTTGCTGGGGCTGCAGCACAACTCAAAGCAGAGCTGTGTCGCTGAGTTCTCGCCCATGGCCAGGCCAGGCAAAGCAAGGCAAGTCGAACCCAGGCAAAGCAAGGCTAAGCATAGTTAAGACAAGGTGGCAAGATGTCACCAAGCATGCTGGAAAAAGACAACACTTGTTCTCAACAAGCGCCCTTCCCCATGGCTTCTCTTTAAATCTTATTCCCTAGGTGAGCCCTGTGATGAAGGGTGGGGTGACTCCCCCCGAGCCGTTGGTTCGCCCTGAGCTGATCCCGCCTCCTCTCCACCCTCTGTGCTTGAGGATTGGGCGGGGGAGGCAATCACTCCTCCCTGGAGCTCTGTTGCTCCTCTGCCTACTCTTTCTTTCTTCTCCCCCTTCCTCCCTTGGTCATCCTGAGCCCTCTCTCTGTCGCTGGCCACCCTTCCAAGGCCTAAGGGACCTGGGACTGCCTTGTCCTGCTCCCCTGGTCTCTCCTCCAGGGTCAGAGAAGCCGTGCCATCCTCCGTCAGCCCCGACTCTGTCTCGTCCTCCTCCTCAGCCCCAGGCTCCAACTGGGCCATGACACTTGGTGACTTTATAGGCAAGTGCTCTCCATGCTACCCTGTCAAGCACAGCTTCTTTGAATCAGCTTGGACAGAATCAAGCCAATCTGTTCTTTACTTGCCCGTTCTTTTTGATCCATTAACCATTCCTAGTATTATTGACTTCTCCAATGAATTTGCATGCATGGCCAAAGTAAATCAGACGTAGTCTTGTGATTTTGGCTTCTAATGATGTTTCTGGTTTTATATAATTCAGCACACTTCTATGGCTGTCCATGGTATATGCAATAATTTATGTCAACACCACAGTTCAAATGCATCAATTCTTCTTCAATCAGCCATTCTTAGTGTCCAACTCTCATATCCATACATCATTATAGGGAGGACTATTTCTCTAACTAGTCTCCTTTTTGTATTTATATCAATATCTCTGCTTTCCCAGATCTTATTCATTTAACCATTGCAGTGCAGTTTAAGGTTATCCTATGTTTGATTTCAGGTGTGGGACTGCCATCTTGAACAGTTTTTGATCCAAAGAAGATAAATTCTTAAACTAACTCAATTTCCTCTTTATTCATTTTAAACCTCTCATATTCATTTGCAGCTGTTGTCATTATCTTTGTTTTCCTGAAGTTAAGACTCAATCCTAATTTTTTTCACTTTCATCCTTAATTTTTCAGATAATTTTTTCCAGGTGTTCCTTATTTTCAGCCAAAGTGTTGTACCATCTGCCTATCTCAAATTACTTTATGGTTCTGCCTCCAATCTTCACTCCCAAATCAGTTCCACGTCTAATTTACACATGATCACTTCAGCATACAGATTGAACAAAAATGGCGATAAAATACATCCCTGTCTAACTCCCTTTCTGATCCCAATCTGTATTGCCAGAGTATTCTCACTGTTGCCTTCTGATCAGTGTATAGTGATCTGGTAAGTCTAATCAGGTGGGCTGGAACACCAAGATTAAACAAAGCCAAACATCATTTTTGACGCAGTCAAAAGCTTTTCTGCAATATATAAAACACATATAGAGATCCTTTTGATATTCATGTGCCTTTTCCATAATCCATAATTCCATTAATCTTAATAATACTGTAGGTATTCCATTAATACCTGGGGCTTTCCAGTTCAGCAATTTCTCCATGGCTATTCTATTTCTTCTTTCAAGATATTTGGCTCTTTATTATTTGAACAGTCATCATAATCTTGATGGTAAGTCAACTGCTATACAGTCCTTCTGTATATTATTTCTACCTACTCTTTAACTTCTACTGGTCCCTCACTACATTCCCATTGCTGTCTTTAATAATTCCTTGCTATGATGAAAAGCTGGATCGCATCATTTGCACTACAGCAAACATGACTCTGGTATGTCCCTTCCTGTTAGCTTCTTTCAGATATTGACATAGCTTCTCCCACTGCCTATTTTTATCTTTCCTGGCTTCATGTTGGAAAATTGCATTCAGGCTTATAACTTCATCCTTAGTACCTTTGGCTCTAGCAGCACTACGCTGATCAACTATTTTGATGATGTCATCATATAGCCATTTGTTTGTTCTCTTTAGTTTTGACATGACACTTACTTTCCAGAAATTTTCATGATGTTAGCTTGGATCTCGCACCACTATTCATTTGGTCTTTTCCTTCTAGATTCAATAGTTCAAACCTATTCTTAAGTTTTATGGTGTACCTAGGTGAGATGTGGTTCACATTGAATTGTGGGAAGATAGAACCTTTTTCACTTTGCACAGTTTGAACTACAGTTTAGCCATTAATAGCTGATGGTCTGAGCTACAATCAATGCCAGGAATGTCTTAATAGATGCAACTGAACCTTCCCAGCATTGTTGGCAATGTGAAGTCTACCTGATTTCAATGTTGTCCATTTGGCATTGTACATGTGCTGTATTGAAAAAAAACCCATGTGTTCATTATGCTGAGATGATTTTCCTGGCAAAATTGTATTAGGCGATCATCAGCTTCATTCCGATCACTTAGCCAAAACTTGCCTACTATTCTTGTAACTTCTCCTTGGCCTACTATTACCCTGAAATTGCCTATAATACACACAAAAATCATTTTTTGGTATTTGCTTGAGCACATTGAAGCTCACTGTAAAAAAATTCAATTTCATCATCATTTGAGTCTGCGTTGAAGCATAGATCTGTAGTATGACGATGTTAGGTGCCTAAATCCAAATCCTCTCTCTCTCTATGTATAATGTGCTCTATGTATGCTTAAAAGTGAGAAATGTTTACATCTCTGTAGTCTACATTTCTCTATGACACAGGTATCAAACTCACGGCGTCATGTTGCCGTTACATGACTTTCCGCGATGTTTTTTCCCTTTGCGGAGCTAGGGTGGGCATGGCCTGCATGTGATGTATCCGGCCCGTGAGTTTGACACCCCTGCTCTATCATAAAAAGAAGATCACTGTCCATGTAACATCTCAACCTGCTGATGATAAAGATTGGGTCTGAAAGATCAAGAAAAAGTATGTGTCTGGAAATTAAGTGTAACAATATACTTTTATTGCTCACATGACATGGATTTTAAGGCCAGATAACTTAACTGACATGTACTAAATCTTTGTATGAAAAACTGTGTAAAGCTTTCTTTAACCATCTAAAAATTATTGGAAGATAATTTGAGTAAATTAAAGGATTTCAGGCTGCACTGTATGTGATGGTAGTAGGAATCTCCTCAATGTATAGATAAGATAATTTTACTAAACAGAATTAATTTCTGTAACTTCTGAGGAAAATAATAGAAGAAAAAAAGAATGTTTTTTCAACTAGGTGTCTCTAAAATGATACACTGGATTAAAAACATGAATGAATCAGAACAAAAGAAAATTGTTAATTCTGATAATCTGAATTAAATATAAATAAATTTATCCTCCAAACTATCATGTTGCTTCATTTCATTCCACTCCCCTTATAATACGTAGATTTACACTCTTTATGTGCATTAAGGTGGGGTGTTACAATGATTTTGAAACAATATGAAAGGTAACTATCATGCTTTCCCCAAAATAAGACCTGGTCTTATTTTCTTTTGGACCCCAAAATAAGCATGTGTTAGTTTCGGGGGATGTTTTACCTGCTTACCTTAGGACCACTGCAGCCAGGCCTCCCACACTCTGACATCTGTTGTGTCGCTGCCTGAGTTCTTCTGTGGCCGCTTCCAGGCAGATGCCATGTGGTGTATCACACCGGTGCCACCGCTTGCAGAATGGCGGTGCAACACGCCACATGGCGTTTGGCCAAGAGCGGCGGCACCAGCGCAATGTGCCACATGGCATCCGGCCACAGGTGACCGCAGAAGTCAGGCAGTGGCAGGACGGTGTTGGGGCATGGGAGGTCTGGCTGCGGCGGTCCTAAGGTAAGCGGGTGTGGGACACATGGGGCAGCTCCACTCCCCACCCCCCACTCCCCACCCCCAGTTTGATTTTTATGCATGCACCTCACCCAATCTTGTACAATCAGACAATGGGATGGAGTGAGCAGGGTCTTAACTAGGCTTATTTTTGGGCTACAGCTTACATTAGGTGCACCCCTAAAAATCAAGCTAGGGTTTATTTTGGGGATAGGTCTTATTTTCGGAGAAACATGGTAGTACTTTGCAAGAACTCATGTAGTTGCAACGGTTTGTACATAGTTGCACCTGTATGAATTTCAGTTTTTTCCCAAAATTCTATTGTGATATACAAAGTAAAGCACACATTTTTAGTCAATATAAAAATATATAAATCTCTTAGCACTTACGTGGTCCAAGGCAATAATTTGGGTTTACAACTATCAGTCCTATTAAAAATAGGAGGAGACTTCTCCATAAGACTTTGCCCAGCAATTGCCATTTGGAACAACCCCGTCTTAACATGGCACTGAGGGACAGTGAAACAGAGGTGCCCATAATAAATACAAACCTAGAAAGGAAAAGGAGACAGACAATCAGAAAAAAACGTATATTATATGAGGATGAAATTAACTCCAAGAACTGAGAAACTATAGAGAAAGATATTAACCTTGTATTGGTAATGAAAGGAGGACAATTTGAATATTAGAGAAGTAGTTGAGCAGTTCCCCTCTTCCCCAAAAATCTACAAAAAATTCCAGAAAACTATTTCTTTGTTTCAATATTATTAGAAAATGCAAAAGACTTGAGCTCTTCTTTGACGTTCATATTCTCAGCAGTTCTTTTGTGGGCTCCATAGTACATATTTTTATATGATCAAAGATCAACTACTCCAACATTCTATTTTTACACTTAGCAATTTGGCAAGAGCCTTCCTTGTATCTGTTACTTTCCAAATTTTCATCCAAAAGTCCTCCTTTACCCAAACTGTTTAGACATAGCCTACTTCTTCATAATGTAGAAAAATGTAGGATAGGCAGCATCACTACCAGATAGATTTGCAGTTGGCTGACCAACTGCACTCAGAGTGTAGTCTTCAATGAAACTATATCGATATAGAGGCAAGCATGCAGTGGGGCACCTCAAGATTTTGTTTTAGGCCTAATACTTTTCAACATCTTTATAAACTATTTGATGAGAGGATAGAAGAGGAAGTCATCCAATTTGCAGATGACACCAAGCTGGAGAGAACAGCCAACACTTTAGAAGGTGGTCTCAAGATCCAGAAGGAACTTGACAGACTTTAATACTGGCCTCTATCCAACAAAATTTAATTCACTGATGAGAAAAGTAAGGTTTTACACTTATGCAAGAAAACCCAAATGTCCAGAAATAGAATAGGTGACACCCGGCTTAAGAGCAGTAAACTGGGATCTGGGAAGCCTAGTGAACAACTACTTAAGTATGAGCCAGCAGTGTGCTGCAGCCGCCAAAAAAACAACACAGTCCTAGTCTGAATCAACAAAAGGATAGTATCAAGATCACGTGTAGTACCGCTTTATAATCCCTTGGTAAGACCACACTTGGAATACTGTGTCCAGTTTTGGTCACTACAATACAAAAAAGATGTTGAGACTCTAGAATGTTGAGAGAAGAGCAACAAAGTTGATTTGGGTGCTGGAGGCTAAAATATGACAAACAGTTGCAGGAATTGGGTATGTCTAATCTAAGAAAGAAAAGGAGTAGGGTGTGAGCAGCCTTCCAATATGAGGAGCTGTCATAGAGAAGAGTGGGTTGACCTATTCTCCAAAGCACCTGAAGGCAGAACCCGAAGTAACTGATGGAAATCTATCAAAGAAAGATCCAATCTAGAATTAAGGAGAAATTTCTGACAGCAAGAACAATTAATCAATGGAACAGCTTGCCTCCTTCTTGTAGTATAACTTCCTCAGTGAAATCACATTATTGTTGCTGGAAAAAATTATTTAAATCCCAAGATGGAAAAATAGATTGAAATGGATTTCTACTGAAATATCAAATATAGTTGACTGTGAAAGAATGAATACTTAGATTTCCTGAGGAAAACTACAAAAATAAGAACATAGTGCAAAGGAGAGAGGGAAACCAGCAGAAAATTATGCCAGCACTCCCTGCATCGACTTCCAACCTTTCTCAGCAATGAAACATCTGCATATGATGGAAGAAATTGAGTAGATGGACCCCTTAGAAAGCTTGAGCCAGCAGAGGTGGAAAGAGCAACAAAAGACAGAGTGATGTCACATTTGCAACTGACAGTAACCGAGATGAGGATTTCATGTACCCTATTTTTCGGAGTATAAGACGCACTGGAGTATAAGACGCACCTCAGTTTTGGGGGAGGAAAATAGGGGAAAACAATCTGCCTACCAGGTATTCATCTGGCTAGCGTCCTTAGTCTGGTCAGCTTCAGCACATTATTTTATCTCCTGGTTAGGACTTAAAAAAATCTTCTGAGAGAATAACAATGAAAGAACCTGCAAGCCAATAAGAGCTGGGAAGATCGTTAGCACCTGGTTAGGGTTAGAAAAAAATTTATTCGGAGCAGCTTCAGCACATTATTTTATCTCCTGGTTAGGACTTAAAAAAACCTTCTTCTGAGAGAATAACAATGAAAGAGCCTGCAAGACGGTAACAGCTGGGAAGATAGTTAGCACCTGGTTAGGGCTAGAAAAAAACTTATTTGGAGCAAGTAGAGCAATGAAAAAAAATTCTGCAAAGACTTAGGGCTGGAAAAACATTCTTTAGAGAGAGTAACAATGAAAAATCCTGCAAGGTAAGAGCTGGGAAGATCTGTTAGCACCTAGTTAGGGCTGGGAAAAAAAAAGCTACATTCGAAGTATAAGACGCACCCAAATTTTCAGCCACTTTTAGGGAGGAAAAAGGTGCGTCTTATACTCCGAAAAATACGGTATTTCTTTCCATGAGAAACAGTCAGTGGGTCTCTCTTATGGTGGGGAACACTAGAGCAGCCTTCTTTAAATGAACTGCATGACAATGTTAAGATTTTTATGTTTTGGAAACGACTTTAGGAATTTTATTTAAAAATCCAATTATTATTTCTTTTAAAAAAGTTTTGGAACTGCATGTACTTATTACCATTTTACTCTAAAACTACAGTTTAAAGTCACTGGAAACAGTAACCATTTTGATGATTAAGAATACAATTAAACTTGTGCTGACCAAACTGACAGGCCAAATTAGAAATATTCCGATATGGATTTCTTCTGAATGGATTTAGTTAAATTCAAGCTATTAGTAATCAACATGAATTACCATGGAAAGACGAGGTCTGCTATTGTTAAGCCTATAAAGAGAAACAGATATTAACAGACAGTTAATGTTCGTAACAATGGAGAACTACTATTCTTAGATACTTAAACAAAATATTTGGTTCTAAAGTATTTTTTAACAGTTAACAAATACACTCTGAACTTTCTAAAACACATAATACAAGCTCCGCACATTGACAAGTAGTATTCTGAAGTGAAATAAGCTAAAAAAAGAATTTATTTCAAACTACATATAGGTCCCATTCCTCCCTTTTTTTCTCTTTCTCTCATGGCTGCTTGTCCAATTACTATCAGTTAGCCTTATTGAACATTAGTTGGAACAGTGAAATTTTAAAAACTCCCAAACTCCCAAAGCAGAACAGTAAATGAGGCAATTTCATTCTCTATAATTAATGTGGGAGGACAAATGGATTTGAATATCTTACCATTCCAGCTCTGATGCTTGAAGAACCAATATTTTCCTCCACCATAATTCACAAAGATCATAATTGTAAGTGCCAGGCTATAAAGTCAAATAGATATCATAATCACACACTGAATCCATATATTAACAATTCTGAATGCACTTTTTTCATTGTTACAGTGTTAAAATATTGTTTCTCAATAAGTCTTCAATTAGTATATTTGATCAATACTTTTATCTTCCAAATTGTGACAACACAGAGAAAATATTGTCTTTTAATTGTTACCAAAGAATTTTTTTTAATGGGGTGGGTGGATGGGATATAGCAACATCAAAAGCAGAAATACTTAAAAAGATTTCATGAATACTTTCACAAAATAGCTGCCAAAAGGATATGGTCAATCTCTAAATGCTCATTTTTTTCCTGGACTCTGCTCACCCAGCCAGTGTGATGGGAACTTTTAAGAGTTTTTGGGGCCAGAATGAAAGCTCTATCCAGGACTTGGAGTCACATGAGCAGAAAACGCCCATTTCACTACTGGGTTTGCATATAAATACAAGACATTTGAAGAAATATGTTTCTCAGGTGAGGTCAGCTTGGAGGTGGGGCTTCCAGGATTTTTCACTTGGAAAAAAATGGTCATTAAAAAAAACCAAATATGGATAATAAAAACTGCCTACTACTATGTTGTATAATGTAGTGGCTATAGTGAAAATGTAGTGGCTCTTTAGCCTACCGAAGAGAAAGTTTGGATATGATAGTCGTCTTCCAGTTTTTGAAAGGCTGTTACATGAAAAAGGGGCTCAATTTATTTTCCATAAAACATGACTGCAGGACAAGAAGCAACGGATGGAAGCTCAACAAAGGGAGATCCAGTCTGGAATTAAGGAGAATTTTCCTGGCAGTGGAAACAATCAATGGAATAGCTTGTCTCCCGGTGTTGAGGGTCCTTCATCCCTAGAAGTTTTCAAGAAGAGATTGGCCAATTTTCTGGTAAGGTATAAGGGCACCTCTGCCTTGGTTAGGGGATTAAACTAGAAAACCTCCAAGATTTGTTCTAGTGGCTGAAAAAAATTGTTCAACAATGTAAGTACACAAAAGAGGGAAATTCTGAAATATAACTTGTCTGAATTCCTGTTTTACATATAACATACATTTCACAGAAAATAAATTGATAAAGCATTGAGGGAAATAACTTGGCTTAATAAATCTAAATTGCAGGCAAAGGTAAGATCTAAGTTGCAAAAACCAGACTACATTTTTTCTCACCCATCTAGCTCAACAAAATTCCCATTTCACACCAGAAAACTGCAGATTCTAGAGAACCGTCTAGAACTACCTGTGCTGGCAGAGGACGCATGCTGCAGACCCTGTCAAGGATTTTCGGCCAATAGGATCTTTGATAAGATGGGCGGCACATACATTTAAGAAATAAACAACAGAGTTGCTCAACATGGATTTTCCAGGTATGTTAGGATACATTTCCCTGATCGCCACCCAATGCTGCTATGTCAATGGCATTAGGTTGAGAATGGTCATCAAAGAAATAGAAGTATTCAAAATAAATAGACATATTCTTTCATTTCCTCAAAGAAACCCAGCAGACTAGTTTAGCCCCCTCCCAAGTAGGCAATATACAGTACAACCTCTTTCATGTCTCCTCCTCCATATTCTTGTGCATACATTTCAAAATGGTGCATTGATTGCAGTATCTGTGTTTTTATTACCCACAAATTTTTGATCAACATGGATTTTATCATATCTTACTTCTGCTACAATTTAGATTTTCTCAAAAGAAAAAAGGTGCAGCAGCTTCTCAGTTAAAAAAAAATGCTAAAAAATAAAATGAAAACTATCCTAATCCCCAAAACAAGATGAAATCTGATGAGGGTTCAAGCAGATATGATATTGCTCACAGGTACCAGATCATTAATCCCATCCAGAAGAGCCTTAAGTGTGTTGCGTTCTCTAAACTCAATTGTTTAACAGACAACAACCTAACACAGTAGTGGCGAACCTTTTTCGGCTCGTGTGCCGAAAAAGGGGGGGGCGCTCGTGCGCGCTCGCGTGCCCACACCCATTCCCTCCCCCCCACGCATGCGCACAACACCCCCCCATGCTGCCTCCTGCGCATGCGCACCCCCCCCACCCCCGCACAGGCCCACTTACCGGAGCCTGGAACGACGAAACGGAGCCTGGAACGACGAAACCGGCAAACCGGAAGTGCGAAAAAACGCACTTCCGGTTTGCCTGTATGCTGTTTTTTGCACTCCGGAGGGTTCAGGGAAGCTCCCTGAAGCTCCGGAATGCAAAAAACTACAAAACGGAAAAACCGGAAGTGCGGAAAAGTGCACTTCCGGTTTGTCCGTTTTGTAGTTTTTTGCATTCCGGAGCTTCAGGGAGCTTCCCTGAACCCTCCGGAGTGCAAAAAACAGCACACCGGCAAACCGGAAGTGCGTTTTTTCGCACTTCCGGATTGCCGGTGGGAACCCTCGCGTGCCGGCTTCTATGGCTCCGCGTGCCAGCTCTGGCACGCGTGCCATAGGTTCGCCACCACGGACCTAACAGGATATCAGAACCTCCCAAATTAAGATAATGATTTCTATTACCTCAGGGACATATGAAGTGAATCTACACGAGTCCAGTTCCTTACCACAGTAAAGAACAGGAAGTGCCAGTTATATCAGTTTTAACAGGTTCTATTGTTCTGTCGTTACTTACAGCATCACTGTAAAGGACAAGTGGGTTCCACTCTTGTAGCCACTACTACTTCACGAATGTGAATACTACTGCACCTATAAATCTTAGCTGATACTATCCTCAAAGACATTTACAGAAAAATTGTAAGGAATTATCCAGGACTGCAATTTACCCTCTGAAGGTATCCAGGGAACGAAGTCTCTGTAGAGAGGAAGCAGTGTTCCATACTCCTATTGGGAATTCACCACCAATGGAATCTGTTCTGCTTGGGGATCCAAGCTCCTGAAAAATGAAGGTAAGAAGCAAAGACTAGCTATGAAAACTTAGTCATAAAATTAATAATTCTGATAAGGGTCTTGTCTTTTCATGTTTCCTCCATATGTATTTTTTTTTCACATGCCATGTTCTGTATTGAATTGTTGAATCTAGCATTGTTTTCCTTCAATCGTAGCAGTTTCCTGTGGTTATTAATTCTTAACTTCATTTTACAGTTTTAAAATACTATTTTTATATAATATTTAAGGAAGTTATTTTTACTATAACCTGTCTGAAAAGTTGTCATGCTACAAAACATGTAGCATGCTTCCAGTTTCAGTATTACATTTTAAAAACACATGCATTCAAAAGGAATGTTTTGAAAGAAAATGGTTGAGGGTTGCCTAGTATTTTCTTTTGAAGCATGCTAGAAAAATCTGATGGATGTTAGGCAGCCTTCTGATGAGTCAAAGAACATAAAGAATAGCGAGAAGGTTGTTTTGTTTGTGCATTTGTGTATTTTGCCATTTTTAAAATGGTTTGTAAATACCCGCATTTTTTGGTGTATAAGATGCACTTCCTCTCCCAAAAAGTGGGTGAAAATTTTGGTACGTCTTATAGACCCAATACGACCCTGTTTTTGGGCTCCCGAGCCCTCCGCGCGTTGCATTTTCACCCTCCCTAGCCCCTAGAAACACTCCAAAAACGGGCCTGTTTTTGGGCTCCCAACCCCGCCGTGCGTCATGTTTTTGCCCTCCCCGGCCCCCAAAAGCACTCTGCAGTGCTCTGCACGTCCCGTTTTTGGGCTCCCGAGCCCTCCGCACATCACGTTTTTGCCCTCCCTGGCCCCAGTGCTCCGCATGTCCCATTTTTGCCAAAAATGGGCCTGTTCTTTTGGGTCCCAAGCCCTCCATGCATCACTTTTTCGTCCTCCCCAGCCCCCAAAAGCATTATGCAGACCAAAAACAGGCCCATTTTTGGCGAAAACGGGCCCATTTTTGGCAAAAACAGGACATGCAGAGCACTGCAGAATGCTTCTGGGGGCAAAGGAGGGCGAAAACGCGACGCACGGCGTTTTTTTCTTGTTTTCTTTCTGTAAATCTAGGTGCATCTTATAGTCCGAAAAATATGGTAGATGCCAAATGCCTCATTTTTCTCCTGTAGGGATTTCCCTATTTTTCTCCTCTCTCTAAGTGTATGGTTTTTTTAACTGAATTTTTTAAAAATTTAAATATTCTGGATATTTTATCTGATCTTTTAATTATACATTTCAGTATTAATATACTGTTTACCAAAGCATTTCTAACATGGATATGACTATAGATAATGGCACAGAAAATATTTTGACTGTCTTTTGGGAAATGAGTACTTACAATTAAGTACTAATATTAAAGTTTCCCTGGAAAGATCTATTTGCCATAAACCCCAATGGCAAATAGGAACTTTAAAAAACAGATCAAATTCTAGCTTTTAAATGTCCTGTAGTGATTTTTCAAGCCTCTGAAAGTTGCTTAAACGACCTAGAGCAGTGATGGTGAACCTTTTTTGGTTCGCGTGCCAAAAGGGGGTGCGTGCGTGCGCTAGTGTGTGCACACGTGCCCACATCCATTCCCTCCCCCCCACACATGCGCACAACCCCCCCACGCTGCCCCCTGTGCATGCGCACACCCCCACACAAAGGCCTTACTGAACCCTCCGGAGTGCGAAAAACAGCCCAACAGCAAACCGGAAGTGCGTTTTTCCGAACTTCTGGTTTGCCCGGGGAGCTGACATAGGGCAACGCCTCGCGTGCCCTCCGATATGGCTCTGCGTGCCACCTGTGGCACGCGTGCCATAGGTTTGCCATCGCTGATCTAGAGTCTTCCCTGCCAAAGACAGTAATAGCATCAAGGCAATCCAGTTTTTTTTTCTCACTCTAAGCAAGGTGGATGCATACTTCCTGCCATTACTGTTGAAAGCTGAATCTATATCCCAAATGCACAGAAATATGCCCTATATTCATCTAAAACCTTTGCATGCTGCTCAATCTAAACTTTTGCAAGTACTCTTCAAGGTTCCATGTTGTGTTCCAAATCTAATTCACATGGAAAGAGAAATGATCTCATTGGAGATGACAGCTTGTTTTTGATATCTCTCTTATTGGCTCAAGCTTTTTCTTGATGACTTTATGTTAAGATGGAAAGTAAAAATTGTAGCCAATTGAATTATTGCAATCTTTTTGTTAGCTTTCTTTCCTGGAAACCTTTCAGATCTGCAAATTATCTATTCAATCTGGTTTGTTAAGCACATTGCAGAGCCATCCTTTTGATTCACTTTTATGTTCTTACTCTTGGCGGAACATTATCGTTGCATAAGAATGCTTAAGGTGTCCTAATCCTGGAATTATATCATAAAGAAGTTATTTTATTCTTTATTCTTAATTTTATATTTTTATCTATTTTGTTTTGCCTTCTTTTATTTTGTTTACTTCTCGAATCTGTACATTTTAATCAGCAGGTTTTGGTAGTGGTTTTGTAGGAAATGACACGCCTGAGCCTGAAGGAGGGGTCAAATGCATCATCAGTCATAAGTCCCTGTGTGCCCACAAGAGATCCCTGGTGCTTGGCAGGTTTTACTGTATTTCTTTTATTGTATATGAGTCTGCTTTTATGTGATGTTTAGTATTATAGCTACCTTTGCTGGTCATTGACTGTAAATAAAAGAAAATACTATGCTATGCTTTCTATGGAAAAATTCATAGTTTGATATTGGGGGTTCAGAGCTCAGCTCTTGAAAGACTGGGAGACAAGTTAATTGGTTTTATAAGACTCATCAATTTTCTTTCTTTTTGCTTTAACAATTAGCCATCTCAGAAACAGATTATTTTATTGTAGTATTTAGTCATGCCCGCCATAGCAACTATATAGTGAGAGTGGTTCCTATATTCTTAAATGTCCAAATGAGCCCATTGACCCCAATAGCTTGGGCTAATTCTATACATTCACCACTGAAGCAATTGGTAATTAAGATTACAAAAGGAATTCAGACAGATTTGGTGCTCTTTTAATTATATTTGGCCTCATTCTAGAGCAAAACAAAGAATAAGTATAGCATTCTTCTCTAGCATAACTAAACAGAGGTCAGTACTAACATCATATCAGGTATCAATCTATTTAGATTGAAACAATATCCATTTATGCAAGTTCTACTAAACTCAAATTGACTTTTAACTCTTTTTAAGCAAAAACCATAGAAGAACAAGTGTATGTCATTCAATGTCCGAAGCATTTATATGAAAAGCAACTCAGCTACAGTGATATTAGGTTACCTTCAAATGCTTTGAAGGTTATCTGTGATGTTTTTTACACAATTATTTCATTATTATAAAGGTCTCAGGCTTAATGGACAACATGCATGATTGAACTCATCTGAAGACAACTTATTTGTAAAGAGAACAATCCAATTATCAGCTCATATAGTTAAGCTTTCATTACTTGTGTCAGAAAACAACAGTGAAGTCTAAAAAATAATTTATACGATCCCACTATTAAAGATCTTACTGAATTAATAAGTCGATCAGTTTCTCTAGGATCCATCTTTTTGAAGAACCAATTTCGTACTGATTCAGTGCTATAAAACAGAAATTTAGAAAATCAGATTTTAGTCTTGAATACCACATGTTCTTCTAAAATCATCATCCTGAAAACATTGTCACAATAAAGCACTTTAAAGCCGTTGAAATAATTTTCTCTCAAAACAAGCAATTCTGGGAGCCAACAAGTTTTAAGTGGAGAAAGAAAGTCGCCACTGAAGGCCCTTTCCTTAATAAACATAAAAAATACATCTCCAAAAGCATATATTTTTAGAAAGATTTCTGGGAAAATCTCAATACACTGCCATATTAAATGATTAAATTAAGGTTTAACATGCAAATATGGAAAAATAATGTATACATCCAATTAGTCTCATTTTAAAATATTTACTTACTTTATGCAAATCTGTCCAATCATCAGAATAATGAAAATACCCATGTAGATGAGAAATGCAAATAAAATAGCTGCATAAAAGAAAGCATAATTACTGTAAACAATAAAGTATACATTCTAGAGCAAATTTTTTCACATAATTTAAAAAACAAAAAAACAAAGGTCCATTTGTGTTTATTAGGCTTATACTTGAAAGTTTATTTCCAAGGTTGAAACCAAACTTTGAAAAAGCACAAAAAAAAAGCATGGTGTTCCCATATTTAATGTAAACCATAACATGGATTTCTTTTTCACTTTTTGACAAACATTTTGTGAAATACCAAAACTTCTAAATTATTCAACTCTTTCAAGCAGCATTATGAAAGGTCTTCACTGTAATAAACATTTTTATGTAGGCTATCTGGAAAAGGATTAGCTAGGAAAAAAAATGATTAGACATTACACCAAAGCAAAGTGTAACAACATATTAAAATATTTAGATTAAACACTAGGTAAGTAAAATGAGGTAGGTTCAAATATAATTAAAAAAAATATGTGACTTCCATACAATACCCTAAAAATAGCCTACGTAACTATATTTCTTGCTAATGTGCTTTGACAGCTGCCAGAAAGAAATGATCAAAAATATTGGAGCAATACGAATGGAAACATCATGAGCATCAAGAGAATAACTACGAAGGAGGAGAGTGGGGGAAGCAACTGCAATACAAGTAATATAATAAGCAGTAAATGCAATTGATATAAGATGTGCCTGTAAATTAAGAACATAGTATGTGCTCCTGTAACATATCTTTTTATATTTCTTGAACAAATTTGGAGTTCACTTATTTATGAATCTAATCACATTTCTTGCTGCACAACAGATAGCTTTATACGGAACATGTGGAAAGGAAAATACTAAAGTCAGAAATAAAACCTTCATCAATATTCTTAAGGCTAGAGCTTGCAAAAAAGAATACTAAAGACAAACGTTATTTAGGAGAAAAACAATGGTTATTTAAGCTTTCTAAAGTTAACTACCTGTACTCTCCTCTACTATGGAATGAGAGAGAACTCAGTATAAAGATTGAACTGAGAGAGGTGATGAAAACCTTGAAAACATTTATCCAACCTACAGTAGGCATGTTCCAAAGACATGCAACATTAAATCTATTAGACCTTGGAAAGAAATAAAAGTCCAGAGATGCTCGGCTAACTAGATAGTCCTCATGTAGCAACTACAATTGGAATTGGCAACTCAGTAATTAAATGAAGCATCCGCTAATTGAAAAATCATGTAAGCACAAGTGTTCTTATGGTTTTGCTTCAACCTTTCCTTTCATTTAAGCATCAGAAGATTACGATCCCAAACAAGTGAACCCAAATGGCTGGAAAGCTATCTAGAACTTGAATTATAAGGAAGCCAGGTAAAAAGGAAAAATCTTATAGACCTTTCCCCCATTCCCCTATCCTGGAGTGAATGCTCACACCAGAACTGGGATAATTGGCAAGATGGTTTATATTTACATTAATGTTTGTGTATTTACATTATTTGGAGAAGAGATTACAAAAGAATAAGCAGGTACACAATGAGGAATACACATTGAAAAGAATGTGTTAGCCATGGCTGTTTGCCTTGCCAGTGGTTTAGGTAACAAAAACCTTTACTGTTATGGGAAGCCCACCCCCCAATTCTTAGAAGAATGAAATATTTTGGGGAATATTAAAAGAAGCATATTATATTTTCCCAAAGGGAGAAATGGAGAAACGTGCTCTTAAAAACAGAAAACAGACTCAGTCTTTCTCAATAGCCCCAGCAGATGTTTTGTGTCCATTAAGAAAGATTGGCCCAGCCTATTCACAAGACAAAAGAACAGGGTGATGAAGCTTCTTCAGCTCTGACTGGATGGTGGAAAATGGAATAACGCAAAGCACAACATGGGAGAACAAACCCGTCAGGACTAGATTTAAATGCAGTCCATCTACATTTAAAAGACAAAGGACACTCTTATGAAGACAGCAAAGCCCACATTTTGGACAGAGAGGACCTATGGCAGTGATGGCAAACCTTTTTTTCCTCGGGTGCGGAAAATGTGCGTGCGCGTGCTATCTCATGCACACATAAGCCCACACCCATAATTCAATGTCCCCCACGTGCCCCACCCCCCTGCGCATGAGCACGCGACCCCCCATGCTGTCCCATTCCATGCGCATGACCCTCCCGCTGCCCCATTTCCTGACTTCTGGTGGGCCTGGTAGGCCCGTTTTTTGCCCTCCCCAGGCTCCAGAGGCTTTCTTGGAGCCTGGGGATGGTGAAAATGCCCTCCGGAGGCTCTCTGGAGGCTGAAAATGTCCTCCCAGAGGCTCTGCACGAGCCAAAAATCAGCTTGCCGGCGTGCACATGCACGCTGGAGCTGAGCTAGGGCAACTGCTTGCATGCCGGCAGATATGGCTCCGCGTGCCACCTGTGGCATGGTGCCATAGGTTCGCCATCACGGACCTATGGTTTGAAAGAGCGGTCGAAGAAGCCATCTATGTCAAAATTGAACAGCCCCCTCTCAACAGAAGGGGAGGGATATCACATCATCTATCTCCAGTCTACAACACAGTCCTTTCAACAGTTCCAAAAAGGCTCCACACCCATTTGCACTACTCAGGTGATCCTGATTACCCAGATAAACCTCCAGGTGGCGTAAACGACTTGCTGAAAGGATGCAAATGACCAACTGTCTGCAAGGCATATAAATCCTTCCATTCCCCATCATCCAGTCAGAGCTGAAGAAGAACCCCCCCCCCCAGAAAATCCAGTTGCCTCTTGAAAAAAGTACCTTTGGTACAGATCCTATGGCACGAAGGCATAGTCTTGAGTGATAATCTGGGAAGAGTTTGAACCTGTTAATTATGATGAAGTGGATAAAATCTTTGAATTTGTGAGTTCAGCTACCTGTGTTTTACATAAGGTTAATATCTTCTTATGGGAGAAGGTGGCTCCATTTAAAAGTGAATGCTTTGTTGGATATTGGGCATCTCCCTTCTTGACCACATCACAAATGACACCATTCAACAACATTTTGGTGTGGCACCAATTATAGTGAAGATGAGAGAAGGCCAGCTCCGCTGGTATGGACATGTCCTGAGAGCAGCACCTTCCACCATTGCCAAGACTGCCTACCAATTAGAAGTCAATGGCCGGTGACCTTGCAGGCACCCAAAACAGAGATGGCAAGACACCATCAACAAAGATATGCAAGCTGCGGGCCTGTGCCCTGGAGACGCAGCTGACCGTGCAACGTAGCATTCAATGATCCAAAAAGCGGACCCTGCACTTGCGGGAATATGCTAGGAAGAAGGTGACTCCATTTGTCTTCAAAGAGGTAGATGTCTGCCCTCTCCTCAAGAAGCCCGTACTGGACAATTTCAATCAATTTTACTTTTAATGAAAGGTGGCACTAATCATGCTTTTGATCGCTTTTGGTGGGGGTGGGATGGGTAATCCATCCATCTGGCTTTCTTTGATCTCTCAATGGGTTTTGATACCATCAATCAAGGCACCCTTCTGGACTGACTCAAGAGGTTGAAAGTAAGAGCCATGGTGTTGCAGTAGTTGTCCTTTTTCTGAGGCCTGTAGCAGTTGGTGTTGATATAGGTAGTCCTCAACATATGACAATTGACCTCAACATTTTTGTTGCTAAATAAATATTTGTCAACTGAGTTTTGCTCAATTTTAAATCTTTGTTGTCACAGTTGTTAAGTGACTCACTACAATTATTTAGTAAAACAGTTGTTAACTGAATCTGGCTTCCTCATTGACTTAGCTTGTCAGAAGGTGACTCCAAGACATTACAACAATCATAAATATGAGTTCGTTGCCTCTGAAGCATCTGAATGTGGATCATGTGACCATGGGGATGCTGCAGCAGTTTTAAGTATGACAAATGGTCGGAAGTCACTTTTTGCATTGTAATTTTGAATGGTCACTAAATGAAGTGTTGTAAGTTAAGGATTTTTTTTCATCGAGCTCTGTCATGATTTGTTTTATATAATACTTCCATTTATGCTGCTTATATATTTTAAATAATTTTATATCTGTTGGTCACAAAACTTTAAAAGAAAACATAAAAATGCTTGTAATAATTGAAGGACTAACTATATATCTACAGGTTTTTCTTTCAACCATACACTGCTTTGAGGTAGGAAGGGAGCAGGGAGAAATATTTTTATTTATCCAATCATTGTTATAATTGATTATAATAATTCTTTCATTTTTTTAACAGAAGGAAATGCAACACTCATATAATCACACCATTATGAGTTAGAAGGGTCTTACAATTACCGGTAGTCTTCAATTCCAACTCCTATTAATCTATTAATTATCCTTAATATTTAAAAACCACTAATGAGTGGATAGCAATAGCAACAGTACTAAGACTTATATACAATAGTGCTTTGCAGCACTCTCTAAGCAGTTAACAGAATCAGCACATTGCCCCCAGCAATCTGGGTCCTCAGATTTACCTTGGAAGGATGGAAGGCTGAGTCAACAGTCAGGATCAAACACCTGGCATTGGACAGAGTTAGCCTGCAATATTGCATTCTAACCACTGCACCACCATGACTCTTAGGATAGTTTATCACTGTTCTAAGCAGACTATTTTAGTGCTTAATTCTTAGAAAATTCTTCCTAATATTCAGCTAAATTCTTTAATTTCAACCTATTGGTTTTTGTTCTATTCCCAGTTTGCTCATCTGGTGTCCTAAATTCTTTTCACACTCAATGTTGCCAACCAATGTCTCTCCATATCTTGTTTTATTTTTCCTGTCCAATGCAGAATCTTGTACTCATCATAACTGAATATAATGCTGCAGTTGACCCATTGTGGAAGCCTGGAAAAGTTATTTATAATATACTGTATTTTTCGCTCCATAAGACGCTCCTGACCATAAGACACACCTAGGTTTAGAGGAGGAAAACAAGAAAAAAAAATCTGCCTTTGCCTCCCAGGGTCTATCCGGTATTCATCCAGCTAGCGTCCTTGCAGCAAACAGCAAACAGCCTGCCTCCTTCGTGTCTGCAGTCTCCGCCGGGGAACACTGGAGCCTTCGCCTCCGAGCAGCTGCTCAGCAGTTGGATCCTCCCAGAATACCACCGATCAGCTGTTCCAGGCGGCAGGGATCACTGCTGCTGTTCGCCGCTGCTGCCTGTCGCCCATATTCGCTCCATAAGATGCACAGACATTTCCACCCACTTTTGGGAGGAAAAAAAAGTGCATCTTACGGAGCGAAAAATACGGTAATCAAGTATGGGAGGAAACAGGCCGAACTGTTCAGAAGTGACTGCAGAGTTAGTTGGCGGATTTCCACTCTGCTAGTCTTAGGTTCCTTTTCCCTGATAGAATATATGGTGAACTGAGATGGGATAACACACTTGCATAGAAATAGTTAAGCCAAACTTGACTGTACAACAACTAGTCAGTTTTCTAAATGAATTAAGGCAAGAATTAAGGCAACTAACAAATAACACAAGTTATAAAAGTTTAAAGTAACATACGGAGATAGCTGTTGACAGGACTTTGACTGATAACTATATCACATGTAATATACATGATGTTGCTCTGGAGAGGCCTAATCCTTAAGGAATAGTTTCCATATTCTCCAAAATGATAATGAATCCTAAAGACAGTAAAAAGGAAAAAATACTTGTGAAGTTAGTTCAGGTTAGAACAATTCTGACAATATATGAACAAAAGTAATGTCCTTAAAAGCTTAAGAGAACTAAATATAAATAACTCCATTAAACATAATCTTAAACTGATAGTTTTCCAGATGTGTTAATATTTGATACATGAGGTTATCAAAATTCTTAAGAAAGAGGTTCCATAAAATGCTGTTACTGCTCACAAAGTTGGGAGACTCCAACATACCTAATCACTTTACAAGCGCTAAAAAACCAGAGAGCTTTAAGCACTATGAATATACTTGGATGTTTTCTTACTGATATGTAAGCTTATGGATTACATGCAAATCTCAACAATTCTCAGTATGTTCCCTTTCCTCATATTATATTTCTCATTTCATTTGCCGTGATTTCTCTCTTTGAACTATTTATCCTACCATTTATTACTTCACTTTTTCTAATATAATTTTGCTTTTACCCAGATGTTTGGATATGTTATAGTCAGCAACTACAGTTGCCTATTGAGTTTTGTTTACATAATGTTAATGTTTCAGTATAAAATTAAATAATATACCTAAATCGACATTTCAATCCCTTTTTGGATAAATTATCTAAATAAATTACTTACAATACTTCTGTGATTTCTTTAAGTGATAACCACATAGCGGAAGCTATGCATTTTAAAAGGACTAACCTGCACAGTTCTTTTCCTTCTTTAAAATTATTGACCATCAGCGTGAGAGCATGCTGAGTATCAATAGCTACAAAGTGAGTTTCTTTGGATGTTCTGTTCATCTGGACAGAAATCAGCTCCTGTTGCAAACACTAAAAATTGAGGAAAAAAAGAATAAAGACCACAACAAATTGATTTGCCTTGCAGTAGATGAACCAATATTACTCTTAAAATGAAAAACAAATGGAAGGGTTACTGGATCTAGAACAGTGGTTCTCAACCTTCCTAATGCTGCGACTCTTTAATACAGTTCCTCATGTTGTGGTGACCCCCAACCATAAAATAATAAAATTATTAGGAAACTCAGGGGTGGGTTCTAACTTACCTCGCGGCCGGTTCGCTTCCTCCTGTGCTGCGTGCCCGCGCCTTGTGGGCGCGCGTTCACTTTGCGCGCGCACGCATGCGCAGTACCAAATTTTTTTTAAATTGCAAAAAAAAAAAAAGCCAAAAACAAGATGGCGACGCATGCACAGTGTTGGAAATTCGGCTTCTACGCATGCTCAGAAGTTTCCATGATACAGATATTTTTTTTGCAGTAGTCTATTTGTATGTGGGTAGACCTGCCTGGAGACGGATAGAGTAGCGGTGTCTCGGTTCCTAAGACCATCAGAAATATGTGTTTTTCGATAATCTTAGGCGACCCCAGTGAAAGGGTCGTTCGACCCCCAAAGGGGTGGCAACCCACAGGTTGAGAACTGCTGATCTAGAATAAACAATGTGGTTTGTGTTAAAAGAAATAGTTGCCTGTTGAAATTATACTATTATATTCTAAGATTTTAAAATTGACTTGATTTTATATATTCAGAGTTCTAGTATCTAAAATAAAATGCACTTCATTGCTGTATATATTTGCTTGTGATTAGACCAGTTTTCTTCCATAACTATCAGTTCAAACATGAATCATGGTTTACAAATCTGAATTGCAGTTTGATTCAGATGAAGCATTTCATCCAACTTGAATCATTTTACAGGTATTTTGATTATAGGACTTTCCCCTCCCTTCAAGATTTTAATTACCTCATAACAATAATCTGAGACCCAATAAATGGACAAGTTGTCAATGAGCAATTCATTATGAATTTGTAATAAAGCTTGATCCATTTTCAAGTTCCACAGAGGCCGTCTGGATATATCTAGAATTAAAAATGAAGATGATTTAATATTTATGTATAAAAATCAGAATTGGATATTTTTGTCTAGCAATTGAGACTTGAGAATCCTGGAATTGTTTATTTTTCTTGTGTACTTTGAGGCCTCAAAAAACATTTCAGAAAGGAAAGCATAAGCAGTAATGTAATGTGATTGTTATATGTTCTCTTTATACCAAGTAAACTTATCAACGTAACAGAATATTGCATTATATAGCAATAACATAATTAACCAATATAATAAAACTGCCTTCTTCAAGATTATCTTGCATTTTTCTTTACTAAGTATAGGTAGTCCTTGACTTACAACAGTAGTGACTGTTTGAAGTTACAACGGCACTGAAAAAGTGACTGATAACCGTTTTACACACTTGCGACCACTGCAGCAATCATATGGTCACATGACCAAAATTCAGATACTTGGCAACTGATTCGTATTTATGACATTTGCATTGTTCCAGGGTCATATAATCACTTTTCAGAATCTGGAAAACCAGATTAACTTAACAGTATTTAAGTGATTCACTTAACAACTGGGGCAAGAAAGGTCATAAAATGGAGCAAAACTCACTTAACAAATGTTTCGCTTAACAATAGAAATTTTGAGCTTAATTGAGGTCGTAAATCAAGGACTACCTGTACCAAGCCAAAGTGCTGATTCCGTAAGTGAAAAACGTATAAAAAGTATATTTATATATACTTATAGAAGTATATATAAAGAATAAAGAAATTTTGAATTACACTAGAAACCAGTAACAGGTATAACTTACTTTATTTAATATATTTATATCCTAATGTGCTTCTGTCCAAGCTGCAGTTTCCCAGTGGCTCAGTCTATCACTGCTTCATATCCTCTCCTTAAAATACTTTTCTAAGCATGGAATTAATTTTATTTTAAGATTAAGAAATAATGAATAATTTATTATTTTTAAAAATAAAAAATTAAGGGAAAAGCCCCGACTATTGAAGATTTTTTTAAAGAAAAGCAAATGTTTCTTTGTTAAATTGAAGGTTCACACACAAAAGCATTATTTCCTCATTTGTAATTTAGATGTATGTATCAGGAAGATGATAGCTGAGTGAAAGCAGAAGTAGAAAATTAAATAAGTAAGCAAATAGTTGATAGGAACAACCCTATCTAGACCTGAAAATCCAATGATTTTAATTAGATAATATACACAATGAAAAGGTGGAGGTCAAAGTGCTAATGGATGTCCGGATTTTTTTACTTTAGAACAGAATAACAGAGTTGGAAGGAACCTTGGAGGTCTTCTAGTTCAACCCCCTGCTTAGGCAGGAAACCTTATACCATTTCAAACAAACAAACAGCTGTCCAATCTCTTCTTAAAAACTTCCAGTGTTGGGAGCATTCACAGCTTCTGGAGGCAAGTTGTTGCACGGATTAATTGTTCTGTCAAAAAAATTGTTCTTAGTTCTAAACTGCTACTCTCCTTGATTAGTTTCCATCCATTGCTTCTTGTCCTGCCCTCAGGTGCTTTGGAGAATAGGTTGAGTTTCTCTTCTCTGTGGAAACCCCTAAGATATGTCACTCCTAGTTCTTCTTTTCATCAGATTAGACATACAGTATCCAATCCCAGCAACCCTACTTTATGTTTTAGCCTTCAGTCCCCTCATCATCTTTGTTGCTCTTCTCTGCACTCTTTCTAGTGTCTCAATATCTTTTTTACATTGTGGATGCAGTATTCCAAGTGTAGCCTTACCAAGGCATTATAAAGTGGTATTAACACTTCATATGATTAATTCTATCCCTGTTAATGCAGCCTAAACTGTGTTGGCTTTTGCGCTGCTGCAGCACACTGCTGGCTTATATTTAAATGATTGTCCACTAGGACTCCAAGAACCCTCTCAGATACTACTATTGAGCGAGGTACCACCTATATTCTATTTGTGCATTTGGTTTTTCTTGCTTAAATGTATAACGTTACTTTTTCACCACTGAATTTCATTTTGTTAGATAGCACCCAACGTTCAAGTCTCTCAAGATCCTTCTGTATCTTAGGCCTATCTCCTGGAGTGTTGGCTACTCCTGCCAACTTGGTGTCATCTGCAAATTCGATGAATTCCCCATTTATCCCCTCATCCAAATCATTAATAAAGATGTTGAAGAGTACAGGGTCTAAGAGAGAGCCTTGGGGTACTCCACTGCATACTTTGCTCCATGTAGATGCAGTTCCACTGAAGACTACATATTGAGTACGGTTGGTCAGTCAGTTACAAATCCATCTGGTGGTGATGCTGTTTAATCCACATTTTTCTATCTTTTACTCCTGTTACAATATCCCTTTTTTTTAGCATTTGCAAAATTGATAACTTAATTTGGGCGGAGAAGAAAGCTATGATTTAGGGGAAGGTAGGGCATCAAATATGACCACTAGCCAAAACCTGGAAACTAGAATGAATACAACAAGCCAACAAGATCCCTCCTGATCAGGTGAATTGTGAAGAACTGGTCCACAGCTTTTTTTAAATCTTATGCACTGAATTTAAGTGCATGTTTAGCTTTTGAGTGTTGTTTTTAAGCATCTCCTAATGTCTTCAGAAAGAGAAAATAATAAACTGCAAGCAATGGCACCCTTGAAGCAAACAATGATGAATCCGTTTGGTAAAAGCAGGGCCTTCCTTCCTTCCTTCCCTCCCTCCTCCCCAACCGTCGGTTGATTCCCACTGCTGAGGAGCTCTTCTCGAAGGGATCTGGAGTCGAGCATCTTTTCATCTTTTGCAAAACAAAAGCAAAGGAATTCTGCGCCCTTAAAAGCTCCTGCTAGAAGTGCGAAGGAGGTAGCGCTTACGAGGTACAAGGGGAGGTACTGTGGCGGGGAAGAAAAGGCTTACCGTGGGGCTGAGCTAAGCCCGACACAAGGAGTGCGATAAGCGCCCCTCCGAGATAGGCGGCCGAGCGACCCCGACAATCCGACGCCACCATACTTGCTGCCTCTCTTCCTCCTTTGCTCGAAAGCGGACGAGTGCACCGCTCTGCAGGCGGAGGAGGAGGAGGCAGCTTCCTGCCCTCTCTTTCTCCCCCGCCCCGCGCACGCTCCGCGATATTTGGGGATAAAACAGCGACTAGGGCTGCCGCTGCAGTTGTCTTAGAGTTAGGTGGTCTTGAGCACAGAACAGAGCGCTAAGGCCGCGAAATCGGGGCTCGAGTGACCATTATCATTTTTTTCATTCACGTGGATTCGGGTTTATTTTGTCGTTTCTTAGTCAATTTTAAATACTTCTGCTCCTTCTGATGTCTGTTTTAAATCATTGCTGTCATTTCTGATTTCTGAGCAGTTTTTCTCAACCTTAGCTAAGTTGCGAGGACCAACTTCATGCTGGGTGAGGAATTCTGGGAATTGAAGTCTTCACATATCAAAGTTGTCGAGGTTAAGAAACACTGCTCTAGAGTAGTGTTTCCCAACCTTGGCAACTTGAAGATGTCTGGACTTCAACTCCCAGAATTCCCTAGCCAGCATTCGCTGGCTAGGGAATTCTGGGAGTTGAAGTCCAGACATCTTCAAGTTGCCAAGGTTGGGAAACACTGCGCTAGAGAGAGCCCAAAATTTTACGACTTTTGCCATAGTTAAGTGAATCAATGTAGTTATTAAGTTAATAACATGGTTGTGAAGTGAATCTAATTTCCCTGTTGACTTTGCTTGTTAGAAGGGCTCAAAAGGGGATCACATGACCTTGGAACACAGCAATGGTCATAAATATGAACCAATTGCCAAGCAACTGAATTTTGATCACATGATCATGGGGATGCTACAAAGGTGGCAATTCTGAAAAATCAGTCATAAGTCACAATTTTCAGTGCTGTTTTAACTTTGAATGGTCACTAAATGAACTGTTATAAGTTGAAGACTACCTGTACATTTGCAGTAAAATTTTAATTATACATTTCAATTTGATGCTTACAAAATAAACTCACAATCTATAGCATTGTTAACTATTTAACAAATTTATTTAGAATATTACACTTTTGCTGTGGTGACATTCCACAACATGTAGGTGAACCAAGTATGTCTTTTGCTCTACTGATATAGCAATTGATTACTGTACTTTCATTGGAGTGATACAAGTAATAATGCTTAAATTTAGAGTTCCTATAATTACAGCACGGTTTTTGCTCCTAACTCAGTTTGAACCATAGTGCTTTCCATTCCATATTTTAGATTGAGATAAGAATTTCATATACATGAAATTATGACCAAATTATTAAACGTCTTGATAGGCAAAATGTGCACAGTACATATGTACTGTTTTGGCAGGATGCAGGGCAAATTCAAATTTAAAAAGCGGGACTTTTTTGAAACACTGCGGGACGCGGGACAAATGATTAAAAAGCGGGACCGTCCCACCAAAAGCGGGACGTCTGGTCATCTTAGTGTAATACCCAAAAAGACTCATCGCTGTAATTGCTGCCAAAGGTGCTTCAACAAAGTTCCGAGTGAAGAGTCTGAATATTTTTCCCAATGTGATATTTCAATTTTTTCTTTTTTAATAAATTTTCAGACAGTTGAAAAATTCTGTTTTCACTTTGTCATTATGGGGTACTGAGTATAGATTAATGAGAAAAAATGAATTTCAACAACTGTACAATCAGGCTGCAGCATAAAATTGACAAAAAGTGAAGAGGGTCTGAATATTTTCCGAATACACTTTATTGTATGCTTTTTAATTAAGCATTTCTATTTTGCATTTTTATGTAAAAAAAATCATATTAAGATTTTAAACATGAATGGAAGGAGACAACACATGATCTAGTAAGTAAAGGACTATTATTTGGATGCTCTGAGAAGCTATGGTAGTACAATGTATATATCCATTCAAATATCTACCTAGAAACATACCGGAAAATGTCCCAAAATTATCAGAGTTGTATTCACACACAAGTTTATAGTAAAAGTCAACCAACTATATTTTTAGTTTTCCAAATTTTCTTGTTAAGAAGTAAATATAAAGATAGGTTTCCTCTGTCAGCTTCAGCACAGAAAGGCTTTATATTTCAATTAGAATCTGAGAGACTAAAGCAAGGGAATATGTCACTCTAACCTGTTTTATCTCTATGTGCAAATGACGGACAATTTGTGTGGCTCAAAGCAGAGAACCCTGGGATTGTATTATGCCGATAGTGATAATGGTATATAAACTGTAAAGATAGGAAGCAGGTAAGCATAGCACAATAAGATAAATCTATTGAATATTATTTATTTCATTCGGCCTAGAATTTCTGAGATGATGCAAACCAGAAATATTTTTAATTTTTTTTACTCGGTTGTTTTTCTAAATCCTATCTGTTTCTTTAAGATCTAGACATTAATTTAGGCATATCGGTAGAAATATATTCCATTACATTCTCTATATTAAACTCTCTAAGAAGGTGGATTTCCTGTAAACAGAAGTCGTGAAAACAATCCCTGATTGTTCAGATTGTTTTAAATCTGAACAGTCAGATTTAAAAAAATAGAAAAGAATGTGGCTGCTATGAATTTATGTTTCTTTTGTTTACATTACACACTTAATTTTAATGTAAACAAAAGAAACATAAATTCATAGCAGCTACATTCTTTTCTGTTTTTTTTTTAAATTTAAAATTTATTTGAAAGCCTTAGTGAATTCAGCTAGACTTATTTGTCAATAGTCATATACAGTGCCATTGACAGTAAATATTTCCTACCAAAATCATTAAAACCAGCGGGACTTAAAATATTGGAATGTGGGTAATACCCATGATGACAACATTCATTAATGATTTCTAGCACAGATCCATAGAATTTGATAGTCAAACAGTCTTTATTGTTCATCAGGATACCTATAAGGTATTCACAAAGTAGTATGGTAAAGTCCTTATGTAATTGAAGTGCAGAACCAAGTTATGAACAATCTTCTGCTTTCCTTTCCTAGATCCATAAGTGGTGTGTACATTTATTCCCTTATACATTTCATCATGTTCTCCAGAAGGAATATTTAAAATTATATAACATATAATTTGAAATTATGGGTTTTTTAAAATTAAAGTATTAATTGAATCTCATACCAGTCAGTAAACAGATGCAAATAGATATGCGTATCTAGCATTTGAATAAATGGGATCAATGCATATTTCCCCGTGTGCAGAATTGTTTCAGTATATCATAATTTATGAAAGCAAACATATGACCTTAACATTCTCATTTTATATGTATATTTCATATATTTTTGAGACCATAGAATTGCTATGCACAAAAATAAAATAAATAATTCTGAAATATTTAGTTTGGCCATCACTCCTTTTGCTGCTTTGTTATGTTCAGTTAATAATTTGTTACTGTTTATTTTTCAGAAATTATGAAAGATGATAGTTACAACATGGACAAAAAAGGCTTGTGATTTAAAAAGTGATATTAAGCAGAAGCTGATCCTTTTAGCCTTGCTTTTGTTTTTAACTGTGCTGCTTGTGATCTTGTTTCTCTATCAATACCTCGGCAATGTATATTTTTCCTATGGAGAATCCAACGTTGAGCAAAATTTCTGTCCACATGGCTACTTCAAATTAGGAACTATGAAAAACTGCTCACCATGGTTGTCTTGCCAGGCTATAAAAAGAGAAGTCCGTAAACTGAAACATGTTGGTGGAGGAGCTGTAAAAAGGGTTTGTTTAACTTCATGGATCTCAAACAATAAAATATTATTCTATACATTCCCAGGTCACTATTTATGGCCAATGATAACCCCAATCTACAGAGAGATACATAGGCATTCTCAGAATCCACTACTGTTGTCAAAGTGATGAAAACAATATTACATTGTTTTGTATAGAGAAGCAGTTGCAACACATTTAGAAAAGGATAGAGTTTCTGTCATACCAGCACATTACTTTTGTCACTTCCCCTTTCCCTCATGAAGATGCTGCTGAAGAAATTGATGTTCTTAATATATCTGAAATCATTTTGTAAGTAAATGCTGATGATTCCAGATGAATTAGATGATGTCTAGAAATAAATATATATGTTTTACAAGGGCTTATAATACAGTAACTTATTTACATTTACTGAAGTATTTCTAAATAAAATTTTTTTGAGATATGGCATAGACATGATATTTTCTAAGTTGTCTTGTGTTATTTACATCTAAGTGGCACTGATTACTACATTGATAAATGAACTCTCTTTTAAGATCAAAGTTGGGCATGGCCAAATGGCGCTGTTAGCATCTGAATTAGAAAACAATTGAATTTTAATTCCAGGCTGCTTTCCCCATTTTCTCTTTCCACTTACTTGGGAAAAGAAGAGCTCAATGGAATTTTGAAAGAAGTTTCTTAGCTTTATGTACACTGAGTATGATTGAGCTGATAGTTAGGCAAACCCCTCCCCCATTTCATAAAGACAGAAAAATATTCTAACCTCATATTTTGAAGGAGAAAATTAGATATTTTGAAGAGTATATACTTTAATACTTTAAAGTTTATACTTATATACTTTATAATATATACTTTATATACTTTATATATAAATATATACTTTAATATATACTAATCTCTATAGAATAAAAGCTGGGAATAGTTGTAGGTTTATGTAATATAATAAAAATATTTCTGGTTCATTTATAGAAACGACCCCATATCAGTTTATAGATATAATTATAGATGGATTTGACCCACCTTTGTGGGACACAAGGATTACTTAAATGCTGCTGACCAGTTTTCTATTATGCATGATCTGTTTTGAAATTCTGAAATATGTTGGCCTTTGTTATAACTGGATGCTTAGTAAGGGTGTGGATCTCGTCAACTCATAAAATGAATAGCATGTTTAAATAATAGTGAACATTAGTGGCTGTATGTGTGAGATACATATGCATCTTTCTCCCCCCCCCCCTTTCTTTCTAGGTCTTTCTTTCTGAGTGGAAAGAAAACAAAGTGGCACTTTCCCACCTAACCGTGCCAGAGCTACAAGAAGACTTCATTCATGGGCTTCAGATGCTAAAAAAGTTACAAAGCAAGCATGTGGTCAAACTCCTTGGATATTGTGAAGAAGAGTTCACGATTCTTACAGAGTATCACCCATTTGGATCCTTGAAAAATGTTAATGAGATATTGAACCTTCCAAAATATAAAAATTATAATACATGGCATAACAGATTTCTGCTTGCCATAGGCTATGTGAGCATTATCCATTTTTTACACTACAACCCCTTTGGCACTTTTGTTATGTGTGACTCCAGTGATCTGAATAAAACGCTGTCACAATACTTACTGACTAGCAGCTTTCATGTGGTTGTGAATGATTTGGATGCCTTGCCCCTCTTGAATAGGAGGGCTGGTGAATTGATCAAGTGTGGTCACCGGGAACTGGAAGGTGAATGGGTTGCTCCTGAGCAGCTTTGGCCATATGGAAAAGAAGTACCTTTTGAAGACCATCTCATGCCTGCCTATAATGAAATGATAGACATATGGAAAATCCCTGATGTTTCTAACTTTCTCCTGGGAGATGTTGATGGAAGTGATCTTGTCAGATTTCACTTATTTAGTATACACGAAGCATGTAAAAAGAATGCAGCTGAAAGACCTTCCGCTCAGATGGTACTGGACAGATATAACAATGTTCTTGCCTCACTTGTGAAAGAAGCAACTGTGTCCAATACAAGGGACATGTTATAAAAAGATTAATGGAATGCTTCAACAGCACGATTTAATATTTGGTATGTTCAATGTCCATTGTTTGATTCTTTTCCAATGTGAAAAGTAGCCGAGGATGTTAAAATATAAGCATAAGGGGGGAAATTCTCAAATAACTAAATGTTTGTAAGAGCTTGTATAGGAACAAAAGCATGTACTTGAAAATTCATATTGTTTTCATATTTTAATTTTAAAATAAATTTTTTGGATCATGGTAGCACTAGTGTGAAGTTTCCGAAAGACTAGTGTACCAAACATCAATCATTTGATAGGGGCAATTCTAGTGGTTCTTTAATTTATGATTGATGATTGAGCAATTCTTTCTCTTGAATTTTTTTTTTAGTATGTTCCCAATTAACCTCAGTTCTGTCCTGGTAAAATTGCTCCTTGGATTTTAATTCCATCAAGATGTTAATATAGTCATGAATAAGTTGTGCTGCGATCAATATATGAAGAACGAACACTTGAGTATGTAGTTATAACAAATGTGGGAATGCTATGGTTTCAGATAAAACTATTATGGCTGCTCAGTTAAGCTTAGTTCAAATGGTATGAAACAAACCAGTGTACAAATTCCAAGTTTCCTTGTATTATTAACAAAAGCATCTGTATTTCCTTAGGAATACTAATGTGAGAGGATTTTAATATTTTGACAAATGCACTTTTGGCAAACATTTCCTGTGTATAATTATTTAAATCCACTCCAAGAAATCTTTTGAAACTCAAAATGAACTTAAGTGGGAGAAAACAATGCTGATTGAAGCCATTTTTCAGGTATAACAGTGGATAAACATTTCCCCAAAGGATGAATATTTTCAGCAGGAAGCCATGTTTCCCACTGACACTTCATATATTACCTAAATAGTAGTATACCCAGTAGTGTAGTACATTTTGATAGTAGTGTACTAAAATGTAATAATGTACCGTACCATTGAAAATATTAATAGTATTCTTGTTATTGTTAGCCTTTTCACATTATGCATTTTGCACATTTATTATATTTATTGGATTTCCATGCTGCCCAGCTCCCTAATATACTGTAGCAATTATGGATAAGCTCACAATATAATAATATTGCATTTATAGAGAGAAATCCCTTTAAAATATTTATATATGGAAAGAATAGGCAGAAAATTAATCTTGATCTACTGGTAGAATTTCTAGCTCTTAATTACTTAACAACAGTATTCTTCCTAAATTCTTGGATAAATTATGAATATTTGAATAACCAAGGAAGACTTTTCTTGCAGAAGGATTAAGATTGGTTCAGATCTGGTATTAAAAATAATTCCAGTCTTCTACCTTTGTTAGTTCTTGAGTATATTGTTTTTTGGAACAAGCTTCATCTGAGTTCATGTCCATGTTTGAAAAAAACTGTTAATTTTAATTTTTAATTTGAAAAAAGGGTTAGGGTTTTCATTTAATTTTAGAAAAGAGTGATAATTCTTCAAGGGCAATTAAAAAAATAGTAGTTCTCTTAGGTCCACGAGAAAATATTGAGCCAAATTACATTAAAGAGTGAGAGTCAACTCTCAAAACGACTCTAGCTGAAGCCATATTTTCTCTGCGTTGTTTCTTCATTGCCATGCTTGGTGTGGGGGGACTTCTGGAATGTAGAATATTTTCCTCCAAAGTGCCTCCAGTTATTTCCTCCAAATAACAGCAATAAGGCTCGTGAGAACCAAGGCCAGCTCAACATGCCCTAACAATGGCAGGAGGGAGTGCTGAGAAGTTCATCACCTACTTGGTTGGCTAACGTAACCTGTGACACAAGGGGTGGTGGTGGCCAGTATCTATTTTTTAATTTTATCAAAGCACAGGGATTATTCAGAGTTGGTTTCACATTTGATCTTGCTGATATGATGTACCCAATAAACAGGATCTTTTGAGAAAGCTACAACCTCAGAGTTTTGAATTAATTGGGAGCATTATTATTTATGAATTGGTAATTCTGTATTTTTCTCTGTTGTACGCCGCCCTGAGTCCTCCGGGAGTTGGGCGGCATATAAGAATACCAAATAAATAAATAAATAAATTACTTGGAACCATGACATTGAGTTTTAGTGCCTACCTTACAGTTTCAAGAGGATTGCACAAATATAGAATTTTGAGGAAGTTCTGAAAATATATTTTTAGGCCCAGAAACATTTAAGTTTAGTGAATCTTACCATAAATCAGGGGTGTCATTGAGAGCCGCATCAGTATTATGGTTGCCCTCAAAGTGCCAGTTGCATGTAAGACTGATGACTCACAGCAGCCAGATGGGCGTGGCTGGGTGATTGTAGCCAGGTCGCTGTGACTAGGTGGGCGTGGCTATGTGGGCATGGCCAGCTCAACGCCGTTCACTGGGCGCAGCTAACTTGAAATGGCTGGGTCAGGATGGAACAAGTAGCACCAGCTAACTCAACAGGAAATTTGATGCCCCACAAGCTCCTCACCTCCCTAAACTGCTGGCAACCAAGCGCATTTGTGCGCGTGCGTGCGTGCGTACACACACACACACACACACACACACACACTGCATTCTAAATTTGGGGACTTTCATTCACAGAGAAAGGAGAGGACCTTTCCAAGCCCAGGCATGATTGGCAGTTTGCAAGCTCAGATGTGGGTAAAAGCCTGTGGAGGCGCTGCTGCTGGTTCCACGCTGATTTACAACAACTTCATGGCGGCCACCCAGGCTGGAAAACAGTCAGCCTTAGATCTTGTCTGTGGGGCCGCCCTAGACACCAGTCCCCAAGTGCTCGTCGCCTCCTGGGCTAGGATGGGCTGGGGCCGAGGCGACGGACCGGTCCCTCGCTCTCTCCAGAGGGCTCCATGGGCCAGATCTAACAACATCACAGGACAGATCTGGCCTGCAGGCCTTGTGTTTGACATGTCTGCCCTAAATCATGTATTTGATGAGCTCTGTAAGAAGGGTGAACTAGAATGCAACTTCTTCGACCACCGTATAGATACAACTAAAATTATGCTGAAAGCAAACAATTCAGACCAGCAATTCCCCAGCACCATCGAAGAATATTATTCTGTTTGCAGTGAGCCGGGTGGAAGATATCTTTCTTCATTCCAGAGAAAGGCTCAAAAACAGGAAAACCTGTTCAAGTGATTGCAGATAATCTGCTGTATTTCATGAAGAAGAAAGACATTGACAAAAGCTTAAAGGCCATTGGAGGAGAGTCCTCAAATATTAATACTGGCTGTGCATGTAGTGTTATGCACTGGGTAGAGGTCAAGGTTGACTGGAAGTTGATCTGGTTGGTGTGTGCACTCCACACAAATGAGTTACACCTTATGACACTTCAGCTAATATAATATAATAACAGAGTTGGAAGGGATCTTGGAGGTCTTCTAGTCCAACCCCCTGCTTAGGCAGGAAACCCTACACTACTTCAGACAAATGGTTATCCAACACTTGGAATACTGCATTCAGTTTTGGTCGCCACGATGCAAAAAGGATGTTGAGACTCTAGAAAGAGTACAGAGAAGAGCAACAAAGATGATTAGGGGACTGGAGGCTAAAACATATGAAGAATGGTTGCAGGAACTGGGTATGTCTAGTTTAATGAAAAGAAGGACTAGGGGAGACATGATAGCAGTGTTCCAATATCTCAGGGGCCGCCACAAAGAAGAGGGAATCAAACTATTCTCCAAAGCACCTGAGGGTAGAAAAAAGAAGCAATGGGTGGAAACTAATCAAAGAGAGAAGCAATGTAGAACTAAGGAGAAATTTCCTGACAGTTAGAACAATTAATCATGGAACAGCTTGCCTCCAGAAGTTGTGAATGCTCCAACACTGGAAGTTTTTAAGAAGATGTTGGATAACTATTTATCTGAAGTGGTGTAGGGTTTCCTGCCTAAGCGGGGGGTTGGACTAGAAGACCTCCAAGGTCCCTTCCAACTCTGTTATTCTATTCTATTCTAATTATATACAACTGCACTGAACAAAGTGACATGACCTTTTTTTACACTTATGATCCGTTGTGGCATCTCCAAGCTCATATGATCAAAATTCAGACATTTGGCAACTGTCTCACATTTATGATGGTCGCAGTGTCCCAGGAACCACGTGGTCCCCTTTTGTGACCTTTTGACAAGCAAAGTCAAGGGGGAAACGTGATTCAATTAACAACCATGTTACTAATTTAGGAACTGCAGTGATTCACTTAACAACTGTGGCAACAAAGGTCATAAAATGGGACAAAACTCACTGGACAAATGTCTCACTTAGCAACAAAAATGTTGGGCTCAGTAGTTGTCATAATTCGATGACTAACTGTACATATGATTTCTGTTGTTAAATTTCTGCACTGCCCATCATCGTTGGAGTGTCCGCGTAGTTTTGGTAAAACACTACAACGATATAAAAGGTGCAGTTGAAAACAAAGGGTTTTTTTGGGAAAAACAGAGTGATTTTTAAAAAATCTGTTAAAAGGGACAATTGCAGAGTTGAAAGGCAGAGGAAGCTCCTTCGGCCACCAATCACCCCATGGCTTGCAGGGCACCCTTGGACCCCCAGACCAGCTGGCAGAGTTGAGTCTTAATGCTCTTCTGGAAGGACAGGAGACTGGGGGCCTGTCTCATCTCTGGGGTTGGGCTACCTAGACTTATAGCCACAATTGAGCCCAACCTTCAGAGGCTTGGCAACTGGCATGTACTTATGACAGTTGCACTGTCCTGGGGTCACGTGATCCCCTTTGGCGACTTTCTGACCAGCAAAATCAATGGGGAAGACGGATTCACTTCACAACTGTGTAACTAACTTACAGAAGTTAGTTGTATGTTGTAAGGAATATCCTTCTGGGTTCAGTTCCAAGTGTGAAAAAAGACACTGGAAGCATGGTGACTGCTTGGAAAGATGGTTTAATGGAGGACAGCAGGACCACATGATCTGAGGTCCTGGGGAAAGGGGGATCACATGCCTCAAAGATGTTGAAGGAGAGAAAAGGGAAGAGATGCTAAGAGTCCCTTGGTTTTATGCCCTTTCTTGGGCCCCGCCCCGGGGCCTCCTGCTCCTGTGCCAGAAATGCACTCTGATTGGCTGTCAGACTCCCATGGGGCCATGCAGGGGCAACTCTGTAGGCTGTCCTGAGTCCAAGTTTTCTTGAGCCTTGTTGGAAGATGCAATCTTCCAGGTGTCATGTGGTGAGATGGGTAGGGGGCTAATCCTATCATGTGCTAAGGGTGAAGGTCTTAATCCCATCACCCTGGAGCTGAAGGGAGGAGGCAGGGAGCTGCAGGAAGCTGCTTTCTCTTTAGAACATGTTTCTCCTTTTCTCATCCAGGGAAACATATTCTTCCTTTTCAATATTTCCTAGAATATTTCATTTTTCTAGGAGAGGGTTGGGTGCTAACTTCCCTCAATCCCCTCTTTGGGCATAAAAGTGTAGGTTGAACACTTTTTCTGGCCAAGATTAGGAATTGATCTGATCAGGGAAACTTTATGGGTGCTCTTAATTTTTCTGATGCAAAGGGGAAGGCATTGATAGAGGCAGCAGAAGAAGGATTCCTTCAGTGGCTCCCAAAAGGAGAGCTTTCAACCATGAAGGTCTAGCGACCAGTGGAAAAGTTCTGGAAAGAATTTTACAGTATCCAATTTTCCATGCCAATTATTTTCAGATGTTTGATATCACTTTCTGTGAGCTTCTAGCTTTCAAGCAAGCACAAGTCCCAAAATTCTTCACAGCCATGGTTTTCCTTTAAGTTACAGGCTGCCCTTTCAAGGGTTGTTTCTTGAGCCTGCTCTAGCTCTTTTGTGAGGCCAAATTGAGGTTAGCCATTGTACAATCTGGATTATTTAGTATTTTTAAAATTATACACAATGAGCCCTTAGACTCCTGCACATGAGATCAACAGTGCAATGTATCTTGCTTTACTGAGCAACTGGGCAGCATCATTTGTGAGTCACAATCAGGGCTTGGATTTTGGAGATCTCTGCTATCTCTTCAAGTGAGGGAATTGCCTGAGGGAGATGCCCCTCCCCCATTAGCAGGGAGATATGACTGCTTGGGCCTTAGTGCCACAAAGCAAAAATCAACCCAGGAGGAGCTATGTGTGGAGGTAGGTGGAGAGGATAACCTCAGTCTAATTCTGAATGGTGTGTCTGTGTGTGTGTGTGTGCATTTGTATGCAGCTACTTTTAAAATACAGGCAATACAGACATTTTGGACAAATTATGCAGTGAGATACCTACAGAGCAGGTTTTTTTGAAATGGTGCCCTCTCATTGCAAGCCTATTGGCCCCTGCTGGCATCCTGTGCAGAGTAAAGCTTAACGAAGGCAAGATAGCCAGGCTCAGATACTGGAGCATTTCTGTGGAGTCTTACAGAATGGAGGAGTCCAAAGGCAGAGAAGGTAAGATTCAGAGCGTGCTAGAGGGAAGAAAGTCAAACACACAAAATAATCTATTAGAAAAAGCAATCTTTGTGGAAAAGCCAAAGGGTCTCAGATTGTAGGTTGTGAGCAAATAGGAGTCACAATTTTCATAAAAGTTGATTAGGCTTGGACAGGAGGCAAATTGAAGATTGCTAATTCTTGCTTTGATTGTAGTAGTGATTCAGTTTTATGCTGGTTGATGAACATTTGGAGTGCAAGTACCCTGTTTTCCCCAAGATAAGACCCGGTCTTAAAAATGTTTTTTGTTCCACAAGACACATTAGGGCTTATTTTGGGGGAAACATGAGATCAGTGGGATCAGTCCAGCTGGGTGCCCCACCCTTTGATAGGTATATAAGAAGTGGTGAGCACACAGAGGCTGATAATGTCCGGCAGCAGTGCAGCCCATTGACCCTTGGTCAATGCACTCTGGGGTTTTGCAGCCCATGCAGTGCAGGTGAATTGATTACCTGTCCAAGCAGCAGACAGAGGCAGAGGCACGGAGGGGGGGCACGGGATTTGGACACACTGCATGGGCTGTGGGAAAGTTGAAAGTCAGTGGGCTGGAGTGGGTGGTTGGCCATGGGAGGCTCATCTTCGCATGGCTACACCAGTAGCAGACAGAGGCAGATGCATGAGGGGAAGACAGGCAATCCAAATGGGTCGAAGGCAAGCCAAGAGATGTGAAGGTGAGCCTCCTGCAGATGACCGCGCACTCCAACCCACTGATTCTAGGCTTTTCTGTGGCCCACATGGTGTGTCCAGATCACCTGCCTTTCCCCTGTGCCTCTGTCTGTGTCTGTTGCCAGTGCTACTGTGCAAATATGAGCCTCCCGTGTCTCCTCATCTGCTCCAGCCCACTGACTCTCGGCTTTCCCGCAGCTCGAGTGGTGCATCCGGATCATGTGCCTCCCCCACCTCTGCCTCCCCCTACTGCTTGGACAGGTAATCAATTCACCTGCACTGTGTGGGCTGCTGCTGCTGCCAGACACCATTGGCCCCTGCACACTTGCCACCTCTGGTGCTGGTCACAACCCCCCAGCTGATGACGATTTTAACTGGGGCTTATTTTGGGGTATGGCTTATATTAGGAGCACACTTAAAAATCAGGCTACTGGTAGGGCTTATTTTCTGGTTAGGTCTTATTTTTGGGGAAACACTTGACTGAAGAATATAATTGAGCCCAACATTTTTGTTGCAGGGCGAGACAGTTGTTAAGCAAGTTTTGTCCCATTTTACAACCTTTCTTGCCATAGTTGTTAAGTGAATCACTGCAGTTACTAATTTAGTAATACAGTTGTTAAGTGAACCTGGCTTCCCCATTGACTTTGCTTGTCCAAAGATCATAAAAGGGAATCACATGACCTCTGGACACTGCAACCCTCCTAAATGTGGTCCACTTGCCAAACATCCAAATTCTGATCATATGACCATGGGAATGCTGCAATGGTCATAAGTGTGAAAAACAGTCATAAATCACTTTTTTCTGGGGAATATTTTGCAGTACGAGGGACATGTAACTTCAAACAGTCAGTAAACAAATAGTTGTAGAGCAATCAACTACGGATCATTAAGCCATCTGTTGGTTGAATTAAGTCATTGCAGTTATAAGTCATAGATCTTTTACTTAAGCCAATTTCAATTTGTTGAGCAACACAGTTTAGGGTGACTAGTGTACATAATTAAAAGATTAGAGGATGTTAATGTTACTTCTGAGTTTGCAGGGCATGTTGAACTTTGGTAGCTGCTTATGGAATAAGCCATAATTGACTGGGCTCATCAGTCCTATGGATTACAAATGACATGACTGAGTTCGTACAACATGTAGTCTTAAGCTATCTACTTGTAATTTATTCAAGAAATGAAGTGTACATTTGACAGAGTAGGTATTCTAACTAAGTGACTTTACCTATATAAATATGGTTTTGCCTCATTGACGCCACTACATCTTAGGGACTTTTGTTTTAAATGTTTTAATTACAATTTTAATTTTAAATATTCTAATTGAGTTTTATTTTAAATCCTTCAATTTTGTTTTGTTTCATATAGAGTGAGTTTGGTCTAGTGGCATCAGGCTAAAAACCAGGAGACCGAGAGTTCAAATCCTGCTTTAGTTATGAAAGCCAGCAGGATGACTTTGGGCCAGTTTGTCTCTCTCAGCCCAACCCACCTCCCAGAGTTGTTGTTGTGGGGAAAATAGGAGGATGAGTCTCATATTTGTACTTAGAACAGAACATATTTGCTGATATTCTGCCTTAGTTATATGCCCCCTTTTCCACTTTTTATACTTATTCTTTTTATCTTTCAATTTATCAGGAGTTCTTTATGCAGCCATGCTGGTTTCTTTTGAGAGCTGTTGTTTTTTCTTCTTCATTGGTATTGTGCTAGACTGCGCTTTTATAATCTCACTTTTCAAAATTTCCCAAGCTTCTTCAGTTGTTTTCCCCTTGAGGATTCTCATCCATGGAATCCTACCCAAGCTCTCTCTAAGTTTTTTGAAATTTGCTCAGACTCTAGTTTGACTTTGTTCTACTACTTGTGCTTGCATAATGTTGAATTCCAATATTGTATGATCATTTGCCCCCAAGGTTCCTGTAGCTTCAACACCTTCTATCATTTCATCTCTGTTAATGAGAATAAAATCCAACATGGCTGATCTCCTTGTTCCCTTCTCTACGTTTTGGAAACAAAGTTGTCTGATAGGTTTGTTAGGAACCTGTTTGATCTTCCATTTGGTGCAGAGTTTGACTCCCAGTTGATGTCAGGGTAGTTAAAATCCCCCATTACTATTGTGATGTGCTTCCTACATACCTTAATTTACTGACTGGCAAAATGTTCATCTATTTCGTCAGTTTGGTTGGTTGGGCTATAGTATACACCTACGGCAATGTCATTCCCCCTTCCCCCTTTAATATTGACCCAAATGCATTCAAGGCAGTTTTCATCATTGTTGTGCTCTATTTCTGTAGAGATGTAGTTATTTCTTATATATAGTGCAACTCTACCTCCTCTTTTATTTGATATATTTCTTTTAAATAATTTAAATCCCTCTAGTTGTATGTTCCATTTGTGGGTTTCAACCCACCAAGTTTCCATAATGGCAACAATAGCATATCTGCCCTCATTTATTTGAATTTCTAGTTCATCTTGTTTATTCCTCATACTCTGTGCATTGGTGTGTAGACATTTGAGTCCATTTTGACTGATCCTGTGTTTACTTTCTACAAACCTGCATTGTGTCTGACTTCCCCTACTTCCTTACCACCTGTTTGATTAGTGCACATGGTATGGCACTCACTATTAAACACTTGATTTTGCTTGACAGCAAGGTTGATATTCTTACCCACTCAAACATCTATGTTACATGCACTGATAATCCTATTAATTTTAGATTGTTAGGGACAGAAATGTTTTGTATCAATTAATTCTCTGTCCACACTGTTTAGTTTAAATGTTTATCCAGAAAATCAGAGAATTTAATGCCAAGTAATTCAGTCCCTTTATTTGATGGATGCAAACCATCTCTTTTGTATAGTTTTTCATTGGATCAGCTTCAGATATCATGATTAATATAACCAAAGCCTTCCCCTTTACACCACTCCTTTAGCCACACATTAAACTCTGCTATATGCTGGCCTTTTCCTTTTTGTTTCTTACATGCTGGCAAAACCAGTGGTGGGATTCAATTTTTTTTACTACCGGTTCTGTGGACATAGCTTGGTGGGTATGGCTTGGTGGTCATGTGTGGGTGGGTGTGGCTTGGTGGTCATGTGACTGGGTGGGCATTGCTTGGTGGTCATGTGATTGGGTGGGTGTGGCCAACTTGACGTCATTCATATAAAGGGGCTCCTTGCCTAGTCTCTCCTCGCCTCAAAGGCCCAAGGAGATACAATTTCCCTGCCTATTTATTTACTACTACTGAACATCCAAAATACACTATTTAATCCTATGTATATATGCCATATGCGTACATACATATTACATAATATGGAGTGTGTATAGACACACAAAAAGATACATTATCTATTACAGAGGTGGGTTCCTCCAGGTTTGGACCGGTTCACCTGAACCAATAGCAACCTGCTGGTGATGTCATGATGATGTCACAGAACCGGTTCGATCAGTGCCGGTCCATGGATGCTGCCATCTTTTTTTGGAATTTTTTTGGATTGGGGGGGGGGATTTTTTTGGGGGGGGGCAATTTTTTCCCAGTTTTTTTTTTCTTCTGAGCATGCGCAGAAGCTGAGTTTCTGGCACTGTGCATGCATAGTCATCTTGTTTTTGGCTTTTTGGGGGAATTTTTAAACATATTTTTTGGCACCCACATGGCACGCCCATGGCAGGAGGAAGCGAACCAGCAGCGAGGTAAGTTAGAACCCACCTCTGATCTACTATATATATACTGTATATAGTAGATAATGTATCTTATACTGTATATAGTAGATAATGTACACATACACACACACACACAATTCTTGTAAAACTATACACATTTAACCTCACTTACTGCATTTGGAAAAACACACTCACAGTCCACTTTCTGCCACACATTTAACTATAACTTCTGTACATTAGAACATTACTGTTGTGGCCCGCCCACAGCGTGTGCAGCCTGGGCCTTTGGAACCTTCAGTACCTCTTGGCAGTGCTGAGAAAGGAGGGGCTACTCCTTTCCTGAATGCAAGAGCGCACAGGGCTCACTTGCTGGAGGCGGCGGCCTGAGCGGCACCTGCAAATCAGCTGTTTTGTGAATGGCGGCCGGAGCGTCTCAGCTGATCTGATTAAGGGGCTGAGAAGCCCTGAGGTGACTGGAGAAGGGCTGCCTCCTGTGCTGGCCATACCCACCCCTTCACTAAGGCTTATTTTTGGGGGAGGGCGTATATTTAGGCCCACCCAAAAAATCAGGCTTGGCCTTATTTTCGGGACATGTCGCATTTTCGGGGAAACATGGTAACAATTTAATAAATTATTATTAACACCATTCTGGCAGGCAGGCAGGCAGGCAGGCAGGCAGGCAGGCAGGAAGGAAGGAAGGAAGGAAGGAAGGAAGGTACTCAGCAGAAAACGATCAAGTGACCACGGAAAGAAATATCACAATATGTGTTCACTACAAAAGTCAGAAATTAAAGCAGTTTAGTATTGAAAGCTTGACCAGATAGAGCAGGTTTTTTTTTTTTTACAAATACTGTTTATTTGTATCATTAATCCATTATTAATAACAGTGAGCAGCAGATGAGTCCCTTTTAGCTGCCCTACCTCCCTTATCCTAGAAATTAAATAATTTTTTTTGGGGGGAAAGGGAATTTTAGATCTAATACCCTCTAGCCTGACACTGTTTGCAAGCAAATACAGATAGTCCTCAACTTACAACAGTTTGTTTAGTGACCATTCAAAGTTACAATGGCATTGAGAAAAGACCTATTTTCACAGTTATGACCTTTGCAGCATCCCCATGATCATGTGATCTGTCACGATGTGAATAATTGCCAGTTGTGCATCTCTACTATTTTCTGTATTTATTGTATTTCTAATCAAGCAGACATGTGATATGTTTCACTACGCATGCGTGCATTCCAGGAGTTTTGTCACCTCCCACTTCTCTTCTTCTTCGAAGCCTCGCCCGAGGCAGCCGTGAATCCATTAGCTGAGAAGATGTAGCTTATTAAGGGTTTATTTTTGTTATCTTTATACTGAAATAAACATTTTGTTAATTAGAATTGAATCTCGGTTTTATTTTCTAAGTACGAATGACTTCAGGGAAGCAAGATCCTAAAATCGCCTCTTGATAGGAAAATTCCTATCTGACATGATCAAAATTCAGATGCTTGGCAACTGGTTCATATTTATGACCATTGTTGTGTCCCAAGGTCATATGATCCTCTTCTGACAAGCAAAGTCAATGGAGAAGCCAGATTCACTCAACAACTGGGCTACAAACTTATAAACCACAGTGATTCACTTAGCAACTGAGGCAAGAAAGGTGCAAAATGGGATAAAGCTCACTTAATAAATGTGTCCCTTAACAACAGTAATTTTGGGCTCAATTGTGATCATGTCAAGGACTACCTGTATCTTATGTATGCTCACAAGTCTGTCACTTGTCCCTTTACATTATTTTTGCATTTGGAAGATTCACTTGGCCAGAATGGTCTTTAAGTGAACAAAAAACTTTATAGAATAAGCCATAAAGTGCTGATAGTAAGCAGACTATGATGTGAAAAAAAATGGTGGAAAATATATTAGATTCCATTTTGTCCCATTAAAATAATTTTGTTGTCTTTAACGGAAATCAGAATAAGTGGAAGGAACATTACCTTCATTATGAACTGGGATTGTGCCAGCACTTTCCCCCTCTTACAATATATTTACAAGGATGAAAAAAGCCAGCTACACAATCAAGATGGAGCCAAAATTCTGATAGTCTTTGGGAAATAATTGCTGAATAATCTTAAAGTGAAAGTTGCATTCTAGAATACAATAAGGCTAATCACTAAAAGACAAAATTATTAGGATGCGTTTATACCAGCGGTGGGTTGCTCCGGGTTCGGCCTGGTTCTTAGAATCGGTAGCGCTGGCGGCAGAAGGATCCACCCACCACATGCACAGAAGTGTTGCGTGTCCAAATCGATAGTAAAGGGTTTTAGAAGCCACTACTGGTTTATACAATTTTTCAATGAAAAAAAAAGGGATTTAAAATATCCTTGCTGTTTTCCTCATATTATGGAGAACATACTATGGAGAACATAGAGCCGTGGTGGCACAGTGGTTAGAATTCAGTATTGCAGCCTGACTGTGCCTACTGCCAGTTCAATCCTGACCTGCTTAAGGTTGACTCAGTCTTCCATCCTTCTGAGGATAGTAAAATGAGAACCTAGATAGTTGGGGCCAATACGCTCACTCTGTAAACCACTTACAGAGAGCACAATGAAGTGGTATATAAGCCTAAGTGCTATTGCAATTATAAAAAAAAATTAAACTACAAGTTAATAAGATTATTTGAGGGGGGATATTTAGGGGCTTCTTTGTGTAGGGTTTTTTTATTTGATTGCCTTAATTGTATAGGAATTAAAGTGAAGGAAAATCACATTTATAAACAGGTTTAGAGAGACATTGTTTTGAGTAGAATCGCTGTTCTGATAGCAAGTTTATGATTCTATGTAAAATGAGGTCAATGCCTTTAAGGTTGTATTCTTTATCAATTAAGAGACAGATCTAATGAGCCAGTCAGCTTATAGCACTAATTCTTCAGCAGCAAAATAGCATTTATTTTTGCACAGATATCAAGGAGCATTGAGGGACTTCACAAACAGCAGGGCTTGAAATGCAATAGGTTGCTCTTTACTTGACTCAGGCATGTAAGCAGTTGGCACAGCAACAGCACATTCTCTTTCCCAGGTTCTAGGAAAAAATGGAATGGAGAGGCGGGTCTTTTCTGCCTTTAGGGGACACAGCTGATTTCTCTAAAACGACGGCATTTCATCACTCGCAGGAAGGTCTCCACTTTGTGTAGGTCTTTCTTGAAGCAGGACAAGAGATTGTAGTTTTTCTGCAAAGCGACTTCACTCCGGAGATTGAAATCAAACTTGTCATAGGTGGGTCTAAGCAGCTGAAGGCCCTGGGAAGTACCATCCTCCACCTCCTGGAAATAGATGTTGTAAGTGGAAAGAGTAGTACAAAAGCATTAAGAATCTCATTCTGCTTCAAAAAAAAATCACACACACACACACACACACACACACACACACACACACACACACACACACACACGCCTCCTCAACTCAGATTTACTGAGTTAAGTATTTAAACTAGGAAATTAATTTATAATAATGTATAATTTCTAATATATTTTATGTAATGACTTATATGACTCATGCCGTGGGTGCGATGAGTGCTTCCACCTGTTTATTGGACTCGTGCCCCTCCTGGCTGGTTTCGGCCAGCAGAGAGGTGGCACGTGGCTGGATCCAGGTGGTGGTCACCGCTTCTTTTAGGGAGGGATCCGTACGTCAGCCGTTAAAAGTTGCGGTGGTGAGACCCCTCCTTAAGAAGCCTTCCCTGGATCCAGCGGACTTGAAGAACTTTCGTCCGATCTCCAACTTACCCTTTATGGGTAAAGTTGTGGAGAAGGTGGCAGCTTCTCAGCTTCTGCGGCTATTGGAGGAGACTGATCATCTAGATTCCTATCAGTCTGGCTTCAGGCGTGGCTACAGTACAGAAACTGCCTTGGTCGCCCTGATGGATGATCTCTGGCAAGCCTGGGATGGGGGAAATTCCTCCATCCTGGTGCTACTTGACCTCTCAGCGGCTTTCGATACCATCGACCATGGTATCCTTCTGCATCGTCTCGGCGAGTTGGAAGTGGGAGGCACCGTTTTGCTGTGGTTCTCCTCTTATCTCGCCAACAGGATGCAGTTGGTGTTAACAGGAGGGCAGAGTTCGTCTCCTAGGCCCCTGACATGTGGGGTGCCTCAGGGTTCGGTCCTCTCGCCCATCCTGTTTAACATTTACATGAAACCGCTGGGGGAGATCATCCGTAGACATGGGGTGAATTTTCAACAGTACGCTGATGACGCCCAGCTGTACATCACCACCCCGTCTCAATTCAGGGAGGCAGTCAATGTAATGTGCTGATGCCTGGACGACGTTAGGACCTGGATGGGGAGAAACAGACTCAAACTCAACCCCGACAAGACTGAGTGGCTCTGGATATTGCCTCCTAAGGACTATGTCGACTGTCCCTCCTTGGTTCTTGAGGGAGAAAAATTAACTCCCTCGGAACAGGTTCGCAATTTGGGAGTCCTCCTAGATCCACAGCTAAAATTAGACCAATACCTTACAGCTGTGGCTAGGGGGGCTTTTGCACAGGTTCGCCTGGTGCACCAATTGCGACCATACTTGGAAAAGGAGGCTCTACTCACGGTCACTCATGCCCTTGTCACCTCCCGATTGGACTACTGCAATGCGCTCTACATGGGGCTACCCTTGAAGAGTATTTGGAGACTTCAGTTGGTGCAAAATGCAGCTGCGCATGCCATGGTGTGTGTGCCAAGATACACCCACGTAACACCCATACTCTGCCAGCTGCATTGGCTGCCCATTGGTCTCCGGGTACAATTCAAGGTGTTGATCATCATCTTTAAAGCCCTACATGGCTTGGGACCAGGTTACCTCCGGGACCGCATTCTGCCTCATACTTCCCTCCCACCGGTTAGGTCCCACAGAGGTGGTCTCCTCCAGGTCCCGTCAGCCAAACAATGCCGACTGGCGGGCCCTAGGGGGAGGGCCTTCTCTGTGGGAGGCCCCGCGCTCTGGAACCAACTTCCCCCAGAGATCCGAATTATTCCCACCCTGCTGGCCTTCCAAAAAGCCATTAAGACATGGCTCTTTCTGCAGGCAGGGGTCTGAGACAATCTTATATCCGAGATCTCTCCCAGTATGTATGTTGTTGGATGTCTTTTTTAACTTTTTAAAACTGTTTTTAAATAAGTTTATTGTTTAGTCTTCTCTTAAAATGTTGTATGCCACCCTGAGTCCTTAGGGAGTAGGGCGGCATAGAAGAACCTAATAATAAATAATAAATAAATAAATATATAGTTACAATGAAATATATATTTTATCCAATATGATTTATAGTAATAATTTATAATAATGTAATTTATAATATCTTCAGTACTTGATGATTGGGACATACTGTGTTTTTATGATTGATTTTGTGACTTTCTGTTTCATGAACATAAAAGTGAGCCTGTAGCTGCATCATATTGACCTTTAGCAATAGCACTTAGACTTATATACTGCTTCATAGTGCTTTACAGCCCTCTCTAAGCGGTTTACAGAGTTCAGCATATTGCCCCCAACAATCTGGGTCTTCATTTTACCGACCTCAGAAGGATGGAAGGCTGAGTCAACCTTGAGCCGGTGAGATTTGAACAGCTGAACTGCTGAAATAGCAGTCAGCTGAAGTAGGTTGCAGTGCTGCTTTTAACCACTGTGCCACCTCGGCTCCATGGTCCATGGATGCAGGTACAACTATGGGTGGGTGATAGAATACCCACTTTTCCCAACCTTGGGAAAGCATCTGAATATAGTCTGAGCTCCATATTGCTTACCAACTTTTGAGTTCTGGAGCAGGAGGCCAAGGGCTGTGCCGGTTGCAAATTAATGGGAGAGTTAAATGTGTCTGGAAGACACTGAGTTGAATAACACTAAAATAATTATGAAGGGCTAATCTCATTCTGCAGATTCCATGATCGTTGAACACAGGTCCTTGTGAATTCATTTCGGGGTTTATTTTTCTTTTGATCTTAAAGAATACCTTAAATCCATATACTTTCTAGTTACAATCTCAAAGTCATGTAATTTTCTTTATCAATAGCCTCATTCGTGTTACAGTTTGATAGAGGTATTCTTCAATTTATGGCTATAATTGAGCCTGGAGTTATGTTTGTAAGTCATGCTGGTTATTAAGTAAGTCATAAGGTGACCAATCTGATTTTAATGATTTTTGTGGCAGTTAAGCAAATACAAAAAGTAAGCCCATTGCCCAAGCCCCCCCCCCAAAAAGCATTTTTTTTTGCTAGAAACTGGAAGCAAATACCAATTTCCAGCAAGAAACGTCATAAATTGAGTTATCTAATAGCAGGGTGTGGAAGTCTGTAAATGAGGACCGTTTGCCAAGAGTCCAAAATGCGGTCATGTGACCAAGGAGGGAGCAGCCATTGGAACTTTGAATCAATCATCTTTTTGGAGATCCATTGTAACCTCAAATGGTCACTAAGCGACTGGCCGTAAGTCAAGCACTATCTACATTTTTCTATATTTCTCTAGTGTTAATAAATCATAATAGCAAGGCTTTCTCCTTGGAAGATAATAATTTTGATGACTGGGATTGTTCTGATTTTACGAATAGAGAGGTCTGCCGTCTCTAATTTCATAACATTAGCCAGGTGGGACAGCACAAATCTGTGACAGTATTTAAAAAGTGCTCCTTAGAAGGGATTGCTTACCCTCATAAGAACTTGGATACCTTGTTCCAAGTCTTGGAGTTTTTCGTAGACTCTGTCTGAGGTCCCAAACACAAGACTGTTTGTAAACATCCTGCTTAGAAACCGTATAGGATTTAGCCAGGACTGAATGAGAATCAGTGAAAACCTCAGCAGTTCCGTGTCCTAGAAAAAAAGATACATTTAAAAAAAGAAATTTAAAGACTTCTGTTTTCTATCCTGACTTCCTAGAGCCAAAGAAGGAGAGCAAGGATAATAGCATTTAGTTGTCTGTCTTAAGATAAATGCCAATAGAAGTTCAACAGGCAAGAAAAATTCTAGCCAGGGCAAACCATCTATTTTCTCTATCGGTTCTTTGAGTCTGCTTTAAACCTAGTTTCTTGCTAAACAGCAGTGATACACTTTTCATTATTGCAGAGGACATGTATGGACAGTAATAGATAAAAATGCTTCCTGGATGGCTTTTAGATGTTTATAGATAGCATATACTGTATCTCTTTTGCTCCAATGAAAACATGGCATGTTAAACTAATCCATAATACAATCTGATTTCTTTTTGGCTCTATATAGGAAATAATTGATATAAGCCACAGTGGATGGGTTTTTAGCCAAAAACCAACAACATTCTTGCCTAGCTTAGGTATGGCATTGATTAAATGAAAGAAGAAATAAGGAGAAAATTTGCAGAGGTACTATTTGGAGAGTAGCATGACCTGGGATGGATTGGCATAATATGACTGAGTTCATTATACAAAACCATAATCTATGTTTGCCCTTAACTATGTGCTGTATGAATCCATCCTTGTAATTTGTAAAGCATGACTTCGGCTTAGTGAAGTAGATGACTTTAGCTTTGGTTTTTCTCAGTGTTGAGTTCAAATGCTATACAGAAGATCCCTGCATTGACAGAAAAGTACAATTTGTTTGCAGAAAATGTGTTGCCTCTGGTGCTTATCCTCATTCTGATTCACTGTTTAAGTATGTGGTCAAGATAATCATAGGGAAACATCAGAGGAAAAATGATATTGCCAGGGCATGTTTGTGCCATGGTTAAATGCAAGAGAGTCATAGTCTACATCTAGATCTTTGCCTGAATCTTGACCAAAGATATTTGAAATTTGCAAATGTGATAAAGCATAGAGTTTCTAATGTTCTGTCCTCTAAGGAATCAGATCCTGTAACATAGAAATGAGAACCTGGCAGCCCTTCAGATGATTGACTATAGCATCTAGTCCCCTTCACTTTTACCAGGGTGTCTGACTAATTGTCTGACTCTCCTCCGATGTTTAGAATACATTTACTGCTCTTTGTTAACACTTCTTGGAAACTTTGTGAAAGTGGGAAGTTTTCAGATGGGCAACACAAGATTATATATTTGGGGCACCAAAATAATTTTTCTATGGAATAAAACATGATAGAAGTTGGCTTACTGTTTTTTGTTGAGCTTCCTCTTTCCTCGTGGGTGAAGGGATAGTGTCAGAATAACAATATACAGTCTGAGAATTCTTGTTGGAGTATCGCTGCTCTTCTGGGATATAGGAACGCTCCTTTATAAGTCCCAGAAAATGCCACCATTTACAAAGAAGTAGAAAAGGTGAGAGTGTACAGAGTCTTGAATAACATTACCTAAAATGTACTTACTGAGCAAAGACATTAAAATCAGAAGCAATGAAATACTAATATTACTTGGGAGAGTAAGCAGATAGTAAATATTTCAAAAGAGAGCCTTATCTAAAAATTGTTCTGCTTTGTGACAACTCTAACTTGATACGGTAATGAAAGATCTGAGAACATATAAAACATGTGAGGGGAAAAAACACTTTTCCATATCATTAAAAAAATTAAAGTGCTACTTGTCACACTTTGGATATCTCTTTTTTAAAGCTTTAATATATCCTATGACCCTAGAGAATTCCCCATGTTACTTTTAGATGAACCTGTTCTGCTTCCAAACTGCTGAACACTCTAGCTTGCTATTACCAGGAATATGATGCAACCTAAAAGGTTAGCTGGCCTAAAAGATGGACTGCTACTCACAAATTCCTTGTAGGTATTTGTTGCGAGCTGATGGAGATGCTGTGCTCTTAGCAGAGCATTGGTAAACAGACTGGAGAGTGGTATTGTGGGGAAGGCTCCTCCGTTTGTCCATTGCAGAGCCAAGATAAGCAAGCCAATGGTAAGCAAAGAGGAAGGTCTACTGGTCTCTGCAGAGGAAGATGAAGGAGGTTGGCTTCTTAAATAAAGATGACATATTGATAAGTCCTCCACTCTAATGCATAATGAAGCACTAACTGCAAGTTCTTTTCATGACTGGAAACTTAACACATACAAAAGACGCACATGCACAAAGGTTCCACCTCTGCTGATGCTTCAGTTGAGCATTGCACCAGTTGGATTTCTGGGTGGCAGAAGCAAATAGGAACCCATGTAAAACAGAAGCACTGCTATACACAACCACACAGGAGGCATGATTTGAACATCCACTCCCTCTTTCTCTTCAAACTGACCATCACAACACTTCTAGGTGAGTTGATAAATAGGAGGCTTTACAAGTTGCCATTGCAGCAGTTTCACATATATATGCAGTTCTTGTTTTCTCTATTTGTTAGCTGAGCATTTTTTCAGATACCTGTTTGTGCCAAGTAAACCACAATTAGTGGCCTTCTCTCTTTGTTTTTTGTTTCTCCCTTGGGAGAATTGGGTCTCACTGTTGCTTCAGTTTTATACTCACCGGTATAAAATTTTAAAATTTCAGTAAAGAAAATAAAAATAAGCACACCCTTCTAGCTCCCAAATTTAGTAACAACCAGAACTGCTTCCTGTATTTTGCTTAATAGATATATATTGCATGGAAAATTAATAAACAAGACTTTTTTCAATATAAAGGCTGGACTCACTGAATGGATGTCTTATAGCTATTAAAGATTCCAGCTCTCCCATCCATTAATAGTAGTAACTTCCCTACTGATATTCAGAAGCTTACCTGAAGCCATGTCGTATCAGCAAATCACAGAGGTGTTCTTCACTTTTCTTGTTGTTGCTGCCCCTTCCATTCTGAGCTGTTTTTATACACGATTATAATAATACATATATACACAATCATATGTTTATTCATCTCTGGAAGCTCAGCAACATGCATATATGGAGGGGTAAGCCATGTGAATGAGTAAAATGGGAAAGCTAAAACCTGGATTGTATCACCCAGAGAGCAGAGGTGGGTTCTTCCCGGTTTGGACCGGTTCTATAGAACCGATAGTAACTTGGCGGCCTGGGTGTTTTTTCCATGGAAAAAAGAATTTTAGATAGCAGCAAAGGTCATACATCCTGCTTTCAACCATGTGATTTCAGATGCTGGGCTAGGAACAAGTTCTCAGGAGCTAATCCTCACACTCATCATGAGGTACTTCACGAAACGGAGGTGTTTTTTGGGGGGGACGGGTGTTTGTGTGTTTGATCGATCCTTTGAATTGAATTGAGTTCAGAAACTGATCAAACCAACAGTAAGAACTGGCATGATATTTTTTGCAGAACCACCCCAGCAAAGACTTGCATTAGAATTTGATTCTATCTGACTCTCCTCCAATATTTAGAATACACTTATTGCTCTTCGTTGAACATTTCTTGGTTTTTTTCAGTCATGGCCCAAGACATTTCATCACTAAAGCAGATTTCAAAAGTGCAAAAAAAGAATAGATTACATCAGTTAGGCACCAGTTTCACTGTAAACCGTCTCCTTGTCATGGTACTGCCTCAAAGCAGATTGCTCTTAAGAAGGAGGCTTTTAAGAAGAGACTAAACAACTACTTGTCTGAAATGGTATAGGGTCTCCTTCTCGAGCATGGGGCTGGACTAGAAGACCTCCAAGGTCCCTTCCAACCCTATTATTCTATGTTCTATGTTTTGCACTGTTAATGTGTCTGCTTTTCTGCTGAACAAAGTTTTCTCAGCCAAATGTTTTTGTTTAATACTGTATGTGGGGGAAGTATAGATGTATTGATTATATTATTAGCCCACTATTCATTCAGGAAGTCTAGGTGGAAGAAAGAGCCACCTCTCCTGTTTTTCCCATATGCAAACCATTTTCCTACCCAACAGTCTCCCTACCTGAATTTATGGAGATGCTCTTGGACATTCAAGCAGTGCTATGGAGCCTTAGGCTACTGTTCTGGGGTGAGAGTGACATATCAGCAAAAGGCTCCACAGCCAAACCTTGGCATTTCCATTTCAAAGAATCAAGTTTCCCTTCCTTCAACAATATGAAGTGCTTAGATTACTGGGAACATAAATAGGCAGGAAAATTGTATCTCCTTGGGCCTTTGAGGTGAGGAGAGGCCAGGCAAGGAGCCCCTTGACATGAATGACATCAAGTTGGCCACACCCACCCAATCACAAATCCTACTTTAAGAATGTGTAAGAATCAGGGGTGGATTCTAACTTACCTCATTGCTGGTTCACTTTCTCCCACACCACATGGGCACGCGCATGCACAGTGCCAAAAACCCAGCTTCTGCGTATGTGGAGAAGTGAAAAACAAGATGGCGCCACCAAGAGAGCCAGTTCAGGGGCATGCCCAGCCAGCCATCGCTGCTGGTTTAGCGAGCGGGGGGAAATTCCCACATCCAGTTCTATAGAACCGGTCCGAACCGGCAGGAACCCACCTCTGGTAAGAATGTTTCTCCCTAGGATGCTATGCTTTCCCTTTATATTCTGCCTGGAACCCCAGGAATCATGGCACCATTGGACTGGTTATAGCTAACAGGTCAGATTCTTTAAGGGGACTTAGATGACATACATACCTTCTTCCAAACTGGGAAAAGTAAACTTGTTTTGTGTTGATTGTAGTGATAGTTATAAAATTGTTATTAAAAAGTGAAATGGGTGGCATATCTGTTGGCTTTCTATCTCCCTCTCACAAATCTTTAAAAGGTCTACCAATTTTGGCTTGCCACGTTGAGAAGAGATTTGGATTAGAAAAATGGTTCTTAGAATTGGGGGGAGGGCACAAATTGCCCGACCCTGATCTAGCTAATCAACCAGAATGCTGGGGAAAAGATAAACAGCAACACCAGGACTGGTATTTTCTGTTAGAGAGGATGAATGGAAGAGGCAGATTGAAGGCGTGCCACCGCAGGAATTTGGAGGGTTCAGGACATAATAGGTTTTGAGCATTGCCTTAGGGCGGACCAGGTGACCATCTGGACTGGTGTTGGTTCGGTGAGTGTCTGGGTCATCTCGAACACATCTGTGCCACAGTGGCTCAGGAAGAACACTCGTTTGAGGTTGTCCGATAGCCCAAGGAGGTCGTTTGCCTCCATGAAGCATTCAAAGCGAGTCTTGTAGGTGTCCCAGTGCTCCTGTGCTGGGTTGAAGTGACTTGGCGGGGCATACATCATCATGTTGGCTGAGTTGGCGCTTTAGAAAGGCCATTTGTTGAAGACTTACTGCCCGGGCTGGATTGCGAGGTTGTCAGCTCTTTTCTGGCCTATCTGCCTTCCGATCCCACCTTCGTCGCCAGTGTTAGATAGGGTGAATGGAAGAGGCAGACAGAAGTGACTTCAAAACAACAGCTCTTTATTTGGCAACTATTTACAATCCAGCGAAGGCTCTGTCTGACAGCCAGCCCTTTTATAGGAAGCTGCCAGTAGCCAATCAGTAGTCAGTATTTTCCCTCCAGAATGGCGGACCTGACTGAAACCTACAGTATGTGCTTCAGTCTGAGAATGTAACATTTTCATAAAGATTCAGGATGGAGAACTTTAATTTTGTTCCCCCAGCACTTTGGGGTATATTGGATGTTGTATAATTTTATTCTTTTATGCTGCCTTCTATAATTTTTCTAGCTCATCCCAGTTGCCTACATGGCTTTCATCAAGAAGACACTTTAAAAGTCAGCAGTTCCACACTCTGAGGACTTGAACATGCACCAAAGGAAAATTGTACTTTCAAAAGGTGTGTGCAGGGAAAAAACCCAGGTATGAATATATTTCTGTGCTCTGGTTTATTTTACATGGGAGAAAAGACCATGTAATTTCTTATTGTGCTGTTTTTTATACTAATTTAAATGAATGCTAAAACAGGTCTATAGGTTTGCTAGCTTCACATCCTAACTCTGTAAAAACATTTTTAGAAGAATAATTGTGCAATTACCTGTATGTAAAGGCATTATTTAAATATTTAAAACACTTTGCAAAAAATTGACCAGCTGCTGTGGCCTAGAGGTGGAGCTCTTGCCTCACAATTAGGAGTTTGTGAGTTCAATCCTAGGTAGAGGCAGATGTAGGGTCTCCTGTTTGGGCAGGGGGTTGGACTAGATGATCTGCAAGGTCCCTTCCAACTCTGTTAAAGCTGAGTCATAAGATAAGCCTACAACCTATACTACTAAGTTCAAATGTTCTTTAAAGCAAGCATATCAGAAAAATCAAAATTTCCTGAAAATTATTTTTTTACAATGTTTTTATTCTGCCTATAATGCTATATCTCTCCCTAGAACCCATCCCTCAGAGGTGGGTTCCTACCGGTGCTAACTGGTTCTTTAGAACTGTTAGTAAACCGCCTATGACATCACGGAGCTGGTTCTGTTGGTGCCGGTCCGTGGGCACCGCCATCTTCGATTTTGCTTCTGCACATGTGCAGAAGCTATTTTTTAATTGCTGTGGGGGCATGCGCACGCATGCATAATCCTGAGCAACCCGGCAGCAAAACGATTCAGAACCCACCCCTGCCATCACTTAAACAATTTCGTCTAGTGGGAACCAAGAGAAGTGCTTCTCTGTTACCATGCCTGTCTTATGGAACAGTTTGAAATGTGGATGTGATTCTGCTGTCTATCAGGGTTTTTTAAAACCCAAATTTTCCCTTGGCACTAAGTCTGGAGATTTTGTACCCATCTACATTGTTCTTGATTGGATGAAGTTGGCCATGATATGCTTTATTAGTTTTAATGTATGTTTTGTTATTGTCAGATGCAAAGTATCTGGAGCATACATACATTAAGTTGCAGTTCAGAAGATTTATAGTTCAAGCCTATATGCAAGAATCTAGTCAACTAAAAGCTCAACACTAAATTGACACCAAATAAGGGTCAGCGGAATTCAAGAGGGTTTGGACTTAAACCATTTATGGAAATATAATGACTCTAGGCTGATGTTTAGCTCCACCCCCTAGCTCTGGCTGCGTCTTCTCTTGCAGTTGTTATATGTGATTTCCATTTGTGTGTGCTGCCCTAAATCACTTCCTGATTGGGTAGCTATATAAACTGTTTGAATACATAAAGTGTACAACTTTAAAACATACTTTGCATAATTTAAAAAGTTGCTAATGATTGTCATTGTGGAAGAAAAGACTGAGTTCTTATCCATTCCTTAAAAATTCCTTTTGGATTCTAAACAATGGTAACAACTATTTGTATAATGTTTCATTAGGCACAATTATGGCATTGATTTTATACTTGAATGAAACTTTTAGGCTTTAGTCCCATTGAGGACTAAAAACTTTGTTTTCTTTTGAAAACCAAAACTAAAAACACTCTGTTCAGAATATGGAGGATTTAATAATTGAGAGGAAAGTTCTGTTATTTAGGTCACCATGCTGAGTATGTTAATCTTTACATAGCAAGTGTATTGTTTGGTTATCAGTCGCGGAGTTGGTTACACGCCCACAGGGGCTTATGCAAGCCAGCCAGGGATCTTCCAATCTGTACCATTTAAAAAAAAGGTTTGATGTCACTCCATTAATAAACACAGATTTAGGAGGTGAGTTGTGTGCCTCTTCTCAGAAACCCCTCACATGGACATGATGATAACATCATATAAAGGTCATCTCCTAGGAAAGCCATTGTGGAAAGGAAAGAATTAAGTTGCATCCCATCCATCTTTGATATCTAATGACTGAGGAGGCAGAAACACCTGGGACTGTTTTTTTCTTCCTTTCCCTCAGAATTGGTTTTAGATAATGGCCATATTTTGAATACTTTATAAAATTCTCGTCACTTGCACCTCATGAGGTTGCATCATTGCTGGAGACTACACAAAAAACAAAATGGAACACACTTTCTTTGAAGACATGTGTCCTAGCTTGGCAGCCTGTATTGAACTATGAATGTATTGAACTATGAGGATTGCTAATTGGGATTCTGGGAGTTGTAATTAACCAGAGAGAACTAGGGTGTGGAAGACAGTGTAGCTTAGGAAATTATCAGTGAAAGAAAAGGTATTTGTTAGAGAACATCAAATGGGTAGGGAAAATGCTTCAGGGGTCTTCATTAGCACTTAGCATTTGGTCAGCAAACTGCATAGATACTGTGGTGCCCCAAGAATTGGTGCTGTGGTGCCCCAAGAATTTTGGTTGCCCCAAGAATTGGTGTTGCTCCAGGAATTGGTGTTCCTTTGGTTAAGTCAGTTGCTAGCTGCTAGCCTTTTTATTCTTCACACGGATGTTCCCCCAAATCCCACTTCTCTGGTCTGTCTTGGTGAACACCAATGTCTTCATACGTATCATCTAGTTCAACGGTCAGCCCCTGTTGAAGAAGAAAAATGGAACCAGCCAATGAACGGAAAGTGTGCCAGCCAGGGCAACAAAGTGCTTTGTTTGGGGCGGGAGTAGAAACATACTGTCCAACTCAATTTTGTTCTTTCTGCATGCCAGTAAAAGAACTGCCCAACATATGTCCCATGGGGACATAAAAGGAATCCTCCTTAATGAGACAAAAGGCCCATCTAGTCCAGTTCTTGACTAGCAGACTGTTCAGCCAGAAGTCAAGAATGAAAGAAGCTGACTTGTACAGTATTGAACTAGATCCATAATCCATCCAAGACAGAATTATTTGTTTAAAGTGGCAGTGGCACAGTCCCCAGAGTTCCAGATAGGGTTTTTTCAAGCCCCTCCAGGAGAAGAGGGGAATTGAACATTTCTGTATATGAATGAAAGACTTCCCCATGGCTGGCTACAGTTCTCTGGCCTGAAGACGACAGGCAAGTATGGAATATGAAGATAAATACAAACATTTTTATGTGGTTAATACTAAGAATCCCTCAATCTGTTGCTTACCTTGTAAGTCTGTACCTCCCCATAGACATCTTTTCTGTCACCCTAAAGTGGTATGTGTGTGTGTGTGTGTGTGTGTGTGTGTGTGTGTGTGTGTGTATAGTAATGTCTGGTTTTGAAATATTTGAGATTGTTCTTGATTAAGGGCAAAATCAAGAAAATACTCTGTTCACTATCAGCTTTGTAAGGTCCTCTTACCCTATTTTCCTGCTTAGGCTTTGTGTTCTACTTTTCAAAAGAATATATGTGTCAAGCTTGAATCTGATTGGGGTGTGGGGTTGTTCGTATCCTTTGGCATTTTGACATGCATTCAGCTTGACACAGTTCGGAGCTGAAGGGAGATGGAGCCTTCAAACCATAAAAAGATTCCTAAAAAGAGTCAGTCACATTCCAACTCCTGGCTGGCCGGAAAAGGAGGAGACATGTTGCTGAGTAACCAGCTCTCATCTCGGTTGGACAATGTGACAGTTGTTTTGAAAACGGAAACTTATATTGGAGGAAAAGCCTGGGAACATTAGTATTGGCTTGTCACCAGTAGCGCCAAGATGATGTATCTAAATAAATTTGTTCTTTGAGGAAAAGCAATGCCTCGGAGTTCAGTTTGTGATAGATGGATTAATTGGAGCCTGACACTATGCTTCATCCTAAGAAAATCACTTGACCTTACCTCTGCCCATTACCTCAACTTCTATTTTGAGGATTTGTTTCAGTGTCTGTTCATGATGGGAACTGTAATCCAATAAATCTGGAGGGTGGCAGGGACAATGGCATGCTATCCATAGACATGGGTGAGGTAAGGTGGAGGGACTCCATGGCTCAGAAACAAGCTCAAAAGCAGGAGCTTTAACAGAATAACAGCATCAGAAGGGACCTTGGAGGTCTTCTAGTCCAACCCCCTGTTCAGGCAGGAAGCTCTGTACTATTTCCGACAAATTGTACAATCTCTTCTTAAAAACTCGCAATGTTGGAGAATTCATAACTTCTGGAGGCAAGCAGAGATGGGCTGCAACCAGTTTGCACTGGTTCTCCCGAACCGGATGTTAATTTTCTGAGCAGTTTGGAGAAACGGTTGCTGGAAGAAATCTTTTCCCACTTTACAGGACTAATCCTGCAAGGGAGGCAGGAAGGAAACATTCTGGTATGCCTGTATTTCTAGCCTAATCTTTATCTTACTTGCCCTGTTGCTTTAAGTGTTTTCAGAAATTGCCTCTGGGTTAAGCTTGTTACATTGTAAGCCTTAGCAGTACGCCCAGACTTTCTCTCTGTAGACCAGTGCTCCCCAACCAGTGTGCCGCGGCACACTGCTGTGCCGTGAGGCCATGCCAAGTGTGCCGCAGCAAAAGCTTGCATCATTCAGGTGTGGCCAAACCGTGGCGCATGCGCCAAATGTGGCGCATTGGATGATTGCAAGTGGCGCATTGCAATCATCCAATGGCTGACGCCTCTCCCGCCCGCGTGACTTGCTGTCTTTTAAAACTCAAGCCGCCTCGGCTGCAGCGAGGCTTAATGAGCAGACCTGCTGCCCTGGACACAACAGCGAGGAACGCGAGGAGGAGGTACCGGGGCATGTCCCAGGTAGGACACGCGTCTCGCGCTGGGGGTTGGCAGGACGGGTGGGGCAGGACTGGCGGGCGGGACGGGGCACGCATCCTACCTGGGACTTTTCCCGGTAGCTCCAGTCACGGGCTGGCTTGATTTGAGGCTTGGCAGGGGGGCGGGGCAGGGCGCAAGTCCTCCTCCCTGCCGCTTCTGTTTGTGGAAGCCGAAGAGCCTTACCAGTTGTTTGGGAGAAAGAAAGAAAGTTTTTTGCTGCTTTCCTTCAGTGCACTCAAAAGCAGAAGCAGCAAAAAACTTTCTTTCTCCCAAACTACCGGTAAGGCTCTTCAGCTTCAACATACAGCCTGGAAAGCAGTCTCACGCGTCTCGCGCTAGAGCTGCCTTGATTTGGGGCTTGGCAGGGCGCGAGTGAGGAAGGCGTCAGCAAGAGGCAGAGCCGAAAGGGAGGGCGACAGGGAGGTCTGCTTCTTAAGCGAGAAAACTTCCTTGTCGCCAAGCTCCGCCTCTTGCCAACGCCTCCTCACTTGCTGGATTGACTCTCCTGCTCTGGGCTGCCTTGGGCGACTTGAGTTATAAAAGACAGCAAAACGCGGGCGGGAGAGGCAGGTCTTGCTCATTAATCCTCGCTGGCCGCTGCAGTGAGGCTTAATGAGCAAGACCTGCCTCTCCCGCCCACGTTTTGCTTTTTTTAAAACTCAAGCCGAAGAAGCAGGTGGGGGAAGCGGCCCCCGGCCGCTTCCCCCGCCCACCTGGACGCCGCCATTTGCTGTCTTTTGCCCTCTGCGCATGCGTACAGCGTTCTGCGCATGCGCAGAGGGAAAAACTCAAATGGCGGCATCCAGGCGGGCCCGCCCACCCGGGACGCCTGGGCCAATTGGCGCATGGTATCATTAAGGTTGGCCACCACTGACCTACCTAATTATCAAATAAAATAATAAATCAAGTAATTCTGTTATGCCCAGTTTGACATTCCTATACTATTATACTCTTCAAAACGATATTTTGAAGATTATATTTGTTTTTTATCCAATTTTTGTATGTGGTGTGCCGTGGAATTTTGGGAGAGGCTATGATGTGCTGAGGGTGACAAAAGGTTGGGGAGCACTGCTGTAGACTAAGCTTCTCCAGAGTCCCCCCCCCAATTTTTTAAGGTATATTTTTCCCGGGGTCTTGACTTTCTTAAAGATTGTTAAATGGTTGTTTTAGGTTTTTTGGAGTATACTTCCAACATGGCTGTAACAGCTATTTACAGAAGGGTTGGCCTAGCCATAGAAGAAATGGCTGAGAGGCAGGATGCAAGCTTGGCATTCTGTCTGATTTTTTTTACTGCCTTTCTGGGGGCATGTGATCTTTCCTTAAATCTGGATGATTGCCAGAGGTGGGTTCCTACCAGTTCTAACTGGTTCTTTAGAACCGTTATTAAACCAATGATGATGTCACGGAGCCGGTTCTGTCGGTGCCGGTCCGTGGGCGCTGCTATCTTCTTTTTTGCTTCTGCGCATGCGCAGAAGCTGTTTTTTTGCTTCTGCGCATGCACAGAAGTCAAGTTTTTGGCACTGCACATGCACATGTGCGTGCATGAAGCACACACACATGCAAGGCGCGGCCAAGCGGCACGCAATGTGCATGCAGCCACGTGGCATGGGAGGAAGTGAACCAGCAGCAAGGTAAGTTAGAACCCACCCCTGATGATTACCTAAGGATATCTTGTGAGGTGAGTGAGACCAGCTGGTATCTTTAAGTGGTCCAAATGAATCTAATTATTGCTTTTCCTGGGTGGGAAACTGTGCTTTGTCTGTTCACTGGCCACAGGAGTCTCTTGTCTATGGGGATTCCTCAGTCATCCAGGTCATGATTGTCCCAAAGGTGCTCTTTTCAAGAGGCAACTGGACTTTCTTAGTTTCCAGAAAGTCCAGTTGCCTCTTGAAAAAAGCACCTTTGGGACAGGAGTCTCTTGCATTGCTTCGGAGTGGGCAAGGCACATGATTGCTCACTGATAATAAGTGGACCTTCCTTCCAATTTGTTTTAGTTTTCTCTCATGATAATATGGCAAAGTAACATGGCACCAATCGTAGAAAGTTAGCACCCACCCCTCTCCTAGAAGAATGAAACATTTTGAAAAAATTAAAAAGGAAGAATATATTTCCCTGAATGAGAAATGGAGAAACATGTTTTCTTAGAGAGAGAAAGCAGCCCCACCTTCCTTAAAAGCCCACAGAAGATGTCAGCACTTAAGAGGTAAAGAGATAGATAGCTATATTCATAGGCAAAAATTCCCTGCAGCAAGGTCTGAACAAAGGCAGAATGGGATTAGCCCTCACTCAAGATGTTAATTTGTTAATTTGTCTCTTTAGCTCAGCATTTTGTAGCCCAAATATGCCCACTCACTTTCTGGAGAGTTTAAATGACCTCTCTGCTAAAGGGTTTCACTTTATGAGCAAGAGTAACTTGGCTGCTGATAGTTATCCTTGTATTTTAACTATTTTAATTCCTCAATGTGCTCTGGCAACCTGCCTGATTTGTAACTCTGGGTTGCAGGTATTGCTGAGGAAAAGGAAGGTATTCAGACAGAATGGTTTAGCTTTCCATGACAGCTGTGACTCATTGATCTTCAGTGTGTATTCCCCCATTTCTAATCTAATGATTGGTATTTAGAGCAGCTTTTTGCAAGCAAAGAAGCTTTTTGTATTTTTGTACAGGTAATCCTTGACTTACAACAGTTCATTTAGTGACCATTCAAAGTTACAATGGCACTGAAAAAAGTGACTTATGACCTAATTTCCACACTTACGATCGTTGCAGCATCCCCACGGTCATGAGAGGGCAGGCGAGGCGAAGCACCCCTTGAGTTGGCCATGCCCACCCAGTCACATTCCCACCCAGCCATGCCCACCCACCCAGCCACTCCCACCCAGCCAGTCAGGGCAGAGAACCGGTTGTTAAAAAATTTGCAGCCCACCACTGGAGGCAAGTTGTTCCACTAATTAATTATTCTGTCAGAAAAAATTATCCTTTCCCTTTTTTGTGACAACTCCTTAAATATTGGAACACTGCTATTGTTAACTTCAAACTGAACCTGGCCATCTTTCTGTTCCTCAGTTGCCACCCAGAGGGGGAAGGGGAGAAAGGAAGTTGGAATGTATTACTAGACATAACAAAGAGCTTTCTCATGAGAACCAAGGTCATCTCTTCTGCCAAAAGATAAGGTTGGGGAAAGAGTGTCTGAAGAGCCCACCAATTAACCCAATTTGCCAACATGACCCGTGACACTTGGAGATGGGGTTATTTTACTAGTTTAATTATTCTGTAAACAGCAGGAAAGATTTAGATTTGGTTTTCCATTGAAGCTATATTGATATGATGTATTCATTAAAAAAGATCTTTGAGAAGGAGCCAAGTCTCAGAATTCTGATTTGCTTGAGTTCATTAATCAGAGCCTTAACAGCTATCATGTCACCCCTAGTCCTTCTTTTCATTAAACTAGGCATACTCAATTCCAGCAACCATTCTTTATATATTTTAGCCTCCAGTCCCCTAATCATCTTTGTTGCTATCTTTTTAGAGTCTCAACATCTTTTTTACATCGTGGCGACCAAAACTGGATGCAGTATTCCAGGTGTGGCCTTACTTAAAACCATAAAGTGGTATTAACACTTCACGTGATCTTGATTCTATCCCTCTGTTAATGCAGCCTATAACTGTTCTGGCTTTTTTGGCAGCTGCAGAACACTGCTGGCTCATATTTAAGTGATTGTCCACTAGGACTCCAAGATCCCTCTCATAGTAGTTACTACTATTGAATGAGGTATCACTATACTGTACCTGTGCATTTGGTTTTTCTTCCCTAAATGTAGAACCTTACTTTTTTCACTATTAAATTTCTTTTTGTTAGATAGCGCCCAATGTTCAAGTCTTTCAAGATCCTTCTGTATCTTGTGAAATATCAGCTTTGCCCACAAACTTGCTCAAGAAAAGCCAGATCTCAGTAGTTCTATAGAATGAAAGTAAGGAAGAGCCCATCCTTGTATCTGGAGTCAGCTCTTCCAGAGGAAAGGGGCTGAGAATAACAAGGTGCACCCTCAGATACTTACTTGTGGCATTTCCTTGGGGTTGAGTCTGCAGGAAGACTGCCCCCCCCCCAGATTCCCCCTTGAGAAAGTATTTCCACTGTCTTCAACTATATTCCTACAGCCCTTCAATATGCCCCAAAGCCCCTCCCTTATTCAGGGAGAAGCCACCCATATGCAATCATATAAAAGATCACTGTTACAGTCTAGTGGTCAGTCAAGGCCCCAATTGAATTGCTATTATGGATGTCCCACTCACTTCCCTTGGGTTAGGAGCACAGGTATGCTCACAAAAGGACAAGAAGAATTGTCTGGATGAAGATTATAGTAGATTATAGTCTGGATGAAGATTATAGTATGATAAAGTAGACCATAACCTACCGTACTACTAAATAAAGTAGAAAAATGAGGGTTAGACAGCATCACCACCAGATGGATTCGTAATTGGCTGACCAACCGTATTAAACTGTAGTCCTCAATGGAACTGCATCTACATGAAGGGAAGTATGCAGTGGAGTACCCCAAGGCTCTGTTTTAGGCCCAGTACTCTTCAACATCTTCATCAATGACTTCGATGAGGGGATGGATGGGGAACTCATCAAATTTGCAGATGACACCAAACTGGCAGGAATAGCCAACTCTCCAGAAGATAGGCTCAAGATACAGAAGGATCTTGACAGACTTGAACATTGGGCGCTATCTAACAACATGAAATTCAATGGTGAAAAAAATCTCCTTCCTTCCAACCCCCCCCCCCGTGCCCCATTTTGGGCCTAGCAGGCCTCACTGAAGCCTCCTGGGACAAAAAAAGGGGCTTGGGGAGGCGCCACACTCCCCCCGCGCTCCCCCCCCCCGCATGCCTACTCTGTTAGAGGTGATATGTCGGCCTTGTATACAGCTTTATTCCTCTCTAGCATTCATCTCCATTGTTCAGTGATGCATTTCCTGCTTCTCTAGGATTTACCTCTATCTGCTCCTGTGAGGCACTTCCTGTTCCTGTTGGATATGCTTATATTCTCCATTGCTTGTATAGTATTTTAACTGCATTTTGATTAAACAACAGCGCTACAGAGACCCAAAAATCAGCTGGCCGGTGGGAGGCATGCACGGTGGAGCTCAGCTGGGTGACAGCTGGCGTGCTGGCACAGAGGCCTCCGCGTGTTACCTGTAGCACGTGTGCCATATGTTGGTCATCACGGATCTAAACAAATGGAAAAGAAAAAATGAAGCAATATTTCCATTCCCCAAATTCAATTCTATAAATGTTGATGCTGGATATACTTTTAATAGTCTTTGGGTGTGGAAATGATTGGTGACATTGGATATTTTAAATGTTATAACCAAAAATTCAGCAGTTCCAACCAGTGTTCACTGCAATCTGACAAAGGCTGAAAGAGTGGATAGAAATTGGTGTTTGGCAGGATATAACAAGAAGACTTAGTGCATCCCCCAAGGGAGATAAATAGGCAGCCATGTTAACATGCTTCCCTCCAGCCCTTAAGCTGCCAGAAAAGTATACTGACATCAATTGCCCAAATTGGGCTCATGAGACAGAGGGGGAAACACATAAAAAAGGCAACTAACATCATTAAACTGCCTAGGACTTTAAACCATCTTAATCAAAGGATTTGGTAAAGGAGATAGAAGAAACTGTTAATCTGAAACCATACCTGTGACTACAAGCAAGAGCCCCAGGGTGGCCCCAAAGTCTTTGAAAATCTGGAAGGCAGGAGATGCCATAGCTGAGCAAAAACTGAGATGGAAGGAATGTATCTTGGATTGGATTCAATCGGAGGTTTGCGAAAACACCTTCAGTCTTCAATTTCTTCTTTCTTTTGACAAAGGCTCTTCGGTTGACCTCGTTTCCTGTCCATGTAAATTCAGTTGTCATGGGACAGTCCCTTGGGTGATTTGTGGGCAAGGGAGAGCTTGGAATAGGGTGCAGCCAATCATGGGCTGAGCAGTTTAATTGGTAAGAGCTGCACTTAGTGACTGGGTCTCACATGGAAAGTGGAGGAAGTTATTTATTTATTTATTTTATTTATTTAAAAGTTCTTATAGGCCACCCAATCCCGTAGGACTCAGGGCGGCGTACAACAAAGATAAGAACAATTTAAAAAGTGCAATAAAAACAATTACAAAAATTACAAAATTTAAAAACCAGTCATCCATGGGGGAATAAGATCTCTTTTCACCCCGCCTTCAGGAAGAGCCATGTCTTCATGGCTTTGCGGAAGGCCAGTAGGGTGGGGATAATCCGGATCTCTGGAGGGAGTTGGTTCCAGAGAGACGGAGCTCCCACAGAGAAGGCTCTCCCCCGTGGTCCCACCAACCGGCATTGCTTGGTTGACGGGACCTGGGGGAGACCACCTCTGTGGGACTTAACCGGTTGTAGGGAGGTATCCGGTAGGATGCGGTCCCGGAGGTAACCTGGCCCTAAGCCATGTAGGGCTTTAAAGGTCAAAACCAACACCTTAAATTGTGTCCGGAGACTAATGGGCAGCCAATGCAGCTGGCAGAGAATGGGTGTTACATGGGTGTATCTGGAAACACCCACCACAGCTTGCGCAGCTGCATTTTGCACCAATTGCAGTCTCCGGATACTCTTTGAGGGTAGCCCCATATAGAGCGCTGTTCCGGTTCACCACCATTTCTTTGTGGATATCGTGCTTTGAATTGTTTTATTTTATTTATACCATGCTGTTCCTTTCCAAAGACTCCAGAACAATATACAGAATAAAATCACAACTAGGAACAATAAGCAACAGTAAAAGCAGGAACAGTAATTGAGTACAATAGTTGAAAATAATTTATTATGGCTAACCCATAGTCACTCTTTAAAGGTTTTTCCTCCCCCCAGGAGCAAATCTATATTTGCTTAACTGAATTCATGCTGATCATTGAATATGGCAGTAAATGCATTCAGCCAGCTAGACAGGTCCCGGCAGCCATCCACTGGATGGACTCATGAGCATCAAAACAAACCTCTTGAATCAGAGGGTGCTGCCTAACTCATTCTCTGGGTGTCAGAAATATTTCTGAAAACTCCCCAAAAGGAGATGAGGGCAGAAGGTGCATCTAATACAGTGTTTCCCAACCTTGGCAACTTGAAGCATTCGCTGGCTGGGGAATTCTGGGAGTTGAAGTCCAGACATCTTCAAGTTGCCAAGGTTGGGAAACACTGATCTAATAGGATGCTTCAATTCAATGTCTGGTTTTCTTCGCGAATTCAGCTAGCATTTATGAAGTTGTTTCAGTAAAAGAGAGTTGTCAGATGAATTAAAAAGATTCCATTATTTGTTTTTTTTCTATAAGCTTCAAATTGGTGGCTTCTTCCTTCCTGCATAAAATTCACAGAGTGGGAATTTCCCTCCCTTCTGGCTGTTCCTATGGACATCCTATAGTGGTAGCTGTGCCCCTGCATTTACTAGGGAGAAGTAAACCGGTCTCTGCAAGGCAACTCTTCTCCATACCTGATGCTGATCAGGGCTGCCTGCTAAAGGGTCAGCTTGACATGCATGCACAGCTGCCCACACAGCTAGAATGTATCTTTAAATTTATCAGCCTCTTCATCATCCATTCCTGTTCATCACCAAATCAGGTTTGATGTTAACTTCTTGGTGCCAATAAAAACAGGCATTGTATCAGATGATAAACTGTATGGATCCTCCCTCTTACTCTGTTGTCTGCACTCTTTGTTCTAACAGGACATTTCTTGGACATTCAGAATTAATGTTCAACAGGGACACACCGTTCCCACAAATAAGGAAAATGTTACTTCATGGATATATTAGCAAAAGAATTGAAAATAGAAAACAAAGGACATCATCAAATGGTTATGGAAAAAGATCTCACATTGCTTGTTTTAAAAGTAATGCAGCACCCAGCTAAGGTGGAGAACTTAAAACTTTTGCTTGCATATGCTCTATTCATCAAGATTGCTTTGTACTTTACCTTACTGCTGAGATGGTACTGCTTCTTTAAAATGAAATCGGAGATAGACCACCACAATGCCCTTTTTCATATCTAAGAATTAGTTTAAAATTCAGTTTTTTAAAATTAAGGATTATTAATTTATGGTAGAGAGTAACAAGCAGTTGCTTAGATGGGACCTTCTTCCAGTGGGGCATCCAGGAGTGTTAGGCTTTGATTCCAAACATCCCTCTCCAAAAGATGGAGTTAGATCTGAAGCACAGTTCTGGACATGAGGATAAATCTTGGATCCGTGTCTCCTTAAAGCAGCCTTTTCCCACTCTGGTGCCTTTCAGATGCTTTTTATCTTGGCCAGTAAGAGTTTTGCCTAATGAAGCCCAATGTGAAGCTGAATAGAATAATAGACAAATACAAAAAGTATATAAAACTGTAAGACAAGCCTTACACATTTGACTCAATACACATCACACATTTAATTACAAACAAATTAGAGTTTCCCTTAAGTTTTTGTGAATTTAGCCATTGTGATTTATTCCATAAATAATTTTCTGGTAATCCACAGTTTGTCACAATATGGGAACTATGTAATAAAAATGTCTCCCTAGATAGTTCAAAACACTGCTTTTTCCCTAAATATTATAGTATATATTTGTACATTTCAAATGGTCAGTTATCTAGAAATCATAGGTGTAGGAAAGGCCGGGCTCAAGACCGGCTATTGGCTATTACAATTGTCTTCTTCTCATTCTACACAGAAAAGCTAGAGTGATTCTGAATTACTTCTGGAAACCTACATGACAATGTATAGAATGTAAGTCCTCGACTTACAACAATTCATTTAATGACCATTCAAAGGGATGGATACCAAAAACAAAACAAGCAAAAACCCAGCCTGTCTTCTCTGTAGGGTTTCATTTAGGGCAGAGATGGGTTGTAACTTACCTTGCTGCTGGTCCGCTTCCTCCTGCACCGCATGGCCACGCCTTGTGGGCGCGTGCACACTTCACACACAGGCGCGCATGCGCAATGCCAAAAAATCTATTTTTTTAAAAAAAAGCTGAAAACAAGATGGCAACACATGTGCAGTGCCGGAACATGCTCAGAATAAGAAAAAAATAAAAATCAGAAAAAAAAGACAGCGGTGCCCATGGATGGCACCCACCGAACTGGTTCCTTGATGTCATTGTGACATCATCAGCGGCTCGCTACCAGTTCGGGCGAACTGGTCCAAACCGGGAGGAACTCTCCTCTGTTTTAAGGCCCCAGAATTTGTGGAAAGAACATGCAATGGAAGCCCTTCTAATTCTTGAGAAATGTGAATGCCGGATCGATCAGCTCCAGACTGAACACTACTTAATGGAGGACAGGGAGGTAAGACCAATTTAAGAGACTATCAGTCTGGTGGAAAATAGATGTTTTTCAGGAGGTCCTGCGTAGGTGTATACAGTGCACTCCACAGTTTTGGAACTCACCTGAAAAGCTCCTAATTCTAGAAGTACAATATCGTGGTAGAACTGGGGGAAAAAGTATTTAATGTTTGCTGCACAATCTTAGGTGCCAATTTCCGAGGTCCAGCTGAGAAGATGGTTGCTTCTTGGAGATTATTTTGTGGCTCTTCTTGTTCCAGAAAGTGTTATTGACATCCGCTCAGTCATCTATCCAAGAATTCTTGAAAACTATTCAAAATCCTTAAAGGTAAGTGATCACTTTTTACATACACACATAGACATTTCTCTGATATTTAAAGTTATTAAAATGCTTCCTGTGGGAAGCATTCCTTTTCCTATAAACAGCATAAAAATATGTATTCTAACCTTATGTGCAGGTTGCAGTAACTGAAAAATTACTGTAGTCTCTTTAGGGGTAGCTGAAATCTGAGATGATTAGTATATTTTTGAATTGAAAGATTTTTTAAAAAGCATAGTTTGTGTTGTGAAACACATATTGTTCATGGAAAGCACCTGTCTTGATGAAATAAAAACATCAATCTTTACCAAAAGAAATGCAGATGAAGAATGATAGATTTAAGACAGATTGACTAAAAAAATCCCTTCCTAACCATAGAAGCAACTCAGCAGTCCAACCAATTAACCAAAGAAGCGATGGGAACCTTCTCATTGGAGGTGAGAGATGAGCAAGACAGGCAGTTAGTTTATCTGGGATGCTTCAATTTGGATTCCTCGGTTGAAGAGGAGGTTGGAATTTGCAGTTTAAGTGGCCCACCCATGATTCAAATTATTTCGTCTCCTTGTGCTAATTTAAAATCTGGTTTTATCATACTTTAAAAAAAATACAATAATGTTAATGATCTGATGTTCTAGAACAGAGGGTGTCAAACTGAAGGCCTGAGGGCTACATCTGGCCCGTAGGATTCTTAGTTCTGGACAGCGGGGCTGCCCTGGAAATAGTGAAGGACTGGTCCACAGTGCCTCTGCCAGCAAAAACGGAGCTCAGGAGGGCCACACGTGGACTTCCCGAGCTCCATTTTAGCTGGCAGAGTGCTTTGCAGCCGAAAATGCAACGGCACAGGCCGTTGCAGCCAAAAATGGAACTCGGGAGAGCTGCACACATTTGATCACATACTTTGGCATTTTAATCACAGAAAGTGGCATTTGATGACACACTTTGCCCTCTCACACACATCATAAGCAACCTGGCCAAGAAGGGCGAGAACAACAGAAGCAACCTTGAGGAGGAGGTAAGTGTAGCTGGGCATCACCTCAGGGAAACAGGGTTGGGCTGGGCTGTGGGGTCCCGGTGCCCTGGGAGCTTGAGGGCCAGGCTGGGTGCTTGTCCTCCACTGCCAAGCCTCTGGACAACCTGCACAGGAGTCCGGGGTCATCTGCTGCATGGCCTGAGAGGGACAGGGAGGCCCCTCTGGAGGTCAAGGATTTGGTGGTCTCCCTGGTCTTGCCTTCCTCCGCTGGAGCTGGAGACAATGGATCCCCCAGCCCCACCCGTGCCACCACAGGCACCCTGACACGAGTGACACCAAGCTGGGCGTGGCCAGGGTGGGCACGCCCACTATGCCCATGTCCCCCACGACTCCCCTAGGACAAACACAACCCTGATGCAGCCCTCAATGAAATTGAATTTGACACCCCTATTCTACGATGTATCAGTGAACTCAGCCTTCATTGGCAGTGTGATACTGCTAAGTAAGCCTGCTTATAATATCACCCACTTCTGATCTTAAATGCAAACTAATGAATGCAAGAAGCATCGTAAACAAAATACCCGAACTCTTCCTCTTACTAAAAACTGCTAAATTCAACATTATATTTGTCTGCGAAACATGGCTGAATGCATCCCTCCCTGACTCCATTATCACAGTAAGAGACTATCATGTTTACCGGTCCGATCGTGAAACCTGCAGAGGAGGTGGAGTTGCCATCTTCTACAAAAAAAGAACTAAACCTTAAAAATATCCAAGTTAGACATGAACTCGATCTTCCAGAAACCATCATCTGTGAACTGACCTTAAATACCACACTTTGCTTCCTACTATGCTACAGAGCCCCTGATTATGACATCACACATGCGAACAAGCTAACCTTACGATTAATGAGGACAGCCTCCTACCCACACCCTCTTATTTTTCTTGGCGACCTCAACCTACCTCATATTAACTGGATCCTAAATGAATATTCAACTGAACCCATACACTCAACCCTTTACAATTCTATTACCAATCTAGGGCTTGAACAGCTAGTAACAAACAATACTAGACTCAGCAATTGTCTTGATCTCATCTTCTGCAACAGTTTACACTCAATTTATGGACTACAAATAATAGAGTCCTTTTCCAACAGTGACCACAGCATGATTGACTTTTGTCTCAATATATATCCTTACAATAATGACCACAATAAAAGGATAACCAATTACAACTTTAAAAAACCAACTATGATATCATAGATGCCGACCTCTCATCTCTTGATTGGCAAACATTATTCTCTGACTGTAATACTGCTGAAGACTACTACAATATCTTTTTGCTCGAAATGCAAAGAGTCATTAAATTATATGTACCACTAATTATCACCAAAACCAAGAAAAACAAATTACCCATAAAAATAAGGACGCTCCAATCCAAAAAAAGATCCCTTTGGCGGAAAAACAAAACTGGCTACGTTGCTAACTTTAAAAGCCGCTACAAAAATCTATGCCACCAATTAAAGATCGAATGTACCAATTATCATATCAATCAAGAAGAAAACCTTCTGCGCATGAAATCCACACGCGCCTTCTACAACTTTGTAAACAACCAACTCAAAGACTCAAGATCCATCCCACCACTCAAAGGACCAAATGGTAAAGAATATAATGATGAAGCTGTTAAAGCTAACCTCTTTAACACATTCTTCGGCTCCATCTTTGTAAAAAGCAATGGTTCATGCCCAATATTTCCTAGTCGTACCACAAACAACTGCAACAATCTAACACAAATTGATTTTACAGAAGATAATGTTGGAAAAGCATTATGCAACCTAAAAACATCTCTATCCATTGGACCTGACGGTCTATGTGCATATTTCTTTAAAAAGCTCTCCACAATCATAGCTGAACCTCTAAGCATAATTTTTGAAAAATCCTTCAGGACTAGCCTCTTACCCAACTTATGGTCACTAGCCACAGTCATCCCTATCTTCAAAAAAGGAGATCCAAGTAACGTTGAAAATTACAGACCAATCTCTTTATGTTGCGTCACCTGCAAAGTCATGGAATCAATCATAAATCAATCCATTACCCTCCACCTAGCAATTAACAACCTACTCTCTAACAAACAACTTGGTTTCAGAAAAAAATTATCCTGTAACCTGCAACTCCTACACTGCAAAAACATATGGACTACACAACTCGATCAAGGTAAATCAATAGATGCAATTTACATAGACTTTTGTAAAGCCTTTGATTCAGTAGTACACGACAAACTACTTTGGAAATCTTATGGCATCTCTTCATGATTAGATAACTGCGTTCTTGTCAAACAGACAACAAATGGTTAAAATAGGGAGTGCCCTATCAAATCCTGCACCTGTCAACAGTGGTGTCCCTCAAGGCAGCATTCTAGGACCAACACTATTCATTTTTTACATAAACAACCTTTGTGATCATATTATAAGCAACTGCTTATAATGCGCAAGTCTTGACATCCCCCACGATTGATGTCAAGATCCTCTTTGAACACGATGGACAAACATTATCATCATAAGCAACTGATTTCTCTTTGCTGATGATGTTAAACTATTCAACACCACCGACAATACTTCTACCCTTCAAAAAGACCAAGACCATGTATCACAATGGTCTGATAAGTGGCAACTTCAAATCTCAACCAACAAATGCTCTGTCTTACACATTGGCAAAAAGAATCAGAACACAAAATACAAGCTTGGAGGACACGACCTTGTAGATGACACTCACTAAGCCAGCATCAGCCTCTATATAGCATTTGTAGAAAGATGAGCTTTATACATCCCAGGTCTGAAATTAGGCTAAGAGCTAGACTCTGGTTCAAGAGAATGCAGATGCAGTCCCCATGAAAAACTCACCCATATGGAAACCATCAGATTAAAGGAAATTATATTAAGGATCTGCTGATTTGCTAATCTAGCGAAATAACTTTCTTCTTTCCTGTCCCATTCATTTGAGAATGAAAAGGGAGAATCTAACAAAGTATTTCCATTTTCCTTCCACTAATTTATGTAAACTTTTCATAGAAATGAACTAGAAACCAATGGAGAGTTTTTTTTTCATTATAGAGATTATTGTCATGTAGGCTTAAGTCTAGATTCTATTGAATTTGCTTGCTTCTCCCAATTAATCTTTCTTTTACGTAAAACATTCTGAGGGAGACACCAACATGCAATAATGAGAAAATTTCCAAAATGCAGTCAAGGCTATCACCCTTTTGTGATAGGCATTGCTTTCGTATTTCTGTGTTTTTTGAAAATGTTCCAGGATGCTGTAGTAATGTGCAAAGTGATCTCTTGAAGCAATATCAAATGCATTCATATAAAAAGAATAAAAACTTGAAACATTAAATGAAAAATAATGAACATAGGGAGAAGTAAAAGGGACCTGCAGTACAGTAAATAGAGGTTTGAATAGAACCCATAAATATAGATTTGAATATATAATGAATATATATACCGCAGGGGTGGGATTCAGCTGGTTCAGACCAGTTCGGGCAAACCGGATGTTAATTTTAATCTGGTTTGCCGAACCAGTAGTTGCAAGGACTGGCTGACCCTGCCCACCCGATCCCTCCCAGGAGCGACCCGTTTTGGATACCAGGTAAGTGCATGATCCGCATGGAGGCTCTGGGAGGGTGAAAAACGGGCCTACCAGAAGTTGCCTTCCTGGAGGCTCGAGGAAAGCCTCTGGAGCCTGGGGAGGGTGACAACACCCCCCCGACATGATGCGTCCAGGAAGACGAGTAGGCCACGCTTCTATGGCCACACCCAGCCAGCAACCAGGCAGTGAACTGGTTGCTAAATTTTTTCAATCCTACCACTGATATACCGGTACCATAAGAATAATAGCAACAGCTTAACTTTTTAAAAAATATAAATGAGAGGAAATGTACAGAAGACATAGATGGATAAAAAAGGAGGCATGATATATTTAACTGAAATTAGTGCAAAGATTTTTGACTTAATGTCTATATATATATATATATATATATATATATATATATATATATATATATATATATATATATATATATATATATATATATATATATATATATATACATACATACATACATACATACATACATACATACATACATACATACATACATACATACATACATACATACATATATATATATATATATATATATATATATATATATATATATATATATATATCCCCAAAAGCCACATACAACCCTGCTGCAAAGTTACAAATTCTGCAGAGCTGACCTGGTCACTCACCCTTAAGACCATGCAGAACACCCACCTATCTTTTCCTTCCCCCATCCTGTCCTACCAGGTGCCTAAACACCCTGGGCCTGCTTTGCCCTCACATGATTCCACCTGGAACTACTGCAGTTCTGGGCAAAGCAGCCCTCTCCCCTCCCTGCTGGCTTACTTTTGCCTTTTGAAATCTGAGTTAGCTCTGCCAACAACAGAGAGCAGAAACCATACAGAGGGCTAAATAGTTCTGCTGGATTCCCAAACATGGATGTCCATGAGAGGGACAAGATGTCAGCCCTGGATCCATCTTTGTCAGCCTTTACAGAGCTGCCACAGTGGGATTGTGAGAGTAGAGAAGGGAATAAATCGTAACAACATTCTTTCTCATGAGATCAAGGTCAGGCTGCTGGCACCTGGAGGGGAGTGAACGAAGTCTGGTGGCAGCTGAGACAGGGAATTGATTGGGCCATGTGATGTGAATATCACTGGACAGGGCAGGGTGGGAGTTTTAGTGTGGGTGGGGGAAGATGCGGGAAACAGAAACTGCCTTGGTCGCTCTGATGGATGATCTCTGGCGGGCCTGGGATGGGGGAAATTCCTCCATCCTGGTGCTACTTGACCTCTCAGCGGCTTTCGATACCATCGACCATGGTATCCTTCTGCATCGTCTCGGCGAGTTGGGAGTGGGAGGCACCGTTTTACGGTGGTTCTCCTCTTATCTCGCCGATAGGATGCAGTCGGTGTTGGCAGGAGGGCAGAGATCCACCCCTAGGCCCCTGTTATGCGGGGTGCCTCAGGGGTTGGTTCTCTCGCCCATCCTGTTTAACATTTACATGAAACCGCTGGGGGAGATCATCCGCAGACATGGGGTGTGTTTCCACCAGTACGCTAATGACACCCAGCTGTACATCACCACCCCGTCTGACTTCAGTGTGGCAGCCGATGTAATGTGCCGATGCCTGGACGACGTTAGGATCTGGATGGGGAGGAACAGACTCAGACTCAACCCTGACAAGACTGAGTGGCTTTGGATATTGCCTCCTAAGGATTATGACAACTATCCCTCCTTGGTTTTCGAGGGAGCGAAACTGACTCCCTGGATCAGGTCCGCAACTTGGGGGTCCTCCTAGACCCACAGCTAAAATTGGAACACCATCTCACTGCTGTGGCTAGGGGGGCCTTTGCACAGGTTCGCCTGGTGCACCAGTTACGGCCATACTTGGAGAAGGAGGCTCTACTCACGGTCACTCATGCCCTTGTCACCTCCCGTTTGGACTACTGCAACGTGCTCTACATGGGGCTACCCTTGAAGAGTATCCGGAGACTCCAGTTGGTGCAAAATGCGGCTGCGCGTGCTGTGATGGGTGTGCCAAGGTACACCCACGTGACACCTATACTCCGCCAGCTGCATTGGTTGCCCATTAGTCTCCGGGTCCAATTCATGGTGTTGATCATCATCTTTAAAGCCCTTCATGGCTTAGGACCAGGTTATCTCCGGGACCGCATTCTGCCTCATACTTCCCTCCGACCGGTTAGGGCCCACAGAGTTGGCCTCCTCCAGCTCCCGTCAGCCAAGCAATGCCGGCTGGCGGGTCCTAGGGGGAGAGCCTTCTCTGTGGCCGGCCCTGTGCTCTGGAACCAACTCCCTCCAGAGACCCGAACCATCCCCACCCTGCTGGCCTTCCGAAAAGCCGTTAAGACATGGCTCTTCCTGCAGGCAGGGGGTAGAGCTTAATTCCATCTGCACTCTCCCCCGGGTATGTCTGGCGGTTGAATGTTGCTTTTATATAGTAATTTTTAATTTTTATATTTTGATTTTAATTGAATTTATTGGTTTTCTTGTATTTTTCCTGTGTTGTAAGCCGCCCTGAGTCCCTCGGGAGTGGGGCGGCATATAAGAAACCATAAATAAATAAAATAAATAAATAAATAAATTTCAGATTTGAGTTTTCCCCAAATGTGCCAATATGACTTCTCTAATAAAATCTTACTTTGATGGACTTTGTCTTGGAGTCCTGAATTGCAGTGAGGAGTTAGTTGGAACACTGACACAAGAGAGGGTGAAATACGCAGGTTGACTCTGCAAGCTCCCATGTAAGCAGTAAATTTGCAGATGATACTGTGATGTGTTTTTATCATTCTTTATCAGATGCCTTTGTTTTTAAATGCACATCGTTCCAAATTAATAGACAAACCTATTTTTTTCTGCTAGGACCTATGAGGATCTACAAAAGGAAAAGAAACTTGGAATACTAGATTTATGTATCTTCAACCTCATGAAGCTCCATCCTTGTGATTCAGGCAGAGTCTGCAGACAAATTAATAGGACAGGTTGGTAGATTAATAATATTTCTCTTGTTTTTAAAGAAAGACCACAACTTCAGGAAAAAAAATAAGTAAAAATACTGAATGGCAAATATTCCTTGTATGTTATAATGGAATATAATAATGCATTTACATGTGCATGGAAATTATTTATTTATTTAATAAATTTATAGGCTACCCATCTCTGGGCAACTATAAAAGACCCCAAATGAAATCCAGGACTTATCATATCACTACCATTATTTTGAGATGCTTAAGTGATCAGTAGCAACAATAACTTTTCAAACATAGAATAATACAGCAGAATCAAAGAGAGCCATGCTGGACTAGGCCCTAGGCCCATCTGAATAAACAGGTATTCTTGCAGTAGCAAATAAAATTCGTATAGGTTGTCCTCGACTTACAACAGTTGGTTTACTGAATGAAATTACAACTGCCCTGAAAAAAATGAGCTACGACCGTTTTTCACACATATGACTGTTGCAGAAGCCCATGGTCATGTGATTTACATTCAGATGCTTGACAACTGACTCACATTTATGACGGTTGCAGTGTGCTGCAGTCATGTGATAACCTTTTGCAACCATCTGACAAGCAAAGTCAATAGGGAAGCCAGATTCACTTAACAACCGCTTTACTAGCTTAACAACTGCACTGATTCACAAAATTGAGGCAAAATTCACTTAACAAATTTTCACTTAACAACAGAATTCGGGAATCAACTGGAATAATAAGTTGAGGACTACCAGTATAGGTTGGAAAAACACAAAGGTGACATGAGGACAATCCAATCTTCTGCATGAGATATCTAGCAACTCTTGAGCTCTCCTATATTGAACGTAATATGAAATTTGCTTTTCTGTTTCACCATCTGCTGTAAGGGTTTGTTTGCGTTGTCTAATGCAATCCAGATTTCTTGCTTGATCATCAACTGACAGCCCTCAATGGATAGGTTTGTTCATTTTTGTCCCAAATACGCATTGCTTTATGCTACCTACACTGAATTTACCATTTAAATCTCCATTCCCCCAGTTTAGAGAAATCATAGACTACCGTACTTGTATTTCTTTTTTCTTCACTGTTTCTAGCATTCTAAGGAATTTGGTAGAGTCATGAAACATGGATAACTACAGTATTTTTCGGAGTATAAGACGTACCGGAGTATAAGACACACCTTAGTTTTTGGTGAGGAAAATAGGAAAAAAATAATCTGCCTACCAGGTATTCATCTGGCTAGTCCTTAGTCTGGTCAGCTTCAGCACATTAGTTTGCTGGTTTTGAGCACGCGTGCTTGCTTTTTATCCCCTGGTTGGGGATAAAAAACAGCTTTTAAAACACTTCACTTCTCTCTGTCTTCAGAGAGAGAAACAATGAGAAAAGCAGGCAAAGGGAAGATCGCTTGGCTAGCAAAGCACAGAAGATCCCTTCACTCGTTAGCACCTCGTTAGGGCTGAAAAAAAGGCGAAAGATAGCTTGCTAGCAAAGCACGGAAGATCACTTCACTGGTTAGCACCTTGTTAGGGCTGAAAAAAGGCTTCTAAAGCACTGAAGCCCAGCTGATTGTTGGACTGAGCAGCAGTGAAAAAAGCAGGCAAAGGGAAGATCGCTTGGCTAGCAAAGCACAGAAGATTGCTTCCCTCGTTAGCATCTCGTTAGGGCTAAAAAAAGCTTTGTAAAAGCTACATTCAGAGTATTAGACGCACCCAAATTTTCAGCCTCTTTTAGGGGGGAAAAGGTGCATCTTATACTCCGAAAAATATAATAATTTTCTATTTCTTTTTATGTAACTACCTTTTTTCACTTCCATGCTCCTTTGTTTTAGAGGTGTTGCTCCATCACTTGCAAGGCAAATTCTCAGAAATCTTCTAGAGTGGCACCTGAACAGAATAATCAAGGCATGAATGAACAGTTTGTATTAACATTTAAACACTTATAAGCTATTGTTCCTATGTTAACCAGTATAGTTAACATAGGAATGACAAAATACTGAATGACAAATAGTTAAAAATACTGAATGACAAATATTCCTTGTATGTTATAATGGAATATAATAATGCATTTACATGTGCATGGAAATTATTGTCTATGATGGCCTCCTGCTTCACTCTGCCAGTGAAAACAGAGCTCGGGAAGGCCATGCGCAGCCCTCCTGAGCTCTCTTTTCACTGGCAGAGGCATCACAGGCTGGTCCTTCGCTTTTTCCAGGGCGGCCCTGCAGGCTTGATCTAAGTACCCCGCAGGTTGGATCTGGTCCGAGAGCTCCTTGACACTCCTGATCTATGGAATTCCCTGGAATCAGTTATAATATCAGTTTGCTGCCGCTGCCGCCTATCCCCACTGCCTGGAACGGGCCAAAAACGGGATGCATGGAAGCCGAAAATGGGGCGCAAGGAGGCCAAAAATGGGGCACATGGAGGTGGTGATAGGTGGCAGCAGTTATGGGCAGCGACAGCGGCAATGGGCTGTAGCAATCCCTGCAGCCTGGAACAGCTGATAGATGGTATTCCGGGAGACCAATCCAACCACCAATCAGTTGCTTGTGCTAAATCAGGGTGTGCTGAAGTTGACTAGGGGGGTTGCTATTTGCTGCTTGCTGCTTGCTGCAAGGAGGTAAATTGCTGGGAGGCAGAGGCTGAAGGGTGGGGGCTGGTGGTGGATGGGGCTTTGGCAACATTCGCTGTATAAGACGCACAGACATTTCCACTCACTTTTTTGGGTGGAAGTGCATCTTATACACCAAAAAATATGGTAATTCTTGGTTTCATGGTTTTAGCTCTTTGTCTGTAAGCAGGTACTATCAACTCTACACTTATGTGTTGACTTCCAGGGACTTAATGGGTATGTATGAAAAACCTATACCCCCTGCCCCTTGTGAAGGACATGCTTGCGACCTTGGCGAAGGTGCATTTTTTCACCAAGTTAGATCTACGGGAGGCCTACCACTGGGTTTGGATTAGACCAGAGGACGAGTGGAAGATAACATTCAACTCTCCCCTGGAGAGCTACCAGTCCCAGATGATGCCCTTTGAAAGAGGATATATGCTAAAATAATAAAATAAAATAAAATAAAATAAAATAAAATAAAATAAAATAAAATAAAATAAAATAAAATAAAATAAAATAAAATAAAATAAATAAAATAAATAAAATAATAAAATAAAATAAAATAAAATAAAATAAAATAAAATAAAATAAAATAAAATAATAAAATAAAATAAAATAAAATAAAATAAAATAAAATAAAATAAAATAATAAAATAAAATAAAATAAAATAAAATAAAATAAAATAATAATAAAATAATAATAATAATATAATATAATATAATATAATATAATATAATATAATATAATATAATATAATATAATATAATATAATATAATATAATATAATATAATATAATATAATATAATATAATATAATATAATATAATATAATATAATATAATATAATATAATATAATAATAATATAATATAATATAATATAATATAATAAAATAATAAAATAATAATAAAATAATAAAATAAAATAAAATAATAAAATAAAATTAAATAAAATAAAATTGGCCTGGAAACTTAAATTAGCAAAACAAAATTACTTTGAATCAGCCAACAAACCAGGAAGATGGCTCGCTCATAAAATTGCAAAAGAAAAGGTGGATAGACCAATCGCCCTCTTACAAGACCAAAATGGGGAAATGCATATTAGGATTATTGAGAAAAAAATATATAATCCAAACTTTTTACACTGAACTTTACAAACAGGGAGAGTTAAAAGAAGAAGCAATTAAAGAATATCTCAATGAAAACAATTTGCCAATTATACCAGAGGAGGACAGGAATATGTTAAAGGACAAGATAACAGCAACCGAACTAAGAAATGCCATCGGTAAACAAAAGAATAATAATAAATCACCAGGACCAGATGGTATTCCCTTCGAAATTTACAAAAACCTACAAGCCTCTTTCGAACCAATAATGTTAGATCTATTGAACGAGACATTGGAAAAAGGGGAAATACCAGAGTCCTGGAAGGAAGCATATATAGCTCTGATTCCCAGGGAAGATTCGAACAAACAACAAATTCAAAATTACAGGCCGATTTCGTTATTAAACACAGACTACAAAATACTCGTAACAATATTGGCTGAAAGATTAAAAAAAAATTCTTAATCAGGTTATCCACTCAGATCAAAATGGTTTTTTTACCACACAGACAGATAAGGAATAACACTAGAACAATACTCAATACATTAGAATATTACGACATACATATAGATAAATGGCACTTATCTTTGTCGACACCCAAAAAGCGTTTGATAACCTCTACCGGCAATTTTTCATAGCACAATTAGAAAATATGGAATTTGGAGACAGATTTATTAGAGCCGAGGTGGCGCAGTGGTTAAAAGCAGCACTGCAGTTCAGCAGTTCAGCTGTTCAAATCTCACCGGTTCAAGGTTGACTCAGCCTTCCATCCTGAGGTCGGTAAAATGAGGACCCAGATTGTTGGGGGCAATATGCTGAACTCCGTAAACCGCTTAGAGAGGGCTGTAAAGCACTATGAAGCGGTATATAAGTCTAAGTGCTATTGCTATTAGGCTAATCAGAGCTATATATTGTGATCAAACTGCAAAAATATTAGTAAATAACAACATAACTAGAAAAATAGACATTAAAAAAGGAGTACGCCAAGGTTGCCTGCTAGCCCCATTAATTTTTATACTAGCCTTGGAAACCTTATTGAGAAAAGTAAGAAACATGCAAGAAATAAAGGGGCTAAAAGTCAGGAAGGAGGAATACAAACTCCAAGCCTTCGCTGACGATATGACATTCATTGTCAAAGATCCTTTAGAGACCGGTCTTAATTAAGGAAATTGAAAAATTTGGAAAGGTGGCGAGGTTAATAATTAATAAGGAAAAAACAAAAATAATAACTAAAAACATGACACCGAAACAAAATATTAAATTGGAAAATTTATTAGGTATGAAAATAGTTAAAAAAGTAAAATATTTAGGGTTATGGCTTACTGTGAGATGTAGCTCACTAAAGGAGGAGAACTATACAAAATTAATTCAGAGAATAAGTAAGGACCTTGATAGATGGTCAAAGCTTCAATTATCACTTATGAGTAAAATTGCGACAATTAAAATGAACATCCTACCTAAGATTCTATTTCTTTTTCAGGTGCCCCCAATAAAATTGAACAAAACATTTTTCACAAATTTAAATAAAATGATTCACAAATTTATATCGGCAAAAAGAAAAGCGATAATGAAAGCAAAATCATTACAAGACCATAGGAGGAGAGGAGGATTTGGTCTCCCTAATTGGGAACTATACCACCAAACTGCCACACTTAACTGGGTGAGGGAGTGGATTACTCTTAAAAATAGAAGGATACTAACTTTAGAAGGTTTCGATTTGCAGATTGGTTGGCATGTTTTCTTATGGGGGGGGAAATTACAAAATACATACATGTTTCCGATGACATTATATTAGAAAGAATTTATTAGATACATGGATAAAAACAAGGAAGGAGCACTATAGTAGTGTCCCAAAATGGATTTCAGTAACTGAAGCAGTCATATACCCAAACCTGTTAGATGTAAAGAAGATTGTAACGTATCAACACCTTTTAGACGAACATGACAAGCTGATGTCGAAACAAGAACTTAAAGAAAAAAGAATAGATCTTGATTGGTGGCACTATCTACAGGTCCAATAGAAATATAATAAAGACAAAACAAAATGGATTCCAAAAAATTAGTGAGAAGATAGGTATATAATTCTACATATTACAACTGCGGCCAGAATTATATATGCGCAAATTTGGAAAACCGAACTAATTCCATCTATGTTAAATCTTGTTAATAAAGTATTAGAGTGCGCAGAATTGAATAAGATGTCACTGGAACTGCAAGATAAAGACGAATCTGAATTCTATAAAGACTGGGACAGGTGGTACAGCTGACTTAAGCAAAATAAATACCAAAAACTGTAATAACCACATGTCATAAACCAAGATAACACAAAGAATAATAAATATTTACCTTTCTGAACTGACTGGAAGAAATGTTGGGGATATTTATAAATTTATAAAGTTTATTTATTTATTTATTATTTATTATTTGTTCTTCTATGCCGCCCTACTCCCGAGGGACTCAGGGCGGCGTACAACAATTTTATGAGAACACTAATAATAAACAGTAATTTAAAAACAGCAGTTAAAAATATACAAAAAGTTAAAAAATGTTCACAATCAGCCGTACCAAGGGGGGAATTCAGATGGATTTAGTCTTTCCCCCCTGCCTGCAGGAAGAGCCATGTCTTGACAGCTTTTTGGAAGGCCAGCAGGGTGGGGATGGTTCGGGTCTCTGGGGGAAGTTGGTTCCAGAGCATGGGGCCACCCACAGAGAAGGCCCTCCCCCTAGGGCCCGCCAGCCAGCATTGTTTGGCTGACGGGACCTGGAGGAGGCCCACTCTGTGGGCCCTAACCGGTCGAAGGGAAGTGTGAGGCAGAATGCGGTCCCGATGAGGCACCCCGCATAACAGGGGTTTGGGGGACGATCTCTGCCCTCCTGTTAACACCGACTGCGTCCTATCAGTGAGATAAGAGGAGAACCACCGCAGAACGGTGCCTCCCACTCCCAACTCACCGAGGCGACGCAGAAAGATACCATGGTCGATGGTATCGAAAGCCGCTGAGAGGTCAAGTAGCACCAGGATGGAGGAATTTCCACTATCCCGGGCTCGCCAGAGATCATCCATCAGGGCGACCAAGGCAGTTTCTGTACTGAAGCCGCGCCTGAAACCCGACTGATAGGAGTCTAGATGATCCATTTCCTCCAATAGTCACAGAAGCTGAGTAGCCACCACCTTCTCAACAACTTTCCCTAAAAAAGGTAAGTTGGAGACCGGACGAAAGTTCTTCAAATCCGCTGGGTCCAGGGAAGGCTTCTTCAGGAGGGGTCTAACCACCGCAACTTTTAACGGCTGAGGTACAGATCCCTCCGTCAGAGAAGCGATGACCACCGTCTGGATCCAGCCTCGTGCCACCTCCCTGCTGGCGGAAACCAACCAGGAGGGGCATGGGTCCAATAAACAGGTGGAGGCACCCATCGCACCCACGGCTCTGTCCATGTCTTCCGGAGAAACAGGCCCAAACTCCTCCCACAACGGTGGACTAAGTTACTAAACAAAGACTAAATTGAATAAAAGAACCGTTGTTGAGAAAGAAAGCATTGTTTTATTGTAATGATAATTGAATATAATATATTATACTAATATATAAGTAATGAATAAGAAGGACATCGATGTAAATAATAATTACATAGGATAAATACAAAGATATTGTATCAATGGGCTGTAAAAGGAAAGTGTCAACAGCATGGTTGATGTTTATGTTCAATGTTACTTTTCAAAGACATCCGATATTATATATATATATATATATATATATATATATATATATATATATATATATATATATATATATATATATATATATATATATATATATATATATATATATATATATATATATATATATATATATATATATATATATATATATATATATACACACACATACAATATATATATACATATATATTTTATAAAAATATAAAAATATAAAAATATAAAAATATAAAAATATAAAAATATAAAAATATAAAAATATAAAAATATAAAAATATAAAAATATCGGATGTCTTTGAAAAGTCACATTGAACATAAACATCAACCATGCTGTTGACACTTTCCTTTTACCGCCTATTGATACAATATCTTTGTATTTATCCTATGTAATTATTATTTACATTACATGGAAAACAATGGTCCTCCAGAAATGCTGAACAATTCCCAACAGCTACATTCAGCATGATTATAGTGTCTTCTAATATTAGCACGGCTGTATTTCTAGATCTAGATCAGACAGATCCTATTGTAATGGGACCTTTTATTAAAAGATTAGCACTATCTCTTGCAGTTGGTGGAAAAAAATCTGTTATCACTGAGTTATTTGCAGTTGCAAGGCTGGGTGTTTGAGGGGGGGTGAGGAGAGAGACACTGGGGAGACCGGAGTAAGGAAGAGGGGGTGTGGCCAGACCGGGTTGAATGGGAAGGGGAAGGAGGGGGATGGTCATCCAGACTCCAGGAGAAAGAAAGCACCGGGACCTGGCAATAGGCAAGAATTTCTGTCTGCATAATTTGCAGTCTGTTGCCTGTTGGTAACGGCTGGGAGCATAGGGCTCTGGTGCAAACGGCTGTGGGAATAAGTTGGGAACAAATTGCTTTATTTTAGCCTGTGTAATGGTTGCTTTATTAACCGTTATGATTGTGGCACATATGCAGAACAGGGGATGTGAGTTATGTCATCTGGAAAGTCCCGAGCCGAGTGCATACGTGGCATAATGGAAAGTTACCAGAAGAATGTGTGCACAGGAATAGACCAACAATATGACTATATATGGTAGCAATAGCTGTATATACCCACCCCTTGTTAGCTTTGTGATAAGTATGTAATATGATATGAACTGGGTTTTAATAAAAGAGGGTTGTGGAGTCAGCTCTGGGCTCTCATCCCGAGATACCTGCCTGCGTGTCTCATTTCTCATGGGAGACCACCACAACTGGTGACCCCGACGTGATTCCACAAGGGAATACATCCCTGCTGACCCTCTACTTATCGCCTGGAATAGGCATGGTGCACCCGACGGCGTCGCTGGTGACTGACTCCTTCTCGTAAGTATGGGGTGGTGGTGGAATGTCTGTAGCTCAGAAAACCCACGTAGAAGAGTTGAGACAATTGAGCAGGAAAAAATACCTTTCTCCTCAAGAACAAAAATTTACCCGATTCTTTTCTAAAAGTGAGGCTGTTAAATTATTTGCCTATGTGTGGGTTCAATGTCCGTCCTATCCAGAGGGTGGATCCCTAAAAACGGAGACGTGGAAGAAGATTGGCGCCATCTTCCACCAATCTCCTCGAGCGCCGCCCGACATTCTGTGCCTTTGGAAAAAGGCTTATACCATGATTCAGAATCATGCTGATTCGCCTCACCAGCCTTTATTAGATCCGCCACCATACCAGACTCCCTCAGTCATGGTGACTACCCTGCTACCCTCAGTCGTGAGCCCTCTTTCACCCACGGCTCCTGAAACCTCTGTTCCTTCTGCTTCCAACCCCGCTCTTGATTTTCAACCTGGCCTTATCCGCGGGGCATACCAAAAGGCCTTAAAATCCGGCACTTTGGATGCTGCTGACCTAGCCGACACTGAGTTGTTTCCGGTCACTTTCCAACGGGGTCCCACTGGCGTTCTTGTTGATTGGGAACCTTTGCCTATGCAAATGATAAAAGAACTTAAAAAGGCAACCGTGGATTATGGCATAACCAGTCTCTATACCAGAGGTTTATTGAGCGCCATCGCTGGTAATTATCAAATAGTTGCCTCAGGATTGGAAGGACTTACTTAGAATGTTATTGAACGGCACGCAATATGTTGTTTTTGAATCAGAATTCAAAAGGGAAATTCAAACCAGAGCCCTCTGCCCAGGGTTTCAATGGACTGTTGACCAACTCTTTGGGGAAGGTGCTTTCGCTACGCTTAACGCTCAGGCTCAAAACCTAACCCCCCCACATTTCCTTTCATCAGCTCTGCTGTCCTTTCCACCTTGAGTCATGTCGACGATCAATCCCGACTCAATCTTTTTCTGCCATTCGCCAGGGAACGACAGAGTCCTATGCCAAATTTGTTAACCGCCTACAGCTCACGGTAACCCACCAAATTTCTAACCAAGAAGCGGCAAAAGAGATTTTGATGAAACTTGCTTTTGAACATGCGAATGCAGCTTGCCAATCCGTTCTTAAGCCATTAGTCTCTAACCCGGCCTCCACTCTGGCGGATTTTCTTAAAGCTTGCCGTGTTATTGGCACTCAAACCTACCAGATGGATGCATTGGCTGCAGCCATACAAAAGGGGAACCAACCTCAAAGTATGTGTTTTACAAGGAATTAAAATGGACTGATTTATGAGATCGCAAATACAGTCAAGATATGAAAAAGATAAAAAAATGGAAGGTATCATGTTAAAAAAATACAGAATTAGATACAATACTTACAGGTCCAGATGAAAAATTAATTAAGAAAATATATAATCATTTACTCTACGTGGATCTAGAATTTGAACAAGTTAAAGAGACAATGATAAAATGGGCTCAGAATTTTGGCTATACAATAGAACTTGAAAAATGGAACCAACTTTGGGAAAGGAACTACAAATTGACTATGGCAACAACATATAAAGAGAATATGTACAAGATGTTCTATAGATGGCATTTGTCACCGGAAAGACTAGCTAAAATGTTCAAGAACATGTCTATGAAATGCTGGAAATGCCAACATATACTTGGTTCCTACTATCACATGTGGTGGACCTGTGCAGAGGCAAAATTATATTGGACTCGAGTAAAGAACTGGCTAGAAAAAATGTTGAAACAAAATATCGAGCGGAGACCCGAGACTTTCCTGTTGGGGATTATACCGTATGAACTTAGTAAAGAATATACCTATCTTGTAATACATGTCTTGACAGCAGCTAGAATTACCTTTGCACAAAAATGGAAAGCAACTAAGGTTCCATCTGAAGAGGATTTGATAAAAAAAATCTTGGATTGTGCTGAAATGAACAGAGTAACAATGAAAATTAAAGACAAAGAAGACTCAGAATATTATAATGTTTGGATAAAATTTTACAGTTGGTTGGAAAATGAATATAGTGGAAAATCAAGATAGAGTAATTATTGTTTATAAAAGATAAGAAAATGAACATAGATAAATAACCCAGATGACAAAATGGATATGAATGAAGAAGTAGCAATACAGTAATATAAAAATATACCTAAAATTTAAGTATTTTGAAGTAGATTTTTAACAATAAGATAGATTTGAAAGAGTAATTTAAAATGTTAATTGAAGAGATATATTGGCTGTCTATCTGTTAAAAAGAAAATTAAAATAATGACCTAATAAAGAGCTGAAGCCACTCCATCATCTCCTGCCTCTTCAGTATGAGAACATAACAGTATGGATGAAATTTTATGATTGGATAGAAAATGAATATATATAGAAGTTAAATTAGACCGATTAAATTGGAAGAAAATAGAGAATAAAATGTGATAGACCTAGGTGACAAAATTAGGTTGTAGAGGAGGCAGCATTAGAACAGCAGTATATACCTAGAAAAAAAGAAGTTATATGTATAGATATGATATAGAAAGTGTATGAGTTCAGAGCACCAGTAATTAAATGATGTAGGAGTATATGTTATCAGTCTGTTAAACATAAGGTGAACTGTGATTAGAATCACTCAGGGAAAGGTTAAGGAGAAAGAGGAAGTAGAAAGGAAACGAGGGGAGAAGGGGAGGAGGGAAATAGGAAGGGGGAAAGAAGGAGAAAGAAGGTAGAAGGAGGAGAGGGAGATAGAGTGAGAGGAGTGCTATGAAATGAGGGAAAAACAGACTAATAAATAGCAGTGTAAATACGTGCAAAACTAGGATATTGATTTATGATATACTGGATAGAAATGTATAATTATGTATTTTTTGATATGACTTAGGGTATATGCATGGATGTGTACATGGAGATTGGGGGGAAATTTTTCTTTTTCAACGCAGATCTGATCCGTGGGGCTGCCCTGGAGCCAGCAAAGGGCTGCCCCCCCACCTCCCTGATGCGTGCACGGGAGGCGATGAGCACACGTGGCCAGGAATTTCTGGGGACCATCTTTCCCCACTGGTTGACTGCATTCTGAGCACTTCCCTTTCACCCAGGATGCCATCACTCATGTGCTCGTTGCCTTCTATGCCCATGCCCAGGGGACAGTGTCGAGGCAGCGGGTTGGCCTCTCGCTGGCTCTCGCTCGTTGGCCTCTCGCTGGCTCCAGGGTGGCCCCGTGGGTCAGATCTAATAGGTGAGACCATGTTCCGGCCCAAATGACTGCCACCAGGTTGTAGAATAGATCAGTGCTGCGCCCGCACCAGAGCCTCCATGCCTATCTGCGAGGCTTCCCTTTCACTGGGACTGGCCCCTCTGTTTTGGAAAACCATGGCCGCTGACAGCGCTGCCAGTCTTTCCCCTCCCCTTATCCCTTTCTGAGCATGAAGGAAGGAGATAGGAATGGGAAGGAGGGGAGGGAGGAAGGGAAGGAAGAAGGAAGTCTTGGGTGGGCAGCAGTGGAGCAACCTCAGTCCATCGCTCTGCCAGCCATCATGTTCCAAGGGCCCAGGTTTGACATGGTGAGACCCAGCTCCAGGTGAGGCAGCTGCGGGGATGGTTTTTTTCACCAGTGCTTCCATGGTTGGCTTGCCGGCTTGGCCCCGCAGCCCCGCCTTTCGCTAGAACTGCTGCTGCCCCTGCGAGGGAACGGAATGGGACTTTCAGGTGGCAGGCAGAAACCATGGTGTTTCTGCCTGCCAGCGTGTGATGGGCAATAGCAATCACAGGGGCTGTGGGGGGGACATGGCAGGTGAACGGTGGTGGTGTGCAGCTTTTGGAATTGTGGGGCACGGAAGCAGAACTGCACTTTTGGCATCAGTCGTAGAGTCAGTCCAGGAATAGAGGCAATGGGGGAAGGGTAGGCAAAAAGGGCAGTTTTTTTTAACCTGGCAGAGGTTCCAGGTAGAGCTGGCAACAGGCAAGTAGCAGTGGGCAGAGGCTTCCCATTTCGACACTTCCCCTGTCATTGCCTCTGTTATCTTCCCCCTTGTATCACCATGCTGTGACATTGGGGAGGAAAAGAATGGGAGAGACAAGAGAAGCTGGGATGGGAGCTTCTTGCAGCCTTCCATGGGGCTGGGGGCAGGAGCTGGGGGGAAAGGGCATAACAGGTTGGGGGGGATGTGCAGTCCACAGTCCCTTGAGCACAAACCTTTGAAGTAGTAATAGCTGAAAACAGAATTAAGCACTCCAAAAAAAGGGGAAGGAAAGAGATGAGAATGAGGGAGGGAGGGATGGATGGAGGGAGGGAAGGAAGGAAAGAAAGAAGGAAGGAAGATGGGGATGAGAAGGAGGGAAGGCAGGAAGGAGGGGAGGGAGAGAGGGAAGAAGGAAGGAAGGGGATTATGAGAGGGAGGGAGGGTCTGAGGGAAGTCCTGCCTTAGCACTTGGCCACCAGCAGCCCTGAAGCTCTTTCACTATCCCCTTGCCCCCTCTTCTCCTGGTGGCCTCCCATCCTATAACTGAGAATGCTTTGGTTACAAAGCTAGGTCTCCTCGCAAGGAGAGGGAGTAGGTCTCCCTCTGACCCACATACTTTGCCCTCCCACACACACCATGAGCAACCTGGCCAAGGAGAGTGAGCACAGCAGCAGCAGCCTCGAGGAGGTGGTAAGCGAAGCCAGGAGGCCCCCTCAAGAAAGTGGGGCTTGGCTGGGCTTGACTGTGGGGTCCCGGTGCCCTGGGAGTTTGAGGGCTGGTCTGGGCACTTGCCATCTGCTGCCTAGGGCTCCAGGAAGCCTGCACCACTGTCTGGGAGTCATGGCCTGAGAGGGACGATGAGGCTTCTCTGGTGGACAAAGGTTTGGCATTCACCCTAGTCTCATCTTCCTCCACTGAAGATAATGGATCCCTCCAGCCCTGCCTGGGTCACAATAGGTGCCTCCCCCATGAGAGCGATGTTGAGCTGGCCATACTCATCCGGACCCCTGAGGCCAATCACAACCCTGATGCAGCTCTCAATGAAATCAAGTTTGATACCCCTGCTCTAGGCCATGAGTAATAAGAACCTTAGCCCAACACAATTGCAGTTGCTCCAGATGGGAGAATAGCTAGTCTGAAATGTTTTTAAGCCTCGGGATAAGGATAACAATAAAAAGGTGCATGAAAAAAATTATTTAATAATACAATACTATATAAAATAATATACAGTGCTCTAGTCTACATAAGTAGGATTAGTCTTCTTCCTCTTCCTCTTCCTCTTCCTCTTCTGAACTTCTGTAGATATAAAAGGAATAAAAGATGATATTGCAATGTGCTTATAAAACTACATATTCTTCTAATAAGTCTGTTCAACTTTTGTCAAGCTATTTTTATTATAATAATAGATCCAGTACCCTTATTCTCAGGTAAGTAATATCCATATATTGATGTGCCAGTATTTTTCTGAGAAGAGCAAGAATGTCAGTATTTCAGAGCTGCATTTCAACAACACTCTCATAGCCAGTTGCTCTAAGAGAAAAGGCCTCTGTAGCCACCCATAAAATCTTCTCGCAATAGCTACTTTAGGTCTGGCAGCATCACTTTCTATCTATGGTAAAGATAGGGAAAGGGAGAAGTAAAGCTCTAAGATGAGCATGAAAAGGGGCGCGGGCGAAGGTTGGGTGGGGGTTGCAACTGACGGGAGGCTCTCCACAGTCCCCCCTCTCTCTCCCTCCCTCCCTCCCTCTCTCCCTCTCACACCAGAGCAGCAGTAGAAGGAAGAAAGCAGGTTTTTCCTCCTTGCTTCGCCTGCCCTTTCGAGGCTGAGTCAGCGCAGTCCCCCAAGATGTTTCCCTTCTCCTGGCGGGAGCCCCATCTGGTTGGCGGCCGACCTTCTCCCTCTCCCCCCTCCTGCCTTTCTCAAAGCCCGGCTCCCCTCTGCGCTTCCGTGAGCAAGAAAGAGCGTAGCAGGTTAGCTATCCCTTCAGCCCGGGCAGCATCGCGAGCGTGAAGGAATGGGAAAGATAGGAAAGACGGGAATTTTGGCTCGGCCCTTCTTCTGCGGAAGGACCTTTGTGGGAAGCCCCCACCTTCCAATTGAAGGGCTTGCTGCAGAGCCTCAAAGGGGAAAAGAGGGAGTGGAGTCACGGAGGCTAGAAATGCTCCAAGGGAGCCTCCACCTCCGTTAACAAATAGGGGTCCGCGCGGTATGCCAAGCGGGAGAGAGGCTGCTGAGGCTCCTCTGGGCAGGAGCCCTGGAGGCGAGGAGGTGAGCCTCTCTGCAGTAGGAGAGGGGAAACACCGTGACACCAGCCGCTCTCTCCTGGAGCAGCGCCAGGGCTCCCCCTTTCACCACGCGATCCCGCGTGCCTCCTCTCCCCTGCGGCTGCCGCTTTTGGAAATGCAAAGCCTGTGAGGTCAGGCCTCCTGTGTCCCCGAGCACCCGCGTGGGGACCCCTTCCAAAGCCCGCGTCCTCCTCCTCATGCAAAGCGACCTGGCTTGCCGACTGCTGCTGCTGCTGCAGCTGCCAAGAAGGGGGGTGGCTGGGCCAGTCACCACGCTTTTTGCCCTCTTTTCAGGTGAAAAGCTACCGGACACTTTGGGGACAGGAATCGCTGCCTAGCGCTCTCCCTCCTGGTGCAACTTGCTGAGCGGATTCTTCCCTGCCCCTTTCCGTCTCCACCAAGGGCTGCCCGCTTCTGAAGTTTCCCCCCCTCGCCACCTCGGCAGTTGCGCTCTCCCCCTTTTCGCACCCGAACTTCCAAATCATGTTCGCGGCTTCCGAGCTTTGGGTGGCTCCCTCCACGGAGCCCCTGGGCAGTTAAATTTCAGGTTGGGGCATGGATGGATCGGAAAGGGGTGGGGAAGGATCCGCTCGGCAAGTTGTGCCAAGAGAGAGCGCGCTTGGCAGCGATCCTTCTCCTCAGTGATCCTCCCTGGGGGTGTGTGTGCAGGAGGCCGGTCCTCGCAGGCTCCCTGGTGGCTTTGCAATGCCGGCAGTTTTGTGGGCTCCTTCCCTCAGTGGTTCGTTTTCTTACCTCTAGGTGGCTGCCTCCCGAAAACATTTTCCTTCCCTTCTCCAAACGACCCAGGCAGAGGGCAGACGGCTTCTGCTCCTGACCCAGAAGACGTTTTTGCGCAGTGCAAAACCCCCCCAAAAATTAAAAAAAAAACCCAGCTGAAAACAAAATGGAGAAGCATGCGCAGTGCCAGAAACTCGGCTTCTGCGCATGCTCAGAAGAAGAAGAAAATAAAGAAATCCCCCCCAAAATTGAAAAATATTCAAAAAAAATTTGGGAAAAAAATGGTGGTGCCCAGGGCCCGGCACCGACAGCACCGGGCCCGTGACGTCACCAGCAGGCCACTACCGGTGCGCCCGTACCGGACCGCACCGGGAGGAACTCACTACTGTCTGGGGTTCATCTGTGAATTGGTTATACAGATCAGGAAGCATATTCTTGTATCAAAACCAGAATTGTAGCAGGCAGAACACAATATTATCTTGTCTACTGAGATATTTTAACAAGTCCTTTGAGTTTCTGTTTGTTTTTCACTTCCTACCCTTTCTCAACAATCCTGCAATCTTTTCCTCTAGTTTGCCAACTCAGCCTCATCCTGCACATTGCAGTACGTTCTGTCCTGAGTAATACAGCTAATTACTAGTATGCAGTATTACAGGCTAACTCTGCCCACAGCCAAACGTTATACCCTGACCGGCACAAGATTGACTTACCCTTTTCCCCTTTCAAGGTTGGTATTTCCACTATATTGTTGGGGGAATTATTCTCATGCTATAAATAGCTCAGAGAGTGCTGTAAAGCACTGTGAGGTTGTATACAAGTCTAAGTGATATTGCTTTTGCTAATTCTGTTGCAAGGTACTAGCTTCTTTGACAGAAAGCAACGACTGACTTCTAAATCTGCATTTCCACATTCTGTTAAACTATGCTAATATGAAAACATCATTATATATTTAAAACATACATGGGAAAATATGATCCCCCAAACAGAATATATTAGGACAATCTGGAATGCCAGGTATTCATGTGCAAATTCTTATATTTGCTGCATGAATTGCAACGTTGCTAGGCTAGATTTTTCAAAAAGGACATATATTTTCTCTGAGGAGATTTAGATCTCACAAGCATAGAAAACCACTAAAATAATTGAAGCTTGAACTTAAGTTTTCATATTCACTAAATATACTTTTGCTTTGTATATCCTGTATTCTAGCAAAAAAGCCACACAAAAGAAAATCTAGGAAAAAAAACTCCATTCTTTCTTTATATTTTATATATTTAGAGAGGAATAATAGTTTTATTTTTTATATTTTATGTTAGATTTCATGCTATTTTAATTATATAGTGTTCTAGCAATGGGCTTATTAATTTAAGCATTTTCATTTCTAAAAAGAGCATTTGTCCATAAGTTACTGCAGGTTTTCTGACTATTCCATTCCATTCCATTCTATTCTATTCTATTCTATTCTATTCTATTCTATTCTATTCTATTCTATTCTATTCTATTCTATTAAGAGTAAATATAGGATCCAATTTAAACTCAAATGCAAAAGCAAAACTGAAAAAGCCTCCAATCTGTTAGAACCAGATAGAAAAATAATTAGAAATTACATCCACATATATACAATGAATATACACTGAAAGGAGCAACTGTTCCCTGTTGTAATAGGGGTTTGGTACTCCAGAACGGGAAAGGTAAAAAGTTTTTGCTCTTTTCTAGTTTTTCTCCTTCCTTTTCCTATTTCCTACTAGAACTTTTTCTTTCTACTGTTGAACAGTGAAAAAAATGATGAGATTATGAGATGTTTTACACATTAAATATCCTATCATGCATTTTGAATCACTTCAAAAATTCTTAAAGAGAAATACTCCCGATTTGCACACTGAAACTACTTACGTTTTTTTAGAGGTAGCTTCAGTCCCTTCTTCTTCTCCTTCTGAAGCTCTGGTTAAAAGAAAAATTAAAAGCAGAATTTAAGTATTGTTCTGGCAGCAGTTGAATATTTTATCTTCACCTGGGCAGCTTGCCCTAGTTATTTATCTGTTTATTTATTCAATTTAATTGCCACCCATCTTCTTCCTAAGCAACCCTGGGAGGCTTACAGCATAAAAGATAAATATTTCTAAGATTATAAAAACAGGTATAATCAAAGACAAAGTTAATAGATAAAAGATAACTAAAAGATAAAAGATGGGGAAGGAGGGAGCAGGATGCTCGGGGGGGGGGAGGTTGGATTGCTTCTTAATTCACCAGCCACCTCCAGTGTGATGCTGTCTCTTGTTGGGGCCCCAAGCCATCTGGCAGAGTCAGGTCTTCAGGTCTAACCTTATGGAAGGTCAGAAGGGTGGGAGACGATCTCACCTCAAGGGTAAGTTGTCCCAAAGGGCAGGAGCCACAGCAGAGAAGGTCCTTCTCCTGGACTCCGTCAGCCACAGTTCCTTGACTGACGGGGCCTGAAGCTTGCCTCCTCTGCTGACGTGAGTGGAGTGGGCCAGCCTCAATGGGGCGAGACTGTTCATCAAATAGCCTGGACATATGCCATGCAGGGCTTTAAGGCAGGGGTGAAATCCAGCAGGTTCTGACAGGTTCTGGAGAACCGGTAGCGGAAATTTTGAGTAGTTCGGAGAACCGGTAGCGAAAATTTTGAGTAGTTCAGAGAACCGGCAAATACTACCTCTGGCTGGTCCCAGAGTGGGGTGGAAATGGAGATTTTGCAATGTCCTTACTCCAGGAGTGGGGAGGGAATGGGAATCTTGCCGTATCCTTCCCCTGGAGTGGGGTGGGAATGGAGATTTTGCAGTATCCTTCCCCTGCCATGCCCAACAAGCCACACCAAGCCACGCCCACAGAACCGGTAGGAAAAAAAATTGGATTTCACCACTGCTTTAAGGGTAATAACCAACTCTTTGAATTGCACCCAGAAGCAAACCAGCAACCAGGGCAGCTCTCAGTTACAGTGATGTAACATGGGCCACTCTAGGAGCCTCAAGAACTGCCTGTGTTGCATGCAGGTCTCTGCATCAGTTATTGCTTGTATGTAAGCTTGCTTTTTGTGTGGATTCCTCACGCACTAGAGCTACCATTTTAGTCCTTTCCTTCCAAATATTACAGCTTATGTCTTGCTTTTCTCTGTCTCTCTAAATTCAGTCATGAGGATTTTATTTTATTTTATTAGTAAGAAGGTTCTTTTTCATCTCACATTGTGGTCTCTTCTGTTGGGCCTAGAGGACAGTCAACTCCATATTTAAGCCTTTTTAATCTAAGTCCCAGTCAGGTTGGAACAGAGTTTGCAGGTAAATGAATTTGTGGCAGAAGAGGTCAATCCACAAAAGCATTGTGCAAGGCACTTCTCCATCTCTATTGTACCAGCAAGCAAATCAGTTTTGTAGCATCATTAACTCAATTTACTTAGACTAAAGAGAGTGAGAAGATTTCATAAAATCTTCCTTAATGTGCACCAAAATAAATTAAGCCTCTGCTGCTCAAATTTGGGCAGCAAATTATTTTGGGCAGTTTCCTGCACTCAGCTAGAAACTCTCATTTGGGTTTGGGGAATAGGGCAGTCTGGAAAGAATGCTGCTTTTTGCCTTGTAGTTTCAACCTGGTTAGTGAGTGCTAGAACTAGGAGGCATCCTCTGCTTCCTAGTTCTGCTTCCTCCAATTTAAAATTTTAATTCAGAATGCTCTTAGAATCTGAAATGGGTTCAGCTACTAAAAATGGACTCTTTATTGTTCCAGATTATTTCATACTATTACAGTACAGGAGGAATTAGGGTGTTACAATTCTGCGTGCAATGTATTTTATATTTAGTTTATATATGCAAAGGTTTTTAGGTGTATAGAGTTGTTAATTTTAATAACAGTGAAGCTGCAATAGTAACAGTATATACAGTATGTTGTTTTAAACAAAAGCATTACTTAGAAATAACTTGGAGGGAAAAAGTTCTAAGTTAAAGAGGAGCCTTTGACAGACTGTACTACTCACTCAGTCTTTGGTGAAGTTTCACTAGTCCCTTTTTCAGTCCTGACAAAGAAGAGAAAGGTGTTTTAACAGAACAGAAGTTAAAAAGAATTCTGCTGCAGCTAAGATTGTCTCCTTCCCAGGAAATATCTTGGAGGAAAAAAAGTTGTAAGTTAAATAACAATCCTTGAGAGACTCTACTACTCACTCAGTCATTGGTGAGGTTTCACTTGTGGGTGTCTCTTTTTCAGATCTGACAAAAAAGAGAAAGGTGTTTTAACAGAACAGAAGTTAAAAAGAACTCTGCTACAACTGAGATTGCGTCCTTCCTATGGACACATCATCCTGGGAAGGATAATGGCTCATTTCTTTTCAAACTTCTTAAAATGCAAGGGAGTTTTAGACTGGATTGTCTCAACCTCAAGAATTTTAGGATGTTAATATTAAGCATGGATGGCTAGGGAATTATGGGAGATGACATCCACTCATCTTAAATAAATTGTCCTCTGGAACGTGGCCACCATGAGCTCCAAACTATTGGATAATTTTTTTCTCCAATTTTTTAAACCAAATATTGCTCCATCCCAATTTGCTTGCCTATAGATAGGGCTAGGAATTTCAAGTGGCCTCTCTTAGTATAGCATCTATGAAACACAATCAGTTTATATAAATATGATTAAGAAATTCAATAGCAATATCACTAAGATTTATATACCATTTCACCATGTTTTACAGCTCTCTCTAAGAGGTTTACAGAATCAGAATATTGCCCCTAACAATCTGAATCCTCATTTTACTGACACTGGAAGGATGGAAGGCTGAGTCTTGAGACAGTCAAGATTGAACTCCTTGCAGTGAGCAGTTGAGTTAGCCTGCAATACCACATTCTAACCACTGTGCCACCACAGCTCTTTCAGAATCTATGGGAGGATCTACCTTCAAGTAGGAATACTATCCCACACACATAACTCTACAGATACTCACAGTTTCGTACTGGCCTTTTTAACAGGCTGTGGAGCTGGAGCTGGAGCTGGAGCTGGAGCTGGAGCTGGAGCTGGAGCTTCAGCCGGAGCCAGAGTTAGAGCTGGAGGTTCAGTTGCTGATGGTTGTAGTGGCATTATTTCCCTAGAAAGATAAAGCAGAAACAGAAATTAATCCAAGTTTAAATGGTTAATAAAGAACAAAGTTGTGGTCTTTTGTTTCATTATGTGAACCCAGCATTTCACAATTTCTCTAAAGGTAGCAACAATTGTGTAGTTGCTCATAAGAACCCTAAGATGATTTTGCTGCAAAACCCAGGGCCTCACCTTCATTGAATTTGATGTCTAGCTTTTTTAAAACGTCTGAGCAGACTCTTCTACCTTTTTTTAAGCCTTTGATTCTTATATATATTTATTTATTTTATGTATTCTCATTCTGCTTCAGCTTGTTGATTCATAGTTGAGAATGTGATTTAAAGGATAACTGGGTTAAACTGTTGGACCAGGGGTGGGGAGACCCAAGTTCAAATCTCCAGAAATGTCATGGAGCCCTCCGAGTAATTTGGAGCCAGTCACTTCCTGAGATAAATCTACCTCACAGGTTTGTTGCTGTTGTGATAAAATGAGTGAGGACTCCCCTATATGCTATCTTGAGTCCACAGGAAAAGAAATGGTAAAACATATATCCAACAAATAAGAACATAAACAAATATGTATCTAATTTTGATACTAGAAGTGGATTAGCTTTCTGGAAACACCAGTGGTTCATGTCTCTTCTATAGCTGGAGAGATTGCTAACACTACTACAGGACAGGATGCAATAGAATAACAAACTCATTTTAGCCAATGTAAAATTTGTATTTGTTCTTGAACAAAACAGGATCTGATCCCAACATAAAGGACTTCTAGTTGCAGTTCTTTTAGAGCCTTAACGTTTCTACTATTTAAAGACGCATCTTAAAGGCACAGTGGTTTGTTAAATTTGTTCAGCACTCAGATGGCATTCCTGCTCTAAGTTTAGTAGTTTTGAGGGATTTACATAAATATTTTTGTAGATTTATTTATTTAACATTCATTGTTGATATGCATGCCTTCATATCAATATTGACTGCTGGCAAATGTCTGGACTGTCCCTGCGGTTTTCTTGGAAAGATTTCAGAAATTGTTTGCCATTCCCTCCTTCCCAGAGAGTGACTGATCAAAGGTCAACCTCCTGGCTTAATGCCCAAGGTGAGATTAGAACTCACCATCTCCTGGTTTCTAACCTGGTATCTAAACCATTGCAACAACTGGGTCTTTATCAATTGTAGCTGTTTCTAAGGTATTAATTGAATTATATCTCCACTTTTGGATTGCTAAAATATGAGGAAAATATAGTTAATTTGAAAATTAAAATACATTATTGCAGAGGATAAGTCAAATCATACATAGTCTAATATATAATATACATAGTCTAATATATTTTCAATATATATTAAAAATTTAAAAATTCAATGAAATACCATAAGTATTCTTCCAATGTTTTGAACTCTGCTCAGTTACTCAATTGTGTTGGAAACACCACTCTAAAGTTTTCTAATAATTTCATTTCAACAAAAATGCAGAAGAATTGCTGTGGTGTTCTAAATTTTCAACAGGAAAACAACATTAGTAATAGTTTTGTAGTATATGTAGTAACTCACGTTATTTCCACAGAAAGAGGCTCAGGTATTTCTGGAGATCTGATAAAGAACAGAAATTACAGAGTTTGTTGTTCAACAATAAGATCTAATTTTTTTTGCAACTTGTATGGTTTGTTCTTCATGTACAGCTTTTGTACATGACAATTGTAAGCAAACCTATTTTCAAAACAATATTACACACATGGGTTCTGCAGTGATGTATGCCCATGTTTAGAGAAAATAGCCATTGTCAGAAAAGCTACAGTAACTGGTGTTCCCAGCAAACTACAGAAGCAGTATATGAAGAGAACATCCAAATTTTGCAGTCAACAAAGGCAACATCTGCAATTGCATACATTTTTCATTCTTGCAGATATGTTGTGGTTCAGCAGTGGGTTGCTCCCAGTTCGGTTCGGTTCTTAAAACCGGTAGTGGCGGCGGCAGGAGGCTCCACCCACCCACCCAGCTCGCTTCTGCGTACTTTCAACTCTTCCTATTCCTTTAAAAGGAACAGTCTTTGCCAGTTTTAAAGCCATCTTCAGTTTGTATTAGTTTTTATATATTTTTGTATATTATTAAAAAGCCAAAAAACAAAGTTCATCCAAGTAAAAAGTAAAAAATAAAAAGGTTTCTTACAAGCATCTATTAGCAAACAGAACTCTCACTAGCTTTCAATAGCTTTCACTTTTCCACGCCCTTTCAAATTCCAAGCGCCATCTTTTTGCATATTAGCTACTTTGTTACTTCAAAAAACAAAACAAAAAACACCGGAGTTAAGTTAGAATACTTGCAGTTGAATTCTCCTGGTATGTTCCATCTGCTACATTGTTTAAAGTGTTAAAATCCATTTGTTGCTAGCAGAGATGGTTGCAGCTTCTTGCTCCGCTAAAAAAAAAGCGGAGGCATTCCAGGTCCAGAGCTGTTGACAGGCTTCTAGGTAGCCCTCACCCTTCGCACCCCAGAGCTTCTTCTGGGGTACTAGGGGGGCTCTACCTCAGCCCATCTGCTCTTCTCCCTTCCCTTTGCCCGGGGCGGGAGTTTCCAAGCTGCCAGACAGCTGATGTGGCTAATCTGGCGGCTTTAACGGAGCCTGGGATCAGATGCTCATAAAGAGCGTCAACGAAGTTCGCGGTGCCACCGGAAGTCCAGTTGTGGCTTTTTTCAATGGAAGAAAAAATAATAATTTCTGTGGAATGCCACATTTTTACCTATATAAGAAATATTTGTATGGCTACCCATCTTAAACAAAATTCTGGGTAGTAATAACAATAAAATCAATAAACCATAAAATGAAAACAAAAACCAGGCTCCGCAGTCATTCCTTTGGGATGTTTCACCACCAGCTTCAGATATTCTTTTTCCATCCCTGCACCTGGATTTGCTGAATCTTTTGTGGGGAAAGTGTTCCATAAGGTAGGAACAGCCACAGAAAAAGGCACAACTTTGAGCTCCCACTAGATGGCAAGACTTCAGGAAATGACCTGGGGCGTACCTACCCTATCTGATCTGGTAAGAAGGGCAGATGCTGTCAGGGAGAAGCGATCCTGTAAATATCCTGATCCCTGCCATGTAGGGATTTAAAGGTGACAACCAGGAAGGGCAGATACTGTCAGGGAGAAGCTATCCTGCAAATATCCTGATCCCTGCCATTGTAGGGATTTAAAGGTGACAACAAGGAGCTTGAATTACACCCAAAATAAAACTAGGAGCCAACACAGCTCATACAACAGAGGTGTAAATTTGGCAAACCTAGGGCTGTATGTGCCACTGCTTTTGGGGCCAGTTGTAGTTTCTGAGTTGCCTTCAAGGGCAGCTGAAGTGATCTTCAAAGACAGCCCCATGTAAAGTGCATTGCAGTGATCTCAGTTGGATAAATCCAAATTTGTTCCAAGAATTTTGTAATGAAAAATATAAAGATGTTCTCTAAGTTGTAGAATGGGATGATTCCTCTCTAGTTTTACTTTGTCATGTCATGCAGGGGAATTCACTGGAGAATGCAATTATATTTGGAAGAGTCAGCAGTAAAAGGAAGCCAGGCTGTCAAAGAACTTGGAACAAAAACTCAAGGAAGTAGTGCAAGATAGGAAGATGTGGTGAGACCTGGTCCATAGAATTGCCAAGAGTTGGACATGATTAAATGCATCCTCCTCCTCCTCCTCCTCCTCCTCCCCCCCATCATCATCATCATCATCATCATCATCATCATCATCATCATCATCATCATCATCATCATCATGCTTTGTGAATTTCTTTCTTTTAATTTGTGCCAAAGGGGAAAAAAAAGAAAAGAAAATTACCTTACTCTTTCATGACTGAATATCACTTCGTCTTTGGAGGATTCTTCATCATGAGATTCAGCACTGCTACATCTTTTGTAAATTTTTTCAAAGGATTGATACATATCGTGAAGCCAAAGAGGCTTGTCGAAAGAAGATACTGAAGTCTAAGCATGAGGAAAGGATGGGAAAAAATGATAATAAAACTTCAGTCTGAAATTTTAATGTTCGTGTTGCATTATCATTTTATTTATATCTCAGATTCAAATTCCAGATCCTGAAATGGAGATTCTTCCTGAAGGAATATGTGGCTAGCAAATTAGAGCAAACTTAACTGAACTTCTAATTACCGTATTTTTGGGAGTATAAGACGCACCTATTTACCCCCCAAAAGAGGCTGAAAACTTGGGTGCATCTTATACACCGAATATAGCCCCATCCAGCCACCCCCACCCTTTGGCCTCTGCCTCCCAGAAATTTACCTCCTCTTTGCAGCAAACAGAAAAGCTGTTAAGCCAAGAAAGTAATTATCAGCTTCCCGACCATCAGCTGAGTGAGGCAGCAGGCCCAGCAGTTAAAATGAAACTGAAACTAACTGCTAGTATAAGGTGACCAGATTTTAACATTGGTAAAGCAGGACACCATTGACACGGGAGGGGAGGGTTTCTTGATTAAAAACTTGGTCTGGAGGTTATTAGCATTGCCATCAGAATTGGAGGTTTGACCTCTTTTTTGAGTTCCTTCTTTGTCATGGTGAGGTGGTCTAGAAAGTGGTCTAGAGTTTCCTCTATTCACTTCAGGGCATGATATCTTAGACATATTTTCACTTTTGCCCTGTTTCTGTCTCTTTTCTGTCATTAAAAAAGTAACTTTTAGTTCAGATTCTGTCAGAGGTTATGTCTATGCACATGAGCCTTGCTTGCTCTCCGACCTCATGTTACAGAAAGGAAAGGAAAAAAAAAAAGGCTGCGCAGCCATTTCAAGCCCCTTCTGCAGCGCGGTATTTAAAATCAGGCAGGCAAGTGAATTGGCTTTAAGGGAGAGCTGCGTGGGACTCTTAAATGCTTTTTCTTTAAGCTGCTTTTTTGATTCCTTTAAAATCAGCTGTAGCGTCCTCTGCTCCCTCTTAATCAGCAATTTCAGTTCGTGACAAACTCTTCTGGAAATTGCATTTTTTCAAAAAATCAGGACTTTTAAAAAACGCCGCGGGACACGGGACAAATTGTTAAAAATCGGGACTGTCCAGCCAAAAGCGGGACGTCTGGTCACCTTATGCTAGCAGGCAAATTGCTGGGAGAGGGGGAGGGATAGGCAGAGACAGAGGCAGAATTTTATTTTCTTGTGCTATTCAGACTGCTGAAAGGAGGTAAGTCAATAACTATAAATGTCTGTAGAATATTCAAATTATTAGACTTATTTTTTAAGACTGCTTTATTATTGTTCTAGACAATTTATCAAAATGAAGAAGCTTTTTAAAATAAAAGCTTGCTCTGAAGAGGCCCAGTGCTTTTGTATCTTCTTTTAAATAGCAGAGTACTACTTCTCAATCTTATTTATTGATTCTTATTATTCCTAATAAATGCAGAAGAGATACAAGTGGAAACTTATTAAATCAACTATCTATTAAGAATATACAGCACTAGTATTGTGACTGAATTTGTACCCTAAGTTTATAAATTACATAGTATGGATGTTTATAACTCTTCTCTCAAACATTTGCAAATCTACTTACAGTATTTTTTAGCAGCCACTGCAGTGTCTGACAATTTTAAGAACTAGACAACTAAATATCTAAATAGCAGCATGTTTATGGCAGTTTTAATCAGAATGAAGTTCCTTTTAGTGAAAAAAAAAGTGCTGTAGGAAAGTTCTCCTTTCCTTGTCTGTCAAGGTCCCTGTCATACTTGTTATCTCTAGGCATAATTTATTGAAAAAGATAGCCTAAATAAATCTTTTGCTTGTTTGAATGACTTTTATGTGGGATGACCAGTTGATAAGCAGGATATACCTGCTGAAATTCCTTTTGCTTATCACTTTTGGGCTTGTTTTACTTCTGGCCACTGTAAGTAGAAGACTTTTAATGGGCTTTGCATAGAAAACATTGCACTAGGAGACAGATGCAGATCCCCCCCCCCTGTTTTCCTCCACCAAAACTAAGGTGCGTCTTATACTCCGGTGTGTCTTATACTCCGAAAAATACGGTAGGTCATGAGTTTTAGCTCCCTCTTTATCTATGATAGAGAATTCTGGAATGTATTTTGTACTTCTGCTAATTAGTGTTAGTAGTAACATTAGCAGTTAGCTGCAGTTAAAAAAATTCTTTCAGTATTAGTATTCCTAAACTTTGCAAGTGTTGTTATGCTTAATATATGCTATTTAATTTGAGCTTATTTATGATGTATGAAATAAATGTATGCCTTAATGTTGTATGGAAATAAGGCTTTTATCAATTCATCTGGTCATTACAACTCTGATTTTAGTGAATTGTTACTATTATTCTTATAGGATCTTTTCAAAAGACCAGTCTTGCTTCATGCATGCTATCTCCCACATTAATGGGTTTGACAGAACTGGAAAAAATACAGTATTTGCAAAATCTTCAAAAGCCATGTTTCTTCATCTTGGTATATTTAATAAGACACAAATGGTTGTAGCAAAATTCTCTCCTGAGAAATACCATAGTAATAGTGATACACAAAACACATAAAACTGTAAGACATGGTTTACACATCTGACTCTATACACTTCATATTAAGTCAAATTTTCCCTTCAGGTTTTGAGAATCCAGCTATTCTGATTTATTCCATAAATAATTTTCTGGTCATCCACAGTTTGGAGCAATGTGGGAACTATGTCATAAAAATGCCTATCAAAATAGTTCAAAATATTGTTTTTCCCTAAATACTATAGCATATATTTGGACATTTCAAATTGTGAGTTATCTAGAAATTACAGATGTAGGACAGGTTGGGCTCCAGACCATTGGCTGTTACAACAGCCTTCTCATTCTATAGAGAGAAGCTAGAGTGGTTCTGAACTGGCGTCTCCTAGTACAGCAATATCAATAAATTGTACACTTCGGTTTTTGACGACTGTGATATCTGGCGTGTTGTGTTCTAAATTACGATCTGTCTGTTTTTGAAAGTCCCACAAGATCTTCATCTTCTCCTTTTCGACAACTTTTTTCACTTTATGTTCCCAGGACTTTATGAATACATGTAAGTCGTATTTTTTACATAATGACCAGTGGATTAATTTAGCAATTCATTTCATCAAATTGAGTGGCCATACGGTGATGGAGGCTGGTCAAGTGTTTTAGCCAGTATCCATATAGTTTGTCCAGTTCTTGACCTTCTTTGCTTGTTTTGCAACCATATCAGTTGTTATTACAATATTTTCCATTTTGTTTCGTGTTTGTTTTTTAATATCTTTGATCCAGGAGGCAGTTTTGTTGTATTCCACTGGGTTTTCCCACAGTTCTTTCCGAAAGTTCAAAGTTTTTTCTTTACATGGGTGAACATTAGTTTGGACTCGATTTTTATCAAGTGACAGGTAGAAGAGGTGTTGGTTTCTTCTGAACTGGACATTTTCATGATATTGTTTTATTTGTCCTTCGTATCTTTCCCTTTTCTTTGCTGTTGCTATTAAACATTGTTTTAGTTCTTCCATGACTTCTGTTATTATTTTTTCCTCCAGGTTGCATTTTTTGTGTGTAAACCATTTTTCAGCTTCTTGTTCTTTAGTTTTCCTTCTTTCAAGTACTTCAAATTGCTGGCAACTTGTTGATGTATCTTATAAAATTCTTGGACATGGTACCGAGTGCCCCGATGACAATGGGTATCACTGTTATATGTTTCATCCTTAATCGCATAGTTTCGATGGCCAGGTCGCGAAATTTCATGATTTTTTCCAGTTCTTTTTCTTCGATTCTGGCATCTCCTGGTACTGTGATGTCAATAAATTGTACTTTTCATTTTTGGACAACTGCGATGTCTGGTGTGTTGTGTTCCAAATGACGATCCATCTGTATTCAGCTTGAAAAACAACAACAACAACAACAACAACAACAACCATACACCCTGGAGGAAAAAACAATAACAGAAATAATGGAAAAACTAAAAAATGTCCATTGCAGCTTCCTGCAATAACACCAGTGGAACTGCAAAAAACTGTGCTACTGGGAACATTGTATATTTTAAGAAAGTACTTGGTTGATACCTAGGACGCTGGCAGCAACCCATATCAACCATGAGTACCAGTCAATGGTGTTTGTGATACATTTTTTAATGTTCAGTTGACTGTTTCATGTTTAATGAATAAAAGATATTATTATTATTGTTATTGTTATTGTTATTGTTATTGTTATTGTTATTGTTATTGTTATTGTTATTGTTATTGTTATTGTTGTTGTTGTTGTTGTTGTTGTTATTGTTATTATTGTTGTTGTTGTTATTATTATTATTATTATTATTATTATTATTATTATTATTATTATTATTATTATTATTATTATTATTATTATTATTACACAAATGTATCACAGCGGCCAGTTGTTTAGCTGGATTTGGCATTGATTACTAGTCGAGCCCCACCCAGGGGCCTAGGACGTTGTAATGTATTTTCGAAGTATATGTACGGAATCAAGCAGTGCGGCTTTCTGCATTTGACTGATGGTGATTTTGTCGATTTTGAGCTGTTTTAAATCTAATTCCAGTGCTTTGGGGATAGCACACAGTGTTCCAATCACCACTGGAATTACCACTGCTGGTCTGTGCCATAATTGTTGAATTTTGATTTTTAAGTCCTGGTATTTTGGAATTTTTTCGTGTTCCTTTTCATCGACTTTACTATCCCCTGGTATTGTGATGTCGATGATAGTCACCTTGTTTTTCTCGACCAGAGTGATGTCTGGTGTATTATGCGCCAGTACATTGTCCGTCTGTATACGAAAATCCCACAAGATCTTGACCATCTGATTTTCAGTGACTTTTTCAGGCTTGTGTTCCCACCAGTTTGTAGCAGTATGGATGTTATAATTTTTGCATAAATTCCAGTGAATCATTTGTGCAACATAGTTGTGCTGTAATTTGTAATCAGTCTGCGTGATTTTCTTGCAGCAGCTGAGCACATGGGCTACAGTTTCATCAGCTTCCTTGCACAATCTGCATTTAGCATCATTTGAGGATTTATCAATTTTGGCCTTTATGGCATTTGTGCGAATTGCCTGTTCTTGTGCGGACAGGATCAATTATTCTGTTTCTTTCTTTAAAGTACCAATTGTTAACCATAACCAAGTTTTTTCACTATTCACTTTGTCTTTTATTTTTTCCAGAAATTGCCCATGTCATGCTTTATTTTGCCAACTCTCCATTCTTGATTTTATCACATTTTTTCTGTACTCTTGTTTCGTCTGTTGGACCTTCAGTAGATTTTTATTCTTTACTTCAATTAATAGTTGTTCTTGACTTTCTTTTAAATAATTCGCCAGTGCATGCTTTTTTTCTTCTACTGTTTGTTCTACTTGTAGTAATCCTCTGCCACCTAATTTTTGAGGCAGGTAAAGTCTATCAGTGTCACCATGTGGATGTAGACTGTGGTGCAATGTCATTAGTTTCTGGTGTTTCAGTCCAAAATGTCCAAATCAACTTGTGTCCAGTTAATTATACCAGCTGTGTATTTTATGACTGGTATTGCCCAGGTGTTCATGGCCTTGATAGTATTTTCCACCATTTAATTTAGATTTCAAAATTTTCCTGACTCTGTTGGTGTACTCTCTTCTGACGATAGTTTTTACTTCTCCATGTCTGATGTTATCCAACTGCAGAATGCCCAGGTATTTATAGGCTTCATTTTGGTTGCATTTAATTAATTGGCCATTGGGCGTTTCAATTCCATCACATCTAGTGATTTTGCCCCTTTTCATAGATACAGTGGCACATTTTTCCATGCCAAACTGCATCGAGATATCTGTGCTGAATATTAGGACTGTGTTGGTCAGTGATTGGATTTCTATTTCTGACTTTCCATACAGTTTCAAATCATCCATATACAATAAATGTGAATTTTTTTCAGCGTCTTTGGCTATTTGGTAGCCAAGTTTCATTTTTTTAAAGACTACTGATAGCGGGATCATTGCGATGATGAAGAGGAGGGGTAAAAGTGAATCCCCCTGAAAAATTCCTTTCTTGATATTAACCATTCCATAGTCTCATTCCCTACTGCCAACTCCGTTCTCCATTGTTTCATCGCTTTTTCAGTGAATGATGTAATATTTTTGCTGATGCCAGTTGTTTCTAAGCATTTGATGATCCAGCTGTGTGGTAGTGAGTCGTATGCCTTTTTGTAATCAATCCAGACCATATTTAAGTTCATTTTTCTGTTCTTACAATTTTCTAGCATCATTTTTGTGAATTAGGAGCTGATCTTTTGTGCCCCTGCTCCTTCTTTTGTTGCCTTTTTGCTCTACTGGCAAGATGTTATTTTTTTCCAAATAATCCATTATGTTATCTGCAATTATTCCGGTGAGTAGTTTGAAGGTTGTTGGCAAGCATGTTATTGGCCTGTAGTTTCCAGGTGTTGTTCCTTTAGTTGCATCTTTCTGAATCAAGGGAGCAATTAACAACTTTTCGCACTCACGATTAACTTCTCCCTTACATTTCAAGGAGTTTCCCTGCAAAGACCTGCCAAGAAAGAGAAGCTGCGAACTGCCAGACGCTGGTAAGATCATCAGGCACAATTTGGGGTGGCAGGGGAGGCAGGGGAGGGCCAGGCTACAAGACACTCATCTTACCAGGGTCTGGATGTTCGCGGCTTCTCTTTCTTGGTAGGTCTTTGCAGGGAAACTCCTTCAATGTAAAGGAGAAGTTATCGTGAGTACGAGCAATTAACAACTTTTCACACTTGCAATAACTTCTCCTTTACATTTCAAGGAGTTTCCCTGCAAAGACCTGCCAAGAAAGAGAAGCTGCGAACTGCCAGACGCTGGTAAGATGAGCATCTCACAGCTCGGCCCTCCCCCTCCCCTGCCACCCCGAATTGGGCCGGGCCGATTGGGCCGGGCCGATGGGGAAGAAGAGAAGGCTAACTCGCGGCTGGGCGGAATGGCCATCTTTATAGACCCGGCCATGCTGGAGGCTAGGAACTACTCTCAACTGCCGCCGCTACAACTCCCAAACGCTCCCGCTACAGCCTCCTTCTCCTCTTCCCTGCGCCAGGTCTGAGTGTCACTGTGAGGGAAGGTTTCCTCCCAGCGATCAGCTTGCATTTCAAACAACCTCTCGATATGGTTTCTTCTCTGCTCCTTCCAATCCTTGTCACATAAAATGTTTTTGTTCACTTCCTGTTCAGGCAGGAATGCTGAGGGGGGGGGTGTCTGCCCATGGCCCCAACTATTTCCAGACCCAACAAGAGGACATGTCCTTAAGCTATCGGTAGAAAAATAAACCCGAGTTCAGCCCCTCCTGCCTTGGTTCTTTGCAAGCTCCCTGGACTGAAGACTGGAGTGGGTGGGTTTTCATCCAGGTGGAGCACTGGCAGCTGTGGTGTCTTTTTGCCCCCCCTGCTATTCCCGACCCGGCAGGTGTGGTATGCTTGCACAACCATGTGGCTGCCCTTGAAAGATTGACAGAGTGGCCACCTCAGATCCCCACATGCAAAGGAGAAGGGACCGTCAGCCTCCACTGCTTGGCAGAGAAGAAAGGCCAGCCTCAAATGCCCCAACCCTCCTAAGTAGGGCAGGGAAGAGGCTGCCTTCGCTGGGACCACTAACAGTTGCCATTGTCACCATGGTGCTGTGGAAAGCTGCAGCCGTTCAAAGCTTTGCTGCTTTCCTCGGGCTCTGACTCCCTCTCCGGCAGGAACAGGACATACCACCCTGCTTGCCAGAGGAGGGGGGGGAGGAAAGGTGGACTTTCCCCCATGTGCACTGAGCCAGAGTGCCCGAAGCTTCTCCCTTCTTGAAGGCCATTCCCTAAGGAGCTGTCCCCTGTCTGCATGACGTAGGACCTCCTGGGAAGCTGACATCTTGGAGATGTCACAATGTCTTCTTCGTCCCCCCATAAATGTTATTGGTACGTTCCATTCCTTCCTCCCTATTCACTTGTAGCAACCCAAAGGGAGGGGAAGAGAGGGTGGAATCATTGCTTTTCTTTTCTCTCGCTTTTTTGCTTCAGCCACATTTTTTCCTTTCTCCGTAGAGTATTTCTGTGTGTTCTTTGTTTCTAACCGGTGATATAGTTCTTGGCCATAATTTACTCCTTCCATCTTTTTCCTTACTTCCCAGTCCTTATTTTTTTCTATCCTCTTCATTTACTCTTGGCATTGTTACTGCAAATTTCTCACAATGCTGGAAAACTTGGCTTGCTGATAAATGCCTTTGCTAGCTCACTCTTTCACTTTACCCCTGGGATAATTGTGTCCTTGTGCCCCACCTCGCCCCCACCCGCTCTGCCCAAAAAATTATTTGTGTCTCTCTCGGCTGGTCTCTTTAAGGGAAAAAAAGGCTTGCAAAATTAGAAACTTCTCGCTGCCAGAAGTTGTTAATTGCTTGCCCTCGTGAGAAGAGTTTCTGTATTTTGCAAGCCTTTTTTCCCTAAAGAGACCAGCCAAGAGAGACAGAGCTGCCAAACTCCAGTACTGGTAAGATGCCCATCTCTCGCCCCGCCGCTGCTGCCTCGTGGAGCAGGACTGTGCAAGACTTGTGCCATTGCATGTAGGAACGACAGCTGTGCTGGTATGATGAAGCTCACAGCAGTTCTGCAGTTCGTGCATACAACAGCACAACAAGCCTTGCAGAGTCCTGCTTCACGAGGCAGCGGCAGCGGCAGCGGCCCAGCTGCTTGGCCGGCACCAAGAGCAGGGAGGGGGAGGCGGCAGCACCCCCAAAATAATAAGCCACACCCCCAAAAATGAGGCCAGGGGCAGTTTTTGGGGGGTCAAAAATATAAGCCCCTGTCTTATTTTCGGGGAAATACGGTGGTATTATTATTATTATTATTATTATTATTATTATTATTATTATTATTATTATTATTATTATTATTATTATTATTATTATTATTATTATTATTATTATTAAATTCAGGCTTGCCTAAATCACATCTTTAATACTTATGGGAATGTGAAGACATGTTTTTCAGATCTAATAAGAAAATTGAAGGTTACCAGTGGTTGCTTCGCATTTACATACCTGTTTTTCAGGTGTATCTTCCTTTTTTCTACCCAGAAATGTCCTTAAAGAAACAATTAAAAAATAAAAATAGTGAGATCTTGGAATGGAAAAAGCCCTTTTGACAATGTTCAAACCAAATAGGGCATTCATTTCTGTACTGAAGGAGTATACAAACTCTTATCATTTAATGAAAGTTGTATACATTTCTGTTTCTCAAAATGGACTGAAAAGGCTTTTCAGTCACAAGACTCTTCTGTGCATGTACAGGCAATAACCAGGCAGCAGAAGACTTAATTGCTTCTTATGCTGAAACACACACCTGCAATTTTCTTCAAAGATTTAAGAGTGCACGTTGCAGGTAACCACGTAGGTGTTTGGGGTTTTACATATTTTTGGCTTCATTAGCATGCATGTTGTCCTGGAAATCTGAACTTTGTTCAGCACTGAAAATAATTTAAAGTTGCCAAAAGGATATGAGACCAATTGAGGAATGTAGCAAGAACCCAGTGCTAAAGATACAAATTCAGCCAGCAAAAAAATCAGATTATTTGGCTATGTTTTCAGTGTTTTCAACTTTTAGATGCAGCATCTTATGAACTAAAATTTGCTTTTTAAGAGTGAAACTTATAAGTGCATTGACACCTAATCTTGAGGCTGTTCCTTATAAACAGGATTTTCACAGTAGAGAGTTGCAAATAACTAAGTATCTCCAGACAAGAGTTACCGTTTTACAGGAGGGGTTCCTTCTGTTCCTTTGGTAGTTTGATGATAATAAGTCTGTTGAATCCAAAAACACAGGGGAAGTTGTGAGGGATGAATGTAAAGATTTTTCACAGTGAGGAAAAAGAATCAATGACTGTCACAGAGAACAATGGTTTTTTTCTCTGCTTGTCAATAAGAAACTTTTCTTTTTCTCCATCTTCTGCTTATAAAAAGGTGTGGGGTCTCCAACATGGTCTTGGTAAATCTCATAAGAAGGTCTTATGGAGCAAATCAAGCCTACCAGCCACACGTTCCCTATCAGAATTGAAGATGGAATGAATCCAAGCTTAATATACCCATTTAGTTACCCCTATTCATCCCCCTCACCAATAATTTTACAAAAACCAATCCCACCCTTTTTTTGATGTGATATATTATATATTATATTAAATCCTGGCTGCAGTAATGTGGTCTCTGAGTTATGTTGTTCAAGGAAATGCTGGCTCTTCATTAAAGCAGTATATTGAGAGTTTGGAGAAGTTTATCTTTTCATTATTGGACTTTGAAATATAGTGTGTAAATAAATTAATATAAGGATCTCTGGAAAAATATTGTAGCTTACCACAATCAAAGCAATAATAGTAAGTATCATAATCGTTATCAGAGAAATAGCCACCGGCCTACTGAGGTAAAAGCCATATTGAAAAATTCCCTGCTTTGGTATCTGCAAAGAGAAGTAAAGTGAAAGATAGGCCTTTGCGTATTTTAACATAAAAGCTCTTTTCCCCAGAAGAAAAGTATATTTAGGCCCACCTAACCTTTGAATCAACAACAGTTTTACCAATCCAATTTTATTAAAATACTCATATCTGAAATTTCTGATTTAATTCTAATGAACCTCCCTTGTTTTCAAGTTTCAGTTACTTTAGCTGTGGCCTAGAGGTGGAGCTCTTGCCTCACAATCAGGAGTTTGTGAGTTTGATCTTAGGTAGAGGCAGATGTAAGAGTCTCCTGCTTGGGCAGGGGGTTGGGCTAGATAACCTGCAAGGTCCCTTCCAACTCTGTTAATCTGTATCTGTAGCTTTGTGCTCTACACCACTCTCCCCAGATGCTGATCACAATTTGTAAGAACCTTATATGTCACTTATCCTTGTATATTGAGATGAGAATCAGGCAGAGAAGTGGTCTTGGCACATGCAAATTACTATAAACAATCTAACAAGACTTTTACTCAAAAACAGTAACTGTCTTTACAGAAATGAATGCGCAATTTACATCAATTGGACCTTCTGGGGGAAAAAAAGTCATCTAGGTAACAAAATCTTGTATTACTCCTATTTGTGCACCTGTTAGGATTATTAATTACGTTGCTTTTACCTCATCAGAAGGTTTCTCCATTTTTCTTGAGCTTGCTATAGTCATATTGCTTTCATTTTTAGTCAGCAACAAGTAGGGTTTCAGCAGAGCATATTGCTCCTGGATGGTTTTTCCCTTACTGGAGAAGTTCATTGCAAGACCTATTCTAGACCTGAGAACATCACAAGATGTCTTGGTAGACAGCTCTCCGCAGTCCATGTTTAGCCTACGGATCAGCTGAGCAAATAGATTCCTGCTAGGCTCGTGAGGGATCATGTGTGCCAACTGTTTTTTCATCTCAGCTTCAAAAGCTTCGCCCTGAAGAAAAGAGTTTTCAGTGACTGAAACAAAATCAGATGAAAGGGGAGCAGAGGTGGTTTGTTCCTGATACTCCCAATGCGCTTCATTGGACAATGTTTCATCAGGCAACAGTTCGTTCGAAGTTTCAGACTCCTCAGTCGTAATTCTGAAATTGGTTCCTCCAATTATTAAGTGCCTGAGAAGGTTTTCCTTTCTTGATTCCTGAGACTCAAGTTCCTTCTCCAAAATCTTCTCTGCGATTTTTTTGTTTCGAGTATTTTTCTCTTTTGCCTGCTCCTTTATTACAAGGTGTTTTACATGGCTGGGCCTTGATGATCTGTTGCCATATTTCAGAAAAAAGACCAATTCCCCAGGCTGTTCCCCACCACCACCATCCACTACAAGAGAAGAAGTCAAAGGAGGCAGCTGAGTCGGAAGGTGTAAAATGGAACGCTTCTTTAAAGAGTGAACTGATGCTGGAGGAAGCCTCTTAAGGGAAGAAACCTGCTGAGGATCTAGTAACAGTACAGGCTTCCCTGTTTTTTCAGCCACAGAATGTGAAGTAGGCTTTCCTCGTTCTGTTGGAAAAACTCTTCCAGGAGTTTTTGCAAATCCTCGTCTTTTTGTTAGGAACCTAGCAAATAAATATTCTTCACTTGGTTTGTTTCCAAGGTCACGGACTTTCTGTACCATTGTCCGATGGATCTTTAACCTTTCCACAGGGCTTTTAGCACTCAGGCTGATATTTCTAGAAGCTTCTGAAATGTCAGTAGTTATTTCCTTTTGCATCTCCAAGTCATCCTTTTTCTTGACATTGTCTATTATGCTTGCTATGGGAGCAACATGTGGCCAAAGAGGAAACTCTTTGAGAGTCACCTTCGGCCCCATATTAACTTTCAAAGCTTCTGAAATCTCTAGAGCCACTTGCTTTTGAATCTCCAACTCATCAATTTTCTCTCTGTTTTCTCTTATTTTTTCTTTGAGAATCACCTTCGGCCCTGTATTAACCCTCAGAGCTTCTTTAATTTCTGTAGCCACTTCCTTTTGAATCTGCAACAAATCAGTTTTCTCTTTGTTTCCTCTCATTTTTTCTCTGAGGGTCACCTTTGGCCACTTCTTAACGTTTAGAGATTCTGAAACTTCTGTAGCCACTTTCTTTTGACTCTCCAACTTATGAGGTTTGTCTTTGTTTCCTGTAATTTTATTTTTGAGAGTCACCTGCAGCCACCTTTTAATCTTCAGAGCTTCTGAAATTTCTGAAGGCAATTCCTTTTGACTCTCCAACTCATCAGTTTTCTCTCTGTTTTCTCTTTTTTTTTCTTTGAGAGTTACCTTCGGCCATGTATTATCCTTCAGAGCTTCAGAAATTTCTGTAGCCACTTCCTTTTGAATCTCCAACTCATCAGTTTTCTCTCCATTTTCTCTTATTTTCTCTTTGAGAGTTACCTTCGGCCACCTCTTAACCTTCACAGCTTCTGAAATTTCTCTAGCCATTTCCTTCTGCATCTCCAACTCATGAATTTTCTCTTTCTTTTCTTTTAATTTTTCTTTGAGAGTCACCTTCGGCCACATCTTACCCTTTAGAGGTTCTGAAATTTCTGTAGGCACTTCATTGTGACTCTCCAACTCATGCGTTTTCTCTCTGTTTTCTCTTATTGTTTCTTTGAGAGTGACCTTGTGCCACTTTTTTACCTTTAGAGCTTCTGAAATTCCTGTATTCATTTCCTTCTGCATCTCCAACTCATGAATTTTCTCTTTCTTTTCTTTTAATTTTTCTTTGAGAGCGACTTTTGGCAACATCTTAAACTTTAGAGGTTCTGAAATGTCTATAGGCACCTCCTTTTGACTCTCTAACTTATGAGTTTTTTCTTTGTTTCCTCTTTTTTCTTTGAAAGGGACCTTCAGCCACCTCTTAACCTTCAGAGCTCCTGAAATTCCGGTATTCATTTCCTTCTGCATCTCCAACTCATCAATTTTCTCTCTGTTTTCTTTTATTTTATCTTTCAGAGTTACCCTCGGCCACCTCTTAACCTTCACAGCTTCTGAAATTTCTCTAGTCATTTCCTTCTGCATCTCCAACACATACATTTTCTCTTTCTTTTCTTTTAATTTTTCTTCCTGAGTCATCTTTGGCCACTTCTTAACCTTCAGAGCTTCTGATATTTCTTTATCCACTTCCTTTTGAATCTCCAACTTATGAGTTTTTTCTTTGTTTCCTCTTATTTTTTCTTTGAGCGGAACCTTCGGCCCTGTATTATCCTTCACAGCTTCTGTGATTTTTGTAGCCACATCCTTTGGAATCTCCAACTCATCAGTTTTCTGTCCGTTTTCTCTCATTTTTTCTTTGAGAGTTACCCTCGGCCACCTCTTAAATTTTAGAGCTTCTGAAATTTCTGTATTCATTTCCTTCTGCATCTCCAACTCATGAATTTCCTCTTTCTTTTCTTTTAATTTTTTATTGAGAGTGACTTTCGGCCATCTCTTAACCTTTAGAGCTTCTGAAATTTCTGTATTCATTTCCTTCAGCATCTCCAACTCATGAATTTTCTTTTCCTTTTCTTTTAATTTTTCTTTGAGAGTCACCTTCGGCCACTTCTTAGCCTTTAGCGATTCTGAAATTTCTGCAGCCACTTCCTTTTGAATCTTCAACTCATGATTTTTCTCTTTGTTTCCTTTTATTTTTTCTCTGAGTGGTCCCTTCGGCTCTATATTATCCTTCACAACTTCTGAAATTTCTCTAACCACTTCCTTTTGAATCCTCAACTTATGAGTTTTTTCTTTGTTTCCTCTTATTTTTTCTTTGAGAGGCACCTTCGGCCATGTATTACCCTTCAGAGCTTCTGAAATTTCTGTAACCACTTCTTTTTGAATCTTCAACTCATCAGTTTTTTCTTTGTTTTCTCTTATTGTTTCGTTGAGAGTGTCCTTCGGCCACTTCTTAACCGTTAGAGGTTCTGAAATTTCTGTAGCCACTTCCTTTTTGCTCTCCAACTTATGAATTTTTTCTTTTTTTCCTCTTATTTTTTCTTTGAAAGGCACCTTCAGCCACCACTTAACCTTCAGAGATTCTGAAATTTCTGTAGCCACTTTCTTTTGACTCTCCAACTTATGAATTTTTTCTTGGTTTCCCCTTATTTTTTCTGTGAGAGGCACCTTCGGCCCTAGATTAATCTCCAGAGTTTCTGAAATTCCTGTATTCATTTCCTTCTGCATCTCCAACTCATGAGTTTTTTCTCTGTTTTCTTTTAATTTTTCTTTAAGAGTGTCCTTCGGCCATTTCTTAACCGTTAGAGGTTCTGAAATTTCTGCAGGCATTTCCTTTTGACTCTCCAACATATGAGTTATTTCTTTGTTTCCTCTTATTTTTCCTTTGAGTGGCACCTTTGGCCACTTTTTAACCCTTAGATGTTCTGAAATTTCTGTAGGCACTTCCTTTTGACTCTCCAACTCATCACTTTTCTCTCCATTTTCTCTTATTATTTCTTTGAGAGTTACCTTCGGCCACCTCTTAACCTTCATAGCTTCTGAAATTCCTGTATTCATTTCCTTCTGCATCTCCAACTCATGAATTTTCTCTTTCTTTTCTTTTAATTTTTCTTTGAGAGCGACCTTCGGCAACTTTTTTACCTTTAGAGCTTCTGAAATTCCTGTATTCATTTCCTTCTGCATCTCCAACTCATGAATTTTCTCTTTCTTTTCTTTTAATTTTTCTTTGAGAGCGACCTTCGGCAACTTTTTTACCTTTAGAGCTTCTGAAATTCCTGTATTCATTTCCTTCTGCATCTGCAACTCATGAATTTTCTCTTTCTTTTCTTTTAATTTTTCTTTGAGAGCGACCTTGGGCAACTTTTTTACCTTTAGAGCTTCTGAAATTCCTGTATTCATTTCCTTCTGCATCTCCAACTCATCAATTTTCTCTTCCTTTTCTTTTACTTTTTCTTTGAGAGTCACCTCCGGCCACTTCTTAACCTTTAGAGGTTCTGAAATTTTTGTAGCCACTTCCTTTTGACTCTCCAACTCATGATTTTTCTCTGTGTTTTCTCTTATTTTTTCTTTGTGCGTGTTCTTCAGTAACCTCTCAACCGTCACAGCTTCTGAAATTATTCTAGCCATTTGCATCTGCATCATCAACATATCAGTTTTCTGTTTCTTTTCTTTTAATTTTTGTTTGAGAGTGACCTTCAGCCACTTCTTATCTTTTAGAGCTTCTGAAATTTCTGTAGCCACTTCCTTTTGACTCTCCAACTCATGAGTTTTTTCTCTGTTTTCTCTTCTTTTTTTTGAGAGAGTTACCTTCAGCAACCTCTTCACCGTCACAGCGTCTGAAATTATTCTAGTCATTTCCTTCTGCGTCTCCAACTCATGCATTTTCTCTTTCTTTTCTTCTAATTTTTCTATGAGAGTGTCCTTCGGCCACTTCTTAACTGTAAGAGGTTCTGAAATTTCTGTGGCCACTTCCTTTTTACTCTCCAACTTATGATTTTTCTCTTTGTTTACTTTTATTTTTTCTCTGAGTGGTCCCTTCGGCTCTATATTATCCTTCACAACTTCTGAAATTTCTCTAACCACTTCCTTTTGAATCCTCAACTTATGAGTTTTTTCTTTGTTTCCTCTTATTTTTTCTTTGAGAGGCACCTTCGGCCATGTATTACCCTTCAGAGCTTCTGAAATTTCTGTAGCCACTTCTTTTTGAATCTTCAACTCATCAGTTTTTTCTTTGTTTTCTCTTATTGTTTCGTTGAGAGTGTCCTTCGGCCACTTCTTAACCGTTAGAGGTTCTGAAATTTCTGTAGCCACTTCCTTTTTGCTCTCTAACTTATGAATTTTTTCTTTTTTTCCTCTTATTTTTTCTTTGAAAGGCACCTTCAGCCACCACTTAACCTTCAGAGATTCTGAAATTTCTGTAGCCACTTTCATTTGACTCTCCAACTTATGAATTTTTTCTTGGTTTCCCCTTATTTTTTCTGTGAGAGGCACCTTCGGCCCTGGATTAATCTCCAGAGTTTCTGAAATTCCTGTATTCATTTCCTTCTGCATCTCCAACTCATGAATTTTCTCTTTCTTTTCTTTTAATTTTCCTTTAAGAGTGTCCTTCGGCCACTTCTTAACCGTTAGAGGTTCTGAAATTTCTGCAGGCATTTCCTTTTGACTCTCCAACATATGAGTTATTTCTTTGTTTCCTCTTATTTTTCCTTTGAGTGGCACCTTTGGCCACTTTTTAACCCTTAGATGTTCTGAAATTTCTGTAGGCACTTCCTTTTGACTCTCCAACTCATCACTTTTCTCTCCATTTTCTCTTATTATTTCTTTGAGAGTTACCTTCGGCCACCTCTTAACCTTCATAGCTTCTGAAATTCCTGTATTCATTTCCTTCTGCATCTCCAACTCATGAATTTTCTCTTTCTTTTCTTTTAATTTTTCTTTGAGAGCGACCTTCGGCAACTTTTTTACCTTTAGAGCTTCTGAAATTCCTGTATTCATTTCCTTCTGCATCTCCAACTCATGAATTTTCTCTTTCTTTTCTTTTAATTTTTCTTTGAGAGCGACCTTGGGCAACTTTTTTACCTTTAGAGCTTCTGAAATTCCTGTATTCATTTCCTTCTGCATCTCCAACTCATGAATTTTCTCTTTCTTTTCTTTTAATTTTTCTTTGAGAGCGACCTTCGGCAACTTTTTTACCTTTAGAGCTTCTGAAATTCCTGTATTCATTTCCTTCTGCATCTGCAACTCATGAATTTTCTCTTTCTTTTCTTTTAATTTTTCTTTGAGAGCGACCTTGGGCAACTTTTTTACCTTTAGAGCTTCTGAAATTCCTGTATTCATTTCCTTCTGCATCTCCAACTCATCAATTTTCTCTTCCTTTTCTTTTACTTTTTCTTTGAGAGTCACCTCCGGCCACTTCTTAACCTTTAGAGGTTCTGAAATTTTTGTAGCCACTTCCTTTTGACTCTCCAACTCATGATTTTTCTCTGTGTTTTCTCTTATTTTTTCTTTGTGCGTGTTCTTCAGTAACCTCTCAACCGTCACAGCTTCTGAAATTATTCTAGCCATTTGCATCTGCATCATCAACATATCAGTTTTCTGTTTCTTTTCTTTTAATTTTTGTTTGAGAGTGACCTTCAGCCACTTCTTATCTTTTAGAGCTTCTGAAATTTCTGTAGCCACTTCCTTTTGACTCTCCAACTCATGAGTTTTTTCTCTGTTTTCTCTTCTTTTTTTTGAGAGAGTTACCTTCAGCAACCTCTTCACCGTCACAGCGTCTGAAATTATTCTAGTCATTTCCTTCTGCGTCTCCAACTCATGCATTTTCTCTTTCTTTTCTTCTAATTTTTCTATGAGAGTGTCCTTCGGCCACTTCTTAACTGTAAGAGGTTCTGAAATTTCTGTGGCCACTTCCTTTTTACTCTCCAACTTATGATTTTTCTCTTTGTTTACTTTTATTTTTTCTCTGAGTGGTCCCTTCGGCTCTATATTATCCTTCACAACTTCTGAAATTTCTCTAACCACTTCCTTTTGAATCCTCAACTTATGAGTTTTTTCTTTGTTTCCTCTTATTTTTTCTTTGAGAGGCACCTTCGGCCATGTATTACCCTTCAGAGCTTCTGAAATTTCTGTAGCCACTTCTTTTTGAATCTTCAACTCATCAGTTTTTTCTTTGTTTTCTCTTATTGTTTCGTTGAGAGTGTCCTTCGGCCACTTCTTGACCGTTAGAGGTTCTGAAATTTCTGTAGCCACTTCCTTTTTGCTCTCCAACTTATGAATTTTTTCTTTTTTTCCTCTTATTTTTTCTTTGAAAGGCACCTTCAGCCACCACTTAACCTTCAGAGATTCTGAAATTTCTGTAGCCACTTTCATTTGACTCTCCAACTTATGAATTTTTTCTTGGTTTCCCCTTATTTTTTCTGTGAGAGGCACCTTCGGCCCTGGATTAATCTCCAGAGTTTCTGAAATTCCTGTATTCATTTCCTTCTGCATCTCCAACTCATGAATTTTCTCTTTCTTTTCTTTTAATTTTTCTTTAAGAGTGTCCTTCGGCCACTTCTTAACCGTTAGAGGTTCTGAAATTTCTGCAGGCATTTCCTTTTGACTCTCCAACATATGAGTTATTTCTTTGTTTCCTCTTATTTTTCCTTTGAGTGGCACCTTTGGCCACTTTTTAACTCTTAGATGTTCTGAAATTTCTGTAGGCACTTCCTTTTGACTCACCAACTCATCACTTTTCTCTCCATTTTCTCTTATTATTTCTTTGAGAGTTACCTTCGGCCACCTCTTAACCTTCATAGCTTCTGAAATTCCTGTATTCATTTCCTTCTGCATCTCCAACTCATGAATTTTCTCTTTCTTTTCTTTTAATTTTTCTTTGAGAGCGACCTTTGGCAACTTTTTTACCTTTAGAGCTTCTGAAATTCCTGTATTCATTTCCTTCTGCATCTCCAACTCATCAATTTTCTCTTCCTTTTCTTTTACTTTTTCTTTGAGAGTCACCTCCGGCCACTTCTTAACCTTTAGAGGTTCTGAAATTTTTGTAGCCACTTCCTTTTGACTCTCCAACTCATGATTTTTCTCTGTGTTTTCTCTTATTTTTTCTTTGTGCGTGTTCTTCAGTAACCTCTCAACCGTCACAGCTTCTGAAATTATTCTAGCCATTTGCATCTGCATCATCAACATATCAGTTTTCTGTTTCTTTTCTTTTAATTTTTGTTTGAGAGTGACCTTCAGCCACTTCTTATCTTTTAGAGCTTCTGAAATTTCTGTAGCCACTTCCTTTTGACTCTCCAACTCATGAGTTTTTTCTCTGTTTTCTCTTCTTTTTTTTGAGAGAGTTACCTTCAGCAACCTCTTCACCGTCACAGCGTCTGAAATTATTCTAGTCATTTCCTTCTGCGTCTCCAACTCATGCATTTTCTCTTTCTTTTCTTCTAATTTTTCTATGAGAGTGTCCTTCGGCCACTTCTTAACTGTAAGAGGTTCTAAAATTTCTGTAGCCACTTCCTTTTTACTCTCCAACTTATGAATTTTTTCTTTGTTTCCTCTTATTTTTTCTTTGAAAGGAACCTTCGGCCCTGTATTATCCTTCACAGCTTCTGAGATTTCTGTAGCCACTTTCTTTTGACTCTCCAACTCATCAGTTTTCTGTCTGTTTTCTCTCATTTTTTCTTTGAGAGTTACCCTCGGCCACCTCTTTACTTTCACAGCTTCTGAAATTTCTCTAGTCATTTCCTTCTGCATCACCAACTCATGAATTTTCTCTTTCTTTTCTTTTAATTTTTGTTTGAGAATGCCCTTCAGCCACTTCATAATCTTTAGAGGTTCTGAAATTTCTGCAGGCATTTCCTTTTGACTCTCCAACATATGAGTTATTTCTTTGTTTCCTCTTATTTTGCCTTTGAAAGGAACCTTCAGCCCTGTATTATCCTTCACAGCTTCTGAGATTTCTGTAGCCACTTTCTTTTGACTCTCCAACTCATCAGTTTTCTGTCTGTTTTCTCTCATTTTTTCTTTGAGAGTTACCCTCGGCCACCTCTTTACTTTCACAGCTTCTGAAATTTCTCTAGTCATTTCCTTCTGCATCACCAACTCATGAATTTTCTCTTTCTTTTCTTTTAATTTTTGTTTGAGAATGGCCTTCAGCCACTTCATAATCTTTAGAGGTTCTGAGATTTCTGTAGCCACTTCCTTTTGACTCTCCAACTCATGAGTTTTTTCTTTCTTTTCTTTTAATTTTTCTTTGAGAATGGCCTTCAGCCACTTCATAATCTTTAGAGGTTCTGAAATTTCTGTAAGCACTTCCTTTTGACTATCCAACTCATGAGTTTTTTGTTTGTTTCCTCTTATTTTTTCTGTGAGAGGCACCTTCAGCCCTGAATTATCCTTCACAGCTTCTAAAATTGCTGTAGCTACTTCCATCTGCATCTCCAACACATCAGTTTTCTCTCTGTTTTCTCTTATTGTTTCTTTGAGAGTCACCTCCGGCCACTTCTTAACCTTCATAGCTTCTGAAATTCCTGTATTCATTTCCTTCTGCATCTCCAACTCATGAATTTTCTCTTTCTTTTCTTTTAATTTTTCTTTGAGAGCGACCTTTGGCAACTTTTTTACCTTTAGAGCTTCTGAAATTCCTGTATTCATTTCCTTCTGCATCTCCAACTCATGAATTTTCTCTTTCTTTTCTTTTAATTTTTCTTTGAGAGTGACCTCCGGCCACTTCTTAACCGTTAGAGGTTCTGAAATTTCTGCAGGCATTTCCTTTTGACTCTCCAACATATGAGTTATTTCTTTGTTTCCTCTTATTTTTCCTTTGAGTGGCACCTTTGGCCACTTTTTAACCCTTAGATGTTCTGAAATTTCTGTAGGCACTTCCTTTTGACTCTCCAACTCATCTTTTTTGTCTCCATTTTTTCTTATTATTTCTTTGAGAGTTACCTTCGGCCACCTCTTAACCTTCATAGCTTCGGAAATTCCTGTATTCATTTCCTTCTGCATCTCCAACTCATGAATTTTCTCTTTCTTTTCTTTCAATTTTTCTTTGAGAGCGACCTTGGGTAACTTTTTTACCTTTAGAGCTTCTGAAATTCCTGTATTCATTTCCTTCTGCATCTCCAACTCATGAATTTTCTCTTTCTTTTCTTTTAATTTTTCTTTGAGAGCGACCTTTGGCAACTTTTTTACCTTTAGAGCTTCTGAAATTCCTGTATTCATTTCCTTCTGCATCTCCAACTCATGAATTTTCTCTTTCTTTTCTTTTAATTTTTCTTTGAGAGCGACCTTGGGTAACTTTTTTACCTTTAGAGCTTCTGAAATTCCTGTATTCATTTCCTTCTGCATCTCCAACTCATGAATTTTCTCTTTCTTTTCTTTTAATTTTTCTTTGAGAGCGACCTTTGGCAACTTTTTTACCTTTAGAGCTTCTGAAATTCCTGTATTCATTTCCTTCTGCATCTCCAACTCATGAATTTTCTCTTTCTTTTCTTTTAATTTTTCTTTGAGAGTGACCTTGGGCAACTTTTTTACCTTTAGAGCTTCTGAAATTCCTGTATTCATTTCCTTCTGCATCTCCAACTCATCCATTTTCTCTTCCTTTTCTTTTACTTTTTCTTTGAGAGTCACCTCCGGCCACTTCTTAACCTTTAGAGGTTCTGAAATTTTTGTAGCCACTTCCTTTTGACTCTCCAACTCATGATTTTTCTCTGTGTTTTCTCTTATTTTTTCTTTGTGCGTGTTCTTCAGTAACCTCTCAACCGTCACAGCTTCTGAAATTATTCTAGCCATTTGCATCTGCATCATCAACATATCAGTTTTCTGTTTCTTTTCTTTTAATTTTTGTTTGAGAGTGACCTTCAGCCACTTCTTATCTTTTAGAGCTTCTGAAATTTCTGTAGCCACTTCCTTTTGACTCTCCAACTCATGAGTTTTTTCTCTGTTTTCTCTTCTTTTTTTTGAGAGAGTTACCTTCAGCAACCTCTTCACCGTCACAGCGTCTGAAATTATTCTAGTCATTTCCTTCTGCGTCTCCAACTCATGCATTTTCTCTTTCTTTTCTTCTAATTTTTCTATGAGAGTGTCCTTCGGCCACTTCTTAACTGTAAGAGGTTCTGAAATTTCTGTAGCCACTTCCTTTTTACTCTCCAACTTATGAATTTTCTCTTTGTTTACTCTTATTGTTTCTCTGAGTGGTCCCTTCGGCTCTATATTATCCTTCACAACTTCTGAAATTTCTCTAACCACTTCCTTTTGAATCCTCAACTTATGAGTTTTTTCTTTGTTTCCTCTTATTTTTTCTTTGAGAGGCACCTTCGGCCATGTATTACCCTTCAGAGCTTCTGAAATTTCTGTAGCCACTTCTTTTTGAATCTTCAACTCATCAGTTTTTTCTTTGTTTTCTCTTATTGTTTCGTTGAGAGTGTCCTTCGGCCACTTCTTGACCGTTAGAGGTTCTGAAATTTCTGTAGCCACTTCCTTTTTGCTCTCCAACTTATGAATTTTTTCTTTTTTTCCTCTTATTTTTTCTTTGAAAGGCACCTTCAGCCACCACTTAACCTTCAGAGATTCTGAAATTTCTGTAGCCACTTTCATTTGACTCTCCAACTTATGAATTTTTTCTTGGTTTCCCCTTATTTTTTCTGTGAGAGGCACCTTCGGCCCTGGATTAATCTCCAGAGTTTCTGAAATTCCTGTATTCATTTCCTTCTGCATCTCCAACTCATGAATTTTCTCTTTCTTTTCTTTTAATTTTTCTTTAAGAGTGTCCTTCGGCCACTTCTTAACCGTTAGAGGTTCTGAAATTTCTGCAGGCATTTCCTTTTGACTCTCCAACATATGAGTTATTTCTTTGTTTCCTCTTATTTTTCCTTTGAGTGGCACCTTTGGCCACTTTTTAACCCTTAGATGTTCTGAAATTTCTGTAGGCACTTCCTTTTGACTCACCAACTCATCACTTTTCTCTCCATTTTCTCTTATTATTTCTTTGAGAGTTACCTTCGGCCACCTCTTAACCTTCATAGCTTCTGAAATTCCTGTATTCATTTCCTTCTGCATCTCCAACTCATGAATTTTCTCTTTCTTTTCTTTTAATTTTTCTTTGAGAGCGACCTTTGGCAACTTTTTTACCTTTAGAGCTTCTGAAATTCCTGTATTCATTTCCTTCTGCATCTCCAACTCATCAATTTTCTCTTCCTTTTCTTTTACTTTTTCTTTGAGAGTCACCTCCGGCCACTTCTTAACCTTTAGAGGTTCTGAAATTTTTGTAGCCACTTCCTTTTGACTCTCCAACTCATGATTTTTCTCTGTGTTTTCTCTTATTTTTTCTTTGTGCGTGTTCTTCAGTAACCTCTCAACCGTCACAGCTTCTGAAATTATTCTAGCCATTTGCATCTGCATCATCAACATATCAGTTTTCTGTTTCTTTTCTTTTAATTTTTGTTTGAGAGTGACCTTCAGCCACTTCTTATCTTTTAGAGCTTCTGAAATTTCTGTAGCCACTTCCTTTTGACTCTCCAACTCATGAGTTTTTTCTCTGTTTTCTCTTCTTTTTTTTGAGAGAGTTACCTTCAGCAACCTCTTCACCGTCACAGCGTCTGAAATTATTCTAGTCATTTCCTTCTGCGTCTCCAACTCATGCATTTTCTCTTTCTTTTCTTCTAATTTTTCTATGAGAGTGTCCTTCGGCCACTTCTTAACTGTAAGAGGTTCTAAAATTTCTGTAGCCACTTCCTTTTTACTCTCCAACTTATGAATTTTTTCTTTGTTTCCTCTTATTTTTTCTTTGAAAGGAACCTTCGGCCCTGTATTATCCTTCACAGCTTCTGAGATTTCTGTAGCCACTTTCTTTTGACTCTCCAACTCATCAGTTTTCTGTCTGTTTTCTCTCATTTTTTCTTTGAGAGTTACCCTCGGCCACCTCTTTACTTTCACAGCTTCTGAAATTTCTCTAGTCATTTCCTTCTGCATCACCAACTCATGAATTTTCTCTTTCTTTTCTTTTAATTTTTGTTTGAGAATGCCCTTCAGCCACTTCATAATCTTTAGAGGTTCTGAAATTTCTGCAGGCATTTCCTTTTGACTCTCCAACATATGAGTTATTTCTTTGTTTCCTCTTATTTTGCCTTTGAAAGGAACCTTCAGCCCTGTATTATCCTTCACAGCTTCTGAGATTTCTGTAGCCACTTTCTTTTGACTCTCCAACTCATCAGTTTTCTGTCTGTTTTCTCTCATTTTTTCTTTGAGAGTTACCCTCGGCCACCTCTTTACTTTCACAGCTTCTGAAATTTCTCTAGTCATTTCCTTCTGCATCACCAACTCATGAATTTTCTCTTTCTTTTCTTTTAATTTTTGTTTGAGAATGGCCTTCAGCCACTTCATAATCTTTAGAGGTTCTGAGATTTCTGTAGCCACTTCCTTTTGACTCTCCAACTCATGAGTTTTTTCTTTCTTTTCTTTTAATTTTTCTTTGAGAATGGCCTTCAGCCACTTCATAATCTTTAGAGGTTCTGAAATTTCTGTAAGCACTTCCTTTTGACTATCCAACTCATGAGTTTTTTGTTTGTTTCCTCTTATTTTTTCTGTGAGAGGCACCTTCAGCCCTGAATTATCCTTCACAGCTTCTAAAATTGCTGTAGCTACTTCCATCTGCATCTCCAACACATCAGTTTTCTCTCTGTTTTCTCTTATTGTTTCTTTGAGAGTCACCTCCGGCCACTTCTTAACCTTCATAGCTTCTGAAATTCCTGTATTCATTTCCTTCTGCATCTCCAACTCATGAATTTTCTCTTTCTTTTCTTTTAATTTTTCTTTGAGAGTGACCTTGGGCAACTTTTTTACCTTTAGAGCTTCTGAAATTCCTGTATTCATTTCCTTCTGCATCTCCAACTCATCCATTTTCTCTTCCTTTTCTTTTACTTTTTCTTTGAGAGTCACCTCCGGCCACTTCTTAACCTTTAGAGGTTCTGAAATTTTTGTAGCCACTTCCTTTTGACTCTCCAACTCATGATTTTTCTCTGTGTTTTCTCTTATTTTTTCTTTGTGCGTGTTCTTCAGTAACCTCTCAACCGTCACAGCTTCTGAAATTATTCTAGCCATTTGCATCTGCATCATCAACATATCAGTTTTCTGTTTCTTTTCTTTTAATTTTTGTTTGAGAGTGACCTTCAGCCACTTCTTATCTTTTAGAGCTTCTGAAATTTCTGTAGCCACTTCCTTTTGACTCTCCAACTCATGAGTTTTTTCTCTGTTTTCTCTTCTTTTTTTTGAGAGAGTTACCTTCAGCAACCTCTTCACCGTCACAGCGTCTGAAATTATTCTAGTCATTTCCTTCTGCGTCTCCAACTCATGCATTTTCTCTTTCTTTTCTTCTAATTTTTCTATGAGAGTGTCCTTCGGCCACTTCTTAACTGTAAGAGGTTCTGAAATTTCTGTAGCCACTTCCTTTTTACTCTCCAACTTATGAATTTTCTCTTTGTTTACTCTTATTGTTTCTCTGAGTGGTCCCTTCGGCTCTATATTATCCTTCACAACTTCTGAAATTTCTCTAACCACTTCCTTTTGAATCCTCAACTTATGAGTTTTTTCTTTGTTTCCTCTTATTTTTTCTTTGAGAGGCACCTTCGGCCATGTATTACCCTTCAGAGCTTCTGAAATTTCTGTAGCCACTTCTTTTTGAATCTTCAACTCATCAGCTTTTTCTTTGTTTTCTCTTATTGTTTCGTTGAGAGTGTCCTTCGGCCACTTCTTGACCGTTAGAGGTTCTGAAATTTCTGTAGCCACTTCCTTTTTGCTCTCCAACTTATGAATTTTTTCTTTTTTTCCTCTTATTTTTTCTTTGAAAGGCACCTTCAGCCACCACTTAACCTTCAGAGATTCTGAAATTTCTGTAGCCACTTTCATTTGACTCTCCAACTTATGAATTTTTTCTTGGTTTCCCCTTATTTTTTCTGTGAGAGGCACCTTCGGCCCTGGATTAATCTCCAGAGTTTCTGAAATTCCTGTATTCATTTCCTTCTGCATCTCCAACTCATGAATTTTCTCTTTCTTTTCTTTTAATTTTTCTTTAAGAGTGTCCTTCGGCCACTTCTTAACCGTTAGAGGTTCTGAAATTTCTGCAGGCATTTCCTTTTGACTCTCCAACATATGAGTTATTTCTTTGTTTCCTCTTATTTTTCCTTTGAGTGGCACCTTTGGCCACTTTTTAACCCTTAGATGTTCTGAAATTTCTGTAGGCACTTCCTTTTGACTCACCAACTCATCACTTTTCTCTCCATTTTCTCTTATTATTTCTTTGAGAGTTACCTTCGGCCACCTCTTAACCTTCATAGCTTCTGAAATTCCTGTATTCATTTCCTTCTGCATCTCCAACTCATGAATTTTCTCTTTCTTTTCTTTTAATTTTTCTTTGAGAGCGACCTTTGGCAACTTTTTTACCTTTAGAGCTTCTGAAATTCCTGTATTCATTTCCTTCTGCATCTCCAACTCATCAATTTTCTCTTCCTTTTCTTTTACTTTTTCTTTGAGAGTCACCTCCGGCCACTTCTTAACCTTTAGAGGTTCTGAAATTTTTGTAGCCACTTCCTTTTGACTCTCCAACTCATGATTTTTCTCTGTGTTTTCTCTTATTTTTTCTTTGTGCGTGTTCTTCAGTAACCTCTCAACCGTCACAGCTTCTGAAATTATTCTAGCCATTTGCATCTGCATCATCAACATATCAGTTTTCTGTTTCTTTTCTTTTAATTTTTGTTTGAGAGTGACCTTCAGCCACTTCTTATCTTTTAGAGCTTCTGAAATTTCTGTAGCCACTTCCTTTTGACTCTCCAACTCATGAGTTTTTTCTCTGTTTTCTCTTCTTTTTTTTGAGAGAGTTACCTTCAGCAACCTCTTCACCGTCACAGCGTCTGAAATTATTCTAGTCATTTCCTTCTGCGTCTCCAACTCATGCATTTTCTCTTTCTTTTCTTCTAATTTTTCTATGAGAGTGTCCTTCGGCCACTTCTTAACTGTAAGAGGTTCTAAAATTTCTGTAGCCACTTCCTTTTTACTCTCCAACTTATGAATTTTTTCTTTGTTTCCTCTTATTTTTTCTTTGAAAGGAACCTTCGGCCCTGTATTATCCTTCACAGCTTCTGAGATTTCTGTAGCCACTTTCTTTTGACTCTCCAACTCATCAGTTTTCTGTCTGTTTTCTCTCATTTTTTCTTTGAGAGTTACCCTCGGCCACCTCTTTACTTTCACAGCTTCTGAAATTTCTCTAGTCATTTCCTTCTGCATCACCAACTCATGAATTTTCTCTTTCTTTTCTTTTAATTTTTGTTTGAGAATGCCCTTCAGCCACTTCATAATCTTTAGAGGTTCTGAAATTTCTGCAGGCATTTCCTTTTGACTCTCCAACATATGAGTTATTTCTTTGTTTCCTCTTATTTTGCCTTTGAAAGGAACCTTCAGCCCTGTATTATCCTTCACAGCTTCTGAGATTTCTGTAGCCACTTTCTTTTGACTCTCCAACTCATCAGTTTTCTGTCTGTTTTCTCTCATTTTTTCTTTGAGAGTTACCCTCGGCCACCTCTTTACTTTCACAGCTTCTGAAATTTCTCTAGTCATTTCCTTCTGCATCACCAACTCATGAATTTTCTCTTTCTTTTCTTTTAATTTTTGTTTGAGAATGGCCTTCAGCCACTTCATAATCTTTAGAGGTTCTGAGATTTCTGTAGCCACTTCCTTTTGACTCTCCAACTCATGAGTTTTTTCTTTCTTTTCTTTTAATTTTTCTTTGAGAATGGCCTTCAGCCACTTCATAATCTTTAGAGGTTCTGAAATTTCTGTAAGCACTTCCTTTTGACTATCCAACTCATGAGTTTTTTGTTTGTTTCCTCTTATTTTTTCTGTGAGAGGCACCTTCAGCCCTGAATTATCCTTCACAGCTTCTAAAATTGCTGTAGCTACTTCCATCTGCATCTCCAACACATCAGTTTTCTCTCTGTTTTCTCTTATTGTTTCTTTCAGAGTCACCTCCGGCCACTTCTTAACCTTCATAGCTTCTGAAATTCCTGTATTCATTTCCTTCTGCATCTCCAACTCATGAATTTTCTCTTTCTTTTCTTTTAATTTTTCTTTGAGAGTGACCTTGGGCAACTTTTTTACCTTTAGAGCTTCTGAAATTCCTGTATTCATTTCCTTCTGCATCTCCAACTCATCCATTTTCTCTTCCTTTTCTTTTACTTTTTCTTTGAGAGTCACCTCCGGCCACTTCTTAACCTTTAGAGGTTCTGAAATTTCTGTAGCCACTTTCTTTTGACTCTCCAACTTATGAATTTTTTCTTGGTTTCCCCTTATTTTTTCTGTGAGAGGCACCTTCGGCCCTGGATTAATCTCCAGAGTTTCTGAAATTCCTGTATTCATTTCCTTCTGCATCTCCAACTCATGAATTTTCTCTTTCTTTTCTTTCAATTTTTGTTTGAGAGCGACCTTGGGTAACTTTTTTACCTTTAGAGCTTCTGAAATTCCTGTATTCATTTCCTTCTGCATCTCCAACTCATCAATTTTCTCTTCCTTTTCTTTTACTTTTTCTTTGAGAGTCACCTCCGGCCACTTCTTAACCTTTAGAGGTTCTGAAATTTTTGTAGCCACTTCCTTTTGACTCTCCAACTCATGATTTTTCTCTGTGTTTTCTCTTATTTTTTCTTTGTGCGTGTTCTTCAGTAACCTCTCAACCGTCACAGCTTCTGAAATTATTCTAGCCATTTGCATCTGCATCATCAACATATCAGTTTTCTGTTTCTTTTCTTTTAATTTTTGTTTGAGAGTGACCTTCAGCCACTTCTTATCTTTTAGAGCTTCTGAAATTTCTGTAGCCACTTCCTTTTGACTCTCCAACTCATGAGTTTTTTCTCTGTTTTCTCTTCTTTTTTTTGAGAGAGTTACCTTCAGCAACCTCTTCACCGTCACAGCGTCTGAAATTATTCTAGTCATTTCCTTCTGCGTCTCCAACTCATGCATTTTCTCTTTCTTTTCTTCTAATTTTTCTATGAGAGTGTCCTTCGGCCACTTCTTAACTGTAAGAGGTTCTAAAATTTCTGTAGCCACTTCCTTTTTACTCTCCAACTTATGAATTTTTTCTTTGTTTCCTCTTATTTTTTCTTTGAAAGGAACCTTCGGCCCTGTATTATCCTTCACAGCTTCTGAGATTTCTGTAGCCACTTTCTTTTGACTCTCCAACTCATCAGTTTTCTGTCTGTTTTCTCTCATTTTTTCTTTGAGAGTTACCCTCGGCCACCTCTTTACTTTCACAGCTTCTGAAATTTCTCTAGTCATTTCCTTCTGCATCACCAACTCATGAATTTTCTCTTTCTTTTCTTTTAATTTTTGTTTGAGAATGCCCTTCAGCCACTTCATAATCTTTAGAGGTTCTGAAATTTCTGCAGGCATTTCCTTTTGACTCTCCAACATATGAGTTATTTCTTTGTTTCCTCTTATTTTGCCTTTGAAAGGAACCTTCAGCCCTGTATTATCCTTCACAGCTTCTGAGATTTCTGTAGCCACTTTCTTTTGACTCTCCAACTCATCAGTTTTCTGTCTGTTTTCTCTCATTTTTTCTTTGAGAGTTACCCTCGGCCACCTCTTTACTTTCACAGCTTCTGAAATTTCTCTAGTCATTTCCTTCTGCATCACCAACTCATGAATTTTCTCTTTCTTTTCTTTTAATTTTTGTTTGAGAATGGCCTTCAGCCACTTCATAATCTTTAGAGGTTCTGAGATTTCTGTAGCCACTTCCTTTTGACTCTCCAACTCATGAGTTTTTTCTTTCTTTTCTTTTAATTTTTCTTTGAGAATGGCCTTCAGCCACTTCATAATCTTTAGAGGTTCTGAAATTTCTGTAAGCACTTCCTTTTGACTATCCAACTCATGAGTTTTTTGTTTGTTTCCTCTTATTTTTTCTGTGAGAGGCACCTTCAGCCCTGAATTATCCTTCACAGCTTCTAAAATTGCTGTAGCTACTTCCATCTGCATCTCCAACACATCAGTTTTCTCTCTGTTTTCTCTTATTGTTTCTTTGAGAGTCACCTCCGGCCACTTCTTAACCTTCATAGCTTCTGAAATTCCTGTATTCATTTCCTTCTGCATCTCCAACTCATGAATTTTCTCTTTCTTTTCTTTTAATTTTTCTTTGAGAGCGACCTTTGGCAACTTTTTTACCTTTAGAGCTTCTGAAATTCCTGTATTCATTTCCTTCTGCATCTCCAACTCATGAATTTTCTCTTTCTTTTCTTTTAATTTTTCTTTGAGAGTGACCTCCGGCCACTTCTTAACCGTTAGAGGTTCTGAAATTTCTGCAGGCATTTCCTTTTGACTCTCCAACATATGAGTTATTTCTTTGTTTCCTCTTATTTTTCCTTTGAGTGGCACCTTTGGCCACTTTTTAACCCTTAGATGTTCTGAAATTTCTGTAGGCACTTCCTTTTGACTCTCCAACTCATCTTTTTTGTCTCCATTTTTTCTTATTATTTCTTTGAGAGTTACCTTCGGCCACCTCTTAACCTTCATAGCTTCGGAAATTCCTGTATTCATTTCCTTCTGCATCTCCAACTCATGAATTTTCTCTTTCTTTTCTTTCAATTTTTCTTTGAGAGCGACCTTGGGTAACTTTTTTACCTTTAGAGCTTCTGAAATTCCTGTATTCATTTCCTTCTGCATCTCCAACTCATGAATTTTCTCTTTCTTTTCTTTTAATTTTTCTTTGAGAGCGACCTTTGGCAACTTTTTTACCTTTAGAGCTTCTGAAATTCCTGTATTCATTTCCTTCTGCATCTCCAACTCATGAATTTTCTCTTTCTTTTCTTTTAATTTTTCTTTGAGAGCGACCTTGGGTAACTTTTTTACCTTTAGAGCTTCTGAAATTCCTGTATTCATTTCCTTCTGCATCTCCAACTCATGAATTTTCTCTTTCTTTTCTTTTAATTTTTCTTTGAGAGCGACCTTTGGCAACTTTTTTACCTTTAGAGCTTCTGAAATTCCTGTATTCATTTCCTTCTGCATCTCCAACTCATGAATTTTCTCTTTCTTTTCTTTTAATTTTTCTTTGAGAGTGACCTTGGGCAACTTTTTTACCTTTAGAGCTTCTGAAATTCCTGTATTCATTTCCTTCTGCATCTCCAACTCATCCATTTTCTCTTCCTTTTCTTTTACTTTTTCTTTGAGAGTCACCTCCGGCCACTTCTTAACCTTTAGAGGTTCTGAAATTTTTGTAGCCACTTCCTTTTGACTCTCCAACTCATGATTTTTCTCTGTGTTTTCTCTTATTTTTTCTTTGTGCGTGTTCTTCAGTAACCTCTCAACCGTCACAGCTTCTGAAATTATTCTAGCCATTTGCATCTGCATCATCAACATATCAGTTTTCTGTTTCTTTTCTTTTAATTTTTGTTTGAGAGTGACCTTCAGCCACTTCTTATCTTTTAGAGCTTCTGAAATTTCTGTAGCCACTTCCTTTTGACTCTCCAACTCATGAGTTTTTTCTCTGTTTTCTCTTCTTTTTTTTGAGAGAGTTACCTTCAGCAACCTCTTCACCGTCACAGCGTCTGAAATTATTCTAGTCATTTCCTTCTGCGTCTCCAACTCATGCATTTTCTCTTTCTTTTCTTCTAATTTTTCTATGAGAGTGTCCTTCGGCCACTTCTTAACTGTAAGAGGTTCTGAAATTTCTGTAGCCACTTCCTTTTTACTCTCCAACTTATGATTTTTCTCTTTGTTTCCTTTTATTTTTTCTCTGAGTGGTCCCTTCGGCTCTATATTATCCTTCACAACTTCTGAAATTTCTCTAACCACTTCCTTTTGAATCCTCAACTTATGAGTTTTTTCTTTGTTTCCTCTTATTTTTTCTTTGAGAGGCACCTTCGGCCATGTATTACCCTTCAGAGCTTCTGAAATTTCTGTAGCCACTTCTTTTTGAATCTTCAACTCATCAGCTTTTTCTTTGTTTTCTCTTGTTGTTTCGTTGAGAGTGTCCTTCGGCCACTTCTTAACCGTTAGAGGTTCTGAAATTTCTGTAGCCACTTCCTTTTTGCTCTCCAACTTATGAATTTTTTCTTTTTTTCCTCTTATTTTTTCTTTGAAAGGCACCTTCAGCCACCACTTAACCTTCAGAGATTCTGAAATTTCTGTAGCCACTTTCATTTGACTCTCCAACTTATGAATTTTTTCTTGGTTTCCCCTTATTTTTTCTGTGAGAGGCACCTTCGGCCCTGGATTAATCTCCAGAGTTTCTGAAATTCCTGTATTCATTTCCTTCTGCATCTCCAACTCATGAATTTTCTCTTTCTTTTCTTTTAATTTTTCTTTAAGAGTGTCCTTCGGCCACTTCTTAACCGTTAGAGGTTCTGAAATTTCTGCAGGCATTTCCTTTTGACTCTCCAACATATGAGTTATTTCTTTGTTTCCTCTTATTTTTCCTTTGAATGGCACCTTTGGCCACTTTTTAAGCCTTAGATGTTCTGAAATTTCTGTAGGCACTTCCTTTTGACTCACCAACTCATCACTTTTCTCTCCATTTTCTCTTATTATTTCTTTGAGAGTTACCTTCGGCCACCTCTTAACCTTCATAGCTTCTGAAATTCCTGTATTCATTTCCTTCTGCATCTCCAACTCATCAATTTTCTCTTCCTTTTCTTTTACTTTTTCTTTGAGAGTCACCTCCGGCCACTTCTTAACCTTTAGAGGTTCTGAAATTTTTGTAGCCACTTCCTTTTGACTCTCCAACTCATGATTTTTCTCTGTGTTTTCTCTTATTTTTTCTTTGTGCGTGTTCTTCAGTAACCTCTCAACTGTCACAGCTTCTGAAATTATTCTAGCCATTTGCATCTGCATCATCAACATATCAGTTTTCTGTTTCTTTTCTTTTAATTTTTGTTTGAGAGTGACCTTCAGCCACTTCTTATCTTTTAGAGCTTCTGAAATTTCTGTAGCCACTTCCTTTTGACTCTCCAACTCATGAGTTTTTTCTCTGTTTTCTCTTCTTTTTTTTGAGAGAGTTACCTTCAGCAACCTCTTCACCGTCACAGCGTCTGAAATTATTCTAGTCATTTCCTTCTGCGTCTCCAACTCATGCATTTTCTCTTTCTTTTCTTCTAATTTTTCTATGAGAGTGTCCTTCGGCCACTTCTTAACTGTAAGAGGTTCTGAAATTTCTGTAGCCACTTCCTTTTTACTCTCCAACTTATGATTTTTCTCTTTGTTTCCTTTTATTTTTTCTCTGAGTGGTCCCTTCGGCTCTATATTATCCTTCACAACTTCTGAAATTTCTCTAACCACTTCCTTTTGAATCCTCAACTTATGAGTTTTTTCTTTGTTTCCTCTTATTTTTTCTTTGAGAGGCACCTTCGGCCATGTATTACCCTTCAGAGCTTCTGAAATTTCTGTAGCCACTTCTTTTTGAATCTTCAACTCATCAGTTTTTTCTTTATTTTCTCTTATTGTTTCGTTGAGAGTGTCCTTCGGCCACTTCTTGACCGTTAGAGGTTCTGAAATTTCTGCAGCCACTTCCTTTTTGCTCTCCAACTTATGAATTTTTTCTTTTTTTCCTCTTATTTTTTCTTTGAAAGGCACCTTCAGCCACCACTTAACCTTCAGAGATTCTGAAATTTCTGTAGCCACTTTCTTTTGACTCTCCAACTTATGAATTTTTTCTTGGTTTCCCCTTATTTTTTCTGTGAGAGGCACCTTCGGCCCTGGATTAATCTCCAGAGTTTCTGAAATTCCTGTATTCATTTCCTTCTGCATCTCCAACTCATGAATTTTCTCTTTCTTTTCTTTCAATTTTTCTTTGAGAGCGACCTTGGGTAACTTTTTTACCTTTAGAGCTTCTGAAATTCCTGTATTCATTTCCTTCTGCATCTCCAACTCATCAATTTTCTCTTCCTTTTCTTTTACTTTTTCTTTGAGAGTGACCTTGGGCAACTTTTTTACCTTTAGAGCTTCTGAAATTCCTGTATTCATTTCCTTCTGCATCTCCAACTCATCAATTTTCTCTTCCTTTTCTTTTACTTTTTCTTTGAGAGTCACCTCCGGCCACTTCTTAACCTTTAGAGGTTCTGAAATTTTTGTAGCCACTTCCTTTTGACTCTCCAACTCATGATTTTTCTCTGTGTTTTCTCTTATTTTTTCTTTGTGCGTGTTCTTCAGTAACCTCTCAACTGTCACAGCTTCTGAAATTATTCTAGCCATTTGCATCTGCATCATCAACATATCAGTTTTCTGTTTCTTTTCTTTTAATTTTTGTTTGAGAGTGACCTTCAGCCACTTCTTATCTTTTAGAGCTTCTGAAATTTCTGTAGCCACTTCCTTTTGACTCTCCAACTCATGAGTTTTTTCTCTGTTTTCTCTTCTTTTTTTTGAGAGAGTTACCTTCAGCAACCTCTTCACCGTCACAGCGTCTGAAATTATTCTAGTCATTTCCTTCTGCGTCTCCAACTCATGCATTTTCTCTTTCTTTTCTTCTAATTTTTCTATGAGAGTGTCCTTCGGCCACTTCTTAACTGTAAGAGGTTCTGAAATTTCTGTAGCCACTTCCTTTTTACTCTCCAACTTATGATTTTTCTCTTTGTTTCCTTTTATTTTTTCTCTGAGTGGTCCCTTCGGCTCTATATTATCCTTCACAACTTCTGAAATTTCTCTAACCACTTCCTTTTGAATCCTCAACTTATGAGTTTTTTCTTTGTTTCCTCTTATTTTTTCTTTGAGAGGCACCTTCGGCCATGTATTACCCTTCAGAGCTTCTGAAATTTCTGTAGCCACTTCTTTTTGAATCTTCAACTCATCAGCTTTTTCTTTGTTTTCTCTTATTGTTTCGTTGAGAGTGTCCTTCGGCCACTTCTTGACCGTTAGAGGTTCTGAAATTTCTGTAGCCACTTCCTTTTTGCTGTCCAACTTATGAATTTTTTCTTTTTTTCCTCTTATTTTTTCTTTGAAAGGCACCTTCAGCCACCACTTAACCTTCAGAGATTCTGAAATTTCTGTAGCCACTTTCTTTTGACTCTCCAACTTATGAATTTTTTCTTGGTTTCCCCTTATTTTTTCTGTGAGAGGCACCTTCGGCCCTGGATTAATCTCCAGAGTTTCTGAAATTCCTGTATTCATTTCCTTCTGCATCTCCAACTCATGAATTTTCTCTTTCTTTTCTTTCAATTTTTGTTTGAGAGCGAACTTGGGTAACTTTTTTACCTTTAGAGCTTCTGAAATTCCTGTATTCATTTCCTTCTGCATCTCCAACTCATCAATTTTCTCTTCCTTTTCTTTTACTTTTTCTTTGAGAGTCACCTCCGGCCACTTCTTAACCTTTAGAGGTTCTGAAATTTTTGTAGCCACTTCCTTTTGACTCTCCAACTCATGATTTTTCTCTGTGTTTTCTCTTATTTTTTCTTTGTGCGTGTTCTTCAGTAACCTCTCAACCGTCACAGCTTCTGAAATTATTCTAGCCATTTGCATCTGCATCATCAACATATCAGTTTTCTGTTTCTTTTCTTTTAATTTTTGTTTGAGAGTGACCTTCAGCCACTTCTTATCTTTTAGAGCTTCTGAAATTTCTGTAGCCACTTCCTTTTGACTCTCCAACTCATGAGTTTTTTCTCTGTTTTCTCTTCTTTTTTTTGAGAGAGTTACCTTCAGCAACCTCTTCACCGTCACAGCGTCTGAAATTATTCTAGTCATTTCCTTCTGCGTCTCCAACTCATGCATTTTCTCTTTCTTTTCTTCTAATTTTTCTATGAGAGTGTCCTTCGGCCACTTCTTAACTGTAAGAGGTTCTGAAATTTCTGTAGCCACTTCCTTTTTACTCTCCAACTTATGATTTTTCTCTTTGTTTCCTTTTATTTTTTCTCTGAGTGGTCCCTTCGGCTCTATATTATCCTTCACAACTTCTGAAATTTCTCTAACCACTTCCTTTTGAATCCTCAACTTATGAGTTTTTTCTTTGTTTCCTCTTATTTTTTCTTTGAGAGGCACCTTCGGCCATGTATTACCCTTCAGAGCTTCTGAAATTTCTGTAGCCACTTCTTTTTGAATCTTCAACTCATCAGTTTTTTCTTTATTTTCTCTTATTGTTTCGTTGAGAGTGTCCTTCGGCCACTTCTTGACCGTTAGAGGTTCTGAAATTTCTGTAGCCACTTCCTTTTTGCTCTCCAACTTATGATTTTTTTCTTTTTTTCCTCTTATTTTTTCTTTGAAAGGCACCTTCAGCCACCACTTAACCTTCAGAGATTCTGAAATTTCTGTAGCCACTTTCTTTTGACTCTCCAACTTATGAATTTTTTCTTGGTTTCCCCTTATTTTTTCTGTGAGAGGCACCTTCGGCCCTGGATTAATCTCCAGAGTTTCTGAAATTCCTGTATTCATTTCCTTCTGCATCTCCAACTCATGAATTTTCTCTTTCTTTTCTTTTAATTTTTCTTTAAGAGTGTCCTTCGGCCACTTCTTAACCGTTAGAGGTTCTGAAATTTCTGTAGGCACTTCCTTTTGACTCACCAACTCATCACTTTTCTCTCCATTTTCTCTTATTATTTCTTTGAGAGTTACCTTCGGCCACCTCTTAACCTTCATAGCTTCTGAAATTCCTGTATTCATTTCCTTCTGCATCTCCAACTCATGAATTTTCTCTTTCTTTTCTTTTAATTTTTCTTTGAGAGCGACCTTTGGCAACTTTTTTACCTTTAGAGCTTCTGAAATTCCTGTATTCATTTCCTTCTGCATCTCCAACTCATCAATTTTCTCTTCCTTTTCTTTTACTTTTTCTTTGAGAGTCACCTCCGGCCACTTCTTAACCTTTAGAGGTTCTGAAATTTTTGTAGCCACTTCCTTTTGACTCTCCAACTCATGATTTTTCTCTGTGTTTTCTCTTATTTTTTCTTTGTGCGTGTTCTTCAGTAACCTCTCAACCGTCACAGCTTCTGAAATTATTCTAGCCATTTGCATCTGCATCATCAACATATCAGTTTTCTGTTTCTTTTCTTTTAATTTTTGTTTGAGAGTGACCTTCAGCCACTTCTTATCTTTTAGAGCTTCTGAAATTTCTGTAGCCACTTCCTTTTGACTCTCCAACTCATGAGTTTTTTCTCTGTTTTCTCTTCTTTTTTTTGAGAGAGTTACCTTCAGCAACCTCTTCACCGTCACAGCGTCTGAAATTATTCTAGTCATTTCCTTCTGCGTCTCCAACTCATGCATTTTCTCTTTCTTTTCTTCTAATTTTTCTATGAGAGTGTCCTTCGGCCACTTCTTAACTGTAAGAGGTTCTGAAATTTCTGTAGCCACTTCCTTTTTACTCTCCAACTTATGATTTTTCTCTTTGTTTCCTTTTATTTTTTCTCTGAGTGGTCCCTTCGGCTCTATATTATCCTTCACAACTTCTGAAATTTCTCTAACCACTTCCTTTTGAATCCTCAACTTATGAGTTTTTTCTTTGTTTCCTCTTATTTTTTCTTTGAGAGGCACCTTCGGCCATGTATTACCCTTCAGAGCTTCTGAAATTTCTGTAGCCACTTCTTTTTGAATCTTCAACTCATCAGTTTTTTCTTTGTTTTCTCTTATTGTTTCGTTGAGAGTGTCCTTCGGCCACTTCTTAACCTTTAGATGTTCTGAAATTTCTGTAGGAACTTTCTTTTGACTCTCCAACTTATGAGTTTTTTCTTTGTTTCCTTTTATTATTTCTTTTAGAGTTAACTTCGGCCACTTCTTAACCTTTAGATGTTCTGAAATTTCTGTAGGAACTTCCTTTTGACTCTCCAACTTATGAGTTTTTTCTTTGTTTCCTTTTATTATTTCTTTTAGAGTTAACTTCGGCCACTTCTTAACCTTTAGATGTTCTGAAATTTCTGTAGGAACTTCCTTTTGACTCTCCAACTTATGAGTTTTTTCTTTGTTTCCTTTTATTATTTCTTTTAGAGTTAACTTCGGCCACTTCTTAACCTTTAGATGTTCTGAAATTTCTGTAGGAACTTCCTTTTGACTCTCCAACTTATGAGTTTTTTCTTTGTTTCCTTTTATTATTTCTTTTAGAGTTAACTTCGGCCACTTCTTAACCTTTAGATGTTCTGAAATTTCTGTAGGAACTTCCTTTTGACTCTCCAACTTATGAGTTTTTTCTTTGTTTCCTTTTATTATTTCTTTTAGAGTTAACTTCGGCCACTTCTTAACCTTTAGATGTTCTGAAATTTCTGCAGGCACTTCCTTTTGTCTCTCCAACTTATGAGTTTTTTCTTTGTTTCCTCCTATTTTTTCTTTGAGAGGAACCTTCGGCCCTGTATTATTGTTCAGACCTTCTGAAATTTCTTTAGCCACTTCCTTTTGAATCTCCAACTCATGAGTTTTCTCATGTGAATTATGTTTTATTTGATATTCTGCAAGTTTTGCTAATCCTCGCCTCTTTTTTGGTAACCTAGCAGCTAAGTCTTTTTTTCTTCGATTTTTTTTAAGCCAATGATCTTTCTGAATCATATTCTGATCATTCTTTAAACCTTCTAAATTGCTTTTAGTCCTCAGGCTGATGTCCCTAGAAACTTCCAAAATTTCTGTAGTTAAATCCTTTTGGACTTCCAACTCTTGAGTATCTTCCTTTTTGGTTATTTTTGCTTTGGGTGCCACTTGTAGCACTTTGGATGATTTGTACAGTTTTTTCAGGAGATTTTCACGAGATCCTGTTTCATCCAAATATTCATGAGGATTTGGTTTAGTTAATCTACTCCACAATTTCAAAATTGATGACCTAAAAAATTCAATGGAATTACCAAGTATCTCCTGAATATGTACATTGTCATAACTAGGATAATTGGTATTCCTTTTGCAATTGTTTGAGGCTGGGCATGGAAGTATAAATCCATCCAACCTTCCAAAATATACCAGAATTCCAACCAGGAAAATTTGGGTCACAGAAAGGGCAATACATCTCATGATGTCCATCCCCTTTTGCTCATTTTACCCAAATGAAGGATGCCTTGGAATATTGCAGCCAACAGTTGAGTTGATTGTATGCAGTAACCAAGCAACCACATATTATTCCATATGGAGGCTGCAGGATAATGCCACTACAGTGACATCAGTTTACCATGATTCCTGACATCATAAAATTGCCTGAAACCATGGCAACAATATAGGTAGTGGCCTGTTTTATAGAAAATGAGTTGATTTTATGAGATCACTCATATATTTGTGATTAATCTTTTTGAGTCAGAGTCACAGAATACAATCTGTTTCCATTGGAAAATCAGATTGTAAGGCCTGGCTATCATTCTCCAGCTACTAAAACAAATTACTGCACATTATTATAGCTAGAAAAAGGAGGGATAAGCAGTTGAGGAAGGAAAGTAGTAGGACTTTAACTTATATACCTCCCCCTAGTGTTTCACAGCATTCTCTGGGCAGTTTACAATGTCAGCACATTTCCCCTAACAGTCTGGGTCCTCATTTTACCAACCTTGAAAGGACGGAAAGCTGAGGCAACCTTGAGCCGTTTATGATCAAATTCCAACTGTGGGCAGAGTTATCCTGCGATAATGCAGGTAAGATAATCATCCACAGAAGAAAGAGCAAAGGAATGATAAACAGAAATTCCTGTGAAACACACAGTTGTCTTCCTTCACCCAAAGTTTATTTATTGTATTTGTGTCACATTGCAAATCCTGGGAGTTTATATGATGAGTACCATCTGTAGGACAATTTACAATAGTCCTGGTAAATTTAAAAACACAAAATCAACCTTGCAAATATTAAAAGTAACAACTGAGGAAGAAAAAAAAAGCAGTAACAGCAAAGGTGACCCCAAAATAGTTAAAATATTTTCCAGAACAGCTTGATCTTTAACATGTGCCTGAGTACAATCTTGGACATAGACCTGATTTCCAAGGAAGACTTTTCAAAAACCAAACAGTTAAACTGAAAAGCAATCCCTCCTGTCTTCACATTTATCACACTTGGGGATGATAAAGACTAGGGATATTTGTGGGGAGGAAGAAACATGATGATGGTATCTGCATTTAAGTGCCATGGCAAATAGAAACATCCTTGTATCAAATGTCCTAACAAGTAAATTGATTGCTGGTGGCTTTTGGGTGATTAAATCACCACATGCTTATTATTTCGCTGTAACTGCTGTTGATACTATCCGCCCCAGAATTTCCCTTTGAAGAAAAGGAAGAGCCAGCCCAAAAATAAATAATTAAGGACTTCACTTAATAACTAATTTAAATTACTTGCCTGCATAATAGATTGCCTCCATTTATAACATTGATCTCTATCTATGTCCCCTGACAATTCTTACATACCGAAACTTCTCTCACACGCAAACCAGAGGTGGGTTCCTACCGGTACGGCCCAATACGCTGTTCCGGTAGCAGCCCGCTGGTGACATCACCGTCCTTGTACGGTCAGTTGCAGCAGGTCCCTGGGCTCCGCCATCTTTTTTATTTAATAAAAAAAATTTTTTAAATTCTTCTGCGCATGTCCAGAGACTGAGTTTTCGGCACTGCACATGTGTTGCCTCCCTCCCCGCTCATTGCTCCCTCAACCCGTCCACAGAGACTCGTGTCATCAGGAAGCTTCCCCGGCTTGCCTTGCCTTACTTATTTATTTGCTTACTAATTCCTATTAAATTTACATACTGCTGCCTCCTCCTGCCGTACTTTGAGAGGTGCCTTCTGTGGCTGCCTAGGTAAGTAATTGTACAAGAGTTGAGCGTTTTTATGGCTATCCCCACCAACCCCCATCCCGGGGGAGGAAGGGTGATTGTGACTATGTAAATGGAGGACCCCCACCCACTCTGCTAATTGTGTGTCCTGATTCCTGGCTGCAAGAGTTGAGCGTTTTTATTGCTGTTCTCACACCCCACATCACGCGGGAGGAAGGGTGATCATGACTGTGTAAATGGAGGACCCCCGCCTACTCTGCTAATGATTACTGGCTGCAAGAGCTGAGTGTTTTTATTGCTGTTCACCCCCCCCCCATCCTGGTCTAATGCACGCACGCTCTTTGCAAAGGAAGGAAGGTGGGGAAGGACAGAAGGCCAGAGGAGGAAAGAGTTGAGTTTTGTTGTTTTGTTTTCGTTTCGTCTTAAACAGATAGGAGGGACTGCACGTGGCTTACCCCAAACTGAGACATAAGATGGGTCTAACGCATGTGCGCTCTTTGCAAAGGAAGGGAGGTGGGGAAGGACAGAAGGCGAGAGGAGGAAAGAGTTGAGTTTTGTTGTTTTGTTTTCGTTTCGTCTTAAACAGATAGGAGGGACTGCACGTGGCTTACCCCAAACTGAGACATAAGATGGGTCTAACGCACGTGCGCTCTTTGCAAAGGAAGGGAGGTGGGGAAGGACAGAAGGCAAGAGGAGGAAAGACATTTCTGCTGATTCCTTGCAATGCCTTTTGCTAAATGCTGTCGCTCATTTTGGCGACAGTCACAGAGCAACCTCCTTCCTCCCTTTCATCTCGGATAGAATAGCTTTGTGAAGCTGCACTGGAGAAGTTTGCTTCCAGGCACCCAGTGACATTCTCTTCCTCCACTGCGCCCCCCCCCCAACTTCCCATGCCATTTCCTTAGCATCTGTATCTTGTGTGCCCTTGGCTGCCCCGTTAGATGCTGCCACTTGCCAAGTGGGTGAGATTTGTTTTGCATATGACACCTGGTGGTGGTACTCCAAGTTTGCCTGCCTTTTTGAGGAAAAACGTATTCTTGAACTTAAGACTTGTATTAAAAATCATGGTTTGGGTGCATTTAAAGAACACAAAGTAGAGGAAGCACATAAAAGATACTGCTAAATTGTGCCATATGTTAATAAGTGGAAATTATGTGTATCTTTGACATATTGCCTTTCATTGCATTTCTAATTAGAATAATAGTTGTGTCTAGAAGAATGTGGCATGTATACTCTGTGTGTGTCTTGAAATTCTATGTACATGAAATTAACGTAGAAATTGAAGGCCTAGCAGTGCAGGCCTTCAGCAAGGGAAATAAAATTATATATTTTTATAGATAGTTGTACAATTTTAGATCTCAGCTACAGTACATCATACCAGTTTCTTCCAAGAAGGTAAAGCTGCAAGATTGGATAGAAGACAGTGGCTGTGAAAATGAGAAAGAGAGTTCGATCAACCCCAACAGCCCTAGATGGATTTAACTAAAGATGCCTTTGAAATATATGTTTAGCTCTAAAATATTAAATGGAGAATATTTAGGAGCAAACTTTCTATGTCTATGACATTTGTATAGTGCAGGGGTAGGCAAAGTTGGCTCTTCTATGACTCGTGGACTTCAACTCCCAGACTTTCTGAGCCAATCATGCTAGCTCAGGAATTCTGGGAGTTGAAGTCCACGAGTCATAGAAGAGCCAACTTTGCCTACCCCTGGTCTAGTGCTTTGTATTGAAGAAATCAAATGCATACTTTATACTTCTTATTAATTGTCCTTGAGTTGTAGGGACAATAACTAGACAAATAGTTTTTATTCCAGAAAAAAAGAATCTTATGTGATGTGCAGTTGTGTGTAACTGTTAGTGACCACTGTGCACTGTCCCTATGAAGAATGTTGTTTGTATGTTTTCTGGTTTGGCACATGTGACTTTTATCCATTTTGTAGTAAACTTTACATGTTAAAATATGTAATAAGTAGAAAGACCCTGGCTAACTGGGTTGTCCCTGTGTGCCTCCAGTCCAGAAACAACCTGAAAGGACGCTCTGGAATCTAGCCGCCTGCTGCATCATCGGAAACTGATCTCAACTGATCGATTCTGCCTGCTGGTAAGTGGCTGGCTTTTTTTTCTTTATACTTTTAATGGTTTTTTAAAAAAATGATATTTTATTGTTAATTTTTCCAGGGCATTTCGTTGGTTTTAGGAAATGTCTTTTTTTTAAAAAATAAAATGTTTGTTTTGTAATGAGATTTTGCTTAACAGAGTTGGAAGGGACCTTGAAGGTCATCTAGTCCAACCCCTGAGCAGGGGACTAGATGCGGTAGGGCATTTCTGATATTTTTGTGTGTTTCTATGTGATCACTGGCTTTTGAGTGCTTGCAGCAATCCCCTTTTATGTGACTCACTCTATTGCTGCTTTACAGATGAACATGTGTGTGGCTCTTAAGTGCAGGTCCTTGAGTTAGCATTGTTCAAAGTTACCTGCCATTGAAAAATGGTCATAAGTCACTTTTTTCACTGCCATTTGTTAAAAGTGACTTATGACACTTAACAACTGTTCCAGCATCCCCAGGGTCATGTGATCAAAATTAAGACACTTGGCAACTGATTCATATTTATGACCATTGAAGTCATGTGATCCCTTTAGTGACATTCTGACAAGTAAAGCCAGATTCACTTAACAACTGTTTCATTTAACAACTGCAGGGATGCACCTTAGCATCTCCTGGTAATCCACAACAGGGGTCCCCAAACTTGGCAACTTTAAGACTTGTGAACTTCAACTCCTAGATTGCCCCAGCTATGGCCCATGGTTTGTGAGATTTGGTTCAATACTGTTGCCTGTATTGGAAAATAACCAATAGTTCTTGTACAATAGTAAAAGAATAGTATATTTTTTTAAAAAAACATTAACATTAACAGAATTGGAAGGGACCTTGTAGGTCATCTAGTTCTAGTCCAACCCCCTGCTCAAGCAGGTGACATTACACCATTTCTGTGTAATGTGGTTTTTGAGATAATGGCTTCTTGCAGCAATCACCTTTTATGTGACTCCATTGCTGCCTTAATATGTTCATCTGTGAGTGGCTTTGTGAGCTGATGATGGGTTTCTGATCTAACTTCTTAGGTGAAAAACTATATCTTTCCTGTTTGTTGAGGGGCATCCTTCCTGAGAAGACTGCACAGTGCACATTGTTGGGTGAAAACAGAGATCCCTTCTGTTACCTGTAGTCCTCAACTTACAACCACTATTGAGTCCAACCACAATATTATTTTATTTCTTTTGCAGTTAGTATTATTTAACAGGATGAAGAAGAAGCAACAGTGTTTGGCTGATTTCTACTCGAAGAAACCGAGACTGGATAATTCAAAACAGTCACCAGCACCACCAGCACCACCAGCACCACCAGCACCACTGTTGCCAGTACCGCCAGCACCACCAGCATCACTGTTGCCAGTACCGCCAGCACCACCACCACCACCAGCACTACTGTTGCCAGTACCGCCAGCACCACCACCACCACTGTTGCCAGTACCACCAGCAACACCAGTACTAGTGACACTGCTTCCACCACTTGAAGTGGGAGAAAGCAGCAAGTTCATCTCCTCAACTGAAAGTCTTCCAGAACTTCCTGACTGTTGGAGTTTGCAGCAATATAGATACTTTCAGGAGAAGTATGATGGGCTCGCAGTGTTAGACAAAAAGTTAGGTTGCTTGTACTGTGAGAAATACGAGTTCTCATTAGAGTAAGGTGTTCATGTTTCCAGAGAATGGAAAAATTTCAAGATCGGGCCAGCAGGGACAAATAGGGAGGTGCAGCAATCATCTCTCAGAAAAAAAAATGCTTGAACATTTAAAATCAAAATCACACACCCTTTGCAGAGAGAGCGTGAAACAATGGGAGCAGAGTGCAATTCAAAAAACAACGAGGAAGGCAAAAGGAAAACATGAACCTAGTACTAAAACAGTATTTTTTACAGTTTACGATCTGGCCCAAAGATGTAGACCATTCTCTGACATCGAAGCACAGGTAAATTTTCTAAGTACAATTGGAGTAGATGTGGGAGTAGGCTTGCATTCACGGAGATCCGCAGTGAAAATAGTCGATTTTATTGCAAGAGACATTAAAACCACTATGTTTAAAAGCATTATTGCAAAAAAACCCTGAAAGTGTGTTTAATAATTGATGAAGCCTCAACACTATCAATGAAAGCAGTCGTGATAGTTTTTGTAAAAGTTGAGGATCCAGAATGCCCAACAACCATTTTTGTTGAGCTGGTGGAATTGGACAAACAAGATGCAGAGACCATATGTTCTTCAGTGATGGGAAGCTTACATAAAGTTGGTTTACCATGGAATATCTGCGAAAGCATTTAATAGCATTCTGCTCCGATGGTGCCAGCGTTATGCTTGGGAGAAAATCTGGAGTCAGCAGCAGAATTGCTAAAGAGTTCCCAAACATTATAATCTGGCACTGCTTGAACCATCACCTCCAACTTGTGCTGGATGACTCCATAAAGGACATTAAACAACTGAATCATTTCAAAATATTCCTTGATAAGATACACACCACTTTCCATAAATCCTGCAAGAGCCAGGCAGAACTTTTCCAAATCTCTGAACAGCTGGGCATTCAAATTGTGAAGATTGGCAGAGTTTTGGGACCAAGATGGGCTGCCTGTAGTTTAAGGCAACGGGCAATGAAAAATACCCAGGCATGGCTGCCCGTTTTGAAATTTTAAATTTTTTCACTGATTTGGCCCTCATGATCGACATTCTAAATGAGATTGCGCTTCTGTCAGATGCCCTGCAAGGGAAAACCATAGACCTCATCAAGGCCGAACAATTTATATTGCGAACAATTAATGCATTTGCAGGGCTTAGATCGAGAAAGGGCAAATATGAATCAGAGGTTGATGTATTGATATTTTCTGAACACTTCAAAAATATTAAATTTGTTAAAAATCAACGATTTGTTGAACTTCCTCGTGAAAAACTTCTGGAAAGCATCATCACCAATTTGAAGAAAAGGGTGATGGATTGCGAACACCTAAAAACAGGTAGCCAATTGCCAGACGCAAACAAATTACAATTTCTCAAATATTTGGAGCCGGATTACTGGAACATTGCAGATGTAGTCTTCCATGGGCAGAAGCAGAGGAAGGATTGCATGAATTTGGCAAAATATTTAATTACAAAATTGATTTGAATGACTACAGAGATTTTTTGGAAAACGTACTAAGAAATCGAGAGAACTATAAAATTCCTGGCACTGTCAAAAAAACTAGAAACATTATCAGGACAATTGCTGTTAGTTCAGCAGAGGTCGAAAGGGGGTTCTCAAAAATCAACCTCATATGTTCAGAACAAAGAACCCTCGTAACTGTTCAAAACATTAGTAACCCTTTTCATAGTCCCTGGGCCCATAATATCCATACTAAACTTTTGAAGATCGGGATTTCCCCCAGTGAAGTTTTTATCTTCAGCCCTGATGCTGCCAAATCGTTGATTTTTCAATGGCTGGACGACATTGATAAACAACTCAATCTGGCAAACGGATCAGGAACTTGCTCACCATTTTCCCTTGGTATTGTTCCCTTGCTTCATCCCCCGCCTTACCTTTCCGCGTTACACTCTATCAAACATAGGCTTGCATTTATGAAGGCATGATTTAATGTGATCCCCTTGAATGTCCTCGACAGTAGGCTCTCAGGGGGAGTAAAATCCACCTATTGTACATGTGATGGCCGATCCCCGGAATCTCTGCTCCATATTACATTCGTATGCCCCCACTATCGAGATATAAGATCAAGATTCATCTCCCCTGTTTCCCAGAGATTCCTCTGGTTCATCGGATCTGTTCAGCCTTTATTTCCTACTCCAGGATATAGACCCTAATATAACCTCAAAGGTGGCAAAAAATTTTGCTGCAGTCATGGCTGAAAATTGGAGGAAAAGACGAGTAACCCCTACGGCAGAGGATCACTAGTATTGATGCTATAGATTGTAGTAGATGGTATACTGTCACATGAGCTATCTATATTTATAAAATTTACCCCCCTTTTTATGTGTATTTTAAATTGGTCTCCGACCGCAATAAAAGCTATCTATCTATGATTTATCTATGATTAACATTAGTAATTTAATGACAATAAGCGTCATTGGCATGCCTGTGGAAAGATGGGACCCACTCCCTACAATCAGAAACTGGCTCAAAGAACATCACAGGGCTGATGATCCACGAGTGAAGATGAAGAGAACTGCACCTAAAGAGGCCCCAAACAAAAAAGCGATGTGGAAACATCTTAAACCACCAAAGCAATAACACAAGTAAGTACTTGAGTGTATCTGTCTGATTGTGTTATTCTTATGCAAGGTGTAAGTCGCATGCAATTAAAGTCTTCCTTTCTGTGTCTCTTCTTTGTGCAGGTCATTGGAGCAAAGCAAGGTGGTCACCAACTGTTGAAGACTGGTAGGACAGTCATCTTCCTTCTGTAAGTAGCTCTGTTATTGTTTTGTGCTGAGTGTATCTGTCTGATTGTGTTATTCTTATGCAAGGTGTAAGTCGCATGCAATTAAAGTCTTCCTTTCTGTGTCTCTTCTTTGTGCAGGTCATTGGAGCAAAGCAAGGTGGTCACCAACTGTTGAAGACCGGTAGGACAGTCATCTTCCTTCTGTAAGCAGTTCTGTTATTGTTTTGTGCACTTATTTTATTCTTATTTAAGTAAGTGCACAAAATAATTTCCTTTTTTTATATATCTTTGGAACAGTAGTGGGTTCCTACCGGTGCGCTCTCCGCCTTTCTTCGCCGCCGAGCCGAAGACGCTTGCGCAGAGTGCAGAAGAATGCAAATGGCGGTATCCCGGCGTCCCGGGAAAGCGGGCGGGGGAAGCCCCCGCCGCAAACACCGCCAGCGTCTTCGGCTCGGCGGCGAAGAAAGGCGGAGAGCGCACCGGTAGGAACCCACTACTGCTTTGGAACCTCCTAGAATGGCCTAGGCAGGGCTGAAGTTTCTACAGGGACCGGTTCCTGTTCAACGATCGGTGGTGACTCCAGCTCTTCAGATAAATCCCCCGTTTCCCTTGGACTAGTGTTAGCTGCAGGGAAATTATCATTAAGTGTTTGTTTGTAATGATTGAGTGGGTGGGGGCTGTGCAGTTTATCTATATGGCAGTGACATTTTCTACCATTGGCTAACAGAACTATGTAAGATTTTGGGCCTGTTACCTCTTAAGATTTCCCCAGGTAACCATAGGGGACATTCTGTGAAGTTCCTAGCAAACACTCGGTCGTCTGTTTGGAATGTTCGGATTCGGGTGGACTATTTTGTTCTTTTTGGTTAGAATAATTTGGGGCTGCACTGTCTAGTATGGAACGGAGCCTCTGGCCCATCAGTAATTCTGCTGGGCTTTTCCCAGTGACTGTGTTAGGGTTAATATGCTGAACTAGGAGGAATTTATCAATGCCAGTTGCCAGTCTCCTGGCACCCTGATAACAGCATCGGTGGTAGTGGATGCCATTAAAATGATCTCTAACCATTTAGTGTATGCATCTATGGCAACCATAAAAGTTTTCCCATGGAAAGGACCCGCAAAATCGATATGGACTCTTGACCATGGGGCCCTGGGTTGTTCCCATTTGTAAAAGGGGATTTTGGAGGGGCGGGCCTAGACTCCAGGCAAGGAGTGCACCCTGCAACCCATTTCTCCACTTGTTCATGGTTGACCACCACACGTAACTTTGGGCCAAAGCTTTCATCCTAACCACCCCCGCCTGGGTGCCCCTCATGCAATGCCCTTAGAATTTCCTCTCGTAGCGATGGAGGAACAATGATGACCGGGTAAATGGTCTGTCGGAGAGGCTTGCTTTATGGTGGCTGAATCTAACTCAAGGAGATCCTTCCGGGAGCACCATGATGATTAACTTTTTATTGTTCTGAGTGCTTGCCTGGCCTACTTGGGTTTGATTTGCCTCTGGGGAGGTCAGTGGTAATCAGTCACATGACCGGCAAGCCACCCCCCCACCTGGTCACATGGCTGGCAAGCCACTCCCACCCAGTCACATGACCTTTAAGCCACCCCTACCTGGTCACATGACCGTCAAGCCACTCCCACCTGGTCACATGACCTTTAAGCCACCTCACCCAGTCACATGACCGTCAAGCCACTCCCACCTGGTCACATGACCTTTAAGCCGCACCCCACCCAGTTACATGACCGTCAAGCCACTTCCACCTGATCACATGGCTGTCAAGCCACTCCCACCCGGTCACATGGCTGACAAGCCACTCCCACCCAGTCACATGACCATCAAGCCACACCCACAAAATAAGCCACGCCCACAGAGTGGTAGTAAAAATTTGGGAACCCTACCCTGACGCAGACACAAGCATAGGGACCATAAGACCCTCTTCAGATGTTCCTTAGTCCTGACAAGAAAAAAAGGACAATAGGGTGGGATGGGGAGCTGGACTGGAGAGAAAGGTGAGGGAAAAACTTGAGCAGGGAAAGGAAAAAGTAACTGGAAAGGGAGAAAAGATGCTACAAAAGGGGATTTCAGCCCTATTGACTTTACCAAACCTAATCTCAAGGGCATCCATTCTTTTCAACTGCAGTATTTGCCAGTATTTGCATCTCTTGCTCCTTCCTTTCTTTTCAATAGTTTCTACTATTCTTAGCCCATTCCCTCAATTCACAATGGGGTTGGGAGGACAAAAATCGCCCTATAGAATATTTATGATAAAAGGCTGTATTTTCTCCCTGTGAAAAATATTTGCTGCCTGTGAAAAACATATATGGAGCCAAGTGGTCATTTTCTATTAGTAAGTCACTTATTACGGTAGAAAACTATAAAAATAATACTGTCTTTTCAATCATCATTAATTATAAATAGGCAATTTGTCTTTTCTTGGAAGAGTGCTACCTTCTATTGGCAGCTTCACCACCCAAATGCTCTAAAAACAAAGAAAACCAATTTCTAGGCCGGATAAGTTGCTTAGAAGAGAAGAGGATACCTTTCTAGATCAACAAGAAGGAAACAGAATCTTTGTCAATTATCTGGTATTCTCTCTCCATGTTAAAATCTCATAAGATCTCCTTTTCTCCTAAAGTAGGGGTGTCAAACTTGATTTCATTGTGGGCCGCATCAGGGTTGTGTTTGGTCTTGGGGAAGGGTGGCCAGGGTGGGTATGGCCAGCTCAAAGTCACTCCTGCCGGGGGCACCTGTGGTGACACGAGTGCTCTGCCAGTGAAAATGGGCTCCTGAGCTCTGTTTTTGACTGCCATAACCTCCTGCAACCCTCTGCAAGTGAAAACAGAGCTCGGGAGGGCCACAACAGTTTTGTGTTTGGCTTCAGGGGGGCAGGAAGTGTGGCCAGGGTGGGTGTGACCAGCTTGACATCACTTCTGTCAGGGACGCCTGTGGTGAAAGAAGTGATTTGCCGGTAAAAATGAGCTCCCAAGCTCTATTTTCGACTGCATCCTTCTGCCAGTGAGAAAAGAACTCAGGAGGGCCACATCAGGGTTGTGTTTGACCTCGGGGTGATATGGCGGTGCATGGCCAGGGTGGGTGTGGCCAGCTTGATGTCACTCCTGTTGGTGGCGCCTGTGGTGACATGAGTGCTCTTCCAGCAGAAATGGGCTCCTGAGCTCTGTTTTCAACTGCCACGGCGCCCTGCAACTTTCTGCCAGTGAAAACGGAGCTTGGGAGGGCTGCATCAGGGTTGTTTTTGACCTCAGGGGACTGGGGTGGGTGTGGCAAGGGTGGGTGTTGCTGGCTCAACGTTACTTCTGTTGGGAGTGCTTGTGGTGACATGTTTTCAACTGCCACGGCCTCCTGCAACCCTCTGTCAGTGAAAACGGAGCTCGGGTGGGCCACATTAGGATTGTGTTTGACCTCGGCACACGGCCCTCCCAAGCTCCATTTTCACTGGCAGAGGTTTGCAGGAGGCCATGGCAGTTGAAAACAGAGCACGGGAGCCCATTTTCGTTGGCAGAAGCACCGCGAGCTGGTCCTTCGCTGTTTCCAGGGTGGCCCCATGGGCCAGATCTAAGTACCCTGTGGGCCGGATCTGGCCCCTGGGCCTTCAGTTTGACACCCCCTGTCCTAGAGGGTCTAGCTGTGAAAATGAAAATTCAGTTACCTAAGAAGAGAGAGAAGAAACATCTTGATAATTTATTTTCCAAAGGCTGAATTCTTCAATTCTCACAGATTTTTATAATACAGTATATTGCAAGAATGGGCTGCTTCCAAGTACAGTTTCATTCTTTTTTCATCAGCTGTCTTTCCCTCTAAATTTTCATATAGATTTCTTGGATTGACATAGGATGTTACCTATTGAAAGAAAAATCAATATGGTTCAGTTCCAAGCTAGGAGAGAGTTGCTGGAAATAAAATGGAGGCTAGCTGCTTAGGAAAGAAGGTCTGTTTCTTTTAAAAAAAAACAAGTTTTATTACAATTTTTCTTTTATCACACATATTTTTTGAACAGAGTGTTGACCGGGTCACATCTTATACATAATCATAATTTTTAATATATTCTAATCTTCCCACTTTTTCAATATTTACCTCTTTTATATAATCCTTTACCACAAATTAATCATTTTTCATCGTATCTTATTATTTCAGCTTTTGCCATATTATTCTCTTTCCATAATTCTTTATCATTTCTTTTCAATTTTTATACATAAATAACATCACTATACGCCCTAAATTTCTCCTCCCTTACTATTACACCAGATATTTACCATATTTCTTCATTTCCGGAAGCATCTCACAAATTCCCCCTTCCCAATCATTAACATTTTAAATTTTCATCCTAATTTACATTGTTATCAAAATTAATAATATTATTAAATGTCCTATTTTCACATTCCCATCTACTGAATTTTATCTTAAACAAGTTCTATTCATTCATCTTTACAAAATAATCACTTTTCACCATGACTTTGTTATTCCAGTTTCAACATTATTATTCTCTTTACTTAATTCTTTATCCTTTCTTGTTCAATTCTTTCACATAAATAACATGACAATGTACCCTGTAATTCTTCTCTCTTACAATTACAATAACATTTTAAATTCCACTCTAACTTAAAAATTATCAAAATTAACAATATTATTGCATTATCTACTTTCCCGTCCCCATTTACTAATCTACCTTATTGCATATCTTTACTATTTACCCCATTATTATTTCTCCTTCTAATCATGTTGAAAATGATAAAGAATCACTAATGGAGAGGCATTTTGTGGACCATGAGGAATTGGCAATTTCCTCGCTGGAACAGAAACAGCTCTTCCAATCAGCAGCGGGGGCAGCGGCCATCTTTTTGTGGCCGCCTTGAAGCTGGGACAACTGGACCAAGAATTGGGAGCGGTGTTTGGATGGAGTGCTGGAACTGGGTGAGATAATTGCCAATTTATATTTAAAAGAAAATTCAGAATCGGAGTTTTAAAAGAAATTTTTGAGCTTGGAATAGCGGCTATCTGGCACTTGGGAGGGAAAAAATGTTTTTACGTGAAAAAAAGTGGGGACTGTAATACAAAAAGCCCAAGAAGAAGTTTTAATACTAGGACAATTGGGGAAAGCCAAAACATTTTAAAGAAAGAGAAGTGATTTTTGGGAAAACATAGCATTTTTTATGTGTATTTTAAGCTCCTTGGATATGTCGACAATTAGTTGTTTTAATAGACTATCTTGTACGGAATAGAAATGGAGAGTGCCATCTACTGGAGGAAAGAAAAAGTATTGTAATATTTTACTCAAACAAACAAAATAGAAGAACAACTGGAAGACTTGACCTTGGCTGTTTAGAAGAAGATAATTTGGATACTGTGAGAACATTTAAGGAGAAATTGTGTTCTGTGTTTGTTTGTTTATTTGTGTTCCCTTCTTTCTTGGAAGACAGCCTTTTAATTGGATTTGATTATTTCTGGAGTTGGATAATTAATAACTTAGGAGAACATTTTGCCTCTGAAGAAAAGAACAATAATTGAAGAAAGAAAGAAAAGAGGAGAAACAAGAAAATTAAATAGACTTTAAACTTTTGCTAATTGCAGTTTTGATAACTACTAAAATTAATACAAAATGGAGTTGCAGATGTTTGAAGAATTATTTCTGATGTTGAAAATTGTGCATAAATCTGTAATAGGCAATAAAGAAACAGGAAATTCATTGAAATATATAGAAAAGGGAACGGAAGAGGGCTTGGAAGAGGGAAATTCAAATGAGATGCAAGAAGTCAAGAACATAGAAAAGAAAGTATTAAAAGATAAGAACCAGGTAGACAATAACACAGAAGCTTTTGGTAATGTAGAAAGAGTAGAGAGTGAGTGAATGGATCTTTATAGCTTTCTGTGATGCTGCTGGGGGTTGTACAATGTCTGAAATGCCCCTAGGCCTCAGGGGTGAAATCCAGCAGGTTCTCATAGGTTCTAGACTGGTAGCGTTAATTTTGAGTAGTTTGGAGAACCGGTAGCGGAAATTTTGGGTAGTTCAGAGAACCGGCAAATACCACCTCTGGTTGGTCCCAGAGTGGGGTGGGAATGGAGATTTTGCAAAATCCTTCCCCCAGGAGTGGGGAAGGAATGGGGATTTTGCAGAATCCTTCCCCTGGAGTGAGGAGGGATTGGAGATTTTGCAGTATCCTTCCCCTGCCATCCCCACCAAGCCATGCCCACAGAACTGGTAGCAAAAAAAATTGGATTTCACTACTGCCCTAGGGGTTGTGCAATGTCGTGAGCTCTATGTCTTTTGCTATTCTAATGGTGGTGGGTTAATCCTATTATGTCCTAAAGGTCACGTCCTGTTCTTGGAATTTGGGTGGAGAAAGAAGTAGGAAGATTAGAATTATTGACCTTCAAGGTCCCTTCCAACACTGTTATTCTATTCTATTCTATTCTATTCTATTCTATTCTATTCTATTCTATTCTATTCTATTCTATTCTATTCTATTCTATTCTATTCTAAATTTTAATCTCATCGCTGGAGGTAAAGATGGTTTGTTTGTGAATAGGCACATTAAGAAAGACTGGGGCTGCTTTCTGCCTCTAAGGACATGTTTCTCCATTTCTCCTTTGGGGAAATATAATGTTCTGCATCTTAATATTCCCCAAAATGTTTCATTCTCTAGGAGGGGGGAGGGCTTCCCACGCTATGAAATACAAAGTCTCTATCTTTCAGATAAAGTCTGGTTAAGATATCATACAAAGTATCTGTAATTATTTTACTATGTTAATCAAGCCATCACAGTTTATAAACTGTAGCAGATGCAATTACTGAGCCCAACCAACTGTAGTTAAATCAGCAAATACAACTTAGTGCAATCCGCAAACATTATCTAAAATCATGATTTAACAATGAAAACACATTCTAAAAGAAACCAACTGATTGTTCAAATGTTCTACTCTAACTCTGTAGATTAGCTCCAACAAATCCCACAATATCTGAACAATAAGTATGCAGTGAAGCCAGTCTCCTCTTTAGAAAGTAGGAGTACAACCTATGCTGATCCCCTGGGCATATTTGAAAAAAAAAAGCTAGATCAAATAAAAGAACAGTTGCATCTTTGAAAAAAAGAATAAGAATAGCCTTATGGGTCAGATCAAAGAGGCACCTAATTATAGAGACTTTCATGAGAAGCTGGACAGAAGCTTTTAAGAAGCTTGGAAGATTTGATAAGGATCAATCTTCTCTGCTTTTGTTGAGCTTCAGTTCTTACTTTATTAGAATTATATTCTTGTACATCTGGAGGATTGCAGGTTGAAGAACGCTAATGGTGATGATTGTTCCCATTTCCCCCAGCATATGTTGCTTTATGATATTTTTCTTCTAAATATGCAAGGTACATACTTGGCTTTATGATTTTGCTTAAGATGTCTTTTCCCAACTAGACAGCTTTCAATAACTTGGGCTGCAGTTTCCAGAATTTCCAATCTTGAGCCCTGTATGTTTTCTAAGAGGACTGCCAATGTCACTTTCAAGTGATCACAGCTTCTCAAACCAGCATACATTCTAGAGCTTTTCGATATCACTATTGGAAGCACAAAACTACCGTATTTTTCGGAGTATAAGACGCACCTTTTTACCCTCAAAAAGAGGGTGAAAACCTGGATGTGTCTTATACACCGAATGTAGCCCCACCCAGCCACCCCCACCCTTTGGCCTCCGCCTGCCAGCAATTTACCTCTTTGCAGCAAACAGGGTGAGTTGAGTAGATATGGCCAGGCTTGTGGCAGTGGGGGAGGGGAGTTGAGGATGCTGGGGCGACCCCTAGGAAATGGTCATTCGACCCCCAAAGGGGTCCCGACCCCCAGGTTGGGAACCACTGCTTTAGATGTTCTGAAATTTCTCTGGGAACTTCCTTTTGACTCTCCAACTTATGAGTTTTTTCTTTGTTTCCCCTTATTTTTTCTTTGAGAGAGACCTTCGGCCACTTCTTAACCTCCAGTGTTTCTGAAATTCCTGTATTCATTTCCTTCTGCATCTCCAACTCATGAATTTTCTCTTCCTTTTCTTTTACTTTTTCTTTGAGAGTCACCTCCGGCCACTTCTTAACCGTTAGAGCTTCTGAAATTTTTGTAGCCACTTCCTTTTGATTCTCCAACTCATGATTTTTCTCTGTGTTTTCTCTTATTTTTTCTTTGAGCGTGTCCTTCAGCAACCTCTCAACCGTCACAGCTTCTGAAATTATTCTAGCCATTTGCATCTGCATCATCAACATATCAGTTTTCTGTTTCTTTTCTTTTAATTTTTGTTTGAGAGTGACCTTCAGCCACTTCTTATCTTTTAGAGCTTCTGAAATTTCTGTAGCCACTTCCTTTTGACTCTCCAACTCATGAGTTTTTTGTCTGTTTTCTCTTATTTTTTTTTGAGAGTTACCTTCAGCAACCTCTTAACCGTCACAGCGTCTGAAATTATTCTAGTCATTTCCTTCTGCATCTCCAACTCATGAATTTTCTCTTTCTTTTCTTCCGATTTTTCTTTAAGAATGTCCTTCGGCCACTTCTTAACTGTAAGAGGTTCTGAAATTTCTGTAGCCACTTCCGTTTTACTCTCCAACTTATGAATTTTTTCTTTGTTTCCTCTTATTTTTTCTTTGAAAGGAACCTTCGGCCCTGTATTATCCTTCACAGCAATATGTGCATTGTCATAACTAGGATAATTGGTATTCCTTTTGCAATTGTCTGAGGCTGGGCATGGAAATATAAATCCATCCAACCTTCCAAAATATACCAGAATTCCAAGCAGGAAAATTTGGGTCATAGAAGGGGCAATACATCTCATGATGTCCATCCCCTTTTGCTCATTTTACCCAAATGAAGGATGCCTTGGAATATTGCAGCCAACAGTTGAGTTGATTGTATGCAGTAACCAAGCAACCACATATTATTTCATATGGAGGCTGCAGGATAATGCCACTACAGTGACATCAGTTTACCATGATTCCTGACATCATAAAATTGCCTGAAACCATGGCAACAATATAGGTAGTGGCCTGTTTTATAGAAAATGAGTTGATTTTATGAGATCACTCATATATTTGTGATTAATCTTTTTGAGTCAGAGTCACAGAATACCATCTGTTTCCATTGGAAAATCAGATTGTAAGGCCTGGCTATCATTCTCCAGCTACTAAAACAAATTACTGCACATTATTATAGCTAGAAAAAGGAGGGATAAGCAGTTGAGGAAGGAAAGTAGTAGGACTTTAACTTATATACCTCCCCCTAGTGTTTCACAGCATTCTCTGGGCAGTTTACAATGTCAGCACATTTCCCCTAATGGTCTGGGTCCTCATTTTACCAACCTTGAAAGGACGGAAAGCTGAGGCAACCTTGAACCGATCATGATCAAATTCCAACTATGGGCAGAGTTAGCCTGCGATAATGCAGGTAAGATAATCATCCACAGAAGAAAGAGCAGATAAATGATAAACAGAAATTCCTGTGAAACACACAGTTGTCTTCCTTCACCCAAAGTTTATTTATTGTATTTGTGTCACATTGCAAATCCTGGGAGTTTATATGATGAGTACCATCTGTAGGACAATTTACAATAGTCCTGGTAAATTTAAAAACACAAAATCAACCTTGCGAATATTAAAAGTAACAACTGAGGAAGAAAAAAAAAAAGCAGTAACAGCAAAGGTGACCCCAAAATAGTTAAAATATTTTCCAGAACAGCTTGATCTTTAACATGTGCCTGAGTACAATCTTGGACATAGACCTGATTTCCAAGGAAGACTTTTCAAAAACCAAACAGTTAAACTGAAAAGCAATCCTTCCTGTCTTCACATTTATCACACTTGGGGATGATAAAGACTAGGGATATTTGTGGGGAGGAAGAAACATGATGATGGTATCTTCATTTAAGTGCCATGGCAAATAGAAACATCCTTGTATCAAATGTCCTAACAAGTAAATTGATTGCTGGTGGCTTTTGGGTGATTAAATCACCACATGCTTATTATTTCGCTGTAACTGCTGTTGATACTATCCGCCCCAGAATCTCCCTTTGAAGAAAAGGAAGAGCCAGCCCAAAAATAAATAATTAAGGACTTCACTTAATAACTAATTTAAATTACTTGCCTGCATAATAGATTGCCTCCATTTATAACATTGATCTCTATCTATGTCCCCTGACAATTCTTACATACCGAAACTTCTCTCACACGCAAACCAGAGGTGGGTTCCTACCGGTACGGCCCAATACGCTGTTCCGGTAGCAGCCCGCTGGTGACATCACCGTCCTTGTACGGTCAGTTGCAGCAGGTCCCTTGGCGCTGCCCTCTTTTTTATTTAATTAAAAAAAAAATTAAATTCTTCTGCGCATGTCCAGAGACCAAGTTTTCGGCACTGCACATGTGTTGCCTCCCTCCCCGCTCATTGCTCCCTCAACCCGTCCACAGAGACTCGTGTCATCAGGAAGCTTCCCTGGCTTGCCTTGCCTTACTTATTTACTTGCTTACTAATTCCTATTAAATTTACATACTGCTGCCTCCTCCTGCCTTACTTTGAGAGGTGCCTCCTCCGGCTGCCTAGGTAAGTAATTGTGCAAGAGTTGAGCGTTTTTATTGCTATCCCCACCCACCCCCATCCCAGGGGAGGAAGGGTGATCATGACTGTGTAAATGGAGGACCCCCCGCCCACTCTGCTAACGATTCCTGGCTGCAAGAGCTGAGTGTTTTTATTGCTGTTCACGCCCCCCATCCTGGTCTAATGCATGCGCGCTGTTTGCAAAGGAAGGAAGGTGGGGAAGGACAGAAGGCGAGAGGAGGAAAGAGTTGAGTTTTGTTGTTTTGTTTTCGTTTCGTCTTAAACAGATAGGAGGGACTGCACGTGGCTTACCCCAAACTGAGAGATAAGATGGGTCTAACGCACGTGCGCTCTTTGCAAAGGAAGGGAGGTGGGGAAGGACAGAAGGCAAGAGGAGGAAAGAGTTGAGTTTTGTTGTTTTGTTTTCGTTTCATCTTAAACAGATAGGAGGGACTGCACGTGGCTTACCCCAAACTGAGACATAAGATGGGTCTAATGCACGTGCGCTCTTTGCAAAGGAAGGGAGGTGGGGAAGGACAGAAGGCAAGAGGAGGAAAGAGTTGAGTTTTGTTGTTTTGTTTTCGTTTCGTCTTAAACAGATAGGAGGGACTGCACGTGGCTTACCCCAAACTGAGACATAAGATGGGTCTAACGCACGTGCGCTCTTTGCAAAGGAAGGGAGGTGGGGAAGGACAGAAGGCGAGAGGAGGAAAGAGTTGAGTTTTGTTGTTTTGTTTTCGTTTCGTCTTAAACAGATAGGAGGGACTGCACGCGGCTTACCCCAAACTGAGACATAAGTTGGGTCTAACGCACGTGCGCTCTTTGCAAAGGAAGGGAGGTGGGGAAGGACAGAAGGCGAGAGGAGGAAAGACATTTCTGCTGATTCCTTGCAATGCCTTTTGCTAAATGCTGTCGCTCATTTTGGCGACAGTCACAGAGCAACCTCCTTCCTCCCTTTCATCTCGGATAGAATAGCTTTGTGAAGCTGCACTGGAGAAGTTTGCTTCCAGGCACCCAGTGACATTCTCTTCCTCCACTGCGCCCCCCCCCCCAACTTCCCATGCCATTTCCTTAGCATCTGTATCTTGTGTGCCCTTGGCTGCCCCGTTAGATGCTGCCACTTGCCAAGTGGGTGAGATTTGTTTTGCATATGACACCTGGTGGTGGTACTCCAAGTTTGCCTGCCTTTTTGAGCAAAAATGTATTCTTGAACTTAAGACTTGTATTAAAAATCATGGTTTGGGTGCATTTAAAGAACACAAAGTAGAGGAAGCACATAATAGATACTGCTAAATTGTGCCATATGTTAATAAGTGGAAATTATGTGTATCTTTGACATATTGCCTTTCATTGCATTTCTAATTGGAATAATAGTTGTGTCTAGAAGAATGTGGCATGTATACTCTGTGTGTGTCTTGAAATTCTATGTACATGAAATTAACGTAGAAATTGAAGGCTTAGCAGTGCAGGCCTCCAGCAAGGGAAATAAAATTATATATTTTTATAGATAGTTGTACAATTTTAGATCTCAGCTACAGTACATCATACCAGCTTCTTCCAAGAAGGTAAAGCTGCAAGATTGGATAGAAGACAGTGGCTGTGAAAATGAGAAGGAGAGTTCGATCAACCCTAACAGCCCTAGATGGATTTAACTAAAGATGCCTTTGAAATATATGTTTAGCTCTAAAATATTAAATGGAGAATATTTAGGAGCAAACTTTCTATGTCTATGACATATGTCTATTGCTTTGTATTGAAGAAATCAAATGCATACTTTATAATTCTTATTAATTGTCCTTGAGTTGTAGGGACAATAACTAGACAAATAGTTTTTATTCCAGAAAAAAAGAATCTTATGTGATGTGCAGTTGTGTGTAACTGTTAGTGACCACTGTGCACTGTCCCTATGAAGAATGTTGTTTGTATATTTTCTGGTTTGGCACATGTGACTTTTATCCATTTTGTAGTAAACTTTACATGTTAAAATATGTAATAAGTAGAAAGACCCTGGCTAACTGGGTTGTCCCTGTGTGCCTCCAGTCCAGAAACAACCTGAAAGGACGCTCTGGAATCTAGCCGCCTGCTGCATCATCGGAAACTGATCTCAACTGATCGATTCTGCCTGCTGGTAAGTGGCTGGGTTTTTTTTCTTTATACTTTTAATGGTTTTTTTAAAAAATGATATTTTATTGTTAATTTTTCCAGGGCATTTCGTTGGTTTTAGGAAATGTCTTTTTTTAAAAAAGTAAAATGTTTGTTTTGTAATGAGATTTTGCTTAACAGAGTTGGAAGGGACCTTGAAGGTCATCTAGTCCAACCCCTGAGCAGGGGACTAGATGCTGTAGGGCATTTCTGATATTTTTGTGTGTTTCTATGTGATCACTGGCTTTTGAGTGCTTGCAGCAATCCCCTTTTATGTGACTCACTCTATTGCTGCTTTACAGATGAACATGTGTGTGGCTCTTAAGTGCAGGTCCTTGAGTTAGCACTGTTCAAAGTTACCTGCCATTGAAAAATGGTCATAAGTCACTTTTTTCACTGCCATATGTTAAAAGTGACTTATGATCATTTTTCACACTTAACAACTGTTCCAGCATCCCCAGGGTCATGTGATCAAAATTAAGACACTTGGCAACTGATTCATATTTATGACCATTGAAGTCATGTGATCCCTTTAGTGACATTCTGACAAGTAAAGCCAGATTCACTTAACAACTGTTTCACTTAACAACTGCAGGGATGCACCTTAGCATCTCCTGGTAGTCCACAACAGGGGTCCCCAAACTTGGCAACTTTAAGACTTGTGGACTTCAACTCCTAGATTGCCCCAGCTATGGCCCATGGTTTGTGAGATTTGGTTCAATACTGTTGCCTGTATTGGAAAATAACCAATAGTTCTTGTACAATAGTAAAAGAATAGTATATTTTTTTAAAAAAACATTAACATTAACAGAATTGGAAGGGACCTTGTAGGTCATCTAGTTCTAGTCCAACCCCCTGCTCAAGCAGGTGACACTACACCATTTCTGTGTAATGTGGTTTTTGAGATAATGGCTTCTTGCAGCAATCACCTTTTATGTGACTCCATTGCTGCCTTAATATGTTCATCTGTGAGTGGCTTTGTGAGCTGATGATGGGTTTCTGATCTAACTTCTTAGATGAAAAACTATATCTTTCCTGTTTGTTGAGGGGCATCCTTCCTGGGAAGACTGCACAGTGCACATTGTTGGGTGAAAACAGAGATCCCTTCTGTTACCTGTAGTCCTCAACTTACAACCACTATTGAGTCCAACCACAATATTATTTTATTTCTTTTGCAGTTAGTATTATTTAACAGGATGAAGAAGAGGCAACAGTGTTTGGCTGATTTCTACTCGAAGAAACCGAGACTGGATAATTCAAAACAGTCACTAGCACCACCAGCACCACCAGCACAACCAGCACCACTGTTGCCAGTACCGCCAGTACCACCAGCATCACTGTTGCCAGTACCGCCAGCATCACTGTTGCCAGTACCGCCAGCAGCAGCAGCACCACCACCACCACCACTGTGGCCAGTACCGCCAGCACCACCAGCATCACTGTTGCCAGTACCGCCAGCACCACTGTTGCCAGTACTGCCAGCACCACCACCACCATCACCACCACTGTGGCCAGTACCGCCAGCACCACCACCACCACTGTTGCCAGTACCACCAGTAACACAAGTACTAGTGACACCGCTTCCACCACTTGAAGTGGGAGAAAGCAACAAATCCATCTCCTCAATTGAAAGTCTTCCAGAACTTCCTGACTGTTGGAGTTTGCAGCAATATAGATACTTTCAGGAGAAGTATGATGGGCTCGCAGTGTTAGACAAAAAGTTAGGTTGCTTGTACTGTGAGAAATACGAGTTCTCATTAGAGAAAGGTGTTCATGTTTCCAGAGAATGGAAAAATTTCAAGATCGGGCCAGCAGGGATAAATAAGGAGGTGCAGCAATCATCTCTCAGAAAAAAATGCTTGAACATTTAAAATCAAAATCACACACCCTTTGCAGAGAGAGCGTGAAACAATGGGAGCAGAGTGCAATTCAAAAAACAATGAGGAAGGCAAAAGGAAAACATGAACCTAGTAATAAAACAGTATTTTTTACAGTTTACGATCTGGCCCAAAGATGTAGACCATTCTCTGACATCGAACCACAGGTAAATTTGCTAAGTACAATTGAAGTAGATGTGGGAGTAGGCTTGCATTCACAGAGATCCGCTTTGTTTCCTGTTATTATTTCTTTGAGAGTTAACTTCGGCCACTTCTTAACCTTTAGATGTTCTGAAATTTCTTCAGCCACTTCCTTTTGACTCTCCAACTTATGAGTTTTTTCTTTGTTTCCTGTTATTATTTCTTTGAGAGTTAACTTCGTCCACTTCTTAACCTTTAGATGTTCTGAAATTTCTGTAGGAACTTCCTTTTGACTCTCCAACTTATGAGTTTTTTCTTTGTTTCCTGTTATTATTTCTTTGAGAGTTAACTTCGGCCACTTCTTAACCTTTAGATGTTCTGAAATTTCTCTGGGAACTTCCTTTTGACTCTCCAACTTATGAGTTTTTTCTTTGTTTCCTGTTATTATTTCTTTGAGAGTTAACTTCGGCCACTTCTTAACCTTTAGATGTTCTGAAATTTCTGTAGGAACTTCCTTTTGACTCTCCAACTTATGAGTTTTTTCTTTGTTTCCTCCTATTTTTTCTTTGAGAGTTAACTTCGGCCACTTCTTAACCTTTAAAGGTTCTGAAATTTGTGCAGTCATTTCCTTTTGAATCTCCAAGTCATCAGTTTTTTCTTTATTTTCTCTTATTATTTCTTTGAGAGTTACCTTCGGCCACTTCTTAACCTTCACAGCTTCTGACATTTCCCTAGTCATTTCCTTCTGCATCTCCAACTCATAAATTTTCTTTCTTTTCTTTTAATTTTTCTTTGAAAATGACCTTCGGCCACTTCTTAACCTTTAGAGGTTCTGAAATTTCTTCAGCCACTTCCTTTTGACTCTCCAACTTATGAGTTTTTTCTTTGTTTCCTGTTATTATTTCTTTGAGAGTTAACTTCAGCCACTTCTTAACCTTTAGATGTTCTGAAATTTCTCTGGGAACTTCCTTTTGACTCTCCAACTTATGAGTTTTTTCTTTGTTTCCTCCTATTTTTTCTTTGAGAGTTAACTTCGGCCCCTTCTTAACCTTTAGATGTTCTGAAATTTCTGTAGGAACTTCCTTTTGACTCTCCAACTTATGAGTTTTTTCTTTGTTTCCTCCTATTTTTTCTTTGAGAGGCACCTTCGGCCACTTCTTAATCTTTAGATGTTCTGAAATTTCTGTAGGAACTTTCTTTTGACTCTCCAACTTATGAGTTTTTTCTTTGTTTCCTGTTATTATTTCTTTGAGAGTTAACTTCGGCCACTTCTTAACCTTTAGATGTTCTGAAATTTCTCTGGGAACTTCCTTTTGACTCTCCAACTTATGAGTTTTTTCTTTGTTTCCTGTTATTATTTCTTTGAGAGTTAACTTCGGCCACTTCTTAACCTTTAGATGTTCTGAAATTTCTTCAGCCATTTCCTTTTGACTCTCCAACTTATGAGATTTTTCTTTGTTTCCTGTTATTATTTCTTTGAGAGTTAACTTCGGCCACTTCTTAACCTTTAGATGTTCTGAAATTTCTGTAGGAACTTCCTTTTGACTCTCCAACTTATGAGTTTTTTCTTTGTTTCCTCCTATTTTTTCTTTGAGAGACACCTTCGGCCACTTCTTAACCTTTAGATGTTCTGAAATTTCTTCAGCCACTTCCTTTTGACTCTCCAACTTATGAGTTTTTTCTTTGTTTCCTGTTATTATTTCTTTGAGAGTTAACTTCGGCCACTTCTTAACCTTTAGATGTTCTGAAATTTCTCTGGGAACTTCCTTTTGACTCTCCAACTGATGAGTTTTTTCTTTGTTTCCTCCTATTTTTTCTTTGAGAGTTAACTTCGGCCCCTTCTTAACCTTTAGATGTTCTGAAATTTCTGTAGGAACTTCCTTTTGACTCTCCAACTTATGAGTTTTTTCTTTGTTTCCTCCTATTTTTTCTTTGAGAGGCACCTTCGGCCACTTCTTAATCTTTAGATGTTCTGAAATTTCTGTAGGAACTTTCTTTTGACTCTCCAACTTATGAGTTTTTTCTTTGTTTCCTGTTATTATTTCTTTGAGAGTTAACTTCGGCCACTTCTTAACCTTTAGATGTTCTGAAATTTCTTCAGCCATTTCCTTTTGACTCTCCAACTTATGAGATTTTTCTTTGTTTCCTGTTATTATTTCTTTGAGAGTTAACTTCGGCCACTTCTTAACCTTTAGATGTTCTGAAATTTCTGTAGGAACTTCCTTTTGACTCTCCAACTTATGAGTTTTTTCTTTGTTTCCTCCTATTTTTTCTTTGAGAGGCACCTTCGGCCACTTCTTAACCTTTAAAGGTTCTGAAATTTCTGTAGGAACTTCCTTTTGACTCTCCAACTTATGAGTTTTTTCTTTGTTTCCTCCTATTTTTTCTTTGAGAGGCACCTTCGGCCACTTCTTAACCTTTAGATGTTCTGAAATTTCTGTAGGAACTTCCTTTTGACTCTCCAACTTATGAGTTTTTTCTTTGTTTCCTCCTATTTTTTCTTTGAGAGGCACCTTCGGCCACTTCTTAACCTTTAAAGGTTCTGAAATTTCTGTAGGAACTTCCTTTTGACTCTCCAACTTATGAGTTTTTTCTTTGTTTCCTCCTATTTTTTCTTTGAGAGGCACCTTCGGCCACTTCTTAACCTTTAAAGGTTCTGAAATTTCTGTAGGAACTTCCTTTTGACTCTCCAACTTATGAGTTTTTTCTTTGTTTCCTCCTATTTTTTCTTTGAGAGGCACCTTCGGCCACTTCTTAACATTAAAAGGTTCTGAAATTTCTGTAGGAACTTCCTTTTGACTCTCCAACTTATGAGTTTTTTCTTTGTTTCCTCCTATTTTTTCTTTGAGAGGCACCTTCGGCCACTTCTTAACCTTTAGATGTTCTGAAATTTCTGTAGGAACTTCCTTTTGACTCTCCAACTTATGAGTTTTTTCTTTGTTTCCTCCTATTTTTTCTTTGAGAGGCACCTTCGGCCACTTCTTAACCTTTAAAGGTTCTGAAATTTCTGTAGGAACTTCCTTTTGACTCTCCAACTTATGAGTTTTTTCTTTGTTTCCTCCTATTTTTTCTTTGAGAGGCACATTCGGCCACTTCTTAACCTTTAGATGTTCTGAAATTTCTGTAGGAACTTCCTTTTGACTCTCCAACTTATGAGTTTTTTCTTTGTTTTCTCCTATTTTTTCTTTGAGAGGCACCTTCGGCCACTTCTTAACCTTTAGAAGTTCTGAAATTTCTGCCGGCATTTCCTTTTGTCTCTCCAACTTGTGGTGTTTTTCTTTGTTTCCTCTTATTTTTTCTTTGAGAGTTAACTTCGTCCACTTTTTAACCTTTAGATGTTCTGAAATTTCTGTAGGAACTTCCTTTTGACTCTCCAACTTATGAGTTTTTTCTTTGTTTCCTCCTATTTTTTCTTTGAGAGGCACCTTCGGCCACTTCTTAACCTTTAAAGGTTCTGAAATTTCTGTAGGAACTTCCTTTTGACTCTCCAACTTATGAGTTTTTTCTTTGTTTCCTCCTATTTTTTCTTTGAGAGGCACCTTCGGCCACTTCTTAACCTTTAAAGGTTCTGAAATTTCTGTAGGAACTTCCTTTTGACTCTCCAACTTATGAGTTTTTTCTTTGTTTCCTCCTATTTTTTCTTTGAGAGGCACCTTCGGCCACTTCTTAACATTAAAAGGTTCTGAAATTTCTGTAGGAACTTCCTTTTGACTCTCCAACTTATGAGTTTTTTCTTTGTTTCCTCCTATTTTTTCTTTGAGAGGCACCTTCGGCCACTTCTTAACCTTTAGATGTTCTGAAATTTCTGTAGGAACTTCCTTTTGACTCTCCAACTTATGAGTTTTTTCTTTGTTTCCTCCTATTTTTTCTTTGAGAGGCACCTTCGGCCACTTCTTAACCTTTAAAGGTTCTGAAATTTCTGTAGGAACTTCCTTTTGACTCTCCAACTTATGAGTTTTTTCTTTGTTTCCTCCTATTTTTTCTTTGAGAGGCACCTTCGGCCACTTCTTAACCTTTAGATGTTCTGAAATTTCTGTAGGAACTTCCTTTTGACTCTCCAACTTATGAGTTTTTTCTTTGTTTTCTCCTATTTTTTCTTTGAGAGGCACCTTCGGCCACTTCTTAACCTTTAGATGTTCTGAAATTTCTGCCGGCATTTCCTTTTGTCTCTCCAACTTGTGGTGTTTTTCTTTGTTTCCTCTTATTTTTTCTTTGAGAGTTAACTTCGTCCACTTTTTAACCTTTAGATGTTCTGAAATTTCTGTAGGAACTTCCTTTTGACTCTCCAACTTATGAGTTTTTTCTTTGTTTCCTCCTATTTTTTCTTTGAGAGGCACCTTCGACCACTTCTTAATCTTTAGATGTTCTGAAATTTCTGTAGGAACTTTCTTTTGACTCTCCAACTTATGAGTTTTTTCTTTGTTTCCTGTTATTATTTCCTTGAGAGTTAACTTCGGCCACTTCTTAACCTTTAGATGTTCTGAAATTTCTCTGGGAACTTCCTTTTGACTCTCCAACTTATGAGTTTTTTCTTTGTTTCCTGTTATTATTTCTTTGAGAGTTAACTTCGGCCACTTCTTAACCTTTAGATGTTCTGAAATTTCTGTAGAAACTTCCTTTTGACTCTCCAACTTATGAGTTTTTTCTTTGTTTCCTCCTATTTTTTCTTTGAGAGTTAACTTCGGCCACTTCTTAACCTTTAAAGGTTCTGAAATTTGTGCAGTCATTTCCTTTTGAATCTCCAAGTCATCAGTTTTTTCTTTATTTTCTCTTATTATTTCTTTGAGAGTTACCTTCGGCCACTTCTTAACCTTCACAGCTTCTGACATTTCCCTAGTCATTTCCTTCTGCATCTCCAACTCATAAATTTTCTCTTTCTTTTCTTTTAATTTTTCTTTGAAAATGACCTTCGGCCACTTCTTAACCTTTAGAGGTTCTGAAATTTCTTCAGCCACTTCCTTTTGACTCTCCAACTTATGAGTTTTTTCTTTGTTTCCTGTTATTATTTCTTTGAGAGTTAACTTCGGCCACTTCTTAACCTTTAGATGTTCTGAAATTTCTTCAGCCACTTCCTTTTGACTCTCCAACTTATGAGTTTTTTCTTTGTTTCCTGTTATTATTTCTTTGAGAGTTAACTTCGGCCACTTCTTAACCTTTAGATGTTCTGAAATTTCTCTGGGAACTTCCTTTTGACTCTCCAACTTATGAGTTTTTTCTTTGTTTCCTCCTATTTTTTATTTGAGAGGCACCTTCGGCCACTTCTTAATCTTTAGATGTTCTGAAATTTCTGTAGGAACTTTCTTTTGACTCTCCAACTTATGAGTTTTTTCTTTGTTTCCTGTTATTATTTCTTTGAGAGTTAACTTCGGCCACTTCTTAACCTTTAGATGTTCCGAAATTTCTTCAGCCATTTCCTTTTGACTCTCCAACTTATGAGATTTTTCTTTGTTTCCTGTTATTATTTCTTTGAGAGTTAACTTCGGCCACTTCTTAACCTTTAGATGTTCTGAAATTTCTGTAGGAACTTCCTTTTGACTCTCCAACTTATGAGTTTTTTCTTTGTTTCCTCCTATTTTTTCTTTGAGAGGCACCTTCGGCCACTTCTTAACCTTTAAAGGTTCTGAAATTTCTGTAGGAACTTCCTTTTGACTCTCCAACTTATGAGTTTTTTCTTTGTTTCCTCCTATTTTTTCTTTGAGAGGCACCTTCGGCCACTTCTTAACCTTTAGATGTTCTGAAATTTCTGTAGGAACTTCCTTTTGACTCTCCAACTTATGAGTTTTTTCTTTGTTTCCTCCTATTTTTTCTTTGAGAGGCACCTTCGGCCACTTCTTAACCTTTAAAGGTTCTGAAATTTCTGTAGGAACTTCCTTTTGACTCTCCAACTTATGAGTTTTTTCTTTGTTTCCTCCTATTTTTTCTTTGAGAGTTAACTTCGGCCACTTCTTAACCTTTAGATGTTCTGAAATTTCTGTAGGAACTTCCTTTTGACTCTCCAACTTATGAGTTTTTTCTTTGTTTTCTCCTATTTTTTCTTTGAGAGGCACCTTCGGCCACTTCTTAACCTTTAGATGTTCTGAAATTTCTGCCAGCATTTCCTTTTGTCTCTCCAACTTGTGGTGTTTTTCTTTGTTTCCTCTTATTTTTTCTTTGAGAGTTAACTTCGTCCACTTTTTAACCTTTAGATGTTCTGAAATTTCTGCCGGCATTTCCTTTTGTCTCTCCAACTTGTGGTGTTTTTCTTTGTTTCCTCTTATTTTTTCTTTGAGAGTTAACTTCGTCCACTTTTTAACCTTTAGATGTTCTGAAATTTCTGTAGGAACTTCCTTTTGACTCTCCAACTTATGAGTTTTTTCTTTGTTTCCTCCTATTTTTTCTTTGAGAGGCACCTTCGACCACTTCTTAATCTTTAGATGTTCTGAAATTTCTGTAGGAACTTTCTTTTGACTCTCCAACTTATGAGTTTTTTCTTTGTTTCCTGTTATTATTTCCTTGAGAGTTAACTTCGGCCACTTCTTAACCTTTAGATGTTCTGAAATTTCTCTGGGAACTTCCTTTTGACTCTCCAACTTATGAGTTTTTTCTTTGTTTCCTGTTATTATTTCTTTGAGAGTTAACTTCGGCCACTTCTTAACCTTTAGATGTTCTGAAATTTCTGTAGAAACTTCCTTTTGACTCTCCAACTTATGAGTTTTTTCTTTGTTTCCTCCTATTTTTTCTTTGAGAGGCACCTTCGGCCACTTCTTAACCTTTAGATGTTCTGAAATTTCTGTAGGAACTTCCTTTTGACTCTCCAACTTATGAGTTTTTTCTTTGTTTTCTCCTATTTTTTCTTTGAGAGGCACCTTCGGCCACTTCTTAACCTTTAGATGTTCTGAAATTTCTGCCGGCATTTCCTTTTGTCTCTCCAACTTGTGGTGTTTTTCTTTGTTTCCTCTTATTTTTTCTTTGAGAGTTAACTTCGTCCACTTTTTAACCTTTAGATGTTCTGAAATTTCTGTAGGAACTTCCTTTTGACTCTCCAACTTATGAGTTTTTTCTTTGTTTCCTCCTATTTTTTCTTTGAGAGGCACCTTCGACCACTTCTTAATCTTTAGATGTTCTGAAATTTCTGTAGGAACTTTCTTTTGACTCTCCAACTTATGAGTTTTTTCTTTGTTTCCTGTTATTATTTCCTTGAGAGTTAACTTCGGCCACTTCTTAACCTTTAGATGTTCTGAAATTTCTCTGGGAACTTCCTTTTGACTCTCCAACTTATGAGTTTTTTCTTTGTTTCCTGTTATTATTTCTTTGAGAGTTAACTTCGGCCACTTCTTAACCTTTAGATGTTCTGAAATTTCTGTAGAAACTTCCTTTTGACTCTCCAACTTATGAGTTTTTTCTTTGTTTCCTCCTATTTTTTCTTTGAGAGTTAACTTCGGCCACTTCTTAACCTTTAAAGGTTCTGAAATTTGTGCAGTCATTTCCTTTTGAATCTCCAAGTCATCAGTTTTTTCTTTATTTTCTCTTATTATTTCTTTGAGAGTTACCTTCGGCCACTTCTTAACCTTCACAGCTTCTGACATTTCCCTAGTCATTTCCTTCTGCATCTCCAACTCATAAATTTTCTCTTTCTTTTCTTTTAATTTTTCTTTGAAAATGACCTTCGGCCACTTCTTAACCTTTAGAGGTTCTGAAATTTCTTCAGCCACTTCCTTTTGACTCTCCAACTTATGAGTTTTTTCTTTGTTTCCTGTTATTATTTCTTTGAGAGTTAACTTCGGCCACTTCTTAACCTTTAGATGTTCTGAAATTTCTTCAGCCACTTCCTTTTGACTCTCCAACTTATGAGTTTTTTCTTTGTTTCCTGTTATTATTTCTTTGAGAGTTAACTTCGGCCACTTCTTAACCTTTAGATGTTCTGAAATTTCTCTGGGAACTTCCTTTTGACTCTCCAACTTATGAGTTTTTTCTTTGTTTCCTCCTATTTTTTATTTGAGAGGCACCTTCGGCCACTTCTTAATCTTTAGATGTTCTGAAATTTCTGTAGGAACTTTCTTTTGACTCTCCAACTTATGAGTTTTTTCTTTGTTTCCTGTTATTATTTCTTTGAGAGTTAACTTCGGCCACTTCTTAACCTTTAGATGTTCCGAAATTTCTTCAGCCATTTCCTTTTGACTCTCCAACTTATGAGATTTTTCTTTGTTTCCTGTTATTATTTCTTTGAGAGTTAACTTCGGCCACTTCTTAACCTTTAGATGTTCTGAAATTTCTGTAGGAACTTCCTTTTGACTCTCCAACTTATGAGTTTTTTCTTTGTTTCCTCCTATTTTTTCTTTGAGAGGCACCTTCGGCCACTTCTTAACCTTTAAAGGTTCTGAAATTTCTGTAGGAACTTCCTTTTGACTCTCCAACTTATGAGTTTTTTCTTTGTTTCCTCCTATTTTTTCTTTGAGAGGCACCTTCGGCCACTTCTTAACCTTTAGATGTTCTGAAATTTCTGTAGGAACTTCCTTTTGACTCTCCAACTTATGAGTTTTTTCTTTGTTTCCTCCTATTTTTTCTTTGAGAGGCACCTTCGGCCACTTCTTAACCTTTAAAGGTTCTGAAATTTCTGTAGGAACTTCCTTTTGACTCTCCAACTTATGAGTTTTTTCTTTGTTTCCTCCTATTTTTTCTTTGAGAGTTAACTTCGGCCACTTCTTAACCTTTAGATGTTCTGAAATTTCTGTAGGAACTTCCTTTTGACTCTCCAACTTATGAGTTTTTTCTTTGTTTTCTCCTATTTTTTCTTTGAGAGGCACCTTCGGCCACTTCTTAACCTTTAGATGTTCTGAAATTTCTGCCAGCATTTCCTTTTGTCTCTCCAACTTGTGGTGTTTTTCTTTGTTTCCTCTTATTTTTTCTTTGAGAGTTAACTTCGTCCACTTTTTAACCTTTAGATGTTCTGAAATTTCTGCCGGCATTTCCTTTTGTCTCTCCAACTTGTGGTGTTTTTCTTTGTTTCCTCTTATTTTTTCTTTGAGAGTTAACTTCGTCCACTTTTTAACCTTTAGATGTCCTGAAATTTCTGTAGGAACTTCCTTTTGACTCTCCAACTTATGAGTTTTTTCTTTGTTTCCTCCTATTTTTTCTTTGAGAGGCACCTTCGACCACTTCTTAATCTTTAGATGTTCTGAAATTTCTGTAGGAACTTTCTTTTGACTCTCCAACTTATGAGTTTTTTCTTTGTTTCCTGTTATTATTTCCTTGAGATTTAACTTCGGCCACTTCTTAACCTTTAGATGTTCTGAAATTTCTCTGGGAACTTCCTTTTGACTCTCCAACTTATGAGTTTTTTCTTTGTTTCCTGTTATTATTTCTTTGAGAGTTAACTTCGGCCACTTCTTAACCTTTAGATGTTCTGAAATTTCTGTAGAAACTTCCTTTTGACTCTCCAACTTATGAGTTTTTTCTTTGTTTCCTCCTATTTTTTCTTTGAGAGTTAACTTCGGCCACTTCTTAACCTTTAAAGGTTCTGAAATTTGTGCAGTCATTTCCTTTTGAATCTCCAAGTCATCAGTTTTTTCTTTATTTTCTCTTATTATTTCTTTGAGAGTTACCTTCGGCCACTTCTTAACCTTCACAGCTTCTGACATTTCCCTAGTCATTTCCTTCTGCATCTCCAACTCATAAATTTTCTCTTTCTTTTCTTTTAATTTTTCTTTGAAAATGACCTTCGGCCACTTCTTAACCTTTAGAGGTTCTGAAATTTCTTCAGCCACTTCCTTTTGACTCTCCAACTTATGAGTTTTTTCTTTGTTTCCTGTTATTATTTCTTTGAGAGTTAACTTCGGCCACTTCTTAACCTTTAGATGTTCTGAAATTTCTTCAGCCACTTCCTTTTGACTCTCCAACTTATGAGTTTTTTCTTTGTTTCCTGTTATTATTTCTTTGAGAGTTAACTTCGGCCACTTCTTAACCTTTAGATGTTCTGAAATTTCTCTGGGAACTTCCTTTTGACTCTCCAACTTATGAGTTTTTTCTTTGTTTCCTCCTATTTTTTATTTGAGAGGCACCTTCGGCCACTTCTTAATCTTTAGATGTTCTGAAATTTCTGTAGGAACTTTCTTTTGACTCTCCAACTTATGAGTTTTTTCTTTGTTTCCTGTTATTATTTCTTTGAGAGTTAACTTCGGCCACTTCTTAACCTTTAGATGTTCCGAAATTTCTTCAGCCATTTCCTTTTGACTCTCCAACTTATGAGATTTTTCTTTGTTTCCTGTTATTATTTCTTTGAGAGTTAACTTCGGCCACTTCTTAACCTTTAGATGTTCTGAAATTTCTGTAGGAACTTCCTTTTGACTCTCCAACTTATGAGTTTTTTCTTTGTTTCCTTCTATTTTTTCTTTGAGAGGCACCTTCGGCCACTTCTTAACCTTTAGATGTTCTGAAATTTCTGTAGGAACTTCCTTTTGACTCTCCAACTTATGAGTTTTTTCTTTGTTTCCTCCTATTTTTTCTTTGAGAGGCACCTTCGGCCACTTCTTAACCTTTAAAGGTTCTGAAATTTCTGTAGGAACTTCCTTTTGACTCTCCAACTTATGAGTTTTTTCTTTGTTTCCTCCTATTTTTTCTTTGAGAGGCACCTTCGGCCACTTCTTAACCTTTAAAGGTTCTGAAATTTCTGTAGGAACTTCCTTTTGACTCTCCAACTTATGAGTTTTTTCTTTGTTTCCTCCTATTTTTTCTTTGAGAGGCACCTTCGGCCACTTCTTAACCTTTAAAGGTTCTGAAATTTCTGTAGGAACTTCCTTTTGACTCTCCAACTTATGAGTTTTTTCTTTGTTTCCTCCTATTTTTTCTTTGAGAGGCACCTTCGGCCACTTCTTAACCTTTAAAGGTTCTGAAATTTCTGTAGGAACTTCCTTTTGACTCTCCAACTTATGAGTTTTTTCTTTGTTTCCTCCTATTTTTTCTTTGAGAGGCACCTTCGGCCACTTCTTAACCTTTAGATGTTCTGAAATTTCTGTAGGAACTTCCTTTTGACTCTCCAACTTATGAGTTTTTTCTTTGTTTCCTCCTATTTTTTCTTTGAGAGGCACCTTCGGCCACTTCTTAACCTTTAAAGGTTCTGAAATTTCTGTAGGAACTTCCTTTTGACTCTCCAACTTATGAGTTTTTTCTTTGTTTCCTCCTATTTTTTCTTTGAGAGTTAACTTCGGCCACTTCTTAACCTTTAGATGTTCTGAAATTTCTGTAGGAACTTCCTTTTGACTCTCCAACTTATGAGTTTTTTCTTTGTTTCCTCCTATTTTTTCTTTGAGAGGCACCTTCGGCCACTTCTTAACCTTTAGATGTTCTGAAATTTCTGCCGGCATTTCCTTTTGTCTCTCCAACTTGTGGTGTTTTTCTTTGTTTCCTCTTATTTTTTCTTTGAGAGTTAACTTCGTCCACTTCTTAACCTTTAGATGTTCTGAAATTTCTGTAGGAACTTCCTTTTGACTCTCCAACTTATGAGTTTTTTCTTTGTTTCCTCCTATTTTTTCTTTGAGAGGCACCTTCGGCCACTTCTTAATCTTTAGATGTTCTGAAATTTCTGTAGGAACTTCCTTTTGACTCTCCAACTTATGAGTTTTTTCTTTGTTTCCTGTTATTATTTCTTTGAGAGTTAACTTCGGCCACTTCTTAACCTTTAAAGGTTCTGAAATTTGTGCAGTCATTTAATTTTGAATCTCCAAGTCATCAGTTTTTTCTTTATTTTCTCTTATTATTTCTTTGAGAGTTACCTTCGGCCACTTCTTAACCTTCACAGCTTCTGACATTTCCCTAGTCATTTCCTTCTGCATCTCCAACTCATAAATTTTCTCTTTCTTTTCTTTTAATTTTTCTTTGAAAATGACCTTCGGCCACTTCTTAACCTTTAGAGGTTCTGAAATTTCTTCAGCCACTTCCTTTTGACTCTCCAACTTATGAGTTTTTTCTTTGTTTCCTGTTATTATTTCTTTGAGAGTTAACTTCGGCCACTTCTTAACCTTTAGATGTTCTGAAATTTCTTCAGCCACTTCCTTTTGACTCTCCAACTTATGAGTTTTTTCTTTGTTTCCTGTTATTATTTCTTTGAGAGTTAACTTCGGCCACTTCTTAACCTTTAGATGTTCTGAAATTTCTCTGGGAACTTCCTTTTGACTCTCCAACTTATGAGTTTTTTCTTTGTTTCCTCCTATTTTTTATTTGAGAGGCACCTTCGGCCACTTCTTAATCTTTAGATGTTCTGAAATTTCTGTAGGAACTTTCTTTTGACTCTCCAACTTATGAGTTTTTTCTTTGTTTCCTGTTATTATTTCTTTGAGAGTTAACTTCGGCCACTTCTTAACCTTTAGATGTTCCGAAATTTCTTCAGCCATTTCCTTTTGACTCTCCAACTTATGAGATTTTTCTTTGTTTCCTCCTATTTTTTCTTTGAGAGGCACCTTCGGCCACTTCTTAACCTTTAGATGTTCTGAAATTTCTGTAGGAACTTCCTTTTGACTCTCCAACTTATGAGTTTTTTCTTTGTTTCCTCCTATTTTTTCTTTGAGAGGCACCTTCGGCCACTTCTTAACCTTTAAAGGTTCTGAAATTTCTGTAGGAACTTCCTTTTGACTCTCCAACTTATGAGTTTTTTCTTTGTTTCCTCCTATTTTTTCTTTGAGAGGCACCTTCGGCCACTTCTTAACCTTTAGATGTTCTGAAATTTCTGTAGGAACTTCCTTTTGACTCTCCAACTTATGAGTTTTTTCTTTGTTTCCTCCTATTTTTTCTTTGAGAGGCACCTTCGGCCACTTCTTAACCTTTAAAGGTTCTGAAATTTCTGTAGGAACTTCCTTTTGACTCTCCAACTTATGAGTTTTTTCTTTGTTTCCTCCTATTTTTTCTTTGAGAGGCACCTTCGGCCACTTCTTAACCTTTAAAGGTTCTGAAATTTCTGTAGGAACTTCCTTTTGACTCTCCAACTTATGAGTTTTTTCTTTGTTTCCTCCTATTTTTTCTTTGAGAGGCACCTTCGGCCACTTCTTAACCTTTAAAGGTTCTGAAATTTCTGTAGGAACTTCCTTTTGACTCTCCAACTTATGAGTTTTTTCTTTGTTTCCTCCTATTTTTTCTTTGAGAGTTAACTTCGGCCACTTCTTAACCTTTAGATGTTCTGAAATTTCTGTAGGAACTTCCTTTTGACTCTCCAACTTATGAGTTTTTTCTTTGTTTCCTCCTATTTTTTCTTTGAGAGGCACCTTCGGCCACTTCTTAACCTTTAGATGTTCTGAAATTTCTGCCGGCATTTCCTTTTGACTCTCCAACTTATGAGTTTTTTCTTGTTTCCTGTTATTATTTCTTTGAGAGTTAACTTCGGCCACTTCTTAACCTTTAGATGTTCTGAAATTTCTGTAGGAACTTCCTTTTGACTCTCCAACTTATGAGTTTTTTCTTTGTTTCCTCCTATTTTTTCTTTGAGAGTTAACTTCGGCCACTTCTTAACCTTTAAAGGTTCTGAAATTTGTGCAGTCATTTCCTTTTGAATCTCCAAGTCATCAGTTTTTTCTTTATTTTCTCTTATTATTTCTTTGAGAGTTACCTTCGGCCACTTCTTAACCTTCACAGCTTCTGACATTTCCCTAGTCATTTCCTTCTGCATCTCCAACTCATAAATTTTCTCTTTCTTTTCTTTTAATTTTTCTTTGAAAATGACCTTCTGCCACTTCTTAACCTTTAGAGGTTCTGAAATTTCTTCAGCCACTTCCTTTTGACTCTCCAACTTATGAGTTTTTTCTTTGTTTCCTGTTATTATTTCTTTGAGAGTTAACTTCGGCCACTTCTTAACCTTTAGATGTTCTGAAATTTCTCTGGGAACTTCCTTTTGACTCTCCAACTTATGAGTTTTTTCTTTGTTTCCTCCTATTTTTTCTTTGAGAGGCACCTTCGGCCACTTCTTAACCTTTAGATGTTCTGAAATTTCTGTAGGAACTTCCTTTTGACTCTCCAACTTATGAGTTTTTTCTTTGTTTCCTCCTATTTTTTCTTTGAGAGGCACCTTCGGCCACTTCTTAACCTTTAAAGGTTCTGAAATTTCTGTAGGAACTTTCTTTTGACTCTCCAACTTATGAGTTTTTTCTTTGTTTCCTCCTATTTTTTCTTTGAGAGTTAACTTCGGCCACTTCTTAACCTTTAGATGTTCTGAAATTTCTGTAGGAACTTCCTTTTGACTCTCCAACTTATGAGTTTTTTCTTTGTTTCCTCCTATTTTTTCTTTGAGAGGCACCTTCGGCCACTTCTTAACCTTTAAAGGTTCTGAAATTTCTGTAGGAACTTCCTTTTGACTCTCCAACTTATGAGTTTTTTCTTTGTTTCCTCCTATTTTTTCTTTGAGAGTTAACTTCGGCCACTTCTTAACCTTTAGATGTTCTGAAATTTCTGTAGGAACTTCCTTTTGACTCTCCAACTTATGAGTTTTTTCTTTGTTTCCTCCTATTTTTTCTTTGAGAGGCACCTTCGGCCACTTCTTAACCTTTAGATGTTCTGAAATTTCTGCCGGCATTTCCTTTTGTCTCTCCAACTTGTGGTATTTTTCTTTGTTTCCTCTTATTTTTTCTTTGAGAGTTAACTTCGGCCCTGTATTATCGTTTAGACCTTCTGAAATTTCTGTAGGCTGGCTATCATTCTCCAGCTACTAAAACAAATTACTGCACATTATTATAGCTAGAAAAAGGAGGGATAAGCAGTTGAGGAAGGAAAGTAGTAGGACTTTAACTTATATACCTCCTCCTAGTGTTTCACAGCTTTCTCTGGGCAGTTTACAATGTCAGCACATTGCCCCTAACAGTCTGGGTCCTCATTTTATCAACCTTGAAAGGACGGAAAGCTGAGGCAACTTTGAACCGGTCATGATCAAATTCCAACTATGGGCAGAGTTATCCTGCGATAATGCAGGTAAGATAATCATCCACAGAAGAAAGAGCAGATAAATGATAAACAGAAATTCCTGTGAAACACACAGTTGTCTTCCTTCACCCAAAGTTTATTTATTGTATTTGTGTCACATTGCAAGCAACCCAAATCCTGGGAGGTTATATGGTGAGTATCATCTGTAGGACAATTTACAATAGTCCTGGTAAATTTAAAAACACAAAATCAACCTTGAGAATATTAAAAGTAACAACTCAGGAAGAAAAAAAAAAGCAGTAACAGCAAAGGTGACCCTAAAATAGTTAAAATATTTTCCAGAACAGCTTGATCTTTAACATGTGCCTGAGTACAATCTTGGACATAGACCTGATTTCCAAGGAAGACTTTTCAAAAACCAAACAGTTAAACTGAAAAGCAATCCCTCCTGTCTTCACATTTATCACACTTGGGGATGATAAAGACTAGGGATATTTGTGGGGAGGAAGAAACATGATGATGGTATCTGCATTTAAGTGCCATGGCAAATAGAAACATCCTTGTATCAAATGTCCTAACAAGTAAATTGATTGCTGGTGGCTTTTGGGTGATTAAATCACCACATGCTTATTATTTCGCTGTAACTGCTGTTGATACTATCCGCCCCAGAATTTCCCTTTGAAGAAAAGGAAGAGCCAGCCCAAAAATAAATAATTAAGGACTTCACTTAATAACTAATTTAAATTACTTGCCTGCATAATAGATTGCCTCCATTTATAACATTGATCTCTATCTATGTCCCCTGACAATTCTTACATACCGAAACTTCTCTCACACGCAAACCAGAGGTGGGTTCCTACCGGTACGGCCCAATACGCTGTTCCGGTAGCAGCCCGCTGGTGACATCACCGTCCTTGTACGGTCAGTTGCAGCAGGTCCCTGGGCGCCGCCATCTTTTTTATTTAATAAAAAAAATTTTTTAAATTCTTCTGCGCATGTCCAGAGACTGAGTTTTCGGCACTGCACATGTGTTGCCTCCCTCCCCGCTCATTGCTCCCTCAACCCGTCCACAGAGACTCGTGTCATCAGGAAGCTTCCCCGGCTTGCCTTGCCTTACTTATTTATTTGCTTACTAATTCCTATTAAATTTACATACTGCTGCCTCCTCCTGCCGTACTTTGAGAGGTGCCTTCTGTGGCTGCCTAGGTAAGTAATTGTACAAGAGTTGAGCGTTTTTATGGCTATCCCCACCAACCCCCATCCCGGGGTAGGAAGGGTGATTGTGACTATGTAAATGGAGGACCCCCACCCACTCTGCTAATTGTGTGTCCTGATTCCTGGCTGCAAGAGTTGAGCGTTTTTATTGCTGTTCTCACACCCCACATCACGCGGGAGGAAGGGTGATCATGACTGTGTAAATGGAGGACCCCCGCCTACTCTGCTAATGATTACTGGCTGCAAGAGCTGAGTGTTTTTATTGCTGTTCACGCCCTCCATCCTGGTCTAATGCACGCACGCTCTTTGCAAAGGAAGGAAGGTGGGGAAGGACAGAAGGCGAGAGGAGGAAAGAGTTGAGTTTTGTTGTTTCGTTTTCATTTCATCTTAAACAGATAGGAGGGACTGCACGCGGCTTACCCCAAACTGAGACATAAGATGGGTCTAACGCGCACGCGCTCTTTGCAAAGGAAGGGAGGTGGGGAAGGACAGAAGGCGAGAGGAGGAAAGACATTTCTGCTGATTCCTTGCAATGCCTTTTGCTAAATGCTGTCGCTCATTTTGGCGACAGTCACAGAGCAACCTCCTTCCTCCCTTTCATCTCGGATAGAATAGCTTTGTGAGGCTGCACTGGATAAGTTTGCTTCCAGGCACCCAGTGACATTCTCTTCCTCCACTGCGCCCCCCCCCCAACTTCCCATGCCATTTCCTTAGCATCTGTATCTTGTGTGCCCTTGGCTGCCCCGTTAGATGCTGCCACTTGCCAAGTGGGTGAGATTTGTTTTGCATATGACACCTGGTGGTGGTACTCCAAGTTTGCCTGCCTTTTTGAGCAAAAATGTATTCTTGAACTTAAGACTTGTATTAAAAATCATGGTTTGGGTGCATTTAAAGAACACAAAGTAGAGGAAGCACATAAAAGATACTGCTAAATTGTGCCATATGTTAATAAGTGGAAATTATGTGTATCTTTGACATATTGCCTTTCATTGCCTTTCTAATTGGAATAATAGTTGTGTCTAGAAGAATGTGGCATGTGTACTCTGTGTGTGTCTTGAAATTCTATGTACATGAAATTAACGTAGAAATTGAAGGCCTAGCAGTGCAGGCCTTCAGCAAGGGAAATAAAATTATATATTTTTATAGATAGTTGTAAATTTTAGATCTCAGCTACAGTACATCATACCAGTTTCTTCCAAGAAGGTAAAGCTGCAAGATTGGATAGAAGAGAGTGGCTGTGAAAATGAGAAGGAGAGTTCGATCAACCCCAACAGCCCTAGATGGATTTAACTAAAGATCCCTTTGAAATATATGTTTAGCTCTAAAATATTAAATGGAGAATATTTAGGAGCAAACTTTCTATGTCTATGACATTTGTCTAGTGCAGGGGTAGGCAAAGTTGGCTCTTCTATGACTCGTGGACTTCAACTCCCAGACTTTCTGAGCCAATCATGCTAGCTCAGGAATTCTGGGAGTTGAAGTCCACGAGTCATAGAAGAGCCAACTTTGCCTACCCCTGGTCTAGTGCTTTGTATTGAAGAAATCAAATGCATACTTTATACTTCTTATTAATTGTCCTTGAGTTGTAGGGACAATAACTAGACAAATAGTTTTTATTCCAGAAAAAAAGAATCTTATGTGATGTGCAGTTGTGTGTAACTGTTAGTGACCACTATGCACTGTCCCTATGAAGAATGTTGTTTGTATGTTTTCTGGTTTGGCACATGTGACTTTTATCCATTTTGTAGTAAACTTTACATGTTAAAATATGTAATAAGTAGAAAGACCCTGGCTAACTGGGTTGTCCCTGTGTGCCTCCAGTCCAGAAACAACCTGAAAGGACGCTCTGGAATCTAGCCGCCTGCTGCATCATCGGAAACTGATCTCAACTGATCGATTCTGCCTGCTGGTAAGTGGCTGGGTTTTTTTTCTTTATACTTTTAATGGTTTTTTAAAAAAATGATATTTTATTGTTAATTTTTCCAGGGCATTTCGTTGGTTTTAGGAAATGTCTTTTTTTTAAAAAGTAAAATGTTTGTTTTGTAATGAGATTTTGCTTAACAGAGTTGGAAGGGACCTTGAAGGTCATCTAGTCCAACCCCTGAGCAGGGGACTAGATGCTGTAGGGCATTTCTGATATTTTTGTGTGTTTCTATGTGATCACTGGCTTTTGAGTGCTTGCAGCAATCCCCTTTTATGTGACTCACTCTATTGCTGCTTTACAGATGAACATGTGTGTGGCTCTTAAGTGCAGGTCCTTGAGTTAGCATTGTTCAAAGTTACCTGCCATTGAAAAATGGTCATAAGTCACTTTTTTCACTGCCATTTGTTAAAAGTGACTTATGACACTTAACAACTGTTCCAGCATCCCCAGGGTCATGTGATCAAAATTAAGACACTTGGCAACTGATTCATATTTATGACCATTGAAGTCATGTGATCCCTTTAGTGACATTCTGACAAGTAAAGCCAGATTCACTTAACAACTGTTTCATTTAACAACTGCAGGGATGCACCTTAGCATCTCCTGGTAATCCACAACAGGGGTCCCCAAACTTGGCAACTTTAAGACTTGTGAACTTCAACTCCTAGATTGCCCCAGCTATGGCCCATGGTTTGTGAGATTTGGTTCAATACTGTTGCCTGTATTGGAAAATAACCAATAGTTCTTGTACAATAGTAAAAGAATAGTATATTTTTTTAAAAAAACATTAACATTAACAGAATTGGAAGGGACCTTGTAGGTCATCTAGTTCTAGTCCAACCCCCTGCTCAAGCAGGTGACATTACACCATTTCTGTGTAATGTGGTTTTTGAGATAATGGCTTCTTGCAGCAATCACCTTTTATGTGACTCCATTGCTGCCTTAATATGTTCATCTGTGAGTGGCTTTGTGAGCTGATGATGGGTTTCTGATCTAACTTCTTAGGTGAAAAACTATATCTTTCCTGTTTGTTGAGGGGCATCCTTCCTGAGAAGACTGCACAGTGCACATTGTTGGGTGAAAACAGAGATCCCTTCTGTTACCTGTAGTCCTCAACTTACAACCACTATTGAGTCCAACCACAATATTATTTTATTTCTTTTGCAGTTAGTATTATTTAACAGGATGAAGAAGAAGCAACAGTGTTTGGCTGATTTCTACTCGAAGAAACCGAGACTGGATAATTCAAAACAGTCACCAGCACCACCAGCACCACCAGCACCACCAGCATCACTGTTGCCAGAACCGCCAGCACCACTGTTGCCAGTACCGCCAGCACCACCACCACCACCAGCACTACTGTTGCCAGTACCGCCAGCACCACCACCACCACTGTTGCCAGTACCACCAGTAACACCAGTACTAGTGACACTGCTTCCACCACTTGAAGTGGGAGAAAGCAGCAAGTTCATCTCCTCAACTGAAAGTCTTCCAGAACTTCCTGACTGTTGGAGTTTGCAGCAATATAGATACTTTCAGGAGAAGTATGATGGGCTCGCAGTGTTAGACAAAAAGTTAGGTTGCTTGTACTGTGAGAAATACGAGTTCTCATTAGAGTAAGGTGTTCATGTTTCCAGAGAATGGAAAAATTTCAAGATCGGGCCAGCAGGGACAAATAGGGAGGTGCAGCAATCATCTCTCAGAAAAAAAAATGCTTGAACATTTAAAATCAAAATCACACACCCTTTGCAGAGAGAGCGTGAAACAATGGGAGCAGAGTGCAATTCAAAAAACAACGAGGAAGGCAAAAGGAAAACATGAACCTAGTACTAAAACAGTATTTTTTACAGTTTACGATCTGGCCCAAAGATGTAGACCATTCTCTGACATCGAAGCACAGGTAAATTTTCTAAGTACAATTGGAGTAGATGTGGGAGTAGGCTTGCATTCACGGAGATCCGCAGTGAAAATAGTCGATTTTATTGCAAGAGACATTAAAACCACTATGTTTAAAAGCATTATTGCAAAAAAACCCTGAAAGTGTGTTTAATAATTGATGAAGCCTCAACACTATCAATGAAAGCAGTCGTGATAGTTTTTGTAAAAGTTGAGGATCCAGAATGCCCAACAACCATTTTTGTTGAGCTGGTGGAATTGGACAAACAAGATGCAGAGACCATATGTTCTTCAGTGATGGGAAGCTTACATAAAGTTGGTTTACCATGGAATATCTGCGAAAGCATTTAATAGCATTCTGCTCCGATGGTGCCAGCGTTATGCTTGGGAGAAAATCTGGAGTCAGCAGCAGAATTGCTAAAGAGTTCCCAAACATTATAATCTGGCACTGCTTGAACCATCACCTCCAACTTGTGCTGGATGACTCCATAAAGGACATTAAACAACTGAATCATTTCAAAATATTCCTTGATAAGATACACACCACTTTCCATAAATCCTGCAAGAGCCAGGCAGAACTTTTCCAAATCTCTGAACAGCTGGGCATTCAAATTGTGAAGATTGGCAGAGTTTTGGGACCAAGATGGGCTGCCTGTAGTTTAAGGCAACGGGCAATGAAAAATACCCAGGCATGGCTGCCCGTTTTGAAATTTTAAATTTTTTCACTGATTTGGCCCTCATGATCGACATTCTAAATGAGATTGCGCTTCTGTCAGATGCCCTGCAAGGGAAAACCATAGACCTCATCAAGGCCGAACAATTTATATTGCGAACAATTAATGCATTTGCAGGGCTTAGATCGAGAAAGGGCAAATATGAATCAGAGGTTGATGTATTGATATTTTCTGAACACTTCAAAAATATTAAATTTGTTAAAAATCAACGATTTGTTGAACTTCCTCGTGAAAAACTTCTGGAAAGCATCATCACCAATTTGAAGAAAAGGGTGATGGATTGCGAACACCTAAAAACAGGTAGCCAATTGCCAGACGCAAACAAATTACAATTTCTCAAATATTTGGAGCCGGATTACTGGAACATTGCAGATGTAGTCTTCCATGGGCAGAAGCAGAGGAAGGATTGCATGAATTTGGCAAAATATTTAATTACAAAATTGATTTGAATGACTACAGAGATTTTTTGGAAAACGTACTAAGAAATCGAGAGAACTATAAAATTCCTGGCACTGTCAAAAAAACTAGAAACATTATCAGGACAATTGCTGTTAGTTCAGCAGAGGTCGAAAGGGGGTTCTCAAAAATCAACCTCATATGTTCAGAACAAAGAACCCTCGTAACTGTTCAAAACATTAGTAACCCTTTTCATAGTCCCTGGGCCCATAATATCCATACTAAACTTTTGAAGATCGGGATTTCCCCCAGTGAAGTTTTTATCTTCAGCCCTGATGCTGCCAAATCGTTGATTTTTCAATGGCTGGACGACATTGATAAACAACTCAATCTGGCAAACGGATCAGGAACTTGCTCACCATTTTCCCTTGGTATTGTTCCCTTGCTTCATCCCCCGCCTTACCTTTCCGCGTTACACTCTATCAAACATAGGCTTGCATTTATGAAGGCATGATTTAATGTGATCCCCTTGAATGTCCTCGACAGTAGGCTCTCAGGGGGAGTAAAATCCACCTATTGTACATGTGATGGCCGATCCCCGGAATCTCTGCTCCATATTACATTCGTATGCCCCCACTATCGAGATATAAGATCAAGATTCATCTCCCCTGTTTCCCAGAGATTCCTCTGGTTCATCGGATCTGTTCAGCCTTTATTTCCTACTCCAGGATATAGACCCTAATATAACCTCAAAGGTGGCAAAAAATTTTGCTGCAGTCATGGCTGAAAATTGGAGGAAAAGACGAGTAACCCCTACGGCAGAGGATCACTAGTATTGATGCTATAGATTGTAGTAGATGGTATACTGTCACATGAGCTATCTATATTTATAAAATTTACCCCCCTTTTTATGTGTATTTTAAATTGGTCTCCGACCGCAATAAAAGCTATCTATCTATGATTTATCTATGATTAACATTAGTAATTTAATGACAATAAGCGTCATTGGCATGCCTGTGGAAAGATGGGACCCACTCCCTACAATCAGAAACTGGCTCAAAGAACATCACAGGGCTGATGATCCACGAGTGAAGATGAAGAGAACTGCACCTAAAGAGGCCCCAAACAAAAAAGCGATGTGGAAACATCTTAAACCACCAAAGCAATAACACAAGTAAGTACTTGAGTGTATCTGTCTGATTGTGTTATTCTTATGCAAGGTGTAAGTCGCATGCAATTAAAGTCTTCCTTTCTGTGTCTCTTCTTTGTGCAGGTCATTGGAGCAAAGCAAGGTGGTCACCAACTGTTGAAGACTGGTAGGACAGTCATCTTCCTTCTGTAAGTAGCTCTGTTATTGTTTTGTGCTGAGTGTATCTGTCTGATTGTGTTATTCTTATGCAAGGTGTAAGTCGCATGCAATTAAAGTCTTCCTTTCTGTGTCTCTTCTTTGTGCAGGTCATTGGAGCAAAGCAAGGTGGTCACCAACTGTTGAAGACCGGTAGGACAGTCATCTTCCTTCTGTAAGCAGTTCTGTTATTGTTTTGTGCACTTATTTTATTCTTATTTAAGTAAGTGCACAAAATAATTTCCTTTTTTTATATATCTTTGGAACAGTAGTGGGTTCCTACCGGTGCGCTCTCCGCCTTTCTTCGCCGCCGAGCCGAAGACGCTTGCGCAGAGTGCAGAAGAATGCAAATGGCGGTATCCCGGCGTCCCGGGAAAGCGGGCGGGGGAAGCCCCCGCCGCAAACACCGCCAGCGTCTTCGGCTCGGCGGCGAAGAAAGGCGGAGAGCGCACCGGTAGGAACCCACTACTGCTTTGGAACCTCCTAGAATGGCCTAGGCAGGGCTGAAGTTTCTACAGGGACCGGTTCCTGTTCAACGATCGGTGGTGACTCCAGCTCTTCAGATAAATCCCCCGTTTCCCTTGGACTAGTGTTAGCTGCAGGGAAATTATCATTAAGTGTTTGTTTGTAATGATTGAGTGGGTGGGGGCTGTGCAGTTTATCTATATGGCAGTGACATTTTCTACCATTGGCTAACAGAACTATGTAAGATTTTGGGCCTGTTACCTCTTAAGATTTCCCCAGGTAACCATAGGGGACATTCTGTGAAGTTCCTAGCAAACACTCGGTCGTCTGTTTGGAATGTTCGGATTCGGGTGGACTATTTTGTTCTTTTTGGTTAGAATAATTTGGGGCTGCACTGTCTAGTATGGAACGGAGCCTCTGGCCCATCAGTAATTCTGCTGGGCTTTTCCCAGTGACTGTGTTAGGGTTAATATGCTGAACTAGGAGGAATTTATCAATGCCAGTTGCCAGTCTCCTGGCACCCTGATAACAGCATCGGTGGTAGTGGATGCCATTAAAATGATCTCTAACCATTTAGTGTATGCATCTATGGCAACCATAAAAGTTTTCCCGTGGAAAGGACCCGCAAAATCGATATGGACTCTTGACCATGGGGCCCTGGGTTGTTCCCATTTGTAAACAGGAGATTTTGGAGGGGTGGGCCTAGACTCCAGGCAAGGCGTGCACCCTGCAACCCATTTCTCCACTTGTTCATGGTTGACCACCACACGTAACTTTGGGCCAAAGCTTTCATCCTAACCACCCCCGCCCGGGTGCCCCTCATGCAATGCCCTTAGAATTTCCTCTTGTAGCGATGGAGGAACAATGATGACCGGGTAAATGGTCTGTTGGAGAGGCTTGCTTTATGGTGGCTGAATCTAACTCAAGGAGATCCTTCCGGGAGCACCATGATGATTAACTTTTTATTGTTCTGAGTGCTTGCCTGGCCTACTTGGGTTTGATTTGCCTCTGGGGAGGTCAGTGGTAATCAGTCACATGACCGGCAAGCCACCCCCCCACCTGGTCACATGGCTGGCAAGCCACTCCCACCCAGTCACATGACCTTTAAGCCACCCCTACCTGGTCACATGACCGTCAAGCCACTCCCACCTGGTCACATGACCTTTAAGCCACCTCACCCAGTCACATGACCGTCAAGCCACTCCCACCTGGTCACATGACCTTTAAGCCGCACCCCACCCAGTTACATGACCGTCAAGCCACTTCCACCTGATCACATGGCTGTCAAGCCACTCCCACCCGGTCACATGGCTGACAAGCCACTCCCACCCAGTCACATGACCATCAAGCCACACCCACAAAATAAGCCACGCCCACAGAGTGGTAGTAAAAATTTGGGAACCCTACCCTGACGCAGACACAAGCATAGAGACCATAAGACCCTCTTCAGATGTTCCTTAGTCCTGACAAGAAAAAAAGGACAATAGGGTGGGATGGGGAGCTGGACTGGAGAGAAAGGTGAGGGAAAAACTTGAGCAGGGAAAGGAAAAAGTAACTGGAAAGGGAGAAAAGATGCTACAAAAGGGGATTTCAGCCCTATTGACTTTACCAAACCTAATCTCAAGGGCATCCATTCTTTTCAACAGCAGTATTTGCCAGTATTTGCATCTCTTGCTCCTTCCTTTCTTTTCAATAGTTTCTACTATTCTTAGCCCATTCCCTCAATTCACAATGGGGTTGGGAGGACAAAAATCGCCCTATAGAATATTTATGATAAAAGGCTGTATTTTCTCCCTGTGAAAAATATTTGCTGCCTGTGAAAAACATATATGGAGCCAAGTGGTCATTTTCTATTAGTAAGTCATTTATTACGGTAGAAAACTATAAAAATAATACTGTCTTTTCAATCATCATTAATTATAAATAGGCAATTTGTCTTTTCTTGGAAGAGTGCTACCTTCTATTGGCAGCTTCACCACCCAAATGCTCTAAAAACAAAGAAAACCAATTTCTAGGCCGGATAAGTTGCTTAGAAGAGAAGAGGATACCTTTCTAGATCAACAAGAAGGAAACAGAATCTTTGTCAATTATCTGGTATTCTCTCTCCATGTTAAAATCTCATAAGATCTCCTTTTCTCCTAAAGTAGGGGTGTCAAACTTGATTTCATTGTGGGCCGCATCAGGGTTGTGTTTGGTCTTGGGGAAGGGTGGCCAGGGTGGGTATGGCCAGCTCAAAGTCACTCCTGCCGGGGGCGCCTGTGGTGACACGAGTGCTCTGCCAGTGAAAATGGGCTCCTGAGCTCTGTTTTTGACTGCCATAACCTCCTGCAACCCTCTGCAAGTGAAAACAGAGCTCGGGAGGGCCACAACAGTTTTGTGTTTGGCTTCAGGGGGGCAGGAAGTGTGGCCAGGGTGGGTGTGACCAGCTTGACATCACTTCTGTCAGGGACGCCTGTGGTGACAGAAGTGATTTGACGGTAAAAATGGGCTCCCAAGCTCTATTTTCGACTGCATCCTTCTGCCAGTGAGAAAAGAACTCAGGAGTTGTGTTTGACCTCGGGGCGATATGGCGGTGCATGGCCAGGGTGGGTGTGGCCAGCTTGATGTCACTCCTGTTGGTGGCGCCTGTGGTGACATGAGTGCTCTTCCAGCAGAAATGGGCTCCTGAGCTCTGTTTTCAACTGCCACGGCGCCCTGCAACTTTCTGCCAGTGAAAACGGAGCTTGGGAGGGCTGCATCAGGGTTGTTTTTGACCTCAGGGGACTGGGGTGGGTGTGGCAAGGGTGGGTGTTGCTGGCTCAACGTTACTTCTGTTGGGAGTGCCTGTGGTGACATGTTTTCAACTGCCACGGCCTCCTGCAACCCTCTGTCAGTGAAAACGGAGCTCGGGTGGGCCACATTAGGATTGTGTTTGACCTCGGCACACGGCCCTCCCAAGCTCCATTTTCACTGGCAGAGGTTTGCAGGAGGCCATGGCAGTTGAAAACAGAGCACGGGAGCCCATTTTCGTTGGCAGAAGCACCGCGAGCTGGTCCTTCGCTGTTTCCAGGGTGGCCCCATGGGCCAGATCTAAGTACCCTGTGGGCCGGATCTGGCCCCTGGGCCTTCAGTTTGACACCCCCTGTCCTAGAGGGTCTAGCTGTGAAAATGAAAATTCAGTTACCTAAGAAGAGAGAGAAGAAACATCTTGATAATTTATTTTCCAAAGGCTGAATTCTTCAATTCTCACAGATTTTTATAATACAGTATATTGCAAGAATGGGCTGCTTCCAAGTACAGTTTCATTCTTTTTTCATCAGCTGTCTTTCCCTCTAAATTTTTACATAGATTTCTTGGATTGACATAGGATGTTACCTATTGTTGAAAGAAAAATCCATATGGTTCAGTTCCAAGCTAGGAGAGAGTTGCTGGAAATAAAATGGAGGCTAGCTGCTTAGGAAAGAAGGTCTGTTTCTTTAAAAAAAAAACAAGTTTTATTACAATTTTTCTTTCATCACACATATTTTTTGAACAGAGTGTTGACCGGGTCACATCTTATACATAATCATAATTTTTAATATATTCTAATCTTCCCACTTTTTCAATATTCATCTCTTTTATATAATCCTTTACCACAAATTAATCATTTTTCATCGTATCTTATTATTTCAGCTTTTGCCATATTATTCTCTTTCCATAATTCTTTATCATTTCTTTTCCATTTTTATACATAAATAACATCACTATACGCCCTAAATTTCTCCTCCCTTACTATTACACCAGATATTTACCATATTTCTTCATTTCCGGAAGCATCTCACAAATTCCCCCTTCCCAATCATTAACATTTTAAATTTTCATCCTAATTTACATTGTTATCAAAATTAATAATATTATTAAATGTCCTATTTTCACATTCCCATCTACTGAATTTTATCTTAAACAAGTTCTATTCATTCATCTTTACAAAATAATCACTTTTCACCATGACTTTGTTATTCCGGTTTCAACATTATTATTCTCTTTACTTAATTCTTTATCCTTTCTTGTTCAATTCTTTCACATAAATAACATGACAATGTACCCTGTAATTCTTCTCTCTTACAATTACAATAACATTTTAAATTCCACTCTAACTTAAAAATTATCAAAATTAACAATATTATTGCATTATCTACTTTCCCGTCCCCATTTACTAATCTACCTTATTGCATATCTTTACTATTTACCCCATTATTATTTCTCCTTCTAATCATGTTGAAAATGATAAAGAATCACTAATGGAGAGGCATTTTGTGGACCATGAGGAATTGGCAATTTCCTCGCTGGAACAGAAACAGCTCTTCCAATCAGCAGCGGGGGCAGCGGCCATCTTTTTGTGGCCGCCTTGAAGCTGGGACAACTGGACCAAGAATTGGGAGCGGTGTTTGGATAGAGTGCTGGAACTGGGTGAGATAATTGCAAATTTATATTTAAAAGAAAATTCTGAATCGGAGTTTTAAAAGAAATTTTTGAGCTTGGAATAGCGGCTATCTGGCACTTGGGAGGGAAAAAATGTTTTTACGTGAAAAAAAGTGGGGACTGTAATACAAAAAGCCCAAGAAGAAGTTTTAATACTAGGACAATTGGGGAAAGCCAAAACATTTTAAAGAAAGAGAAGTGATTTTTGGGAAAACATAGCATTTTTATGTGTATTTTAAGCTTCTTGGATATGTCGACAATTAGTTGTTTTAATAGACTATCTTGTACGGAATAGAAATGGAGAGTGCCATCTACTGGAGGAAAGAAAAAGTATTGTAATATTTTACTCAAACAAACAAAATAGAAGAACAGCTGGAAGACTTGACCTTGGCTGTTTAGAAGAAGATAATTTGGATACTGTGAGAACATTTAAGGAGAAATTGTGTTCTGTGTTTGTTTGTTTGTTTGTGTTCCCTTCTTTCTTGGAAGACAGCCTTTTAATTGGATTTGATTATTTCTGGAGTTGGATAATTAATAACTTAGGAGAACATTTTGCCTCTGAAGAAAAGAACAATAATTGAAGAAAGAAAGAAAAGAGGAGAAACAAGAAAATTAAATAGACTTTAAACTTTTGCTAATTGCAGTTTTGATAACTACTAAAATTAATACAAAATGGAGTTGCAGATGTTTGAAGAATTATTTCTGATGTTGAAAATTGTGCGTAAATCTGTAATAGGCAATAAAGAAACAGGAAATTCATTGAAATATATAGAAAAGGGAACGGAAGAGGGCTTGGAAGAGGGAAATTCAAATGAGATGCAAGAAGTCAAGAACATAGAAAAGAAAGTATTAAAAGATAAGAACCAGGTAGACAATAACACAGAAGCTTTTGGTAATGTAGAAAGAGTAGAGAGTGAGTGAATGGATCTTTATAGCTTTCTGTGATGCTGCTGGGGGTTGTACAATGTCTGAAATGCCCCTAGGCCTCAGGGGTGAAATCCAGCAGGTTCTCATAGGTTCTAGAGAACTGGTAGCGTTAATTTTGAGTAGTTTGGAGAACCGGTAGCGGAAATTTTGGGTAGTTCAGAGAACCGGCAAATACCACCTCTGGTTGGTCCCAGAGTGGGGTGGGAATGGAGATTTTGCAAAATCCTTCCCCCAGGAGTGGGGAAGGAATGGGGATTTTGCAGTATCCTTCCCCTGGAGTGAGGAGGGATTGGAGATTTTGCAGTATCCTTCCCCTGCCATCCCCACCAAGCCATGCCCACAGAACTGGTAGCAAAAAAAATTGGATTTCACTACTGCCCTAGGGGTTGTGCAATGTCGTGAGCTCTATGTCTTTTGCTATTCTAATGGTGGTGGGTTAATCCTATTATGTCCTAAAGGTCACGTCCTGTTCTTGGAATTTGGGTGGAGAAAGAAGTAGGAAGATTAGAATTATTGACCTTCAAGGTCCCTTCCAACACTGTTATTCTATTCTATTCTATTCTATTCTATTCTATTCTATTCTATTCTATTCTATTCTATTCTATTCTATTCTATTCTATTCTATTCTATTCTAAATTTTAATCTCATCGCTGGAGGTAAAGATGGTTTGTTTGTGAATAGGCACATTAAGAAAGACTGGGGCTGCTTTCTGCCTCTAAGGACATGTTTCTCCATTTCTCCTTTGGGGAAATATAATGTTCTGCATCTTAATATTCCCCAAAATGTTTCATTCTCTAGGAGGGGGGAGGGCTTCCCACGCTATGAAATACAAAGTCTCTATCTTTCAGATAAAGTCTGGTTAAGATATCATACAAAGTATCTGTAATTATTTTACTATGTTAATCAAGCCATCACAGTTTATAAACTGTAGCAGATGCAATTAATGAGCCCAACCAACTGTAGTTAAATCAGCAAATACAACTTAGTGCAATCCGCAAACATTATCTAAAATCATGATTTAACAATGAAAACACATTCTAAAAGAAACTAACTGATTGTTCAAATGTTCTACTCTAATTCTGTAGATTAGCTCTAACAAATCCCACAATATCTGAACAATAAGTATGCAGTGAAGCCAGTCTCCTCTTTAGAAAGTAGGAGTACAACCTATGCTGATCCCCTGGGCATATTTGGGAAAGAAAAGCTAGATCAAATAAAAGAACAGTTCCATCTTTGAAAAAAAGAATAAGAATAGCCTTAAGGGTCAGATCAAAGAGGCACCTAATTATAGAGAATTTCATGAGAAGCTGGACAGAAGCTTTTAAGAAGCTTGGAAGATTTGATAAGGATCAATCTTCTCTGCTTTTGTTGAGCTTCAGTTCTTACTTTATTAGAATTATATTCTTGTACATCTGGAGGATTGCAGGTTGAAGAACGCTAATGGTGATGATTGTTCCCATTTCCCCCAGCATATGTTGCTTTATGATATTTTTCTTCTAAATATGCAAGGTACATACTTAGCTTTATGATTTTGCTTAAGATGTCTTTTGCCAACTAGACAGCTTTCAATAACTTGGGCTGCAGTTTCCAGAATTTCCAATCTTGAGCTCTGTAGGTTTTCTAAGAGGACTGCCAATGTCACTTTCAAGTGATCACAGCTTCTCAAACCAGCATACATTCTAGAGCTTTTCCATATCACTATTGGAAGCACAAAACTACCATATTTTTCGGAGTATAAGACGCACCTTTTTACCCTCAAAAAGAGGGTGAAAACCTGGATGTGTCTTATACACCGAATATAGCCCCACCCAGCCACCCCCACCCTTTGGCCTCCGCCTGCCAGCAATTTACCTCTTTGCAGCAAACAGGGCGAGTTGAGTAGATATGGCCAGGCTTGTGGCAGTGGGGGAGGGGAGTTGAGGATGCTGGGGCGACCCCTAGGAAATGGTCATTCGACCCCCAAAGGGGTCCCGACCCCCAGGTTGGGAACCACTGCTTTAGATGTTCTGAAATTTCTCTGGGAACTTCCTTTTGACTCTCCAACTTATGAGTTTTTTCTTTGTTTCCTCTTATTTTTTCTTTGAGAGAGACCTTCGGCCACTTCTTAACCTCCAGTGTTTCTGAAATTCCTGTATTCATTTCCTTCTGCATCTCCAACTCATGAATTTTCTCTTCCTTTTCTTTTACTTTTTCTTTGAGAGTCACCTCCGGCCACTTCTTAACCGTTAGAGCTTCTGAAATTTTTGTAGCCACTTCCTTTTGATTCTCCAACTCATGATTTTTCTCTGTGTTTTCTCTTACTTTTTCTTTGAGCGTGTCCTTCAGCAACCTCTCAACCGTCACAGCTTCTGAAATTATTCTAGCCATTTGCATCTGCATCATCAACATATCAGTTTTCTGTTTCTTTTCTTTTAATTTTTGTTTGAGAGTGACCTTCAGCCACTTCTTATCTTTTAGAGCTTCTGAAATTTCTGTAGCCACTTCCTTTTGACTCTCCAACTCATGAGTTTTTTGTCTGTTTTCTCTTATTTTTTTTTGAGAGTTACCTTCAGCAACCTCTTAACCGTCACAGCGTCTGAAATTATTCTAGCCATTTGCATCTGCATCACCAACATATCAGTTTTCTCTTTCTTTTCTTTTAATTTTTGTTTGAGAGTGACCTTCGGCCACTTCTTATCTTTTAGAGCTTCTGAAATTTCTGTAGCCACTTCCTTTTGACTCTCCAACTCATGAGTTTTTTGTCTGTTTTCTCTCTTTTTTTTTTTGAGAGTTACCTTCAGCAACCTCTTAACCGTCACAGCGTCTGAAATTATTCTAGTCATTTCCTTCTGCATCTCCAACTCATGAATTTTCTCTTTCTTTTCTTCCAATTTTTCTTTAAGAATGTCCTTCGGCCACTTCTTAACTGTTAGAGGTTCTGAAATTTCTGTAGCCACTTCCTTTTTACTCTCCAACTTATGAATTTTTTCTTTGTTTCCTCTTATTTTTTCTTTGAAAGGAACCTTCGGCCCTGTATTATCCTTCACAGCTTCTGAGATTTCTGTAGCCACTTCCTTTTGACTCTCCAACTTATGAGTTTTTTCTTTGTTTCCTTTTATTATTTCTTTGAGAGTTAACTTCGGCCACTTCTTAACCTTTAGATGTTCTGAAATTTCTCTGGGAACTTCCTTTTGACTCTCCAACTTATGAGTTTTTTCTTTGTTTCCTCTTATTTTTTCTTTGAGAGAGACCTTCGGCCACTTCTTAACCTCCAGTGTTTCTGAAATTCCTGTATTCATTTCCTTCTGCATCTCCAACTCATGAATTTTCTCTTCCTTTTCTTCCAATTTTTCTTTAAGAATGTCCTTCGGCCTCTTCTTAACTGTTAGAGGTTCTGAAATTTCTGTAGCCACTTCCTTTTTACTCTCCAACTTATGAATTTTTTCTTTGTTTCCTCTTATTTTTTCTTTGAAAGGAACCTTCGGCCCTGTATTATCCTTCATAGCTTCTGAGATTTCTGTAGCCACTTCCTTTTGACTCTCCAACTTATGAGTTTTTTCTTTGTTTCCTTTTATTATTTCTTTGAGAGTTAACTTCGGCCATTTCTTAACCTTTAGATGTTCTGAAATTTCTCTGGGAACTTCCTTTTGACTCTCCAACTTATGAGTTTTTTCTTTGTTTCCTCTTATTTTTTCTTTGAGAGAGACCTTCGGCCACTTCTTAACCTCCAGTGTTTCTGAAATTCCTGTATTCATTTCCTTCTGCATCTCCAACTCATGAATTTTCTCTTCCTTTTCTTTTACTTTTTCTTTGAGAGTCACCTCCGGCCACTTCTTAACCGTTAGAGCTTCTGAAATTTTTGTAGCCACTTCCTTTTGATTCTCCAACTCATGATTTTTCTCTGTGTTTTCTCTTATTTTTTCTTTGTGCGTGTCCTTCAGCAACCTCTCAACCGTCACAGCTTCTGAAATTATTCTAGCCATTTGCATCTGCATCATCAACATATCAGTTTTCTGTTTCTTTTCTTTTAATTTTTGTTTGAGAGTGACCTTCAGCCACTTCTTATCTTTTAGAGCTTCTGAAATTTCTGTAGCCACTTCCTTTTGACTCTCCAACTCATGAGTTTTTTGTCTGTTTTCTCTTTTTTTTTTTTTGAGAGTTACCTTCAGCAACCTCTTAACCGTCACAGCGTCTGAAATTATTCTAGTCATTTCCTTCTGCATCTCCAACTCATGAATTTTCTCTTCCTTTTCTTCCAATTTTTCTTTAAGAATGTCCTTCGGCCACTTCTTAACTGTTAGAGGTTCTGAAATTTCTGTAGCCACTTCCTTTTTACTCTCCAACTTATGAATTTTTTCTTTGTTTCCTCTTATTTTTTCTTTGAAAGGAACCTTCGGCCCTGTATTATCCTTCACAGCTTCTGAGATTTCTGAAGCCACTTCCTTTTGACTCTCCAACTTGTGAGTTTTTTCTTTGTTTCCTTTTATTATTTCTTTGAGAGTTAACTTCGGCCACTTCTTAACCTTTAGATGTTCAGAAATTTCTCTGGGAACTTCCTTTTGACGCTCCAACTTATGAGTTTTTTCTTTGTTTCCTCTTATTTTTTCTTTGAGAGAGACCTTCGGCCACTTCTTAACCTCCAGTGTTTCTGAAATTCCTGTATTCATTTCCTTCTGCATCTCCAACTCATGAATTTTCTCTTCCTTTTCTTTTACTTTTTCTTTGAGAGTCACCTCCGGCCACTTCTTAACCGTTAGAGCTTCTGAAATTTTTGTAGCCACTTCCTTTTGATTCTCCAACTCATGATTTTTCTCTGTGTTTTCTCTTATTTTTTCTTTGTGCGTGTCCTTCAGCAACCTCTCAACCGTCACAGCTTCTGAAATTATTCTAGCCATTTGCATCTGCATCATCAACATATCAGTTTTCTGTTTCTTTTCTTTTAATTTTTGTTTGAGAGTGACCTTCAGCCACTTCTTATCTTTTAGAGCTTCTGAAATTTCTGTAGCCACTTCCTTTTGACTCTCCAACTCATGAGTTTTTTGTCTGTTTTCTCTTATTTTTTTTTTGAGAGTTACCTTCAGCAACCTCTTAACCGTCACAGCGTCTGAAATTATTCTAGTCATTTCCTTCTGCATCTCCAACTCATGAATTTTCTCTTTCTTTTCTTCCGATTTTTCTTTAAGAATGTCCTTCGGCCACTTCTTAACTGTAAGAGGTTCTGAAATTTCTGTAGCCACTTCCGTTTTACTCTCCAACTTATGAATTTTTTCTTTGTTTCCTCTTATTTTTTCTTTGAAAGGAACCTTCGGCCCTGTATTATCCTTCACAGCAATATGTACATTGTCATAACTAGGATAATTGGTATTCCTTTTGCAATTGTTTGAGGCTGGGCATGGAAGTATAAATCCATCCAACGTTCCAAAATATACCAGAATTCCAAGCAGGAAAATTTGGGTCATAGAAGGGGCAATACATCTCATGATGTCCATCCCCTTTTGCTCATTTTACCCAAATGAAGGATGCCTTGGAATATTGCAGCCAACAGTTGAGTTGATTGTATGCAGTAACCAAGCAACCACATATTATTTCATATGGAGGCTGCAGGATAATGCCACTACAGTGACATCAGTTTACCATGATTCCTGACATCATAAAATTGCCTGAAACCATGGCAACAATATAGGTAGTGGCCTGTTTTATAGAAAATGAGTTGATTTTATGAGATCACTCATATATTTGTGATTAATGTTTTTGAGTCAGAGTCACAGAATACAATCTGTTTCCATTGGAAAATCAGATTGTAAGGCCTGGCTATCATTCTCCAGCTACTAAAACAAATTACTGCACATTATTATAGCTAGAAAAAGGAGGGATAAGCAGTTGAGGAAGGAAAGTAGTAGGACTTTAACTTATATACCTCCCCCTAGTGCTTCACAGCATTCTCTGGGCAGTTTACAATGTCAGCACATTTCCCCTAACGGTCTGGGTCCTCATTTTACCAACCTTGAAAGGACGGAAAGCTGAGGCAACCTTGAGCCATTTATGATCAAATTCCAACTGTGGGCAGAGTTATCCTGCGATAATGCAGGTAAGATAATCATCCACAGAAGAAAGAGCAGAGAAACGATAAACAGAAATTCCTGTGAAACACACAGTTGTCTTCCTTCACCCAAAGTTTATTTATTGTATTTGTGTCACATTGCAAATCCTGGGAGTTTATATGATGAGTACCATCTGTAGGACAATTTACAATAGTCCTGGTAAATTTAAAAACACAAAATCAACCTTGCAAATATTAAAAGTAACAACTGAGGAAGAAAAAAAAAAAGCAGTAACAGCAAAGGTGACCCCAAAATAGTTAAAATATTTTCCAGAACAGCTTGATCTTTAACATGTGCCTGAGTACAATCTTGGACATAGACCTGATTTCCAAGGAAGACTTTTCAAAAAACAAACAGTTAAACTGAAAAGCAATCCCTCCTATCTTCACATTTATCACGCTTGGGGATGATAAAGACTAGGGATATTTGTGGGGAGGAAGAAACATGATGATGGTATCTGCATTTAAGTGCCATGGCAAATAGAAACATCCTTGTATCAAATGTCCTAACAAGTAAATTGATTGCTGGTGGCTTTTGGGTGATTAAATCACCACATGCTTATTATTTCGCTGTAACTGCTGTTGATACTATCCGCCCCAGAATCTCCCTTTGAAGAAAAGGAAGAGCCAGCCCAAAAATAAATAATTAAGGACTTGACTTAATAACTAATTTAAATTACTTGCCTGCATAATAGATTGCCTCTATTATTCTTACATACCGAAACTTCTCTCACACGCAAACCAGAGGTGGGTTCCTACCGGTACGGCCCAATACGCTGTTCCGGTAGCAGCCCGCTGATGACGTCACCGTCCTTGTACGGTCAGTTGCAGCAGGTCCCTGAGCGCCGCCCTCTTTTTTATTTAATTAAAAAATTTTTAAAAAAATTCTTCTGCGCATGTCCAGAGACCAAGTTTTCGGCACTGCACATGTGTTGCCTCCCTCCCCGCTCATTGCTCCCTCAACCCGTCCACAGAGACTCGTGTCATCAGGAAGCTTCCCCGGCTTGCCTTGCCTTACTTATTTACTTGCTTACTAATTCCTATTAAATTTACATACTGCTGCCTCCTCCTGCCTTACTTTGAGAGGTGCCTCCTCCGGCTGCGTAGGTAAGTAATTGTGCAAGAGTTGAGCGTTTTTATTGCTATCCCCACCCACCCCCATCCCGGGGGAAAAAGGGTGATCATGACTGTGTAAATGGAGGACCCCCCGCCCACTCTGCTAACGATTCCTGGCTGCAAGAGCCAAGTGTTTTTATTGCTGTTCACGCCCCCCTTCCTGGTCTAATGCACGCGCGCTCTTTGCAAAGGAAGGAAGGTGGGGAAGGACAGAAGGCCAGAGGAGGAAAGAGTTGAGTTTTGTTGTTTTGTTTTCGTTTCGTCTTAAACAGATAGGAGGGACTGCACGTGGCTTACCCCAAACTGAGACATAAGATGGGTCTAACGCACGTGCGCTCTTTGCAAAGGAAGGGAGGTGGGGAAGGACAGAAGGCGAGAGGAGGAAAGAGTTGAGTTTTGTTGTTTTGTTTTCGTTTCGTCTTAAACAGATAGGAGGGACTGCACGTGGCTTACCCCAAACTGAGACATAAGTTGGGTCTAACGCACGTGCGCTCTTTGCAAAGGAAGGGAGGTGGGGAAGGACAGAAGGCAAGAGGAGGAAAGACATTTCTGCTGATTCCTTGCAATGCCTTTTGCTAAATGCTGTCGCTCATTTTGGCGACAGTCACAGAGCAACCTCCTTCCTCCCTTTCATCTCGGATAGAATAGCTTTGTGAGGCTGCACTGGATAAGTTTGCTTCCAGGCACCCAGTGACATTCTCTTCCTCCACTGCGCCCCCCCCCCAACTTCCCATGCCATTTCCTTAGCATCTGTATCTTGTGTGCCCTTGGCTGCCCCGTTAGATGCTGCCACTTGCCAAGTGGGTGAGATTTGTTTTGCATATGACACCTGGTGGTGGTACTCCAAGTTTGCCTGCCTTTTTGAGCAAAAATGTATTCTTGAACTTAAGACTTGTATTAAAAATCATGGTTTGGGTGCATTTAAAGAACACAAAGTAGAGGAAGCACATAAAAGATACTGCTAAATTGTGCCATATGTTAATAAGTGGAAATTATGTGTATCTTTGACATATTGCCTTTCATTGCCTTTCTAATTGGAATAATAGTTGTGTCTAGAAGAATGTGGCATGTGTACTCTGTGTGTGTCTTGAAATTCTATGTACATGAAATTAACGTAGAAATTGAAGGCCTAGCAGTGCAGGCCTTCAGCAAGGGAAATAAAATTATATATTTTTATAGATAGTTGTAAATTTTAGATCTCAGCTACAGTACATCATACCAGTTTCTTCCAAGAAGGTAAAGCTGCAAGATTGGATAGAAGAGAGTGGCTGTGAAAATGAGAAGGAGAGTTCGATCAACCCCAACAGCCCTAGATGGATTTAACTAAAGATCCCTTTGAAATATATGTTTAGCTCTAAAATATTAAATGGAGAATATTTAGGAGCAAACTTTCTATGTCTATGACATTTGTCTAGTGCAGGGGTAGGCAAAGTTGGCTCTTCTATGACTCGTGGACTTCAACTCCCAGACTTTCTGAGCCAATCATGCTAGCTCAGGAATTCTGGGAGTTGAAGTCCACGAGTCATAGAAGAGCCAACTTTGCCTACCCCTGGTCTAGTGCTTTGTATTGAAGAAATCAAATGCATACTTTATACTTCTTATTAATTGTCCTTGAGTTGTAGGGACAATAACTAGACAAATAGTTTTTATTCCAGAAAAAAAGAATCTTATGTGATGTGCAGTTGTGTGTAACTGTTAGTGACCACTATGCACTGTCCCTATGAAGAATGTTGTTTGTATGTTTTCTGGTTTGGCACATGTGACTTTTATCCATTTTGTAGTAAACTTTACATGTTAAAATATGTAATAAGTAGAAAGACCCTGGCTAACTGGGTTGTCCCTGTGTGCCTCCAGTCCAGAAACAACCTGAAAGGACGCTCTGGAATCTAGCCGCCTGCTGCATCATCGGAAACTGATCTCAACTGATCGATTCTGCCTGCTGGTAAGTGGCTGGGTTTTTTTTCTTTATACTTTTAATGGTTTTTTAAAAAAATGATATTTTATTGTTAATTTTTCCAGGGCATTTCGTTGGTTTTAGGAAATGTCTTTTTTTTAAAAAGTAAAATGTTTGTTTTGTAATGAGATTTTGCTTAACAGAGTTGGAAGGGACCTTGAAGGTCATCTAGTCCAACCCCTGAGCAGGGGACTAGATGCTGTAGGGCATTTCTGATATTTTTGTGTGTTTCTATGTGATCACTGGCTTTTGAGTGCTTGCAGCAATCCCCTTTTATGTGACTCACTCTATTGCTGCTTTACAGATGAACATGTGTGTGGCTCTTAAGTGCAGGTCCTTGAGTTAGCATTGTTCAAAGTTACCTGCCATTGAAAAATGGTCATAAGTCACTTTTTTCACTGCCATTTGTTAAAAGTGACTTATGACACTTAACAACTGTTCCAGCATCCCCAGGGTCATGTGATCAAAATTAAGACACTTGGCAACTGATTCATATTTATGACCATTGAAGTCATGTGATCCCTTTAGTGACATTCTGACAAGTAAAGCCAGATTCACTTAACAACTGTTTCATTTAACAACTGCAGGGATGCACCTTAGCATCTCCTGGTAATCCACAACAGGGGTCCCCAAACTTGGCAACTTTAAGACTTGTGAACTTCAACTCCTAGATTGCCCCAGCTATGGCCCATGGTTTGTGAGATTTGGTTCAATACTGTTGCCTGTATTGGAAAATAACCAATAGTTCTTGTACAATAGTAAAAGAATAGTATATTTTTTTAAAAAAACATTAACATTAACAGAATTGGAAGGGACCTTGTAGGTCATCTAGTTCTAGTCCAACCCCCTGCTCAAGCAGGTGACATTACACCATTTCTGTGTAATGTGGTTTTTGAGATAATGGCTTCTTGCAGCAATCACCTTTTATGTGACTCCATTGCTGCCTTAATATGTTCATCTGTGAGTGGCTTTGTGAGCTGATGATGGGTTTCTGATCTAACTTCTTAGGTGAAAAACTATATCTTTCCTGTTTGTTGAGGGGCATCCTTCCTGAGAAGACTGCACAGTGCACATTGTTGGGTGAAAACAGAGATCCCTTCTGTTACCTGTAGTCCTCAACTTACAACCACTATTGAGTCCAACCACAATATTATTTTATTTCTTTTGCAGTTAGTATTATTTAACAGGATGAAGAAGAAGCAACAGTGTTTGGCTGATTTCTACTCGAAGAAACCGAGACTGGATAATTCAAAACAGTCACCAGCACCACCAGCACCACCAGCACCACCAGCATCACTGTTGCCAGAACCGCCAGCACCACTGTTGCCAGTACCGCCAGCACCACCACCACCACCAGCACTACTGTTGCCAGTACCGCCAGCACCACCACCACCACTGTTGCCAGTACCACCAGTAACACCAGTACTAGTGACACTGCTTCCACCACTTGAAGTGGGAGAAAGCAGCAAGTTCATCTCCTCAACTGAAAGTCTTCCAGAACTTCCTGACTGTTGGAGTTTGCAGCAATATAGATACTTTCAGGAGAAGTATGATGGGCTCGCAGTGTTAGACAAAAAGTTAGGTTGCTTGTACTGTGAGAAATACGAGTTCTCATTAGAGTAAGGTGTTCATGTTTCCAGAGAATGGAAAAATTTCAAGATCGGGCCAGCAGGGACAAATAGGGAGGTGCAGCAATCATCTCTCAGAAAAAAAAATGCTTGAACATTTAAAATCAAAATCACACACCCTTTGCAGAGAGAGCGTGAAACAATGGGAGCAGAGTGCAATTCAAAAAACAACGAGGAAGGCAAAAGGAAAACATGAACCTAGTACTAAAACAGTATTTTTTACAGTTTACGATCTGGCCCAAAGATGTAGACCATTCTCTGACATCGAAGCACAGGTAAATTTTCTAAGTACAATTGGAGTAGATGTGGGAGTAGGCTTGCATTCACGGAGATCCGCAGTGAAAATAGTCGATTTTATTGCAAGAGACATTAAAACCACTATGTTTAAAAGCATTATTGCAAAAAAACCCTGAAAGTGTGTTTAATAATTGATGAAGCCTCAACACTATCAATGAAAGCAGTCGTGATAGTTTTTGTAAAAGTTGAGGATCCAGAATGCCCAACAACCATTTTTGTTGAGCTGGTGGAATTGGACAAACAAGATGCAGAGACCATATGTTCTTCAGTGATGGGAAGCTTACATAAAGTTGGTTTACCATGGAATATCTGCGAAAGCATTTAATAGCATTCTGCTCCGATGGTGCCAGCGTTATGCTTGGGAGAAAATCTGGAGTCAGCAGCAGAATTGCTAAAGAGTTCCCAAACATTATAATCTGGCACTGCTTGAACCATCACCTCCAACTTGTGCTGGATGACTCCATAAAGGACATTAAACAACTGAATCATTTCAAAATATTCCTTGATAAGATACACACCACTTTCCATAAATCCTGCAAGAGCCAGGCAGAACTTTTCCAAATCTCTGAACAGCTGGGCATTCAAATTGTGAAGATTGGCAGAGTTTTGGGACCAAGATGGGCTGCCTGTAGTTTAAGGCAACGGGCAATGAAAAATACCCAGGCATGGCTGCCCGTTTTGAAATTTTAAATTTTTTCACTGATTTGGCCCTCATGATCGACATTCTAAATGAGATTGCGCTTCTGTCAGATGCCCTGCAAGGGAAAACCATAGACCTCATCAAGGCCGAACAATTTATATTGCGAACAATTAATGCATTTGCAGGGCTTAGATCGAGAAAGGGCAAATATGAATCAGAGGTTGATGTATTGATATTTTCTGAACACTTCAAAAATATTAAATTTGTTAAAAATCAACGATTTGTTGAACTTCCTCGTGAAAAACTTCTGGAAAGCATCATCACCAATTTGAAGAAAAGGGTGATGGATTGCGAACACCTAAAAACAGGTAGCCAATTGCCAGACGCAAACAAATTACAATTTCTCAAATATTTGGAGCCGGATTACTGGAACATTGCAGATGTAGTCTTCCATGGGCAGAAGCAGAGGAAGGATTGCATGAATTTGGCAAAATATTTAATTACAAAATTGATTTGAATGACTACAGAGATTTTTTGGAAAACGTACTAAGAAATCGAGAGAACTATAAAATTCCTGGCACTGTCAAAAAAACTAGAAACATTATCAGGACAATTGCTGTTAGTTCAGCAGAGGTCGAAAGGGGGTTCTCAAAAATCAACCTCATATGTTCAGAACAAAGAACCCTCGTAACTGTTCAAAACATTAGTAACCCTTTTCATAGTCCCTGGGCCCATAATATCCATACTAAACTTTTGAAGATCGGGATTTCCCCCAGTGAAGTTTTTATCTTCAGCCCTGATGCTGCCAAATCGTTGATTTTTCAATGGCTGGACGACATTGATAAACAACTCAATCTGGCAAACGGATCAGGAACTTGCTCACCATTTTCCCTTGGTATTGTTCCCTTGCTTCATCCCCCGCCTTACCTTTCCGCGTTACACTCTATCAAACATAGGCTTGCATTTATGAAGGCATGATTTAATGTGATCCCCTTGAATGTCCTCGACAGTAGGCTCTCAGGGGGAGTAAAATCCACCTATTGTACATGTGATGGCCGATCCCCGGAATCTCTGCTCCATATTACATTCGTATGCCCCCACTATCGAGATATAAGATCAAGATTCATCTCCCCTGTTTCCCAGAGATTCCTCTGGTTCATCGGATCTGTTCAGCCTTTATTTCCTACTCCAGGATATAGACCCTAATATAACCTCAAAGGTGGCAAAAAATTTTGCTGCAGTCATGGCTGAAAATTGGAGGAAAAGACGAGTAACCCCTACGGCAGAGGATCACTAGTATTGATGCTATAGATTGTAGTAGATGGTATACTGTCACATGAGCTATCTATATTTATAAAATTTACCCCCCTTTTTATGTGTATTTTAAATTGGTCTCCGACCGCAATAAAAGCTATCTATCTATGATTTATCTATGATTAACATTAGTAATTTAATGACAATAAGCGTCATTGGCATGCCTGTGGAAAGATGGGACCCACTCCCTACAATCAGAAACTGGCTCAAAGAACATCACAGGGCTGATGATCCACGAGTGAAGATGAAGAGAACTGCACCTAAAGAGGCCCCAAACAAAAAAGCGATGTGGAAACATCTTAAACCACCAAAGCAATAACACAAGTAAGTACTTGAGTGTATCTGTCTGATTGTGTTATTCTTATGCAAGGTGTAAGTCGCATGCAATTAAAGTCTTCCTTTCTGTGTCTCTTCTTTGTGCAGGTCATTGGAGCAAAGCAAGGTGGTCACCAACTGTTGAAGACTGGTAGGACAGTCATCTTCCTTCTGTAAGTAGCTCTGTTATTGTTTTGTGCTGAGTGTATCTGTCTGATTGTGTTATTCTTATGCAAGGTGTAAGTCGCATGCAATTAAAGTCTTCCTTTCTGTGTCTCTTCTTTGTGCAGGTCATTGGAGCAAAGCAAGGTGGTCACCAACTGTTGAAGACCGGTAGGACAGTCATCTTCCTTCTGTAAGCAGTTCTGTTATTGTTTTGTGCACTTATTTTATTCTTATTTAAGTAAGTGCACAAAATAATTTCCTTTTTTTATATATCTTTGGAACAGTAGTGGGTTCCTACCGGTGCGCTCTCCGCCTTTCTTCGCCGCCGAGCCGAAGACGCTTGCGCAGAGTGCAGAAGAATGCAAATGGCGGTATCCCGGCGTCCCGGGAAAGCGGGCGGGGGAAGCCCCCGCCGCAAACACCGCCAGCGTCTTCGGCTCGGCGGCGAAGAAAGGCGGAGAGCGCACCGGTAGGAACCCACTACTGCTTTGGAACCTCCTAGAATGGCCTAGGCAGGGCTGAAGTTTCTACAGGGACCGGTTCCTGTTCAACGATCGGTGGTGACTCCAGCTCTTCAGATAAATCCCCCGTTTCCCTTGGACTAGTGTTAGCTGCAGGGAAATTATCATTAAGTGTTTGTTTGTAATGATTGAGTGGGTGGGGGCTGTGCAGTTTATCTATATGGCAGTGACATTTTCTACCATTGGCTAACAGAACTATGTAAGATTTTGGGCCTGTTACCTCTTAAGATTTCCCCAGGTAACCATAGGGGACATTCTGTGAAGTTCCTAGCAAACACTCGGTCGTCTGTTTGGAATGTTCGGATTCGGGTGGACTATTTTGTTCTTTTTGGTTAGAATAATTTGGGGCTGCACTGTCTAGTATGGAACGGAGCCTCTGGCCCATCAGTAATTCTGCTGGGCTTTTCCCAGTGACTGTGTTAGGGTTAATATGCTGAACTAGGAGGAATTTATCAATGCCAGTTGCCAGTCTCCTGGCACCCTGATAACAGCATCGGTGGTAGTGGATGCCATTAAAATGATCTCTAACCATTTAGTGTATGCATCTATGGCAACCATAAAAGTTTTCCCGTGGAAAGGACCCGCAAAATCGATATGGACTCTTGACCATGGGGCCCTGGGTTGTTCCCATTTGTAAACAGGAGATTTTGGAGGGGTGGGCCTAGACTCCAGGCAAGGCGTGCACCCTGCAACCCATTTCTCCACTTGTTCATGGTTGACCACCACACGTAACTTTGGGCCAAAGCTTTCATCCTAACCACCCCCGCCCGGGTGCCCCTCATGCAATGCCCTTAGAATTTCCTCTTGTAGCGATGGAGGAACAATGATGACCGGGTAAATGGTCTGTTGGAGAGGCTTGCTTTATGGTGGCTGAATCTAACTCAAGGAGATCCTTCCGGGAGCACCATGATGATTAACTTTTTATTGTTCTGAGTGCTTGCCTGGCCTACTTGGGTTTGATTTGCCTCTGGGGAGGTCAGTGGTAATCAGTCACATGACCGGCAAGCCACCCCCCCACCTGGTCACATGGCTGGCAAGCCACTCCCACCCAGTCACATGACCTTTAAGCCACCCCTACCTGGTCACATGACCGTCAAGCCACTCCCACCTGGTCACATGACCTTTAAGCCACCTCACCCAGTCACATGACCGTCAAGCCACTCCCACCTGGTCACATGACCTTTAAGCCGCACCCCACCCAGTTACATGACCGTCAAGCCACTTCCACCTGATCACATGGCTGTCAAGCCACTCCCACCCGGTCACATGGCTGACAAGCCACTCCCACCCAGTCACATGACCATCAAGCCACACCCACAAAATAAGCCACGCCCACAGAGTGGTAGTAAAAATTTGGGAACCCTACCCTGACGCAGACACAAGCATAGAGACCATAAGACCCTCTTCAGATGTTCCTTAGTCCTGACAAGAAAAAAAGGACAATAGGGTGGGATGGGGAGCTGGACTGGAGAGAAAGGTGAGGGAAAAACTTGAGCAGGGAAAGGAAAAAGTAACTGGAAAGGGAGAAAAGATGCTACAAAAGGGGATTTCAGCCCTATTGACTTTACCAAACCTAATCTCAAGGGCATCCATTCTTTTCAACAGCAGTATTTGCCAGTATTTGCATCTCTTGCTCCTTCCTTTCTTTTCAATAGTTTCTACTATTCTTAGCCCATTCCCTCAATTCACAATGGGGTTGGGAGGACAAAAATCGCCCTATAGAATATTTATGATAAAAGGCTGTATTTTCTCCCTGTGAAAAATATTTGCTGCCTGTGAAAAACATATATGGAGCCAAGTGGTCATTTTCTATTAGTAAGTCATTTATTACGGTAGAAAACTATAAAAATAATACTGTCTTTTCAATCATCATTAATTATAAATAGGCAATTTGTCTTTTCTTGGAAGAGTGCTACCTTCTATTGGCAGCTTCACCACCCAAATGCTCTAAAAACAAAGAAAACCAATTTCTAGGCCGGATAAGTTGCTTAGAAGAGAAGAGGATACCTTTCTAGATCAACAAGAAGGAAACAGAATCTTTGTCAATTATCTGGTATTCTCTCTCCATGTTAAAATCTCATAAGATCTCCTTTTCTCCTAAAGTAGGGGTGTCAAACTTGATTTCATTGTGGGCCGCATCAGGGTTGTGTTTGGTCTTGGGGAAGGGTGGCCAGGGTGGGTATGGCCAGCTCAAAGTCACTCCTGCCGGGGGCGCCTGTGGTGACACGAGTGCTCTGCCAGTGAAAATGGGCTCCTGAGCTCTGTTTTTGACTGCCATAACCTCCTGCAACCCTCTGCAAGTGAAAACAGAGCTCGGGAGGGCCACAACAGTTTTGTGTTTGGCTTCAGGGGGGCAGGAAGTGTGGCCAGGGTGGGTGTGACCAGCTTGACATCACTTCTGTCAGGGACGCCTGTGGTGACAGAAGTGATTTGACGGTAAAAATGGGCTCCCAAGCTCTATTTTCGACTGCATCCTTCTGCCAGTGAGAAAAGAACTCAGGAGTTGTGTTTGACCTCGGGGCGATATGGCGGTGCATGGCCAGGGTGGGTGTGGCCAGCTTGATGTCACTCCTGTTGGTGGCGCCTGTGGTGACATGAGTGCTCTTCCAGCAGAAATGGGCTCCTGAGCTCTGTTTTCAACTGCCACGGCGCCCTGCAACTTTCTGCCAGTGAAAACGGAGCTTGGGAGGGCTGCATCAGGGTTGTTTTTGACCTCAGGGGACTGGGGTGGGTGTGGCAAGGGTGGGTGTTGCTGGCTCAACGTTACTTCTGTTGGGAGTGCCTGTGGTGACATGTTTTCAACTGCCACGGCCTCCTGCAACCCTCTGTCAGTGAAAACGGAGCTCGGGTGGGCCACATTAGGATTGTGTTTGACCTCGGCACACGGCCCTCCCAAGCTCCATTTTCACTGGCAGAGGTTTGCAGGAGGCCATGGCAGTTGAAAACAGAGCACGGGAGCCCATTTTCGTTGGCAGAAGCACCGCGAGCTGGTCCTTCGCTGTTTCCAGGGTGGCCCCATGGGCCAGATCTAAGTACCCTGTGGGCCGGATCTGGCCCCTGGGCCTTCAGTTTGACACCCCCTGTCCTAGAGGGTCTAGCTGTGAAAATGAAAATTCAGTTACCTAAGAAGAGAGAGAAGAAACATCTTGATAATTTATTTTCCAAAGGCTGAATTCTTCAATTCTCACAGATTTTTATAATACAGTATATTGCAAGAATGGGCTGCTTCCAAGTACAGTTTCATTCTTTTTTCATCAGCTGTCTTTCCCTCTAAATTTTTACATAGATTTCTTGGATTGACATAGGATGTTACCTATTGTTGAAAGAAAAATCCATATGGTTCAGTTCCAAGCTAGGAGAGAGTTGCTGGAAATAAAATGGAGGCTAGCTGCTTAGGAAAGAAGGTCTGTTTCTTTAAAAAAAAAACAAGTTTTATTACAATTTTTCTTTCATCACACATATTTTTTGAACAGAGTGTTGACCGGGTCACATCTTATACATAATCATAATTTTTAATATATTCTAATCTTCCCACTTTTTCAATATTCATCTCTTTTATATAATCCTTTACCACAAATTAATCATTTTTCATCGTATCTTATTATTTCAGCTTTTGCCATATTATTCTCTTTCCATAATTCTTTATCATTTCTTTTCCATTTTTATACATAAATAACATCACTATACGCCCTAAATTTCTCCTCCCTTACTATTACACCAGATATTTACCATATTTCTTCATTTCCGGAAGCATCTCACAAATTCCCCCTTCCCAATCATTAACATTTTAAATTTTCATCCTAATTTACATTGTTATCAAAATTAATAATATTATTAAATGTCCTATTTTCACATTCCCATCTACTGAATTTTATCTTAAACAAGTTCTATTCATTCATCTTTACAAAATAATCACTTTTCACCATGACTTTGTTATTCCGGTTTCAACATTATTATTCTCTTTACTTAATTCTTTATCCTTTCTTGTTCAATTCTTTCACATAAATAACATGACAATGTACCCTGTAATTCTTCTCTCTTACAATTACAATAACATTTTAAATTCCACTCTAACTTAAAAATTATCAAAATTAACAATATTATTGCATTATCTACTTTCCCGTCCCCATTTACTAATCTACCTTATTGCATATCTTTACTATTTACCCCATTATTATTTCTCCTTCTAATCATGTTGAAAATGATAAAGAATCACTAATGGAGAGGCATTTTGTGGACCATGAGGAATTGGCAATTTCCTCGCTGGAACAGAAACAGCTCTTCCAATCAGCAGCGGGGGCAGCGGCCATCTTTTTGTGGCCGCCTTGAAGCTGGGACAACTGGACCAAGAATTGGGAGCGGTGTTTGGATAGAGTGCTGGAACTGGGTGAGATAATTGCAAATTTATATTTAAAAGAAAATTCTGAATCGGAGTTTTAAAAGAAATTTTTGAGCTTGGAATAGCGGCTATCTGGCACTTGGGAGGGAAAAAATGTTTTTACGTGAAAAAAAGTGGGGACTGTAATACAAAAAGCCCAAGAAGAAGTTTTAATACTAGGACAATTGGGGAAAGCCAAAACATTTTAAAGAAAGAGAAGTGATTTTTGGGAAAACATAGCATTTTTATGTGTATTTTAAGCTTCTTGGATATGTCGACAATTAGTTGTTTTAATAGACTATCTTGTACGGAATAGAAATGGAGAGTGCCATCTACTGGAGGAAAGAAAAAGTATTGTAATATTTTACTCAAACAAACAAAATAGAAGAACAGCTGGAAGACTTGACCTTGGCTGTTTAGAAGAAGATAATTTGGATACTGTGAGAACATTTAAGGAGAAATTGTGTTCTGTGTTTGTTTGTTTGTTTGTGTTCCCTTCTTTCTTGGAAGACAGCCTTTTAATTGGATTTGATTATTTCTGGAGTTGGATAATTAATAACTTAGGAGAACATTTTGCCTCTGAAGAAAAGAACAATAATTGAAGAAAGAAAGAAAAGAGGAGAAACAAGAAAATTAAATAGACTTTAAACTTTTGCTAATTGCAGTTTTGATAACTACTAAAATTAATACAAAATGGAGTTGCAGATGTTTGAAGAATTATTTCTGATGTTGAAAATTGTGCGTAAATCTGTAATAGGCAATAAAGAAACAGGAAATTCATTGAAATATATAGAAAAGGGAACGGAAGAGGGCTTGGAAGAGGGAAATTCAAATGAGATGCAAGAAGTCAAGAACATAGAAAAGAAAGTATTAAAAGATAAGAACCAGGTAGACAATAACACAGAAGCTTTTGGTAATGTAGAAAGAGTAGAGAGTGAGTGAATGGATCTTTATAGCTTTCTGTGATGCTGCTGGGGGTTGTACAATGTCTGAAATGCCCCTAGGCCTCAGGGGTGAAATCCAGCAGGTTCTCATAGGTTCTAGAGAACTGGTAGCGTTAATTTTGAGTAGTTTGGAGAACCGGTAGCGGAAATTTTGGGTAGTTCAGAGAACCGGCAAATACCACCTCTGGTTGGTCCCAGAGTGGGGTGGGAATGGAGATTTTGCAAAATCCTTCCCCCAGGAGTGGGGAAGGAATGGGGATTTTGCAGTATCCTTCCCCTGGAGTGAGGAGGGATTGGAGATTTTGCAGTATCCTTCCCCTGCCATCCCCACCAAGCCATGCCCACAGAACTGGTAGCAAAAAAAATTGGATTTCACTACTGCCCTAGGGGTTGTGCAATGTCGTGAGCTCTATGTCTTTTGCTATTCTAATGGTGGTGGGTTAATCCTATTATGTCCTAAAGGTCACGTCCTGTTCTTGGAATTTGGGTGGAGAAAGAAGTAGGAAGATTAGAATTATTGACCTTCAAGGTCCCTTCCAACACTGTTATTCTATTCTATTCTATTCTATTCTATTCTATTCTATTCTATTCTATTCTATTCTATTCTATTCTATTCTATTCTATTCTATTCTATTCTAAATTTTAATCTCATCGCTGGAGGTAAAGATGGTTTGTTTGTGAATAGGCACATTAAGAAAGACTGGGGCTGCTTTCTGCCTCTAAGGACATGTTTCTCCATTTCTCCTTTGGGGAAATATAATGTTCTGCATCTTAATATTCCCCAAAATGTTTCATTCTCTAGGAGGGGGGAGGGCTTCCCACGCTATGAAATACAAAGTCTCTATCTTTCAGATAAAGTCTGGTTAAGATATCATACAAAGTATCTGTAATTATTTTACTATGTTAATCAAGCCATCACAGTTTATAAACTGTAGCAGATGCAATTAATGAGCCCAACCAACTGTAGTTAAATCAGCAAATACAACTTAGTGCAATCCGCAAACATTATCTAAAATCATGATTTAACAATGAAAACACATTCTAAAAGAAACTAACTGATTGTTCAAATGTTCTACTCTAATTCTGTAGATTAGCTCTAACAAATCCCACAATATCTGAACAATAAGTATGCAGTGAAGCCAGTCTCCTCTTTAGAAAGTAGGAGTACAACCTATGCTGATCCCCTGGGCATATTTGGGAAAGAAAAGCTAGATCAAATAAAAGAACAGTTCCATCTTTGAAAAAAAGAATAAGAATAGCCTTAAGGGTCAGATCAAAGAGGCACCTAATTATAGAGAATTTCATGAGAAGCTGGACAGAAGCTTTTAAGAAGCTTGGAAGATTTGATAAGGATCAATCTTCTCTGCTTTTGTTGAGCTTCAGTTCTTACTTTATTAGAATTATATTCTTGTACATCTGGAGGATTGCAGGTTGAAGAACGCTAATGGTGATGATTGTTCCCATTTCCCCCAGCATATGTTGCTTTATGATATTTTTCTTCTAAATATGCAAGGTACATACTTAGCTTTATGATTTTGCTTAAGATGTCTTTTGCCAACTAGACAGCTTTCAATAACTTGGGCTGCAGTTTCCAGAATTTCCAATCTTGAGCTCTGTAGGTTTTCTAAGAGGACTGCCAATGTCACTTTCAAGTGATCACAGCTTCTCAAACCAGCATACATTCTAGAGCTTTTCCATATCACTATTGGAAGCACAAAACTACCATATTTTTCGGAGTATAAGACGCACCTTTTTACCCTCAAAAAGAGGGTGAAAACCTGGATGTGTCTTATACACCGAATATAGCCCCACCCAGCCACCCCCACCCTTTGGCCTCCGCCTGCCAGCAATTTACCTCTTTGCAGCAAACAGGGCGAGTTGAGTAGATATGGCCAGGCTTGTGGCAGTGGGGGAGGGGAGTTGAGGATGCTGGGGCGACCCCTAGGAAATGGTCATTCGACCCCCAAAGGGGTCCCGACCCCCAGGTTGGGAACCACTGCTTTAGATGTTCTGAAATTTCTCTGGGAACTTCCTTTTGACTCTCCAACTTATGAGTTTTTTCTTTGTTTCCTCTTATTTTTTCTTTGAGAGAGACCTTCGGCCACTTCTTAACCTCCAGTGTTTCTGAAATTCCTGTATTCATTTCCTTCTGCATCTCCAACTCATGAATTTTCTCTTCCTTTTCTTTTACTTTTTCTTTGAGAGTCACCTCCGGCCACTTCTTAACCGTTAGAGCTTCTGAAATTTTTGTAGCCACTTCCTTTTGATTCTCCAACTCATGATTTTTCTCTGTGTTTTCTCTTACTTTTTCTTTGAGCGTGTCCTTCAGCAACCTCTCAACCGTCACAGCTTCTGAAATTATTCTAGCCATTTGCATCTGCATCATCAACATATCAGTTTTCTGTTTCTTTTCTTTTAATTTTTGTTTGAGAGTGACCTTCAGCCACTTCTTATCTTTTAGAGCTTCTGAAATTTCTGTAGCCACTTCCTTTTGACTCTCCAACTCATGAGTTTTTTGTCTGTTTTCTCTTATTTTTTTTTGAGAGTTACCTTCAGCAACCTCTTAACCGTCACAGCGTCTGAAATTATTCTAGCCATTTGCATCTGCATCACCAACATATCAGTTTTCTCTTTCTTTTCTTTTAATTTTTGTTTGAGAGTGACCTTCGGCCACTTCTTATCTTTTAGAGCTTCTGAAATTTCTGTAGCCACTTCCTTTTGACTCTCCAACTCATGAGTTTTTTGTCTGTTTTCTCTCTTTTTTTTTTTGAGAGTTACCTTCAGCAACCTCTTAACCGTCACAGCGTCTGAAATTATTCTAGTCATTTCCTTCTGCATCTCCAACTCATGAATTTTCTCTTTCTTTTCTTCCAATTTTTCTTTAAGAATGTCCTTCGGCCACTTCTTAACTGTTAGAGGTTCTGAAATTTCTGTAGCCACTTCCTTTTTACTCTCCAACTTATGAATTTTTTCTTTGTTTCCTCTTATTTTTTCTTTGAAAGGAACCTTCGGCCCTGTATTATCCTTCACAGCTTCTGAGATTTCTGTAGCCACTTCCTTTTGACTCTCCAACTTATGAGTTTTTTCTTTGTTTCCTTTTATTATTTCTTTGAGAGTTAACTTCGGCCACTTCTTAACCTTTAGATGTTCTGAAATTTCTCTGGGAACTTCCTTTTGACTCTCCAACTTATGAGTTTTTTCTTTGTTTCCTCTTATTTTTTCTTTGAGAGAGACCTTCGGCCACTTCTTAACCTCCAGTGTTTCTGAAATTCCTGTATTCATTTCCTTCTGCATCTCCAACTCATGAATTTTCTCTTCCTTTTCTTCCAATTTTTCTTTAAGAATGTCCTTCGGCCTCTTCTTAACTGTTAGAGGTTCTGAAATTTCTGTAGCCACTTCCTTTTTACTCTCCAACTTATGAATTTTTTCTTTGTTTCCTCTTATTTTTTCTTTGAAAGGAACCTTCGGCCCTGTATTATCCTTCATAGCTTCTGAGATTTCTGTAGCCACTTCCTTTTGACTCTCCAACTTATGAGTTTTTTCTTTGTTTCCTTTTATTATTTCTTTGAGAGTTAACTTCGGCCATTTCTTAACCTTTAGATGTTCTGAAATTTCTCTGGGAACTTCCTTTTGACTCTCCAACTTATGAGTTTTTTCTTTGTTTCCTCTTATTTTTTCTTTGAGAGAGACCTTCGGCCACTTCTTAACCTCCAGTGTTTCTGAAATTCCTGTATTCATTTCCTTCTGCATCTCCAACTCATGAATTTTCTCTTCCTTTTCTTTTACTTTTTCTTTGAGAGTCACCTCCGGCCACTTCTTAACCGTTAGAGCTTCTGAAATTTTTGTAGCCACTTCCTTTTGATTCTCCAACTCATGATTTTTCTCTGTGTTTTCTCTTATTTTTTCTTTGTGCGTGTCCTTCAGCAACCTCTCAACCGTCACAGCTTCTGAAATTATTCTAGCCATTTGCATCTGCATCATCAACATATCAGTTTTCTGTTTCTTTTCTTTTAATTTTTGTTTGAGAGTGACCTTCAGCCACTTCTTATCTTTTAGAGCTTCTGAAATTTCTGTAGCCACTTCCTTTTGACTCTCCAACTCATGAGTTTTTTGTCTGTTTTCTCTTTTTTTTTTTTTGAGAGTTACCTTCAGCAACCTCTTAACCGTCACAGCGTCTGAAATTATTCTAGTCATTTCCTTCTGCATCTCCAACTCATGAATTTTCTCTTCCTTTTCTTCCAATTTTTCTTTAAGAATGTCCTTCGGCCACTTCTTAACTGTTAGAGGTTCTGAAATTTCTGTAGCCACTTCCTTTTTACTCTCCAACTTATGAATTTTTTCTTTGTTTCCTCTTATTTTTTCTTTGAAAGGAACCTTCGGCCCTGTATTATCCTTCACAGCTTCTGAGATTTCTGAAGCCACTTCCTTTTGACTCTCCAACTTGTGAGTTTTTTCTTTGTTTCCTTTTATTATTTCTTTGAGAGTTAACTTCGGCCACTTCTTAACCTTTAGATGTTCAGAAATTTCTCTGGGAACTTCCTTTTGACGCTCCAACTTATGAGTTTTTTCTTTGTTTCCTCTTATTTTTTCTTTGAGAGAGACCTTCGGCCACTTCTTAACCTCCAGTGTTTCTGAAATTCCTGTATTCATTTCCTTCTGCATCTCCAACTCATGAATTTTCTCTTCCTTTTCTTTTACTTTTTCTTTGAGAGTCACCTCCGGCCACTTCTTAACCGTTAGAGCTTCTGAAATTTTTGTAGCCACTTCCTTTTGATTCTCCAACTCATGATTTTTCTCTGTGTTTTCTCTTATTTTTTCTTTGTGCGTGTCCTTCAGCAACCTCTCAACCGTCACAGCTTCTGAAATTATTCTAGCCATTTGCATCTGCATCATCAACATATCAGTTTTCTGTTTCTTTTCTTTTAATTTTTGTTTGAGAGTGACCTTCAGCCACTTCTTATCTTTTAGAGCTTCTGAAATTTCTGTAGCCACTTCCTTTTGACTCTCCAACTCATGAGTTTTTTGTCTGTTTTCTCTTATTTTTTTTTTGAGAGTTACCTTCAGCAACCTCTTAACCGTCACAGCGTCTGAAATTATTCTAGTCATTTCCTTCTGCATCTCCAACTCATGAATTTTCTCTTTCTTTTCTTCCGATTTTTCTTTAAGAATGTCCTTCGGCCACTTCTTAACTGTAAGAGGTTCTGAAATTTCTGTAGCCACTTCCGTTTTACTCTCCAACTTATGAATTTTTTCTTTGTTTCCTCTTATTTTTTCTTTGAAAGGAACCTTCGGCCCTGTATTATCCTTCACAGCAATATGTACATTGTCATAACTAGGATAATTGGTATTCCTTTTGCAATTGTTTGAGGCTGGGCATGGAAGTATAAATCCATCCAACGTTCCAAAATATACCAGAATTCCAAGCAGGAAAATTTGGGTCATAGAAGGGGCAATACATCTCATGATGTCCATCCCCTTTTGCTCATTTTACCCAAATGAAGGATGCCTTGGAATATTGCAGCCAACAGTTGAGTTGATTGTATGCAGTAACCAAGCAACCACATATTATTTCATATGGAGGCTGCAGGATAATGCCACTACAGTGACATCAGTTTACCATGATTCCTGACATCATAAAATTGCCTGAAACCATGGCAACAATATAGGTAGTGGCCTGTTTTATAGAAAATGAGTTGATTTTATGAGATCACTCATATATTTGTGATTAATGTTTTTGAGTCAGAGTCACAGAATACAATCTGTTTCCATTGGAAAATCAGATTGTAAGGCCTGGCTATCATTCTCCAGCTACTAAAACAAATTACTGCACATTATTATAGCTAGAAAAAGGAGGGATAAGCAGTTGAGGAAGGAAAGTAGTAGGACTTTAACTTATATACCTCCCCCTAGTGCTTCACAGCATTCTCTGGGCAGTTTACAATGTCAGCACATTTCCCCTAACGGTCTGGGTCCTCATTTTACCAACCTTGAAAGGACGGAAAGCTGAGGCAACCTTGAGCCATTTATGATCAAATTCCAACTGTGGGCAGAGTTATCCTGCGATAATGCAGGTAAGATAATCATCCACAGAAGAAAGAGCAGAGAAACGATAAACAGAAATTCCTGTGAAACACACAGTTGTCTTCCTTCACCCAAAGTTTATTTATTGTATTTGTGTCACATTGCAAATCCTGGGAGTTTATATGATGAGTACCATCTGTAGGACAATTTACAATAGTCCTGGTAAATTTAAAAACACAAAATCAACCTTGCAAATATTAAAAGTAACAACTGAGGAAGAAAAAAAAAAAGCAGTAACAGCAAAGGTGACCCCAAAATAGTTAAAATATTTTCCAGAACAGCTTGATCTTTAACATGTGCCTGAGTACAATCTTGGACATAGACCTGATTTCCAAGGAAGACTTTTCAAAAAACAAACAGTTAAACTGAAAAGCAATCCCTCCTATCTTCACATTTATCACGCTTGGGGATGATAAAGACTAGGGATATTTGTGGGGAGGAAGAAACATGATGATGGTATCTGCATTTAAGTGCCATGGCAAATAGAAACATCCTTGTATCAAATGTCCTAACAAGTAAATTGATTGCTGGTGGCTTTTGGGTGATTAAATCACCACATGCTTATTATTTCGCTGTAACTGCTGTTGATACTATCCGCCCCAGAATCTCCCTTTGAAGAAAAGGAAGAGCCAGCCCAAAAATAAATAATTAAGGACTTGACTTAATAACTAATTTAAATTACTTGCCTGCATAATAGATTGCCTCTATTATTCTTACATACCGAAACTTCTCTCACACGCAAACCAGAGGTGGGTTCCTACCGGTACGGCCCAATACGCTGTTCCGGTAGCAGCCCGCTGATGACGTCACCGTCCTTGTACGGTCAGTTGCAGCAGGTCCCTGAGCGCCGCCCTCTTTTTTATTTAATTAAAAAATTTTTAAAAAAATTCTTCTGCGCATGTCCAGAGACCAAGTTTTCGGCACTGCACATGTGTTGCCTCCCTCCCCGCTCATTGCTCCCTCAACCCGTCCACAGAGACTCGTGTCATCAGGAAGCTTCCCCGGCTTGCCTTGCCTTACTTATTTACTTGCTTACTAATTCCTATTAAATTTACATACTGCTGCCTCCTCCTGCCTTACTTTGAGAGGTGCCTCCTCCGGCTGCGTAGGTAAGTAATTGTGCAAGAGTTGAGCGTTTTTATTGCTATCCCCACCCACCCCCATCCCGGGGGAAAAAGGGTGATCATGACTGTGTAAATGGAGGACCCCCCGCCCACTCTGCTAACGATTCCTGGCTGCAAGAGCCAAGTGTTTTTATTGCTGTTCACGCCCCCCTTCCTGGTCTAATGCACGCGCGCTCTTTGCAAAGGAAGGAAGGTGGGGAAGGACAGAAGGCCAGAGGAGGAAAGAGTTGAGTTTTGTTGTTTTGTTTTCGTTTCGTCTTAAACAGATAGGAGGGACTGCACGTGGCTTACCCCAAACTGAGACATAAGATGGGTCTAACGCACGTGCGCTCTTTGCAAAGGAAGGGAGGTGGGGAAGGACAGAAGGCGAGAGGAGGAAAGAGTTGAGTTTTGTTGTTTTGTTTTCGTTTCGTCTTAAACAGATAGGAGGGACTGCACGTGGCTTACCCCAAACTGAGACATAAGTTGGGTCTAACGCACGTGCGCTCTTTGCAAAGGAAGGGAGGTGGGGAAGGACAGAAGGCAAGAGGAGGAAAGACATTTCTGCTGATTCCTTGCAATGCCTTTTGCTAAATGCTGTCGCTCATTTTGGCGACAGTCACAGAGCAACCTCCTTCCTCCCTTTCATCTCGGATAGAATAGCTTTGTGAGGCTGCACTGGATAAGTTTGCTTCCAGGCACCCAGTGACATTCTCTTCCTCCACTGCGCCCCCCCCCCAACTTCCCATGCCATTTCCTTAGCATCTGTATCTTGTGTGCCCTTGGCTGCCCCGTTAGATGCTGCCACTTGCCAAGTGGGTGAGATTTGTTTTGCATATGACACCTGGTGGTGGTACTCCAAGTTTGCCTGCCTTTTTGAGGAAAAACGTATTCTTGAACTTAAGACTTGTATTAAAAATCATGGTTTGGGTGCATTTAAAGAACACAAAGTAGAGGAAGCACATAAAAGATAATGCTAAATTGTGCCATATGTTAATAAGTGGAAATTATGTGTATCTTTGACATATTGCCTTTCATTGCATTTCTAATTAGAATAATAGTTGTGTCTAGAAGAATGTGGCATGTATACTCTGTGTGTGTCTTGAAATTCTATGTACATGAAATTAACGTAGAAATTGAAGGCCTAGCAGTGCAGGCCTTCAGCAAGGGAAATAAAATTATATATTTTTATAGATAGTTGTACAATTTTAGATCTCAGCTACAGTACATCATACCAGTTTCTTCCAAGAAGGTAAAGCTGCAAGATTGGATAGAAGACAGTGGCTGTGAAAATGAGAAAGAGAGTTCGATCAACCCCAACAGCCCTAGATGGATTTAACTAAAGATGCCTTTGAAATATATGTTTAGCTCTAAAATATTAAATGGAGAATATTTAGGAGCAAACTTTCTATGTCTATGACATTTGTCTAGTGCAGGGGTAGGCAAAGTTGGCTCTTCTATGACTCGTGGACTTCAACTCCCAGACTTTCTGAGCCAATCATGCTAGCTCAGGAATTCTGGGAGTTGAAGTCCACGAGTCATAGAAGAGCCAACTTTGCCTACCCCTGGTCTAGTGCTTTGTATTGAAGAAATCAAATGCATACTTTATACTTCTTATTAATTGTCCTTGAGTTGTAGGGACAATAACTAGACAAATAGTTTTTATTCCAGAAAAAAAGAATCTTATGTGATGTGCAGTTGTGTGTAACTGTTAGTGACCACTGTGCACTGTCCCTATGAAGAATGTTGTTTGTATGTTTTCTGGTTTGGCACATGTGACTTTTATCCATTTTGTAGTAAACTTTACATGTTAAAATATGTAATAAGTAGAAAGACCCTGGCTAACTGGGTTGTCCCTGTGTGCCTCCAGTCCAGAAACAACCTGAAAGGACGCTCTGGAATCTAGCCGCCTGCTGCATCATCGGAAACTGATCTCAACTGATCGATTCTGCCTGCTGGTAAGTGGCTGGCTTTTTTTTCTTTATACTTTTAATGGTTTTTTTAAAAAATGATATTTTATTGTTAATTTTTCCAGGGCATTTCGTTGGTTTTAGGAAATGTCTTTTTTAAAAAAAATAAAATGTTTGTTTTGTAATGAGATTTTGCTTAACAGAGTTGGAAGGGACCTTGAAGGTCATCTAGTCCAACCCCTGAGCAGGGGACTAGATGCGGTAGGGCATTTCTGATATTTTTGTGTGTTTCTATGTGATCACTGGCTTTTGAGTGCTTGCAGCAATCCCCTTTTATGTGACTCACTCTATTGCTGCTTTACAGATGAACATGTGTGTGGCTCTTAAGTGCAGGTCCTTGAGTTAGCATTGTTCAAAGTTACCTGCCATTGAAAAATGGTCATAAGTCACTTTTTTCACTGCCATTTGTTAAAAGTGACTTATGACACTTAACAACTGTTCCAGCATCCCCAGGGTCATGTGATCAAAATTAAGACACTTGGCAACTGATTCATATTTATGACCATTGAAGTCATGTGATCCCTTTAGTGACATTCTGACAAGTAAAGCCAGATTCACTTAACAACTGTTTCATTTAACAACTGCAGGGATGCACCTTAGCATCTCCTGGTAATCCACAACAGGGGTCCCCAAACTTGGCAACTTTAAGACTTGTGAACTTCAACTCCTAGATTGCCCCAGCTATGGCCCATGGTTTGTGAGATTTGGTTCAATACTGTTGCCTGTATTGGAAAATAACCAATAGTTCTTGTACAATAGTAAAAGAATAGTATATTTTTTTAAAAAAACATTAACATTAACAGAATTGGAAGGGACCTTGTAGGTCATCTAGTTCTAGTCCAACCCCCTGCTCAAGCAGGTGACATTACACCATTTCTGTGTAATGTGGTTTTTGAGATAATGGCTTCTTGCAGCAATCACCTTTTATGTGACTCCATTGCTGCCTTAATATGTTCATCTGTGAGTGGCTTTGTGAGCTGATGATGGGTTTCTGATCTAACTTCTTAGGTGAAAAACTATATCTTTCCTGTTTGTTGAGGGGCATCCTTCCTGAGAAGACTGCACAGTGCACATTGTTGGGTGAAAACAGAGATCCCTTCTGTTACCTGTAGTCCTCAACTTACAACCACTATTGAGTCCAACCACAATATTATTTTATTTCTTTTGCAGTTAGTATTATTTAACAGGATGAAGAAGAGGCAACAGTGTTTGGCTGATTTCTACTCGAAGAAACCGAGACTGGATAATTCAAAACAGTCACCAGCACCACCAGCACCACCAGCACCACCAGCACCACTGTTGCCAGTACCGCCAGCACCACCAGCATCACTGTTGCCAGAACCGCCAGCACCACTGTTGCCAGTACCGCCAGCACCACCACCACCACCAGCACTACTGTTGCCAGTACCGCCAGCACCACCACCACCACTGTTGCCAGTACCACCAGCAACACCAGTACTAGTGACACTGCTTCCACCACTTGAAGTGGGAGAAAGCAGCAAGTTCATCTCCTCAACTGAAAGTCTTCCAGAACTTCCTGACTGTTGGAGTTGGCAGCAATATAGATACTTTCAGGAGAAGTATGATGGGCTCGCAGTGTTAGACAAAAAGTTAGGTTGCTTGTACTGTGAGAAATACGAGTTCTCATTAGAGTAAGGTGTTCATGTTTCCAGAGAATGGAAAAATTTCAAGATCGGGCCAGCAGGGACAAATAGGGAGGTGCAGCAATCATCTCTCAGAAAAAAAAATGCTTGAACATTTAAAATCAAAATCACACACCCTTTGCAGAGAGAGCGTGAAACAATGGGAGCAGAGTGCAATTCAAAAAACAACGAGGAAGGCAAAAGGAAAACATGAACCTAGTACTAAAACAGTATTTTTTACAGTTTACGATCTGGCCCAAAGATGTAGACCATTCTCTGACATCGAAGCACAGGTAAATTTTCTAAGTACAATTGGAGTAGATGTGGGAGTAGGCTTGCATTCACGGAGATCCGCAGTGAAAATAGTCGATTTTATTGCAAGAGACATTAAAACCACTATGTTTAAAAGCATTATTGCAAAAAAACCCTGAAAGTGTGTTTAATAATTGATGAAGCCTCAACACTATCAATGAAAGCAGTCGTGATAGTTTTTGTAAAAGTTGAGGATCCAGAATGCCCAACAACCATTTTTGTTGAGCTGGTGGAATTGGACAAACAAGATGCAGAGACCATATGTTCTTCAGTGATGGGAAGCTTACATAAAGTTGGTTTACCATGGAATATCTGCGAAAGCATTTAATAGCATTCTGCTCCGATGGTGCCAGCGTTATGCTTGGGAGAAAATCTGGAGTCAGCAGCAGAATTGCTAAAGAGTTCCCAAACATTATAATCTGGCACTGCTTGAACCATCACCTCCAACTTGTGCTGGATGACTCCATAAAGGACATTAAACAACTGAATCATTTCAAAATATTCCTTGATAAGATACACACCACTTTCCATAAATCCTGCAAGAGCCAGGCAGAACTTTTCCAAATCTCTGAACAGCTGGGCATTCAAATTGTGAAGATTGGCAGAGTTTTGGGACCAAGATGGGCTGCCTGTAGTTTAAGGCAACGGGCAATGAAAAATACCCAGGCATGGCTGCCCGTTTTGAAATTTTAAATTTTTTCACTGATTTGGCCCTCATGATCGACATTCTAAATGAGATTGCGCTTCTGTCAGATGCCCTGCAAGGGAAAACCATAGACCTCATCAAGGCCGAACAATTTATATTGCGAACAATTAATGCATTTGCAGGGCTTAGATCGAGAAAGGGCAAATATGAATCAGAGGTTGATGTATTGATATTTTCTGAACACTTCAAAAATATTAAATTTGTTAAAAATCAACGATTTGTTGAACTTCCTCGTGAAAAACTTCTGGAAAGCATCATCACCAATTTGAAGAAAAGGGTGATGGATTGCGAACACCTAAAAACAGGTAGCCAATTGCCAGACGCAAACAAATTACAATTTCTCAAATATTTGGAGCCGGATTACTGGAACATTGCAGATGTAGTCTTCCATGGGCAGAAGCAGAGGAAGGATTGCATGAATTTGGCAAAATATTTAATTACAAAATTGATTTGAATGACTACAGAGATTTTTTGGAAAACGTACTAAGAAATCGAGAGAACTATAAAATTCCTGGCACTGTCAAAAAAACTAGAAACATTATCAGGACAATTGCTGTTAGTTCAGCAGAGGTCGAAAGGGGGTTCTCAAAAATCAACCTCATATGTTCAGAACAAAGAACCCTCGTAACTGTTCAAAACATTAGTAACCCTTTTCATAGTCCCTGGGCCCATAATATCCATACTAAACTTTTGAAGATCGGGATTTCCCCCAGTGAAGTTTTTATCTTCAGCCCTGATGCTGCCAAATCATTGATTTTTCAATGGCTGGACGACATTGATAGACAACTCAATCTGGCAAACGGATCAGGAACTTGCTCACCATTTTCCCTTGGTATTGTTCCCTTGCTTCATCCCCCGCCTTACCTTTCCGCGTTACACTCTATCAAACATAGGCTTGCATTTATGAAGGCATGATTTAATGTGATCCCCTTGAATGTCCTCGACAGTAGGCTCTCAGGGGGAGTAAAATCCACCTATTGTACATGTGATGGCCGATCCCCGGAATCTCTGCTCCATATTACATTCGTATGCCCCCACTATCGAGATATAAGATCAAGATTCATCTCCCCTGTTTCCCAGAGATTCCTCTGGTTCATCGGATCTGTTCAGCCTTTATTTCCTACTCCAGGATATAGACCCTAATATAACCTCAAAGGTGGCAAAAAATTTTGCTGCAGTCATGGCTGAAAATTGGAGGAAAAGACGAGTAACCCCTACGGCAGAGGATCACTAGTATTGATGCTATAGATTGTAGTAGATGGTATACTGTCACATGAGCTATCTATATTTATAAAATTTACCCCCCTTTTTATGTGTATTTTAAATTGGTCTCCGACCGCAATAAAAGCTATCTATCTATGATTTATCTATGATTAACATTAGTAATTTAATGACAATAAGCGTCATTGGCATGCCTGTGGAAAGATGGGACCCACTCCCTACAATCAGAAACTGGCTCAAAGAACATCACAGGGCTGATGATCCACGAGTGAAGATGAAGAGAACTGCACCTAAAGAGGCCCCAAACAAAAAAGCGATGTGGAAACATCTTAAACCACCAAAGCAATAACACAAGTAAGTACTTGAGTGTATCTGTCTGATTGTGTTATTCTTATGCAAGGTGTAAGTCGCATGCAATTAAAGTCTTCCTTTCTGTGTCTCTTCTTTGTGCAGGTCATTGGAGCAAAGCAAGGTGGTCACCAACTGTTGAAGACTGGTAGGACAGTCATCTTCCTTCTGTAAGTAGCTCTGTTATTGTTTTGTGCTGAGTGTATCTGTCTGATTGTGTTATTCTTATGCAAGGTGTAAGTCGCATGCAATTAAAGTCTTCCTTTCTGTGTCTCTTCTTTGTGCAGGTCATTGGAGCAAAGCAAGGTGGTCATCAACTGCTGAAGACCGGTAGGACAGTCATCTTCCTTCTGTAAGTAGTTCTGTTATTGTTTTGTGCACTTATTTTATTCTTATTTAAGTAAGTGCACAAAATAATTTCCTTTTTTTATATATCTTTGGAACAGTAGTGGGTTCCTACCGGTGCGCTCTCCGCCTTTCTTCGCCGCCGAGCCGAAGACGCTTGCGCAGAGTGCAGAAGAATGCAAATGGCGGTATCCCGGCGTCCCGGGAAAGCGGGCGGGGGAAGCCCCCGCCGCAAACGCTGCCAGCGTCTTCGGCTCGGCGGCGAAGAAAGGCGGAGAGCGCACCGGTAGGAACCCACTACTGCTTTGGAACCTCCTAGAATGGCCTAGGCAGGGCTGAAGTTTCTACAGGGACCGGTTCCTGTTCAACGATCGGTGGTGACTCCAGCTCTTCAGATAAATCCCCCGTTTCCCTTGGACTAGTGTTAGCTGCAGGGAAATTATCATTAAGTGTTTGTTTGTAATGATTGAGTGGGTGGGGGCTGTGCAGTTTATCTATATGGCAGTGACATTTTCTACCATTGGCTAACAGAACTATGTAAGATTTTGGGCCTGTTACCTCTTAAGATTTCCCCAGGTAACCATAGGGGACATTCTGTGAAGTTCCTAGCAAACACTCGGTCGTCTGTTTGGAATGTTCGGATTCGGGTGGACTATTTTGTTCTTTTTGGTTAGAATAATTTGGGGCTGCACTGTCTAGTATGGAACGGAGCCTCTGGCCCATCAGTAATTCTGCTGGGCTTTTCCCAGTGACTGTGTTAGGGTTAATATGCTGAACTAGGAGGAATTTATCAATGCCAGTTGCCAGTCTCCTGGCACCCTGATAACAGCATCGGTGGTAGTGGATGCCATTAAAATGATCTCTAACCATTTAGTGTATGCATCTATGGCAACCATAAAAGTTTTCCCGTGGAAAGGACCCGCAAAATCGATATGGACTCTTGACCATGGGGCCCTGGGTTGTTCCCATTTGTAAAAGGGGATTTTGGAGGGGCGGGCCTAGACTCCAGGCAAGGAGTGCACCCTGCAACCCATTTCTCCACTTGTTCATGGTTGACCACCACACGTAACTTTGGGCCAAAGCTTTCATCCTAACCACCCCCGCCTGGGTGCCCCTCATGCAATGCCCTTAGAATTTCCTCTCGTAGCGATGGAGGAACAATGATGACCGGGTAAATGGTCTGTCGGAGAGGCTTGCTTTATGGTGGCTGAATCTAACTCAAGGAGATCCTTCCGGGAGCACCATGATGATTAACTTTTTATTGTTCTGAGTGCTTGCCTGGCCTACTTGGGTTTGATTTGCCTCTGGGGAGGTCAGTGGTAATCAGTCACATGACCGGCAAGCCACCCCCCCACCTGGTCACATGGCTGGCAAGCCACTCCCACCCAGTCACATGACCTTTAAGCCACCCCTACCTGGTCACATGACCGTCAAGCCACTCCCACCTGGTCACATGACCTTTAAGCCACCTCACCCAGTCACATGACCGTCAAGCCACTCCCACCTGGTCACATGACCTTTAAGCCGCACCCCACCCAGTTACATGACCGTCAAGCCACTTCCACCTGATCACATGGCTGTCAAGCCACTCCCACCCGGTCACATGGCTGACAAGCCACTCCCACCCAGTCACATGACCATCAAGCCACACCCACAAAATAAGCCACGCCCACAGAGTGGTAGTAAAAATTTGGGAACCCTACCCTGACGCAGACACAAGCATAGGGACCATAAGACCCTCTTCAGATGTTCCTTAGTCCTGACAAGAAAAAAAGGACAATAGGGTGGGATGGGGAGCTGGACTGGAGAGAAAGGTGAGGGAAAAACTTGAGCAGGGAAAGGAAAAAGTAACTGGAAAGGGAGAAAAGATGCTACAAAAGGGGATTTCAGCCCTATTGACTTTACCAAACCTAATCTCAAGGGCATCCATTCTTTTCAACTGCAGTATTTGCCAGTATTTGCATCTCTTGCTCCTTCCTTTCTTTTCAATAGTTTCTACTATTCTTAGCCCATTCCCTCAATTCACAATGGGGTTGGGAGGACAAAAATCGCCCTATAGAATATTTATGATAAAAGGCTGTATTTTCTCCCTGTGAAAAATATTTGCTGCCTGTGAAAAACATATATGGAGCCAAGTGGTCATTTTCTATTAGTAAGTCACTTATTACGGTAGAAAACTATAAAAATAATACTGTCTTTTCAATCATCATTAATTATAAATAGGCAATTTGTCTTTTCTTGGAAGAGTGCTACCTTCTATTGGCAGCTTCACCACCCAAATGCTCTAAAAACAAAGAAAACCAATTTCTAGGCCGGATAAGTTGCTTAGAAGAGAAGAGGATACCTTTCTAGATCAACAAGAAGGAAACAGAATCTTTGTCAATTATCTGGTATTCTCTCTCCATGTTAAAATCTCATAAGATCTCCTTTTCTCCTAAAGTAGGGGTGTCAAACTTGATTTCATTGTGGGCCGCATCAGGGTTGTGTTTGGTCTTGGGGAAGGGTGGCCAGGGTGGGTATGGCCAGCTCAAAGTCACTCCTGCCGGGGGCACCTGTGGTGACACGAGTGCTCTGCCAGTGAAAATGGGCTCCTGAGCTCTGTTTTTGACTGCCATAACCTCCTGCAACCCTCTGCAAGTGAAAACAGAGCTCGGGAGGGCCACAACAGTTTTGTGTTTGGCTTCAGGGGGGCAGGAAGTGTGGCCAGGGTGGGTGTGACCAGCTTGACATCACTTCTGTCAGGGACGCCTGTGGTGACAGAAGTGATTTGCCGGTAAAAATGGCTCCCAAGCTCTATTTTCGACTGCATCCTTCTGCCAGTGAGAAAAGAACTCAGGAGGGCCACATCAGGGTTGTGTTTGACCTCGGGGTGATATGGCGGTGCATGGCCAGGGTGGGTGTGGCCAGCTTGATGTCACTCCTGTTGGTGGCGCCTGTGGTGACATGAGTGCTCTTCCAGCAGAAATGGGCTCCTGAGCTCTGTTTTCAACTGCCACGGCGCCCTGCAACTTTCTGCCAGTGAAAACGGAGCTTGGGAGGGCTGCATCAGGGTTGTTTTTGACCTCAGGGGACTGGGGTGGGTGTGGCAAGGGTGGGTGTTGCTGGCTCAACGTTACTTCTGTTGGGAGTGCTTGTGGTGACATGTTTTCAACTGCCACGGCCTCCTGCAACCCTCTGTCAGTGAAAACGGAGCTCGGGTGGGCCACATTAGGATTGTGTTTGACCTCGGCACACGGCCCTCCCAAACTCCATTTTCACTGGCAGAGGTTTGCAGGAGGCCATGGCAGTTGAAAACAGAGCACGGGAGCCCATTTTCGTTGGCAGAAGCACCGCGAGCTGGTCCTTCGCTGTTTCCAGGGTGGCCCCATGGGCCAGATCTAAGTACCCTGTGGGCCGGATCTGGCCCCTGGGCCTTCAGTTTGACACCCCCTGTCCTAGAGGGTCTAGCTGTGAAAATGAAAATTCAGTTACCTAAGAAGAGAGAGAAGAAACATCTTGATAATTTATTTTCCAAAGGCTGAATTCTTCAATTCTCACAGATTTTTATAATACAGTATATTGCAAGAATGGGCTGCTTCCAAGTACAGTTTCATTCTTTTTTCATCAGCTGTCTTTCCCTCTAAATTTTCATATAGATTTCTTGGATTGACATAGGATGTTACCTATTGAAAGAAAAATCAATATGGTTCAGTTCCAAGCTAGGAGAGAGTTGCTGGAAATAAAATGGAGGCTAGCTGCTTAGGAAAGAAGGTCTGTTTCTTTTAAAAAAAAACAAGTTTTATTACAATTTTTCTTTTATCACACATATTTTTTGAACAGAGTGTTGACCGGGTCACATCTTATACATAATCATAATTTTTAATATATTCTAATCTTCCCACTTTTTCAATATTTACCTCTTTTATATAATCCTTTACCACAAATTAATCATTTTTCATCGTATCTTATTATTTCAGCTTTTGCCATATTATTCTCTTTCCATAATTCTTTATCATTTCTTTTCAATTTTTATACATAAATAACATCACTATACGCCCTAAATTTCTCCTCCCTTACTATTACACCAGATATTTACCATATTTCTTCATTTCCGGAAGCATCTCACAAATTCCCCCTTCCCAATCATTAACATTTTAAATTTTCATCCTAATTTACATTGTTATCAAAATTAATAATATTATTAAATGTCCTATTTTCACATTCCCATCTACTGAATTTTATCTTAAACAAGTTCTATTCATTCATCTTTACAAAATAATCACTTTTCACCATGACTTTGTTATTCCAGTTTCAACATTATTATTCTCTTTACTTAATTCTTTATCCTTTCTTGTTCAATTCTTTCACATAAATAACATGACAATGTACCCTGTAATTCTTCTCTCTTACAATTACAATAACATTTTAAATTCCACTCTAACTTAAAAATTATCAAAATTAACAATATTATTGCATTATCTACTTTCCCGTCCCCATTTACTAATCTACCTTATTGCATATCTTTACTATTTACCCCATTATTATTTCTCCTTCTAATCATGTTGAAAATGATAAAGAATCACTAATGGAGAGGCATTTTGTGGACCATGAGGAATTGGCAATTTCCTCGCTGGAACAGAAACAGCTCTTCCAATCAGCAGCGGGGGCAGCGGCCATCTTTTTGTGGCCGCCTTGAAGCTGGGACAACTGGACCAAGAATTGGGAGCGGTGTTTGGATGGAGTGCTGGAACTGGGTGAGATAATTGCCAATTTATATTTAAAAGAAAATTCAGAATCGGAGTTTTAAAAGAAATTTTTGAGCTTGGAATAGCGGCTATCTGGCACTTGGGAGGGAAAAAATGTTTTTACGTGAAAAAAAGTGGGGACTGTAATACAAAAAGCCCAAGAAGAAGTTTTAATACTAGGACAATTGGGGAAAGCCAAAACATTTTAAAGAAAGAGAAGTGATTTTTGGGAAAACATAGCATTTTTTATGTGTATTTTAAGCTCCTTGGATATGTCGACAATTAGTTGTTTTAATAGACTATCTTGTACGGAATAGAAATGGAGAGTGCCATCTACTGGAGGAAAGAAAAAGTATTGTAATATTTTACTCAAACAAACAAAATAGAAGAACAACTGGAAGACTTGACCTTGGCTGTTTAGAAGAAGATAATTTGGATACTGTGAGAACATTTAAGGAGAAATTGTGTTCTGTGTTTGTTTGTTTGTTTGTGTTCCCTTCTTTCTTGGAAGACAGCCTTTTAATTGGATTTGATTATTTCTGGAGTTGGATAATTAATAACTTAGGAGAACATTTTGCCTCTGAAGAAAAGAACAATAATTGAAGAAAGAAAGAAAAGAGGAGAAACAAGAAAATTAAATAGACTTTAAACTTTTGCTAATTGCAGTTTTGATAACTACTAAAATTAATACAAAATGGAGTTGCAGATGTTTGAAGAATTATTTCTGATGTTGAAAATTGTGCATAAATCTGTAATAGGCAATAAAGAAACAGGAAATTCATTGAAATATATAGAAAAGGGAACGGAAGAGGGCTTGGAAGAGGGAAATTCAAATGAGATGCAAGAAGTCAAGAACATAGAAAAGAAAGTATTAAAAGATAAGAACCAGGTAGACAATAACACAGAAGCTTTTGGTAATGTAGAAAGAGTAGAGAGTGAGTGAATGGATCTTTATAGCTTTCTGTGATGCTGCTGGGGGTTGTACAATGTCTGAAATGCCCCTAGGCCTCAGGGGTGAAATCCAGCAGGTTCTCATAGGTTCTAGACTGGTAGCGTTAATTTTGAGTAGTTTGGAGAACCGGTAGCGGAAATTTTGGGTAGTCCAGAGAACCGGCAAATACCACCTCTGGTTGGTCCCAGAGTGGGGTGGGAATGGAGATTTTGCAAAATCCTTCCCCCAGGAGTGGGGAAGGAATGGGGATTTTGCAGAATCCTTCCCCTGGAGTGAGGAGGGATTGGAGATTTTGCAGTATCCTTCCCCTGCCATCCCCACCAAGCCATGCCCACAGAACTGGTAGCAAAAAAAATTGGATTTCACTACTGCCCTAGGGGTTGTGCAATGTCGTGAGCTCTATGTCTTTTGCTATTCTAATGGTGGTGGGTTAATCCTATTATGTCCTAAAGGTCACGTCCTGTTCTTGGAATTTGGGTGGAGAAAGAAGTAGGAAGATTAGAATTATTGACCTTCAAGGTCCCTTCCAACACTGTTATTCTATTCTATTCTATTCTATTCTATTCTATTCTATTCTATTCTATTCTATTCTATTCTAAATTTTAATCTCATCGCTGGAGGTAAAGATGGTTTGTTTGTGAATAGGCACATTAAGAAAGACTGGGGCTGCTTTCTGCCTCTAAGGACATGTTTCTCCATTTCTCCTTTGGGGAAATATAATGTTCTGCATCTTAATATTCCCCAAAATGTTTCATTCTCTAGGAGGGGGGAGGGCTTCCCACGCTATGAAATACAAAGTCTCTATCTTTCAGATAAAGTCTGGTTAAGATATCATACAAAGTATCTGTAATTATTTTACTATGTTAATCAAGCCATCACAGTTTAAAAACTGTAGCAGATGCAATTATTGAGCCCAACCAACTGTAGTTAAATCAGCAAATACAACTTAGTGCAATCCGCAAACATTATCTAAAATCATGATTTAACAATGAAAACACATTCTAAAAGAAACCAACTGATTGTTCAAATGTTCTACTCTAACTCTGTAGATTAGCTCCAACAAATCCCACAATATCTGAACAATAAGTATGCAGTGAAGCCAGTCTCCTCTTTAGAAAGTAGGAGTACAACCTATGCTGATCCCCTGGGCATATTTGAAAAAAAAAAAGCTAGATCAAATAAAAGAACAGTTGCATCTTTGAAAAAAAGAATAAGAATAGCCTTATGGGTCAGATCAAAGAGGCACCTAATTATAGAGACTTTCATGAGAAGCTGGACAGAAGCTTTTAAGAAGCTTGGAAGATTTGATAAGGATCAATCTTCTCTGCTTTTGTTGAGCTTCAGTTCTTACTTTATTAGAATTATATTCTTGTACATCTGGAGGATTGCAGGTTGAAGAACGCTAATGGTGATGATTGTTCCCATTTCCCCCAGCATATGTTGCTTTATGATATTTTTCTTCTAAATATGCAAGGTACATACTTAGCTTTATGATTTTGCTTAAGATGTCTTTTCCCAACTAGACAGCTTTCAATAACTTGGGCTGCAGTTTCCAGAATTTCCAATCTTGAGCCCTGTATGTTTTCTAAGAGGACTGCCAATGTCACTTTCAAGTGATCACAGCTTCTCAAACCAGCATACATTCTAGAGCTTTTCGATATCACTATTGGAAGCACAAAACTACCGTATTTTTCGGAGTATAAGACGCACCTTTTTACCCTCAAAAAGAGGGTGAAAACCTGGATGTGTCTTATACACCGAATGTAGCCCCACCCAGCCACCCCCACCCTTTGGCCTCCGCCTGCCAGCAATTTACCTCTTTGCAGCAAACAGGGTGAGTTGAGTAGATATGGCCAGGCTTGTGGCAGTGGGGGAGGGGAGTTGAGGATGCTGGGGCGACCCCTAGGAAATGGTCATTCGACCACCAAAGGGGTCCCGACCCCCAGGTTGGGAACCACTGCTTTAGATGTTCTGAAATTTCTCTGGGAACTTCCTTTTGACTCTCCAACTTATGAGTTTTTTCTTTGTTTCCCCTTATTTTTTCTTTGAGAGAGACCTTCGGCCACTTCTTAACCTCCAGTGTTTCTGAAATTCCTGTATTCATTTCCTTCTGCATCTCCAACTCATGAATTTTCTCTTCCTTTTCTTTTACTTTTTCTTTGAGAGTCACCTCCGGCCACTTCTTAACCGTTAGAGCTTCTGAAATTTTTGTAGCCACTTCCTTTTGATTCTCCAACTCATGATTTTTCTCTGTGTTTTCTCTTATTTTTTTTTTGAGAGTTACCTTCAGCAACCTCTTAACCGTCACAGCGTCTGAAATTATTCTAGCCATTTGCATCTGCATCACCAACATATCAGTTTTCTCTTTCTTTTCTTTTAATTTTTGTTTGAGAGTGACCTTCGGCCACTTCTTATCTTTTAGAGCTTCTGAAATTTCTGTAGCCACTTCCTTTTGACTCTCCAACTCATGAGTTTTTTGTCTGTTTTCTCTCTTTTTTTTTTTGAGAGTTACCTTCAGCAACCTCTTAACCGTCACAGCGTCTGAAATTATTCTAGTCATTTCCTTCTGCATCTCCAACTCATGAATTTTCTCTTTCTTTTCTTCCAATTTTTCTTTAAGAATGTCCTTCGGCCACTTCTTAACTGTTAGAGGTTCTGAAATTTCTGTAGCCACTTCCTTTTTACTCTCCAACTTATGAATTTTTTCTTTGTTTCCTCTTATTTTTTCTTTGAAAGGAACCTTCGGCCCTGTATTATCCTTCACAGCTTCTGAGATTTCTGTAGCCACTTCCTTTTGACTCTCCAACTTATGAGTTTTTTCTTTGTTTCCTTTTATTATTTCTTTGAGAGTTAACTTCGGCCACTTCTTAACCTTTAGATGTTCTGAAATTTCTCTGGGAACTTCCTTTTGACTCTCCAACTTATGAGTTTTTTCTTTGTTTCCTCTTATTTTTTCTTTGAGAGAGACCTTCGGCCACTTCTTAACCTCCAGTGTTTCTGAAATTCCTGTATTCATTTCCTTCTGCATCTCCAACTCATGAATTTTCTCTTCCTTTTCTTCCAATTTTTCTTTAAGAATGTCCTTCGGCCTCTTCTTAACTGTTAGAGGTTCTGAAATTTCTGTAGCCACTTCCTTTTTACTCTCCAACTTATGAATTTTTTCTTTGTTTCCTCTTATTTTTTCTTTGAAAGGAACCTTCGGCCCTGTATTATCCTTCACAGCTTCTGAGATTTCTGTAGCCACTTCCTTTTGACTCTCCAACTTATGAGTTTTTTCTTTGTTTCCTTTTATTATTTCTTTGAGAGTTAACTTCGGCCATTTCTTAACCTTTAGATGTTCTGAAATTTCTCTGGGAACTTCCTTTTGACTCTCCAACTTATGAGTTTTTTCTTTGTTTCCTCTTATTTTTTCTTTGAGAGAGACCTTCGGCCACTTCTTAACCTCCAGTGTTTCTGAAATTCCTGTATTCATTTCCTTCTGCATCTCCAACTCATGAATTTTCTCTTCCTTTTCTTCCAATTTTTCTTTAAGAATGTCCTTCGGCCACTTCTTAACTGTTAGAGGTTCTGAAATTTCTGTAGCCACTTCCTTTTTACTCTCCAACTTATGAATTTTTTCTTTGTTTCCTCTTATTTTTTCTTTGAAAGGAACCTTCGGCCCTGTATTATCCTTCACAGCTTCTGAGATTTCTGTAGCCACTTCCTTTTGACTCTCCAACTTGTGAGTTTTGTCTTTGTTTCCTTTTATTATTTCTTTGAGAGTTAACTTCGGCCACTTCTTAACCTTTAGATGTTCTGAAATTTCTCTGGGAACTTCCTTTTGACTCTCCAACTTATGAATTTTTTCTTTGTTTCCTCTTATTTTTTCTTTGAAAGGAACCTTCGGCCCTGTATTATCCTTCACAGCTTCTGAGATTTCTGTAGCCACTTCCTTTTGACTCTCCAACTTATGAGTTTTTTCTTTGTTTCCTCTTATTTTTTCTTTGAGAGAGACCTTCGGCCACTTCTTAACCTCCAGTGTTTCTGAAATTCCTGTATTCATTTCCTTCTGCATCTCCAACTCATGAATTTTCTCTTCCTTTTCTTTTACTTTTTCTTTGAGAGTCACCTCCGGCCACTTCTTAACCGTTAGAGCTTCTGAAATTTTTGTAGCCACTTCCTTTTGATTCTCCAACTCATGATTTTTCTCTGTGTTTTCTCTTATTTTTTCTTTGTGCGTGTCCTTCAGCAACCTCTCAACCGTCACAGCTTCTGAAATTATTCTAGCCATTTGCATCTGCATCATCAACATATCAGTTTTCTGTTTCTTTTCTTTTAATTTTTGTTTGAGAGTGACCTTCAGCCACTTCTTATCTTTTAGAGCTTCTGAAATTTCTGTAGCCACTTCCTTTTGACTCTCCAACTCATGAGTTTTTTGTCTGTTTTCTATTTTTTTTTTTTTGAGAGTTACCTTCAGCAACCTCTTAACCGTCACAGCGTCTGAAATTATTCTAGTCATTTCCTTCTGCATCTCCAACTCATGAATTTTCTCTTCCTTTTCTTCCAATTTTTCTTTAAGAATGTCCTTCGGCCACTTCTTAACTGTTAGAGGTTCTGAAATTTCTGTAGCCACTTCCTTTTTACTCTCCAACTTATGAATTTTTTCTTTGTTTCCTCTTATTTTTTCTTTGAAAGGAACCTTCGGCCCTGTATTATCCTTCACAGCTTCTGAGATTTCTGTAGCCACTTCCTTTTGACTCTCCAACTTGTGAGTTTTTTCTTTGTTTCCTTTTATTATTTCTTTGAGAGTTAACTTCGGCCACTTCTTAACCTTTAGATGTTCAGAAATTTCTCTGGGAACTTCCTTTTGACGCTCCAACTTATGAGTTTTTTCTTTGTTTCCTCTTATTTTTTCTTTGAGAGAGACCTTCGGCCACTTCTTAACCTCCAGTGTTTCTGAAATTCCTGTATTCATTTCCTTCTGCATCTCCAACTCATGAATTTTCTCTTCCTTTTCTTTTACTTTTTCTTTGAGAGTCACCTCCGGCCACTTCTTAACCGTTAGAGCTTCTGAAATTTTTGTAGCCACTTCCTTTTGATTCTCCAACTCATGATTTTTCTCTGTGTTTTCTCTTATTTTTTCTTTGTGCGTGTCCTTCAGCAACCTCTCAACCGTCACAGCTTCTGAAATTATTCTAGCCATTTGCATCTGCATCATCAACATATCAGTTTTCTGTTTCTTTTCTTTTAATTTTTGTTTGAGAGTGACCTTCAGCCACTTCTTATCTTTTAGAGCTTCTGAAATTTCTGTAGCCACTTCCTTTTGACTCTCCAACTCATGAGTTTTTTGTCTGTTTTCTCTTATTTTTTTTTTGAGAGTTACCTTCAGCAACCTCTTAACCGTCACAGCGTCTGAAATTATTCTAGTCATTTCCTTCTGCATCTCCAACTCATGAATTTTCTCTTTCTTTTCTTCCGATTTTTCTTTAAGAATGTCCTTCGGCCACTTCTTAACTGTAAGAGGTTCTGAAATTTCTGTAGCCACTTCCGTTTTACTCTCCAACTTATGAATTTTTTCTTTGTTTCCTCTTATTTTTTCTTTGAAAGGAACCTTCGGCCCTGTATTATCCTTCACAGCAATATGTACATTGTCATAACTAGGATAATTGGTATTCCTTTTGCAATTGTTTGAGGCTGGGCATGGAAGTATAAATCCATCCAACGTTCCAAAATATACCAGAATTCCAAGCAGGAAAATTTGGGTCATAGAAGGGGCAATACATCTCATGATGTCCATCCCCTTTTGCTCATTTTACCCAAATGAAGGATGCCTTGGAATATTGCAGCCAACAGTTGAGTTGATTGTATGCAGTAACCAAGCAACCACATATTATTTCATATGGAGGCTGCAGGATAATGCCACTACAGTGACATCAGTTTACCATGATTCCTGACATCATAAAATTGCCTGAAACCATGGCAACAATATAGGTAGTGGCCTGTTTTATAGAAAATGAGTTGATTTTATGAGATCACTCATATATTTGTGATTAATGTTTTTGAGTCAGAGTCACAGAATACAATCTGTTTCCATTGGAAAATCAGATTGTAAGGCCTGGCTATCATTCTCCAGCTACTAAAACAAATTACTGCACATTATTATAGCTAGAAAAAGGAGGGATAAGCAGTTGAGGAAGGAAAGTAGTAGGACTTTAACTTATATACCTCCCCCTAGTGCTTCACAGCATTCTCTGGGCAGTTTACAATGTCAGCACATTTCCCCTAACGGTCTGGGTCCTCATTTTACCAACCTTGAAAGGACGGAAAGCTGAGGCAACCTTGAGCCATTTATGATCAAATTCCAACTGTGGGCAGAGTTATCCTGCGATAATGCAGGTAAGATAATCATCCACAGAAGAAAGAGCAGAGAAACGATAAACAGAAATTCCTGTGAAACACACAGTTGTCTTCCTTCACCCAAAGTTTATTTATTGTATTTGTGTCACATTGCAAATCCTGGGAGTTTATATGATGAGTACCATCTGTAGGACAATTTACAATAGTCCTGGTAAATTTAAAAACACAAAATCAACCTTGCAAATATTAAAAGTAACAACTGAGGAAGAAAAAAAAAAGCAGTAACAGCAAAGGTGACCCCAAAATAGTTAAAATATTTTCCAGAACAGCTTGATCTTTAACATGTGCCTGAGTACAATCTTGGACATAGACCTGATTTCCAAGGAAGACTTTTCAAAAAACAAACAGTTAAACTGAAAAGCAATCCCTCCTATCTTCACATTTATCACGCTTGGGGATGATAAAGACTAGGGATATTTGTGGGGAGGAAGAAACATGATGATGGTATCTGCATTTAAGTGCCATGGCAAATAGAAACATCCTTGTATCAAATGTCCTAACAAGTAAATTGATTGCTGGTGGCTTTTGGGTGATTAAATCACCACATGCTTATTATTTCGCTGTAACTGCTGTTGATACTATCCGCCCCAGAATCTCCCTTTGAAGAAAAGGAAGAGCCAGCCCAAAAATAAATAATTAAGGACTTGACTTAATAACTAATTTAAATTACTTGCCTGCATAATAGATTGCCTCTATTATTCTTACATACCGAAACTTCTCTCACACGCAAACCAGAGGTGGGTTCCTACCGGTACGGCCCAATACGCTGTTCCGGTAGCAGCCCGCTGGTGACATCACCGTCCTTGTACGGTCAGTTGCAGCAGGTCCCTGGGCGCCGCCATCTTTTTTATTTAATAAAAAAAAATTTTTAAATTCTTCTGCGCATGTCCAGAGACTGTGTTTTCGGCACTGCACATGTGTTGCCTCCCTCCCCGCTCATTGCTCCCTCAACCCGTCCACAGAGACTCGTGTCATCAGGAAGCTTCCCCGGCTTGCCTTGCCTTACTTATTTATTTGCTTACTAATTCCTATTAAATTTACATACTGCTGCCTCCTCCTGCCGTACTTTGAGAGGTGCCTTCTGTGGCTGCCTAGGTAAGTAATTGTACAAGAGTTGAGCGTTTTTATGGCTATCCCCACCAACCCCCATCCCGGGGTAGGAAGGGTGATTGTGACTATGTAAATGGAGGACCCCCACCCACTCTGCTAATTGTGTGTCCTGATTCCTGGCTGCAAGAGTTGAGCGTTTTTATTGCTGTTCTCACACCCCACATCACGCGGGAGGAAGGGTGATCATGACTGTGTAAATGGAGGACCCCCGCCTACTCTGCTAATGATTACTGGCTGCAAGAGCTGAGTGTTTTTATTGCTGTTCACCCCCCCCCCATCCTGGTCTAATGCACGCACGCTCTTTGCAAAGGAAGGAAGGTGGGGAAGGACAGAAGGCCAGAGGAGGAAAGAGTTGAGTTTTGTTGTTTCGTTTTCATTTCATCTTAAACAGATAGGAGGGACTGCACGCGGCTTACCCCAAACTGAGACATAAGATGGGTCTAACGCGCACGCGCTCTTTGCAAAGGAAGGGAGGTGGGGAAGGACAGAAGGCGAGAGGAGGAAAGACATTTCTGCTGATTCCTTGCAATGCCTTTTGCTAAATGCTGTCGCTCATTTTGGCGACAGTCACAGAGCAACCTCCTTCCTCCCTTTCATCTCGGATAGAATAGCTTTGTGAGGCTGCACTGGATAAGTTTGCTTCCAGGCACCCAGTGACATTCTCTTCCTCCACTGCGCCCCCCCCCCCAACTTCCCATGCCATTTCCTTAGCATCTGTATCTTGTGTGCCCTTGGCTGCCCCGTTAGATGCTGCCACTTGCCAAGTGGGTGAGATTTGTTTTGCATATGACACCTGGTGGTGGTACTCCAAGTTTGCCTGCCTTTTTGAGCAAAAATGTATTCTTGAACTTAAGACTTGTATTAAAAATCATGGTTTGGGTGCATTTAAAGAACACAAAGTAGAGGAAGCACATAAAAGATACTGCTAAATTGTGCCATATGTTAATAAGTGGAAATTATGTGTATCTTTGACATATTGCCTTTCATTGCATTTCTAATTAGAATAATAGTTGTGTCTAGAAGAATGTGGCATGTATACTCTGTGTGTGTCTTGAAATTCTATGTACATGAAATTAACGTAGAAATTGAAGGCTTAGCAGTGCAGGCCTTCAGCAAGGGAAATAAAATTATATATTTTTATAGATAGTTGTAAATTTTAGATCTCAGCTACAGTACATCATACCAGTTTCTTCCAAGAAGGTAAAGCTGCAAGATTGGATAGAAGAGAGTGGCTGTGAAAATGAGAAGGAGAGTTCGATCAACCCCAACAGCCCTAGATGGATTTAACTAAAGATGCCTTTGAAATATATGTTTAGCTCTAAAATATTAAATGGAGAATATTTAGGAGCAAACTTTCTATGTCTATGACATTTGTCTAGTGCAGGGGTAGGCAAAGTTGGCTCTTCTATGACTCGTGGACTTCAACTCCCAGACTTTCTGAGCCAATCATGCTAGCTCAGGAATTCTGGGAGTTGAAGTCCACGAGTCATAGAAGAGCCAACTTTGCCTACCCCTGGTCTAGTGCTTTGTATTGAAGAAATCAAATGCATACTTTATACTTCTTATTAATTGTCCTTGAGTTGTAGGGACAATAACTAGACAAATAGTTTTTATTCCAGAAAAAAAGAATCTTATGTGATGTGCAGTTGTGTGTAACTGTTAGTGACCACTATGCACTGTCCCTATGAAGAATGTTGTTTGTATGTTTTCTGGTTTGGCACATGTGACTTTTATCCATTTTGTAGTAAACTTTACATGTTAAAATATGTAATAAGTAGAAAGACCCTGGCTAACTGGGTTGTCCCTGTGTGCCTCCAGTCCAGAAACAACCTGAAAGGATGCTCTGGAATCTAGCCGCCTGCTGCATCATCGGAAACTGATCTCAACTGATCGATTCTGCCTGCTGGTAAGTGGCTGGGTTTTTTTTCTTTATACTTTTAATGGTTTTTTTAAAAAATGATATTTTATTGTTAATTTTTCCAGGGCATTTCGTTGGTTTTAGGAAATGTCTTTTTTTTAAAAAGTAAAATGTTTGTTTTGTAATGAGATTTTGCTTAACAGAGTTGGAAGGGACATTGAAGGTCATCTAGTCCAACCCCCTGCTCAAGCAGGAGACCCTACGGCAGTGATGGCGAACCTATGGCACGGGTGCTACAGGTGGCACGCGGAGCCATATCTGCCGGCACGGGAGCCGTTGCCCTAGCTCAGCTCCAATGCGCATGTGCGTGCCCACCAGCTGATTTTTGGCTCACGCAGAGGCTCTGGGAGGGTGATTTCGGCCTCCGGAGGGCCTCCAGGGTGGCAGGGGAAGCGTTTTTGCCCTCCCCAAACTCCAAGAAAGCCTCTGGAGCCTGGGGAGGGCGAAAAATGGGCCCACCGGGCCCACTGAAAGTCGGGAAATGGTGGAGTGCGGGGGTTGTGCACACATGTGCAGGAGGGTGGGTCAAGTGAGGGGCTTTGAATTATGGGTGTGGGCACACACACGCGTGCAATAGCGTGCACGCGCATTATTTCGGCACCCGAGGAAAAAAAGGTTCGCCATCACTGCCCTACGGTCTCCTGCTTGAGCAGGGGACTAGATGCTGTAGGGCATTTCTGATATTTTTGTGTGTTTCTATGTGATCACTGGCTTTTGAGTGCTTGCAGCAATCCCCTTTTATGTGACTCACTCTATTGCTGCTTTACAGATGAACATGTGTGTGGCTCTTAAGTGCAGGTCCTTGAGTTAGCACTGTTCAAAGTTACCTGCCATTGAAAAATGGTCATGTCACTTTTTTCACTGCCATTTGTTAAAAGTGACTTATGACCATTTTTCACACTTAACAACTGTTCCAGCATCCCCAGGGTCATGTGATCAAAATTATGACACTTGGCAACTGATTCATATTTATGACCATTGAAGTCATGTGATCCCTTTAGTGACATTCTGACAAGTAAAGCCAGATTCACTTAACAACTGTTTCACTTAACAACTGCAGGGATGCACCTTAGCATCTCCTGGTAGTCCACAACAGGGGTCCCCAAACTTGGCAACTTTAAGACTTGTGGACTTCAACTCCTAGATTGCCCCAGCTATGGCCCATGGTTTGTGAGATTTTGTTCAATACTGTTGCCTGTATTGGAAAATGACCAATAGTTCTTGTACAATAGTAAAAGAATAGTATCTTTAAAAAAAACATTAACATTAACAGAACTGGAAGGGACCTTGTAGGTCATCTAGTTCTAGTCCAACCCCCTGCTCAAGCAGGTGACACTACACCATTTCTGTGTAATGTGGTTTTTGAGATAATGGCTTCTTGCAGCAATCACGTTTTATGTGACTCCATTGCTGCCTTAATATGTTCATCTGTGAGTGGCTTTGTGAGCTGATGATGGGTTTCTGATCTAACTTCTTAGGTGAAAAACTATATCTTTCCTGTTTCTTGAGGGGCATCCTTCCTGAAAAGACTGCACAGTGCACATAGTTGGGTGAAAACAGAGATCCCTTCTGTTACCTGTAGTCCTCAACTTACAACCACTATTGAGTCCATACCACAATATTATTTTATTTCTTTTGCAGTTAGTATTATTTAACAGGATGAAGAAGAGGCAACAGTGTTTGACTGATTTCTACTCGAAGAAACCGAGACTGGATAATTCAAAACAGTCACCAGCACCACCAGCACCACCAGCACCACCAGCACCACCAGCACCACTGTTGCCAGTACCGCCAGCACCACTGTTGCCAGTACCACCAGCAACACCAGTACTAGTGACACCGCTTCCACCACTTGAAGTGGGAGAAAGCAGCAAGTCCATCTCCTCAACTGAAAGTCTTCCAGAACTTCCTGACTGTTGGAGTTTGCAGCAATATAGATAATTCCAGGAGAAGTATGATGGGCTGGCAGTGTTAGACAAAAAGTTAGGTTGCTTGTACTGTGAGAAATACGAGTTCTCATTAGAGAAAGGTGTTCATGTTTCCAGAGAATGGAAAAATTTCAAGATCGGGCCAGCAGGGACAAATAAGGAGGTGCAGCAATCATCTCTCAGAAAAAAAATGCTTGAACATTTAAAATCAAAATCACACACCCTTTGCAGAGAGAGCGTGAAACAATGGGAGCAGAGTGCAATTCAAAAAACAACGAGGAAGGCAAAAGGAAAACATGAACCTAGTACTAAAACAGTATTTTTTACAGTTTACGATCTGGCCCAAAGATGTAGACCATTCTCTGACATTAAAGCACAGGTAAATTTGCTAAGTACAATTGGAGTAGATGTGGGAGTAGGCTTGCATTCACAGAGATCCGCAGTGAAAATAGTCGATTTTATTGCAAGAGACATTAAAACCACTATGTTTAAAAGCATTATTGCAAAAAACAACAACTGAAAGTGTGTTTAATAATTGATGAAGCCTCAACACTATCAATGAAAGCAGTCGTGATAGTTTTTGTAAAAGTTGAGGATCCAGAATGCCCAACAACCATTTTTGTTGAGCTGGTGGAATTGGACAAACAAGATGCAGAGATCATATGTTCTTCAGTGATGGGAAGCTTACATAAAGTTGGGTTTACCATGGAATATCTGCGAAAGCATTTAATAGCATTCTGCTCTGATGGTGCCAGCGTTATGCTTGGGACAAAATCTGGAGTCAGCAGCAGAATTGCTAAAGAGTTCCCAAACATTATAATCTGGCACTGCTTGAACCATCGCCTCCAACTTGTGCTGGATGACTCCACAAAGGACATTAAAAAACTGAATTATTTCAAAATATTCCTTGATAAGATACACACCACTTTCCATAAATCCTGCAAGAGCCAGGCAGAACTTTTCCAAATCTCTGAACAGCTGGGCATTCAAATTGTGAAGATTGGCAGAGTTTTGGGACCAAGATGGGCTGCCTGTACTTTAAGGGCAACCCTAGCTGTGTGGCGTGCTTATCCAGCGCTACATCAGGTTTTTCTGGGCAATGAAAAATACCCAGGCATGGCTGCCCGTTTTGAAATTTTAAATTTTTTCACTGATTTGGCCCTCATGATCGACATTCTAAATGAGATTGCGCTTCTGTCAGATGCCCTGCAAGGGAAAACCATAGACCTCATCAAGGCCAAACAATTTATATTGCGAACAATTTATGCATTTGCAGGGCTTAGATCAAGAAAGGGCAAATATGAATCAGAGGTTGATGTATTGATAATTTCTGAACACTTCAAAAATATTAAATTTGTTAAAAATCAACGATTTGTTGAACTTCCTCGTGAAAAACTTCTGGAAAGCATCATCACCAATTTGAAGAAAAGGGTGATGGATTGTGAGCACCTAAAAACAGGTAGCCAATTGCCAGACGCAAACAAATTACAATTTCTCAAATATTTGGAGCCGGATTACTGGAACATTGCAGATGTAGTGGTTCCATGGGCAGAAGCAGAGGAAGGATTGCATGAATTTGGCAAAATATTTAATTATAAAATTGATTTGAATGACTACAGAGATTTTTTGGAAAACTTACTAAGAAACCGAGAGAACTATAAAATTCCTGGCACTGTCAAAAAAACTAGAAACATTATCAGGACAATTGCTGTTAGTTCAGCAGAGGTCGAAAGGGGGTTCTCAAAAATCAACCTCATATGTTCAGAACAAAGAACCCTCCTAACTGTTCAAAACATTAGTAACCCTTTTCATAGTCCCTGGGCCCATAATATCCATACTTAACTTTTGAAGATCAGGATTTTCCCCCAGTGAAGTTTTTATCTTAGGTCCTGATGCTGCCAAATCGTTGATTTTTCAACGGCTGGACGACATTGATAGACAACTCAATCTGGCAAACGGATCAGGAACTTGCTCATCGTTTTCCCTTGGTATTATTCCCTTGCTTCACCCCCGCCTTACCTTTCTGCGTTACACTCTATCAAACATAGGCTTGCATTTATGAAGGCACGATTTAATGTGATCCCCTCGAATGTCCTCGACAGTAGGCTCTCAGGGGGAGTAAAATCCATGTATTGTACATGTGATGGCCGATCCCCAGAATCTCTGCTCCATATTACATTCGTATGCCCCCACTATTGAGACATAAGATCAAGATTCATCTCCCCTATTTCCCAGAGATTCCCCTGGTTCACCGGATCTGTTCAGCCTTTATTTCCTACTCCAGGATATAGACCCTAATATAACGTCAAAGGTGGCAAAAAATTTTGCTGCAGTCGTGGCTGAAAATCGGAGGAAAAGACGGGTAACCCCTACGGAAGAGGATCACTAGTATTGACGGTATAGATTGTAGTAGATGGTATACTGTCACATGAGCTATCTATATTTACAAAATTTACCCCCCTTTTTATATGTATTTTAAATTGGTCTCCGACCGCAATAAAAGCTATCTATCTATGATTTATCTATGATTAACATTAGTAATTTAATGACAATAAGCGTCATTGGCATGCCTGTGGAAAGATGAGACCCACTCCCTACAATCAGAAACTGGCTTAAAGAACATCACGGGGCTGATGATCCACGAGTGAAGATGAAGAGAACTGCACCTAAAGAGGCCCCAAACAAAAAAGCGATGTGGAAACATCTTAAATCACCAAAGCAATAACACAAGTAAGTACTTGAGTGTATCTGTCTGATTGTGTTATTCTTATGCAAGGTGTAAGTCGCATGCAATTAAAGTCTTCCTTTCTGTGTCTCTTCTTTGGGCAGGTCATTGGAGCAAAGCAAGGTGGTCACCAACTGTTGAAGTCCGGTAGGACAGTCATCTTCCTTCTGTAAGTAGCTCTGTTATTGTTTTGTGCTGAGTGTATCTGTCTGATTGTGTTATTCTTATGCAAGGTGTAAGTCGCATGCAATTAAAGTCTTCCTTTCTGTGTCTCTTCTTTGGGCAGGTCATTGGAGCAAAGCAAGGTGGTCACCAACTGTTGAAGACCGGTAGGACAGTCATCTTCCTTCTGTAAGCAGTTCTGTTATTGTTTTGTGCACTTATTTTATTCTTATTTAAGTAAGTGCACAAAATAATTTCCTTTTTTTTATATATCTTTGGAACCTCCTGGAATGGCCTAGGCAGGGCTGAAGTTTCTACAGGGACCGGTTCCTGTTCAACGATCGGTGGTGACTCCAGCTCTTCAGATAAATCCCCCGTTTCCCTTGGACTAGTGTTAGCTGCAGGGAAATTATCATTAAGTGTTTGTTTGTAATGATTGAGTGGGTGGGGGCTGTGCAGTTTATCTATATGGCGGCGACATTTTCTACCATTGGCTAACAGAACTATGTAAGATTTTGGGCCTGTTACCTCTTAAGATTTCCCCAGGTAACCATAGGGGACCTTCTGTGAAGTTCCTAGCAAACACTCGGTCGTCTGTTTGGAATGTTCGGATTCGGGTGGACTATTTTGTTCTTTTTGGTTAGAATAATTTGGGGCTGCACTGTCTAGTATGGAACGGAGCCTCTGGCCCATCAGTAATTCTGCTGGGCTTTTCCCAGTGACTGTGTTAGGGTTAATATGCTGAACTAGGAGGAATTTATCAATGCCGGTTGCCAGTCTCCTGGCACCCTGATAACAGCATCGGTGGTAGTGGATGCCATTAAAATGATCTCTAACCATTTAGTGTATGCATCTATGACAACCATAAAAGTTTTCCCGTGGAAAGGACCCGCGAAATCGATATGGACTCTTGACCATGGGGCCCTGGGTTGTTCCCATTTGTAAACAGGGGATTTTGGAGGGGCGGGCCTAGACTCCAGGCAAGGCGTGCACCCTGCGACCCATTTCTCCACTTGTTCATGGTTGACCACCACACGTAACTTTGGGCCAAAGCTTTTATCCTAACCACCCCCACCCGGGTGCCCCTCATGCAATGCCCTTAGAATCTCCTTTCGTAGCGATGGAGGAACAATGATGACCGGGTAAATGGTCTGTTGGAGAGGCTTGCTTTATGGTGGCTGAATCTAACTCAAGGAGATCCTTCCGGGAGCACCATGATGATTAACTTTTTATTGTTCTGAGTGCTTGCCTGGCCTACTTGGGTTTGATTTGCCTCTGGGGAGGTCAGTGGTAATCAGTCACATGACCTTTAAGCCACCCCTACCCGGTCACATGACTGTCAAGCCACTCCCATCTGGTCACATGACCTTTAAGCCACCCCACCCAGTCACATGACTGTCAAGCCACTCCCACCTGGTCACATGACCTTTAAGCCACCCCCACCCACTTACATGACCGTCAAGCCACTTGCACCTGATCACATGGCTGTCAAGCCACTCCCACCCGGTCACATGGTTGACAAGCCACTCCCACCCAGTCACATGACCATCAAGCCACACCCACAAAATAAGCCACGCCCACAGAGTGGTAGTAAAAATTTGGGAACCCTACCCTGACGCAGACACAAGCATAGGGACCATAAGACCCTCTTCAGATGTTCCTTAGTCCTGACAAGAAAAAAAGGACAATAGGGTGGGATGGGGAGCTGGACTGGAGAGAAAGGTGAGGGAAAAACTTGAGCAGGGAAAGGAAAAAGTAACTGGAAAGGGAGAAAAGATGCTACAAAAGAGGGGATTTCAGCCCTATTGACTTTACCAAACCTAATCTCAAGGGCATCCATTCTTTTCAACAGCAGTATTTGCCAGTATTTGCATCTCTTGCTCCTTCCTTTCTTTTCAATAGTTTCTACTATTCTTAGCCCATTCCCTCAATTCACAATGGGGTTGGGAGGACAAAAATCGCCCTATAGAATATTTATGATAAAAGGCTGTATTTTCTCCCTGTGAAAAATATTTGCTGCCTGTGAAAAACATATATGGAGCCAAGTGGTCATTTTCTATTAGTAAGTCATTTATTACGGTAGAAAACTATAAAAATAATACTGTCTTTTCAATCATCATTAATTATAAATAGGCAATTTGTCTTTTCTTGGAAGAGTGCTACCTTCTATTGGCAGCTTCACCACCCAAATGCTCTAAAAACAAAGAAAACCAATTTCTAGGCCGGATAAGTTGCTTAGAAGAGAAGAGGATACCTTTCTAGATCAACAAGAAGGAAACAGAATCTTTGTCAATTATCTGGTATTCTCTCTCCATGTTAAAATCTCATAAGATCTCCTTTTCTCCTAAAGTAGGGGTGTCAAACTTGATTTCATTGTGGGCCGCATCAGGGTTGTGTTTGGTCTTGGGGAAGGGTGGCCAGGGTGGGTATGGCCAGCTCAAAGTCACTCCTGCCGGGGGCGCCTGTGGTGACACGAGTGCTCTGCCAGTGAAAATGGGCTCCTGAGCTCAGTCCTGTTTTTGACTGCCATAACCTCCTGCAACCCTCTGCAAGTGAAAACAGAGCTCGGGAGGGCCACAACAGTTTTGTGTTTGGCTTCAGGGGGGCAGGAAGTGTGGCCAGGGTGGGTGTGACCAGCTTGACATCACTTCTGTCAGGGAAGCCTGTGGTGACAGAAGTGATTTGCCGGTAAAAATGGCTCCCAAGCTCTATTTTCGACTGCATCCTTCTGCCAGTGAAAAAAGAGCTCAGGAGGGCCACATCAGGATTGTGTTTGACCTCGGGGCGATATGGCGGTGCATGGCCAGGGTGGGTGTGGCCAGCTTGATGTCACTCCTGTTGGTGGCGCCTGTGGTGACATGAGTGCTCTTCCAGCAGAAATGGGCTCCTGAGCTCTGTTTTCAACTGCCACGGCGCCCTGCAACTTTCTGCCAGTGAAAACGGAGCTTGGGAGGGCTGCATCAGGGTTGTTTTTGACCTCAGGGGACTAGGGTGGGTGTGGCAAGGGTGGGTGTTGCTGGCTCAACGTTACTTCTGTTGGGAGTGCCTGTGGTGACATGTTTTCAACTGCCACGGCCTCCTGCAACCCTCTGTCAGTGAAAACGGAGCTCGGGAGGGCCACATTAGGATTGTGTTTGACCTCGGCACATGGCCCTCCCAAGCTCCATTTTCACTGGCAGAGGTTTGCAGGAGGCCATGGCAGCTGAAAACAGAGCACGGGAGCCCATTTTCGTTGGCAGAAGCACCGCGAGCTGGTCCTTCGCTGTTTCCAGGGTGGCCCCATGGGCCAGATCTAAGTACCCTGTGGGCCTGATCTGGCCCCTGGGCCTTCAGTTTGACACCCCCTGTCCTAGAGGGTCTAGCTGTGAAAATGAAAATTCAGTTACCTAAGAAGAGAGAGAAGAAACATCTTGATTGTAGGAATGAGAGCTACCTGTAAGAGGTGTGCGTGAGAAAACTCCCTACCTTAAACAGGCCCCTCAAGGCTGCATTAGATCACTCATTTCACACGGCCAGAAAGATACATTCTCTGGCCAGTATATCTTATCTAAGCTATAACAATAGACGCTTATGAAAAGCTAGCTGGGAAGAACTGGCAGAGAGGAAGATGATTGTGGGGGGAATTTACCAATGAGAATTCTGTTGCTCTATTTTGCCTTTTTGCTACTTTGTAATCGGTATAAAAGCAATAAACGCTGCGTAGGCAGTGAGACATTTTTGTACCATGAAATGATTTGCATCTAATTCCTACATCTGGCGCCCGAACGTGGGGCCCTTTCACCCTCCGGGGGAGCAACAGCCAACGTACTTACCATCGTCTGGAACAGACCCCTAGGTGCACCTACGTCCTCCGGGACCCCTCGTCCTTCAGCATCAGCTTCAGGACCCCCACTGGTAAGTATGGGTTGCAGGATATCTTACAACCAGCAAAAGCATATACAGGAACTTAGATTCCTACTACAAAGGTCAGGTGTGGCCGCGCCTGAGGCAGAAATAAGGAAGCTGGTTGAAGAGATAGGAAAATTATGTCCCTGGTATCCGGAGAAAGGAACACTCCGTTTAAGGGATTGGATAAAAATAGGGCATGTTTTACATCTTGAACCACGGGCTCCAATACAGATCTTGCATAGATGGTCTCAATGCAGAGAAGCAATAGAAAGATTTGGCCTGGATGCTTCTGCAGGACATCAATTAACTACCAACCCCCCTGCTGGTTACAATCAGATAAAAATTTTCACCCCTAAATTATCAACTTCAATTGAACCTTCAGCTCCTATTGGAGAGACTAATTCTTTTGTTTCTCCCAAGCCTCAATATATTCCCCTAAGGCAAATTTTAGAGGAACAATTAGCAAAAGGGGCTGAAAATATAGAGGAACTTACTGACATGATTTCTGTTTGTCCTGTGCATGCCACAGGACAAGTAGATCAGAATGGAGCTCAAATTGTGGAGTATAAACCTTTGTCTTATGCAATTTTAACAGAGCTTAGAAAAGGGATTAGAGATATGGGATTGGGAAGTACTTATGTGCAGGGGATGTTGGAAGCTACAATGAGAAATCATATTTTGGTACCTGAAGATTGGAAAACCACCTTTCGTATGTTGCTTACTCCAGCTCAATATGTTGTTTGGGACAGTGAATTTAAAAACCAATGTGTTGTGCGTGCCCTTCATGCAGGGGGTTTTTTTCTTCCTGATCAATTGTATGGATCTGGTCCCTTTGCCTTGGTTGATGATCAGATTGTTTTGCCTGTTGCTACTTTACAAGCTTCTTCTGAATGTGCCTATCGGGCATTTGGAAAAGTGCCTGTCTCAGGGAAGCCTTATCAAGCTTTTTCTAATATCAGACAGAAGGCTACTGAGACGTATCCTGATTTTATTAATAGATTACAGGATGCATTAAAGCGACAGATAGATAATCCTGATGCTCAGCAGGAATTATTGATGAAGCTGGCCAAAGACAATGCAACTTCTGAATGTCGGAAAGCAATTATTGGTCTGGGGAACAATCCTGATTTGGCAGATATGATAAAAGCGTTTCAAGACGTAGGAACTGCATCCTACCAAACTAATTTGTTGGCAGCTGCTTTATCACCAGGCAGCAAGCCTCAAGGAAAATGTTACAACTGTGGCAAAACTGGTCATTTTAGAAAGGAATGCAGAAATCCTGGGGGGGGCATGTCTGCAACATCTCGCCCCTCTTTCCATAAGAGATCAGGACCAAAAACAAAATGCCCAAAGTGTCAAAAGGGTTATCATTGGGCAAGTGATTGCAGGTCGGGAAACGGCCGACCGGGCCGGTCTCTGGCCCCAGTCCAAACAGAGACAACAAATCAACAATAAAAAATACTCCTGCAGCTACAAGAGGTAGTGCCGGTATTGATTTGATTCTGCAGGAGGAAGTGAAATTTAAATTTCCTGGGGAAGTTCAAATAGTTCCATCTCAATTATCAGGCCCCCTACCACAAAATTATGTAGGGCTTGTCCTTCCACGGTCAAGTATGGGTAAAAAGGGCATTTTTGTTATTCCTGGTGTGATAGATTCTGATTATACTGGAATTATTTATGTGCAATTGTGGACCAACTTGCCTCAAACTTTGCCCATTTATATTAGTCCTGCTCAACTCCTGCATTTACCTTATTTTGTCCCAGCAGGGGGAGAGCCAAAAGAGAGGGGGGAAGGAGGCTTTGGTTCTACTAGCCCGGCCACTTCTATCATAGCTGCTGTTACTACCCCGATCACATTTCAACGGCCCCGTCAGATCATTGTATTGCAGGGTAAGCCCTTTGAGGGAATTTTAGACACTGGAGCGGATGTTTCAGTGATTTCTGCCAAGCAGTGGCCTGACGCCTGGCCAACTGAACATTGTCCAAGTGTGTGGGGTGTGGGGGGTCGTCAACGTGCACGTCAAAGTGCACAATTTCTTTCAGCCCATCTACCCAATTCAGAATTGATTGTTCAGGTTCGCCCCTTTATATTGGACATTCATGTCAGCCTTTGGGGACGTGACCTCCTCGGTAAATTGGGTGCCACCCTCACTATGGAAGACTGAGACCACTGCCCTCCCATTGAATTGGCTTGTTAAAGAGCCCGTGTGGATCGATCAATGGCCCATGCCACACGAAAAATTGATGGCACTTCACCAGCTGGTTGAAGATCAGCTGCTTACTGGTCATATTGTTTCTTCTACTAGCCCATGGAATACCCCTGTATTTGTCATAAAAAAGAAAAGTGGCAAGTGGCGTCTTCTTCATGATCTTAGGGCCATTAATTCATGTATTCAACCTATGGGCCCTTTACAGTGTGGAACGCCCAATCCTAATTTGATTCCCCAGGATCATGAGGTTATGGTAATTGATTTAAAGGATTGTTTTTTTTCTATTCCTTTATGTCCCTTTGATCAAGAGAAATTTGCATTTACCGTGCCTGCTATAAATCATTCAGAACCTAATAAACGTTATCATTGGACAGTTTTACCACAGGGAATGTTGAATAGTCCCACCTTGTGTCAGCTTTATGTTGCTGCAGCATTGGCTCCTTTTCGTAAACGTTATCCATTGGCATTGGTATATCATTATATGGATGATATTTTAATTGGAGCTCCAAAAATTCAATCTAATTGGCTTTTTGAATTACAAAATGATTTAAGTCTTTATGGATTGCAGATTGCCCCAGAAAAAATCCAGCTGTATTCTCCATACATTTATTTAGGGCATAAAATGATGCAAGCCTATTCTGCTCCAGTAGTTCCTCGTTTGAATTTACCAAAAATTATTTCTTTAGTTAATTTGCAACAATTGTTAGGTACCCTTAATTGGGTCCGCCCATATTTTTCTTTACCCACACATTTACTTAGTCCATTGTTTGAATTATTGACTAAAGGAAAGCAACCTGGAGATCTTATTGTAATCCCAGCTGTAGCATTTGCTATAATTGAGCAGATTAATGATATTTTAAACACTCAATTTGTGGATCGTATACCTCATAAAAATTGTCAGTTAACTCTTTTGATATTTCCTACTAGTAAGTTGCCTACGGGAGTATTAGCAGTAATAGAGCAGAAAGTATATTGTGTTGAATGGCTTTATCTGTCTCACACCCCATCCCAGAACGTTTTACCTTTTATCCAGGCTGTTGCTGAAATAATAACTTTGGGACGCACCCGAGCTTATCAAAGAACTGGGACTGATTTAATGAATATTATTTTTCCTCTTCCTAAATCTGATTTTCAATTTTATTTTCAGAATAACTTATCTTTTCAATGTGCTTTAACTGATTATGTAGGTAGTATTGCCTATCATTTGCCTAAAGATCCTCGGTTTGTTTGCTTAATGACTTCTTCTTTCCCTGTCCGACCATTGCTTTCTTTTTCCCCATTACAAGCCCCTACTGTTTTTTCTGATGGAGGACGCACAAGAGGAGCGATTGCTTACAAGGACTTTCATGATGATACCTGGAAAATATCTTATACTGCATTGCAGTCTTCACCACAGCGCTCAGAATTGTCTGCTGCTATCTTAGCATTCTATACCTTTTCTCAACAACCTTTTAACTTAATTTCTGACTCTCATTATGTGTGTCAACTTATTTTTAATCTTCCAGGGGCTTACATCACACCACGGATTGACTCCAATTTAATGGCGTTGTTTTTGACTTTACAGCAACTGTTACAAGATCGGAAGCATTTATATTTTGTTTCTCACATACGCAGCCACTCATCCCTCCCTGGCCCACTTTCTGAAGGCAACAGTTATGCTGATGCTGCTGTTCATGTTTTACCTACTTTATTTTCAGTTCCTTTTTTTAGTCACTCTTTTTTTCACCAAAATGCTAGAGGATTGGCACAAGCTTGCCACATTCCACTTGATCAAGCCAAGCAGATTGTTTCCTCCTGTCCCCAATGCTCAGGGGCATCCTCTTCAGGGGACACAGGAGTTAATCCCCGTGGTCTTGCTTCTAATCAATTATGGCAAATGGATGTTACTCATGTTTCTTCTTTGGCTCCCTGGAAGTACATTCATTTATCTATTGATACTTATTCAGGAGCACTTTGGGCCACACCTCAACGGGGGGAAACAGCTAATCATGTTATTTCTCATCTTTTTTCGGCTATCACAGCCTTGGGTAAGCCTGCTTCTTTAAAAACTGACAACGGGCCAGCCTACTCTTCATCAGCTTTTTTGCAATTTTGTACAACCTGGAATATTACTCTTACTCATGGCCTCCCCTATAATTCCACAGGTCAAGCCATTGTGGAGCGCGCTAATCGCTCCTTTAAGGATTGTCTCTCCAAACAATTAAAAAAGGAGGGATCTCGAGTACCTAATTTGTCGTGGGTGACTCAACAGGTTAAAAAAGTACTATTTACCTTAAATCAATTGAATGTTTCCACTCAAAATTTGACCGCTTATCAGAGGCATTTTCAACAGAAAGAAAGCTTGCCTCCCCCTTTAGTATATTATCGGGCATTGCCAGATAAAACATGGCTGGGCCCAGTCCCTTTGATAACGTGGGGACGAGGATATGCTGCTGTGCTTGCTCCTACAGGACCTTTGTGGATTCCAGCGCGTTGCGTTCGCCCAGCCAAGGATGTCGTGGCATCAGCCCCTGGACCCGATTCCAGAAATGGCAAAGGTGACTCTCCAGGCGACACAGCAACCAACCCGATCCAATCGTACCAGCCGTCCAGTAACATGGGGAGATGTAAAGAACTTGACCGCCAAAGCGCAAGCAGTCCTGCAGCAGCAGCAAGCAGCACAAACTCCCGAGAACTTGTGTGCTGCCATTTTTGCGGTTTTAACTGCAAATTCCTTAGCCATCATTTGTTTGTGTTTAATTACCAATAACTGTCCTTTGGCATCAGCAGCTGTCATCCCACCCACACATTCACTTGAACAACGTATGAAGCAAAACCTATGGGTGCAGCTAGCTAACATCACACAAAATGATGCCTTTTGTTTATCTGAAACATATGATATGGAAAATTTGCTGTCTACATGTTTAGTACCTGTTTGTACCCCTGCTGCTGTAATTCAAAACTTTACTGAATTGAATAGAATGTTAGATTTTAATTATGAGACTGTGTCTCATTGGGGGTTTGCTGCTTATTATTTACCCCCTGATGCAATTGCTTTGTATACTCCTGTGGTAGCAATTCCTGCAAACATAACCTGTGTAAAAATAGTTAATTGTACATCTTCAAGTAAAAAACCTCACTGTTCTCGCATTAACTCACCTAATTTAAACTGTACCATGTTTGAGGAGATTTCCTTTAATTTTGCCCATGTGTGGCTACCGCAAGGATGGTTTTTTACATGTGGCCAAGAAACTTTTAATTATATTCCTGCTAACATTAGTGACACACAATGTTGCCTTAGCCGGCTGATTCCTGTTTTGCTTTCTAAACAACAGATTCACTCAAGCCGTTTTCGGCGTGGAGTCACCCTAGATAACACTTGTGACTCTGAAACAGCCTTACTTAATAAAGCAGAATATGTAGCGTTGGCTGTGTCTATAGTAGGTGTGCCAGCACTTGCTACTCGTGCTCACCTTAATATTAATGCTGTTGCGTGTAATTTAGCAAAAACAATTAATGCTACTTCTTTAGCTATTTCAGCAATTAACCATGAATTGCAAGCCTTGAGAAAGGCTATTTTGCAAAATCGTGCTGCTATTGATTATTTGCTTTTGCGCCAACATTTAGGTTGTGAAAGTTTTGATGGATTATGTTGTTTCAATTTATCAGATGAATCACGAGCTATCCAACATCAGCTCAATGTGTTAAAAAATTTGGCCTCTGATTTAAAAATTGATACTTTAGGATCTTGGTGGGAAAGCTTTTGGACTTGGTTACCCACAGGTTTGTTGGGAAGTGTTTTACGTTATTTGGTTATTATTTGTGCTATTTTGATTGGTGTATGCTGTTTTATTCAATGTCTTCCTTCTTTTTTTAGCATATGTATTGCAACTTTTCGCCCCAAGTCCTCTTCCACTTTGCCTCGGGATCAGGTCTATACCCTGTACAAACAATTGCAGGGATATTCTTCTCCTGATTATTAACCTGTCTCATGACAAGGTGTTGTCATACAAAGTAAAAAAGAGTGGAATGTAGGAATGAGAGCTACCTGTAAGAGGTGTGCGTGAGAAAACTCCCTACCTTAAACAGGCCCCTCAAGGCTGCATTAGATCGCTCATTTCACACGGCCAGAAAGATACATTTTCTGGCCAGTATATCTTATCTAAGCTATAACAATAGACGCTTATGAAAAGCTAGCTGGGAAGAACTGGCAGAGAGGAAGATGATTGTGGGGGGAATTTACCAATGAGAATTCTGTTGCTCTATTTTGCCTTTTTGCTACTTTGTAATCGGTATAAAAGCAATAAACGCTGCGTAGGCAGTGAGACATTTTTGTACCATGAAATGATTTGCATCTAATTCCTACACTTGATAATTTATTTTCCAAAGGCTGAATTCTTCAATTCTCACAGATTTTTATAATACAGTATATTGCAAGAATGGGCTGCTTCCAAGTACAGTTTCATTCTTTTTTCATCAGCTGTCTTTCCCTCTAAATTTTCATATAGATTTCTTGGATTGACATAGGATGTTACCTATTGTTGAAAGAAAAATCCATATGGTTCAGTTCCAAGCTAGGAGAGAGTTGCTGGAAATAAAATGGAGGCTAGCTGCTTAGGAAAGAAGGTCTGTTTCTTTAAAAAAAAAAACAAGTTTTATTACAATTTTTCTTTCATCACACATATTTTTTGAACAGAGTGTTGACCGGGTCACATCTTATACATAATCATAATTTTTAATATATTCTAATCTTCCCACTTTTTCAATATTCATCTCTTTTATATAATCCTTTACCACAAATTAATCATTTTTCATCGTATCTTATTATTTCAGCTTTTGCCATATTATTCTCTTTCCATAATTCTTTATCATTTCTTTTCCATTTTTATACATAAATAACATCACTATACGCCCTAAATTTCTCCTCCCTTACTATTACACCAGATATTTACCATATTTCTTCATTTCCGGAAGCATCTCACAAATTCCCCCTTCCCAATCATTAACATTTTAAATTTTCATCCTAATTTACATTGTTATCAAAATTAATAATATTATTAAATGTCCTATTTTCACATTCCCATCTACTGAATTTTATCTTAAACAAGTTCTATTCATTCATCTTTACAAAATAATCACTTTTCACCATGACTTTGTTATTCCAGTTTCAACATTATTATTCTCTTTACTTAATTCTTTATCCTTTCTTGTTCAATTCTTTCACATAAATAACATCACAATGTACCCTGTAATTCTTCTCTCTTACAATTACAATAACATTTTAAATTCCACTCTAACTTAAAAATTATCAAAATTAACAATATTATTGCATTATCTACTTTCCCGTCCCCATTTACTAATCTACCTTATTGGATATCTTTACTATTTACCCCATTATTATTTCTCCTTCATCCATCATCTCTCCATCTTTTTAGTGATTTTTTTTATCAGCCTTTTCTCCCACTCTGACTTCTCAGTTCTCTTTTTTTAAAATTTCTATATGTGTTGCATTTTATCTTCTGAATCTCTTTAATCTCTTTTTGCTGTATGTTGAAAATGATAAAGAATCACTAATGGAGAGGCATTTTGTGGACCATGAGGAATTGGCAATTTCCTCGCTGGAACAGAAACAGCTCTTCCAATCAGCAGCGGGGGCAGCGGCCATCTTTTTGTGGCCGCCTTGAAGCTGGGACAACTGGACCAAGAATTGGGAGCGGTGTTTGGATAGAGTGCTGGAACTGGGTGAGATAATTGCCAATTTATATTTAAAAGAAAATTCTGAATCGGAGTTTTAAAAGAAATTTTTGAGCTTGGAATAGCGGCTATCTGGCACTTGGGAGGGAAAAAATGTTTTTACGTGAAAAAAAGTGGGGACTGTAATACAAAAAGCCCAAGAAGAAGTTTTAATACTAGGACAATTGGGGAAAGCCAAAACATTTTAAAGAAAGAGAAGTGATTTTTGGGAAAACATAGCATTTTTTATGTGTATTTTAAGCTCCTTGGATATGTCGACAATTAGTTGTTTTAATAGACTATCTTGTACGGAATAGAAATGGAGAGTGCCATCTACTGGAGGAAAGAAAAAGTATTGTAATATTTTACTTAAACAATCAAAATAGAAGAACAGTTGGAAGACTTGACCTTGGCTGTTTAGAAGAAGATAATTTGGATACTGTGAGAACATTTAAGGAGAAATTGTGTTCTGTGTTTGTTTATTTGTGTTCCCTTCTTTCTTGGAAGACAGCCTTTTAATTGGATTTGATTATTTCTGGAGTTGGATAATTAATAACTTAGGAGAACATTTTGCCTCTGAAGAAAAGAACAATAATTGAAGAAAGAAAGAAAAGAGGAGAAACAAGAAAATTAAATAGACTTTAAACTTTTGCTAATTGCAGTTTTGATAACTACTAAAATTAATACAAAATGGAGTTGCAGATGTTTGAAGAATTATTTCTGATGTTGAAAATTGTGCGTAAATCTGTAATAGGCAATAAAGAAACAGGAAATTCATTGAAATATATAGAAAAGGGAACGGAAGAGGGCTTGGAAGAGGGAAATTCAAATGAGATGCAAGAAGTCAAGAACATAGAAAAGAAAGTATTAAAAGATAAGAACCAGGTAGACAATAACACAGAAGCTTTTGGTAATGTAGAAAGAGTAGAGAGTGAGTGAATGGATCTTTATAGGTTTCTGTGATTCTGCTGGGGGTTGTACAATGTCTGAAATGCCCCTAGGCCTCAGGGGTGAAATCCAGCAGGTTCTCATAGGTTCTAGAGAACTGGTAGCGTTAATTTTGAGTAGTTTGGAGAACCGGTAGCGGAAATTTTGGGTAGTTCAGAGAACCGGCAAATACCACCTCTGGTTGGTCCCAGAGTGGGGTGGGAATGGAGATTTTGCAAAATCCTTCCCCCAGGAGTGGGGAAGGAATGGGGATTTTGCAGTATCCTTCCCCTGGAGTGAGGAGGGATTGGAGATTTTGCAGTATCCGTCCCCTGGAGTGAGGAGAGAATGGGGAATTTGTAGTATTTTTCCCCTGGAGTGAGGAGGGATTGGAGATTTTGCAGTATCCGTCCCCTGGAGTGAGGAGAGAATGGGGATTTTGTAGTATCCTTCCCCTGCCATCCCCACCAAGCCACGCCCACAGAACTGGTAGCAAAAAAAATTGGATTTCACTACTGCCCTAGGGGTTGTGCAATGTCGTGAGCTCTATGTCTTTTGCTATTCTAATGGTGGTGGGTTAATCCTATTATGTCCTAAAGGTCACGTCCTGTTCTTGGAATTTGGGTGGAGAAAGAAGTAGGAAGATTAGAATTATTGACCTTCAAGGTCCCTTCCAACTCTGTTATTCTATTCTATTCTATTCTATTCTATTCTATTCTATTCTATTCTATTCTATTCTATTCTATTCTATTCTATTCTATTCTATTCTATTCTAAATTTTAATCTCATCGCTGGAGGTAAAGATGGTTTGTTTGTGAATAGGCACATTAAGAAAGACTGGGGCTGCTTTCTGCCTCTAAGGACATGTTTCTCCATTTCTCCTTTGGGGAAATATAATGTTCTGCATCTTAATATTCCCCAAAATGTTTCATTCTCTAGGAGGGGGGAAGGGCTTCCCACGCTATGAAATACAAAGTCTCTATCTTTCAGATAAAGTCTGGTTAAGATATCATACAAAGTATCTGTAATTATTTTACTATGTTAATCAAGCCATCACAGTTTATAAACTGTAGCAGATGCAATTACTGAGCCCAACCAACTGTAGTTAAATCAGCAAATACAACTTAGTGCAATCCGCAAACATTATCTAAAAATCATGATTTAACAATGAAAACACATTCTAAAAGAAACCAACTGATTGTTCAAATGTTCTACTCTAACTCTAGATTAGCTCCAACAAATCCCACAATATCTGAACAATAAGTATGCAGTGAAGCCAGTCTCCTCTTTAGAAAGTAGGAGTACAACCTATGCTGATCCCCTGGGCATATTTGAAAAAAAAAGCTAGATCAAATAAAAGAATAGTTCCATCTTTGAAAAAAAGAATAAGAATAGCCTTATGGGTCAGATCAAAGAGGCACCTAATTATAGAGACTTTCATGAGAAGCTGGACAGAAGCTTTTAAGAAGCTTGGAAGATTTGATAAGGATCAATCTTCTCTGCTTTTGTTGAGCTTCAGTTCTTACTTTATTAGAATTATATTCTTGTACATCTGGAGGATTGCAGGTTGAAGAACGCTAATGGTGATGATTGTTCCCATTTCCCCCAGCATATGTTGCTTTATGATATTTTTCTTCTAAATATGCAAGGTACATACTTGGCTTTATGATTTTGCTTAAGATGTCTTTTGCCAACTAGACAGCTTTCAATAACTTGGGCTGCAGTTTCCAGAATTTCCAATCTTGAGCTCTGTAGGTTTTCTAAGAGGACTGCCAATATCACTTTCAAGTGATCACAGCTTCTCAAACAATCATACATTCTAGAGCTTTTCCATATCCTCACTATTGGAAGCACAAAACTACCGTATTTTTCGGAGTATAAGACGCACCTTTTTACCCTCAAAAAGAGGGTGAAAACCTGGATGTGTCTTATATACCGAATGTAGCCCCACCCAGCCACCCCCACCCTTTGGCCTCCGCCTGCCAGCAATTTACCTCTTTGCAGCAAACAGGGCAAAGCACAAGAAGAGCACAAGAAGAGATAAACTGCCTCCCGACCTACAGCTGACGGAGGCTTGCAAGCCACGTGGTAAAATGAAACTGAAACTACTGTGGCTGTGATGAGACATATTGCTGGGAGATAAACTGCTGGCAATATTAGACTGCTAAAATTGCAAGAAGGCAAGCTAGAGCTGCTGTGGCTCAGCGATAGAGCTCTTGCCTCACAATCAGGAGGTTGTGAGTTCTATCCTAGGTACAGGCAGATTCTGTTAATATGTTATTTTGTTAAATGTTTGTAGAGTGTTCAAATTATTAGACTTATTTTTTAAAGACTGCTTTATTATTGTGCTAGACAACTTAACAAAATGAAGAAGCTTTTTAAAATAAATGCTTGCTCTGAAGAGGCCCAGTACTATTGTATCTTCTTTTAAATAATAGAGAATAACGTATACTTCCAGAAATTTTAATTAATTTAGTAATTAATTTAGTATTAGAGTTAAATCCTGACTTACCTTGGAGTAGATCTATTTAATTTAAAAAATTAAATTTAATTTAAAAAAATTTAAATAATTGGGAGGAGTTAGTGTGACTACATTTAAGAAAACTTTCTGGCATAATGTACATTTCTCCAATTCTTTGCTATTTTTATGGGTCAAGCACACATGCACAGAAATACACAGCAAACAGTGTATATCATCTGTGTTGTTTGCTGTTTGCTGTTTGGCAAATTGCTTGGAGGCAGAGGCCTTTTTTCCTTGTTTTCCTCCCCCAAAACTAAGGTGCGTCTTATACTCCGGTGTGTCTTATACTCCGAAAAATACGGTAAATGCATTGGGGAGAAAAAGTCAAAGTATAAAGCAGATAAATGTATTCACAATAAAGAGAATAATATATTAATTTAGACCATTCAACTTGTACTCTCCAACTCGTCAATAGCTGCTAACTGGAATAACGGAAGCTCTGGTCCAACTCATCTGGAGGTTGAAAGTGCTACTTTAGTTGACATGAACAATATCTCAGACAGATGAAAAAGTTTTAGAAAAAGTGGGTATAAAATAAATTTTAAAACCTGCTTCAACGCAGTTTTGCATGGTGAATAGGAATACAATGATTCTTGGATTTGCACAATCTTGCTTCCATTTCTTATTAGAGCAAGGCTTTCAGAAACACTTCACGGGAAAACACTTCCATTTTTATTCATTTGCAATTTGTTGTTGTTCAAACTGACAAGAGGATCACAAATTACATTAAGCCATGATCCATATAACCATTATCTATTGAACAAGTCAAACTGTTAAGCTGCAGACAAACCACATAAAGGCTTAGAGCAGTGGTTCCCAACCTTTCTAATGCCGCGACCCTTTAATATAGTTCCTCATGTTGTGGTGACCCCCAACCATAAAATTATTTTCGTTGCTACTTCATAACTGTAATTTTGCTACTGTTATGAATCGTAATGTAAATATCTAATATGCAGGATGTATTTTCATTGTTACAAATTGAACATAATTAAAGCATAGCGATTAATCACAAAAACAATATGTAATTATGCCAGATCAGAAATCCTTGGGCCAGTCTTTGCAAGAGCACAAGGAATATCATCTTCCACAACGTCTACTTCTGTATTTAGACTTGATAACCAACAAGTGTACAGCAATATTTCTCAATCTCAGCAACTTTTAAGGTGCCTGGACTTCAACTCCCAGAATTCAAAGCAAAGCTGGCCCCTTAGCTGATGCTGCCAAAGCTCGGCCGCCAGGCGTCACAAATGCCTCTCACCAAATGGCATCTCTCCCGACCAATCGGAGGGCTTGGGCGAGTTGAGTCGATATGGCCAGGCTTGTGGCAATGGGGGAGGGGAGCTGAGGATGCTGGGGCGACCCCTAGGAAATGGTCGTTCGACCCCCAAAGGGGTCCCGACCCCCAGGTTGGGAACCACTGGCTTAGAGCAAAGTGAAATTTCTTGGAAATGTGCTTAAGACTTCAAACTAAGCAACATTTTAAAGAAAATTGAAGGTCTGATTTAGAGCCAACAGATAGTTTGGTATGCATATTTGATTATAGGAATATTCAACCATTTCCCTGATGGAAGATGGAGGGAAGTACGGAAAAAGGAATCAAAAGGAAGATTGATGGCCTTGCCTATTATGAAGAGTACTTTCAGAAATGTATCTGAGAGTTCCCGTTGCACTGCAAACTTCTGAGGGTTGCAGATAGCCTGAGAAACTCTGAAAGGCAGAAATCCAAAATAACACATTGATTCAATATTTCTTGGTAGCTCAGGCACTGCTGAATATATTTGATGTACTCAGTGGTGAGTTCCTGTCGGTTTGCACCAGTTCTCCCGAACCGTACATTAATTTTCTGACCAGTTCAGAGAACTGGTTGTTGGAATAAATCTTTTTCCAATTTACAGGGTTAATCCTGCAAGGAACACAGGAATGAAAGATTCTAGTGTGCCTGTATTTCTAACCTAATCCTTATCTTAATTGCTGCCCCTGCTGCTTTAAGTGTTTTCAGAAACTGCCTCTGGGTTAAGTTTTGTTACATTGTAACAGCACTAATAGTTCTTGGCAGTATGCCCCAACTTTCTGTCTGTAGACTGAGCTTCTCTGGAGTCCTACCCCCAGAGTTTTTTGTGGTACTTTTATTCCTGGGGCTTGAACAGCTATTTACAGAAGAGTTGGCATAGCCATAGAAGAATGACTGAGAAGCAGGATGCAAGCTTAGCATTTTGTCTGATATTTCTACTGCCTTTCTGAGGGTGTGTGACTTTTCCTTAAATCTGGATGGTTACCTTAGGATATCTTGTGAGGTGAGTGAGACCAGCTGGTATCTTTAAGTGGTGCAAATCAGTGGTGGGTTCCTACCAGTGCGGTCCACTCTATAGCACCGGTAGCGGCCCACTGGTGATGTCACAGTATCGGTGCGGTCGGTTTTTAAAAAACATTTTTTTAAAAAAATTCTTTTGCACATGCCCAGAAGCCAAATTTCCAGCACTATGCATGTGCTGCCTTCCTACCCCACAGTGAGTCCAAGCAGGGGAGGATGGCTGAGGGAGCGCGTGAGATGCTGAAAGAACGGGCGGCAGGAGCTATCTCCATTCCCCTCCCTTCAGCAGTCCGAGAAGCCACGAACGCGCGGTGATGATCCCAGGCATTTTTGCACATTTGAGGCTTCTCGAGCTGCTGAGGGGAGGGGGAATGGGCGGAAGGACCTATCTCAGGTCCCCTCCCTTCAGCAGCCCGAGAAGCCACGCTCACCCAGTCATGTGGCTGGCAAGCCACACCCACAAAATAAGCCACGCCCACAGAGTGGTAGTAAAAAAATTAGGAACCCGCCCCTGGTGCAAATGAATCTAATGATTGTTAATGGTGGGAAACTGTGCTTTGTCAGTTCATTGGGCATAGGAGTCTCTTATCTATGGGGATTCTTCAGTCTTCCAGGTCATGGTTGTCCCAAAGGTGCTTTTTTCAAGAGGCAACTGGATTTTCTTGGTTTCCAGAAAGTCCAGTTGCCTCTTGAAAAAGCACCTTTGGAACAGGAGTCTCTTGCATTGCTTCAGAGTGGCCAAAGGTTCGAGGACAAAGGTAGAGTGAGCCTGCCTCCATTGTATTTGAACTTCCCAGAGGCTGCTGGGAGGCGCTGCTGGCTGTAAGTGGGGAAAACTGAGAGGGAGTACAGAGGACAAAGGTAGAGTGAGTCTTCCTCCATTGCATTTGAATTTCCTAGAGGCTGCTGGGAGGCGCTGCTGGCTATAAGTGGAGGAGACTGAGAGGGAGTACAGAGGACAAAGGTAGCAGCCCATGCACCTAATGGCGCACGAATCATATAACTATAAACCAAAAATAGCAATAATACATTCAGGGTTAGTGCGCTTGAGATTGTGATTTTATTTTATTTCAAACTGACTGGCTTAGATCAGTGCAATACTTGTTTTACAGCTGTCTTTTGCAGTATTCTTTTCAAATTTGAGTGCTATCCTCTTTGTAAACAAATTACTAGTTACATGGATAGATTACCTATCTAGAATCTCCAATCTGTACTCTCCAAGCAGAAATTAGGTGCCCAATTCAGCCATTCCACTCTATTCAGTTGCCACACTATCATCCCCCTCTACCACAAAGATCCAGAAGGAGAAGGGCAGTATGGACAACTGTGGGATCTGGCAGGGTGAGAGCTGTGACCTATAAATACAAAACTTTTGTTTTGTCCCAGCATAACAGATACAGTGCCCTTGCTGACCTTAATAGGGACACTAAAGTGACAGGTCAAAGTAGTTGTGATGATAACTCAAATAAGCAGGGGATCATGGTCTGAGATGAAGAACTAACCATGTTTTCCCCAAAATAAGATAGGGGTTTATATTTTTTGACCCCCCAAAAATTCCCCTGGCCTTATTATCAGGGACTGGCTTATTTTTTGGGGGTGCAGGAGGCAGGTCGGGCCGTGAGACATGCATCTTACTAGAATCAGGCAGCTCCGTGGCATCTCTCGGCTGGTCTGTTTAGTTCCAGCTCCAGCTCCAGCCATCACCATAGAATGGGAAATGCACTCGCAGAGTGGCTGATGTCCTGGCTGGGTTCGGGAGCCAGAGTTTGGGGGAGAGAAAGAAAGAAAGACTTCTGCTGCTTCTGCTTTTAGCTGCAGCAAATTCTCCTGCAAACTCTGGCTCTTCGGCTTTCAAACCCCAGGCAAGGCAGCGGCTGCTCTCCAAGTGCGCTTTCTGCTCTATGCTGACAGCCAAACATCTAGCCGGGCGCAGCAACAAAAGCAGCCAACGACCAAACCTCTCGGGCTGTCAGGTAAGATGCGCGTCTCATGCTGGGGCTCAATTTGGGGCTTGGCAATGCGAGCAGGGTGGGTCGGGGCGCATGTCCTACCTGACACTTGTCCTGGTAGCTCTGTCGGGTTCCTCGGTGTGGTGTCCAGGGCAGCCCATTCTAAAAGAGAATGTTACATGAGTTCAATCAAACTTCTCAAACTCGTGAGACATTCTCTTTTAGAACGGGCTGCCCTGGACACCACACCAAGGAACGCGACGGAGCTACCGGGACAAGTGTCTTGTAAGACGCGCATCTCGCGCTGAAGCTTGGCAGGGCAGGTGAGGCGGGGTGAGGCGCGCTTCCTCCTCCCCGCTGCTTCTGGATTTGGAAGCCGAAGAGCCGAAGTTTTGGGGAAAGAAAGACTTCTATTGCTTTCCTTCCGTGCAGCCAAAAGCAGAAGCAGCAGAAGTCCTTCTTTCTTTCCCCAAAACTTCGGCTGTTGTGGGAGAGGATTCTGGTCGCTCTGCACCCGGCAGCTTCTGCTTGTCCTGATTCTCCCCCTTGCCACGTGCGCGCGAGACAGCAATCAAGAGGTGGCTACCCGCACACCCGGCAGGACTGGCTGGGCTGCCTCCTTCTATTAGGACATCTCTGTTAGTGAGGATTAAGTCCAATATGGCTGATCCCCTAGCTCCCTTCTCTGCTTGGGAGACAAAGTTGTCTGCTAGGTTTGTCAGGAACTTGTTTGATCTTCCCCTTGGTGCAGTTTGTCTCCCAGTTGATGTTGGCATAATTAAACTCCTCCATTACTATTGTGATGGGCTTACTACATACCTTAGATTAGTGGCCCCCAACCATTTTGGCAACAGGGACTGGTTTCATGGAGAGAGGTTTTCCGTGCCCCCAGAGAGGATGTGGTTTTGTGTGCTGCGAATGGGGCTTTGCCTTAGATAACTTACTAGCAAAAAGTTCATTTATTTCCTCTATTTGATTGCATGGCCTATAGTTTCCTCAGCCTTCATTGATTTAAGCAGATTTGAGTTTGCTCAATTTGTTGCTTTTGGAGGCAAAAATCCTCAAATAATTGTTTGCCAGTTTGTATGTTACTGAAGTGTTTCAAGTGTTTTCTCATTTATTTGTTCATATTTACAGTAGTTCACTTATGAATACAAAAGAATATGAAACAAGAAACAAAATCATGCCAGATATGTTATAATGCTGGCACTATGTACAGTGAAATATCAGCTTTGCCCACAAACTTGCTCAAGAAAAGCCAGATCTCACTAGCTCTCTAGAATGAAAGTAAGGAAGAGCCCATCCTTGTATCTGGAGTCAGCTCTTCCTGAGGAAAGGAGCTGAGAATAACAAGGTGCACCCTCAGATACTTACTTGTGGCATTTCCTTGGGGTTGAGTCTGCAGGAAGACTGCCCCCCCCAGATTCCCCCTTGAGAAAGTATTTCCACTGTCTTCAACTATATTCCTACAGCCCTTCAATATGCCCCAAATCTCCTCCCTTTTTCAGGGAGAAGCCACCCATATGCAATCATATAAAAGATCACTCTTACAGTCTAGTGGTCAGTCAAGGCCCCAACTGAATTGCTATTATGGATGTCCCACTCACTTCCCTTGGGTTAGGAGCACAGGTATGCTCACGAAAAGGACAAGAAGAATTGTCTGGATGAAGATTATAGTAGATTATAGTCTGGATGAAGATTATAGTATAGATAAAGTAGACCATAACCTACTACTAGATAAAGTAGAAAAATGAGGGTTAGATGGGCATCACCACCAGATGGATTCGTAACTGGCTGACCAACCACACTCAATGTGTAGTCCTCAATGGAACTGCATCTACATATAGGGAAGTATGCAGTGGAATATCCCAAGGCTCTGTTTTAGGCCCAGTACTCTTCAACATCTTCATTAATGACTTGGATGAGGGGATGGATGGGGAACTCATCAAATTTGCAGATGACACCAAGCTGACAGGAATAACCAACACTCCAGAAGATAGGCTCAAGATACAGAAGGATCTTGACAGACTTGAACATTGGGCATATCTAACAAAATGAAATTCAATGGTGAAAAAAGTAAGCAAATTTAGGCAGGAAAAACAAAATGCACAGGTACAGTATAGGTGGTACTTTGCTCAATAGTAGTAACTACTATGAGAGGGATCTTGGAGTTCTAGTGGACAACCATCTAAATATGAGCCAGCAGTGTGCAGCAGCTGCCAAAAAAGCCAACACATTTCTAGGCTGCATTAACAGAGGGATAGACTCAAGATCACATGAAGTGTTAATACCACTTTACAATGCCTTGGTAAGGCCACACTTGGAATACTGCATTTAGGTTTGGTCTCCACGATGTAAAAAAGATGTAGAGACTCTAGAAAGAGTGCAGAGAAGAGCAACAAATATGATTAGAGGACTGGAGGCTAAAACCTATGCAGGAACTGGGTATGTCTACTTTAAGGAAAAGAAGGACTAGGGGAGACATGATAGCAGTGTTCCAATATCTCAGGGGCCGCCACAAACAAGAGGGAGCAAAGCTATTCTCGAAAGCACCTGAGGGTTGGACAAGAAGCAATGGGTGGAAACTAATCAAGGAGAGAAGCAACTAAGGAGAGATTTCCTGACAATTAGAACAATTAATCAGTAGAACAGCTTGCCTCCAAAAGTTGTGAATGCTCCAACACTGGAAGTTTTAAAGATGTTGGATAACCATTTAATTTAATTAATTTAATTTAATTTAATTTAATTAAAAGTTCTTATAGGCCGCCCAATCACGTAGGACTCAGGGTGGCGTACAACATGGAATAAGAACAATACAAAAATGCATAATAATTTTTAAAAATTATATAATTTTAAAAGCCATTCATTCATGGGGGAATCCGATCTTCTTCACCCCGCCTGCCAGAGGAGCCATGTTTTTACGGCTTTGCGGAAGGCCAGTAGAGTGGGGATAGTCCGGATCTCTGGTGGGAGTTGATTCCAGAGAGATGGGGTGCCCACAGAGAAGGCTCTCCCCCGTGGACCAGCCAACCGACATTGTTTGGCTGATGGGACCTGGAGGAGGCCAACTCTGTGGGACCTAACTGGTCAGTAGGGAGGTATGTGGTAGGATACGGTCCCGGAGGTAACCTGGCCCTGAGCCATGTAGGGCTTTAAAGGTCAAACCCAACACCTTAAATTGTGACCGGAGACTAATAGGCAGCCAATGCAGCTGGCGGAGAATAGGTGTTACGTGGGTGTATCTCGGCACACCCACCACAGCTCGCGCAGCTGCATTCTGTACCAATTGCAGTCTCCGGATGTTCTTTGAGGGTAGCCCCATGTAGAGTGTGTTACAGTAGTCCAGCCATGAGGTGACAAGGGCATGTGTGACTGTGAGTAAAGCCTCCCTCCCAGTAGGGTCGCAATTGGTGCACGAGACAGACCTGTGCAAAGGTCCCCCTAGCCACAGCTGAAAGATGTTGCTCCAATTTTTGCTGTGGGTCTAGGAGAACACCCAAATTGCAAACCCGTTCTGAGGGAGTCAATTTTTCTCCCCCAAGAACCAAGGAGGGGAAATCGACATAATTCCTGGGGGGCAATATCCACAGCCATTCAGTCTTGTCAGGATTGAGTTTGAGCCTATTCATTCCCATCCAGACCCTAACATCATCCAGGTAGTGGCACATTACATCAGCTGCTTCCCTGAACTGACACAGGGTGGAGATGTACAACTGGGTATCATCAGCATACTGTTGACCTCACCCCATGTCGACGGATGATCTCACCCAATGGTTTCATGTAAATGTTAAACAGGATGGGCAAGAGAACCGAGCCCTGAGACACCCCGCAAATCAGGGGCCTAGGGGCTGACCTCTGTCCTCCTGTCAACACCGACTGCATCCTATCGGAGAGGTAGAAGGAGAACCACCGTAAAACGGTGCCTTCCACGCCCACCTCGCCGAGTCTGCGCAGAAGGATACCATGGTCAATGCTATCAAAAGCCACTGAGAGGTCAAGTAACACCATGATGGAGGAATAACCTCCATCCCGGGCTCGCCAGAGATCATCCATCAGGGTGACCAAAGCAGTTTCCGTACTGTAGCCGCGCCTGAAACCCGATTGAAAGGGATCTAGATAATCAGTATCCTCCAATAACTGCAGGAGTTGGAGCGACACCACTTTCTCAACAACTTTACCCACAAAGGGCAAGTTGAAGATTGGACAGAAGTTCTTTAAATCCGCTGGGTCCAGGGAAGGCTTCTTGAGGAGGGGCCTCACCACCGCAGCTTTTAAGGGCTGTGGGATGGATCCCTCTCTCAAAGATGCAATCACAACAGCCTGGAGCCAGCCGCGTGTCACCTCCCTGCTGGCAGAACCAGCCAGGAGGGGCATGAGTCCAATAAACAAGTGGAGGCACTCATCGCTCCTATGGCCTTGTCCATATAACAGGACTAAGACTCGCTCCTGTTGTCTCGGCTTGGGTTGTCCAAATGGAGTCCAGGTCTGTCCGAATCTGAGTGACTTTATCTGCCAGAAACTGAGCAAATTCCTCAGCTCTGCCCTGTAAGGGTTCCTCAGCTCCCTCCTTAGCAAGAAGGGAGCAAGTCACCCTAAACAGGGCGGCTGGGCGAGAATCGGCAGATGCAATAAGAGCAGAAAAATGCGCACATTTTGCCGTCCGTATCGCCACTAAGTAAGACTTAATAAAAGTTCTTAATAGTGTCCGGTCAGATTCAGCTTTACTGGCTCTTCATTTGTCACTCCAAGCGTCTCTTTGGTGTTTCATCTCCGGGAGCTCCTCGGTAAACCAAGGAGCTCTCCTGGATCCACTGCCACGGAGAGGCGCAAAGGCGCAATTCGATCTAAAGCCTTCGCTGCCACCCAGTTCCAGGCAGCCACTAGAGCAGTGATGGGGAACCTTTTTTGGTTCGCGTGCCAAAAGGGGGGGGGAATGCGGGGGATCACGTGTGTGTGTGCCCGCACTCATAATTCCATGCACCCCCGCACATGCACGCATGACCCCCCTGCTCCCAGCATGCAATGGCACGCCCATTTTTTGCTCTCCCCAGGCTCCAGAGCCTTTCTAGGAGCCTGGGGAGGGCGAAAACGGCCTTCCCCACCCCCTCTGGAGGCTGGAAACAGCCTGTTTCCCGACTCCTAGTGGGCCCAGAAGGCCTGAAAATCAGCCGGCTGGTGCACACATGCACGCCGGACCTGAGCTCGCGTGCCCACCGATATGGCTCCGCGTGCCACTTGTGGCACCCGTGCCATAGGTTCGCCATCACGGCACTAGAGACTCAGATGAATTGTGTACCAGGGATTCAGGTATTTCCCCAAGTTCCCTCTGGAATCCTTCGGCGCCAGAATCCTTCGGATTCCATTAGGCGTGATTCCATTTGTCTGAAGTGGTGCAGGATTTCCTCCCTAAGCAGGGGGTTGGACTAGAAGATCTCCAAGGTCCCTTCCAACTCTGTTATTCTTAAGATTATAGCATCTTTCAACTCTGCACTAACTCATAGGTGCTGATATCGTTAAAACAACAAGATGAGCCCACTTTACTTCTGTGCTTTGCTTATCATAATATGATTGTGTACTTCTCTGTCCCAGGACTACATTGACAGAAATATCCAGTTTTGATCCCTGTTTTCATTTCTATCTTTGAAATGAAAATAGTCCTGTACTACACCCAGGATAGAATTCAGATCCTATGATGCAATTTAGGTACTGCAATCAGTGGTGGGATTCAAAGTTTTTACTACTGGTTCTGTGGGCGTAGCTTGGTGGGTGTGGTGTGGCTTGGTAGGAATGGCTTGGTGGGTGTGGCAGGGGAAGGATACTGTAAAATCTCAATTCCCATCCCACTCCAGGGGAAGGTTACTGCAAAATCCCCATTTCCTCCCAATCAGCTGGGACTTGGGAAGCAGGGACTAGATGGGGGCGGGGCCAGTCAGAGGTGGTATTTACCGGTTCTCCAAACTACTCAAAATTTCTGCTACTGGTTCTCCACAACTGGTCAGAACCTGCTGAATACCACCTCTGTATTGCATGTGTGTACGTAAATATCCTTAGCTTGTATAACATTGCATGTCTAGCTAAGATAGGCTGCCAGGATGAACTGACAGAGTCCCAGATATTAGCTGGTATATTTTTCTCTGGGAGCAGAATGTATGGCCTTTTGTCCATGAAGTATTGTCTATAGATAGCAATACCCAAGCATATAGCATCAGAGAGGGAAGTATTTAGAAGATTAAAGATTTATCCATGACTTTGAGTTCAGTATCACAGGAGGGCTTCAATGAGTCCTTGATCTTAAAGTAGTAGATATCATTATTGGTGTGCTGGAGTTTGTTGATCTGCATCATTACCATTGAAGTATTTCTGGTCACATGGACTCCGGAGCTGTTCATAATCTCCTGGTATTTGCTCTGCTCAGTCACTTTATGCCAACTTGCCGGAAAGCCAAAAAAACAGCTAAGGGAAATTCAGGGGGACCCTCTTGCAGCAATGAAACGTGTATTTATCACATTTATGAAAGTGTATGTATAACATTACACATCCGTGAAAGTATCTGTGTAAAAGAAGAAAGTAAAGAGAAAAAGGTGGAGAGCAGAATGGAAAAGAAGGGTAAATATCTTTACTGGACTTTCTGCCAATCTTTTTCAGCCAGGTTCCCTCTAGAAATGCTGCATTACTGGGCTGATTACATGCAGCCAGTATCTGGACCATGCTAGACTAGGAAGACAGGTAGTTCTAAATAAGCTATTGAAGCATGTATCACGTTCCAGCTAATTCCTGATTAGAGGAATGAGTTTGTCAATTCTTCTTCACTGGAGGCGTGGACCTGTTCTTTTCTAGGAAGGTCCTTGTATCCTTAAAAGCTTCATGGCAAACATTGATGCAATAGACGAAGACTTCCCAACACCCTTGGAGAGTTCCAGGGTGGGGAGAGCTAGTTTTGATTGGAATACATATTTGGTTCGTGTCTTCATTCATCTACAGAGCACAATAGATTGGGACTCCTAACTTATTTTGCTTTGTCTTCACCCTTAGGGTGAGACTGACAGATGGAGCAGGGAACTGGATAGAGTCAGGTACTGGCTGGTCCTTTCTCAGTTCAGGCTGGCTTTTTGGGGATTTGAAGGGTTCATCCTCTTACAGAGTCCAAGTCTCTTTGGATGAAAAGGTAGCCAGATGGGGGAGGGAAGGTATTGGCAGGGCTTTTTATCAAACACAATACAGGTGGAAACACAATCCTTGGTTTGGTCCACCGACAAAGAGCCAAAGGTCCATAAGGCACCCAGTGACCTGACATAAATATGAACATTGGATTCTTTTATAGAACCTAAATTGTTTCAAAATAGCAGCCATACAGCTCTGGTTGCATTCAAAATCAGGCAATCTTTTTACAAGAAACAATTAAACAACCTTGAAAAAAAGTTGTTGCAAACAAAAACAAAAAAAAACCCCTCCCACAGCCTCCTCCTCTCCCACGTGACTGCTTCTGAAATAAAGGATTCCTTGCTCAATTCCCAGCAGCTCTTGCTTTGCCTTTCAGTGTCAGCCATCAATGATGAGGTTTTTGTTTCCAGCTGTCATGTACAGGGAAACAAAAGTTTATGGAACTAAAAAAAAGTTCAATCAACCAATTCCAACTTCTTCTTCTTCTTCTTCTTCTTCTTCTTCTTCTTCTTCTTCTTCTTCTTCTTCTTCTTCTTCTTCTTCTTCTTCTTCTTCTTCTTCTTCTTCTTCTTCATCATCATCATCATCATCATCATCATCATCATCATCATCATCTGGATAATCAAATGCTTACAAATTATTGGCATCAGCAAAAATATTACATCATTCACTGAAAAAACGATGAAACAATGGAGAACTGAGTTGACAATAGGGAATGAGAACTACAGAATGGTTAATATCAAGAAAGGAATTTTTCAGGGAGATTCACTTTCACCCCTCCTCTTCATCATCGCAATGATCCCGCTATCAGTAATCTTTTAAAAAATGAAACTTGGATACCAAATAGCCAAAGACGCCGAAAAAATTTCACATTTATTGTATATGGATGATTTGAAACTGCATGGAAAGTCAGAAATAGAAATCCAATCACTGACCAACACAGTCCTAATATTCAGCACAGATATCTCGATGCAGTTTGGCATGGAAAAATGTGCCATTGTATCTATGAAAAGAGGCAAAATCACTGCATGTGATGGAATTGAAATGCCCAATGGCCAATTAATTAAATGCAACCAAAATAAAGCCTATAAATATCTGGGCATTCTGCAATTGGATAACATCCAACATGGAGAAGTGAAAACTATCATCAGAAGAGAGTACACCAACAGAGTTAGGAAAATTTTGAAATCTAAATTAAATGGTGGAAACACCATCAAGGCCATGAATACCTGGGCAATACCAGTCATAAGATACACGGCTGGTATAATTAACTGGACACAAGCTGATTTGGACATTTTGGACCGAAACACCAGAAAACTAATGACAATGCTGCTGGTCTTACGAAAAGCCGTTAAGACATGGCTCTTCCTGCAGTCAGGGGGTGAGACTAGTTCCACCTGAGCTCTCCCCGGTATGTCTGGTGGTAAATATTTTTTAACTTTTACATTTTTTAATCTTGTTTTTAACTGCTGTTTATTATTTAGTGTTCTTGTATAATGCTGTATGCCACCCTGAGTCCCTTGGGAGTAGGGCGGCATAGAAGAACCAATAATAAATAAATAAATGCACTACAGTTTACATCCACGTAGTGACACTGATAGACTTTACCTGCTCAGAAAATCAGGTGGCAGAGGACTACTACAAGTAAAGCAAACAGTTAAAGAAGAAAAGCATGCATTGGCGGATTATTTAAAAGAAAGTCAAGAACATCTATTAATTGAAGTAAAGAACAAAAATCTACTGAAGGTCCAACAGATGAAACAAGAATACAGAAAAAATGTGAAAAAATCAAGAATGGAGAGTTGGCAAAATAAAGCATTACATGGCCAATTTCTGGAAAAAATAAAAGACAAAGTGGAGAGTGAAAAAACTTGGTTATGGTTAACAACTGGTACTTTAAAGAAAGAAACAGAATCATTGATCCTGGCCGCACAAGAACAGGCAATTCGTACAAATGCCATAAAGGCCAAAATTGATAAATCCTCAAATGATGCTAAATGCAGATTATGCAAGGAAGCTGATGAAACTGTAGCCCATGTGCTCAGCTGCTGCAAGAAAATCGCGCAGACTGATTACAAATTACGGCACAACTATGTTGCACAAATGATTCACTGGAATTTATGCAAAAATTATAACATCCATACTGCTACAAAATGGTGGGAACACAAGCCTGAAAAAGTCACTGAAAATCAGATGGTCAAGATCTTGTGGGATTTTTGTATACAAACAGACAAGGTACTGGCACATAATACACCAGACATCACACTAGTCGAGAAAAACAGGGTGACTATCATTGACATCGCAATACCAGGTGATAGCAAGGTTGATGAAAAGGAACATGAAAAAATTGCAAAATACCAGGACTTAAAAATAGAAATTCAACGATTATGGCACAAACCAGCAGTGGTAATTCCAGTGGTGATTGGAACACTGGGTGCTGTCCCAAAAGCACTGGAATTACATTTAAAACAGCTCAAAATTGACAAAATCACCATCAGTCAAATGCAGAAAGCCGCACTGCTCGGTTCCGCACATATACTTCGAAAATACATTACGACGTCCTAGGCCCCTGGGTGGGGCTCAACTAGTAATCAATGCCAAATCCGGCAAAACAACTGGCCGCTGTGATACAATTGTATAACAACAACAACAACAACAACAACAACAACAACAACAACAACAACAACAACAACAACAACAACAACAGAGTTGGAAGGGACCTTGGAGGTCTTCTAGTCCAACCCCCTGCTTAGGCAGGAAACCCTTCACTACTTCAGACAAATAATTATCCAACATCTTCTTGAAAACCTCCAGTGTTGGAGCATTCACAACTTCTGGAGGCAAGAAAACAATCTCGTGAAGTTGGAATTGATTGAGTGAATTTTTTTTTAGTTCCACAAACTTTTGTTTCCCTTTTTGTTTTTGGTGAGAAAGGTGACAAAGAAACGCTGTCAGAGCTGGAAATCAGGTAGGCAAAGAAATGATTGGGGGAAGCGAGGGCATCTGGGCAGTGTGGGTGGAGAAAGCTCTGCCGCACTGCGCTGCAATGGTGAAACAGGCAATGGAGTGGTCCTCTCTTCTCCTCCTACTTCCCTCCTACTGGCTGTTCCAGTTCCCATTTCTACATTGTAGCGCAGTGCCCAGGATCCACTTTGATAGTGGGGTGGGGGGGGGAGATAATTTGCCTGGCCAAACTAACCCCGCAGACTCCCCTACATTGGGCTCAGCTTTGATCAGGTTGGTCAGTTGGTCGGTGGCTCTGTTGGCGGCAAACAAAACAGCCCTGTTGCACTGCACCGCCTTCTGCTGCCAAGAGCGCCCAGCCATGCATGGCCTTTCCTCCACCTTTCTTTCCCTCATGGATTGCAGTGGATTAAAAAAAAACAAGTCACCCACTATAGCCAAGGCCACCCCTGCTAAACAAGCAGCAGTCGCAGTGGTGGAGGCAAAGTGTAGGGTGGAGAAGCGAAGAGCAATGAGGTGCAGCGAAGGGTCCTGGGCCACCTCCTCTCCTCCTCCCCCTTCTCAACTGTGAGCTGGGCAGCCCTGGAGATGGGAGGAAAAAAGCAGCTCCCAGAATAAGTAGGGGATGGGAAATTTGGAGGAGCTGAAATTGCTGTTCACTTCTTGCATTATCCTTAGCTTCTACAGCTTCATCCACTATTATTTCCATTTTAGAATGAAAAGGCTTAAAGTTGCAAAAATAATACAGTAGTTCTTTACTAAATGGGCATTTCTCAAGTTGCTGTGTTGTCTATTTAATGCAACCACACGGGATTATTACAGAACACAAATGTATAAATTGGTAACTTCCCATGTTGTACTTTTCAGCCCTAGAAAATCATAGTATTTGCAGAGTCCTTGGGAGAAAGGTATGGGGGGGGGTTGTCATCTCAAACGATCTATCTGTTAAACTACTGAAGTTTGCAGATGATACAACAGTGATTGGGCTCTTTGAGACAATGATGAATCCACATACAGATAGGAGGTTGAACAACTAGTCTTGTGGTGTGACCGGAATAATCTGGAACTGAACACACTCAAAACCATAGAAATGGTGGTAGACTTTAGGAGAAACCCTCCCATCCTACCACCTCTTACAATACTAGACAACACAGTATCAACAGTAGAGACCTTCAAATTTCTAGGTTCTATCATATCTCAAGACCTAAAATGGAATTAGGATTTTAACCCTAACACTAACCCTAACATCAACAACGTCATCAAAAAAACACAACAAAGAATGTTCTTTCTACGCCAACTCAAGAAGCTCAAACTGCCCAAGAGCTGCTGATACAGTTCTACAGAGGAATTATTGAGTCTGTCATCTGCACCTCTGTAACTGTCTGGTTTGGTTCTGCAACCCAACAAGACAGACACAGACTTCAGAGAATAATTAGAACTGCAGAAAAAACAATTACTACCAACCTGCCTTCCATTGAGGATGAGTCAAAAAGAGGGCTGTGAAAATATTTACAGACCCCTCACATCCTGGACACAAACTGTTTCAACTTCTACTGTCAAAATGACGCTATAGAGCACTGCAAACCAGAACAACTAGACACAAGAACAGTTTTTCCCCAAACGCCATCACTCTGCTAAACAAATTATTCCCTCAACACTGTCAAACTATTTACTAAGACTGTATTAGTATTATTCTTCTCATCCTTCCTAGTACCTACCGTATCTCTTTCCACTTATGACTATAACCATGTCACTTGTATCTTTACAATTTATATTGACTGGTTCCTAATATGATTTGATTGCTTATTTGTACCCGGACTATCATTAAATGTTGTACCTTATGATTCTTGATGAACATATCTTTTCTTTTATGTACACTGAGAGCATATGCACCAAGACAAATTCCTTGTATGTCCAATCACACTTGGCCAATAAAAATTGTATTGTATTGTATTGTATTGTATTGTATTGTATTGTATTGTATTGTATTGTATTGTATTGTATTGTATTGTATTGTATCGTATCGTATCGTATCGTATTGTATCCTATCCTATCCTATCCTATCCTATCCTATCCTATCCTATCCTATCCTATCCTATCCTATCCTATCCTATCCTATTTTGTTAGAAATTCATTCTGTAAGAGAATTGTATTCTTTTCTATCTTGTTTTTCTGTTGCTTTTAAATCTTCGCTTCCCTCTCCACAGTTGTCAGCACTTTGAGTCTGCCAAAATGGCTGACTTCTTCCCGGCCGGAATCAAGGGGGGTAATCCTGAACCTTTGGGGAGATTGCTTTTTTCCCCGAGGTTCTTGGAGGTTCCCCTTTCCTCTATCTGCCTCTCTGGGGCAGATAGTGCATTTAAAAGGCTTCCAGGCTGGGAAAATTGGAACTAGAGAACGGAGCCTGTCTCTTTGCTCCCGCTCGTGCTGACATCACCGCCAGAAGTTCTCCTCCTCTTGATTTTCAAATACATGACTGTAAGAAATTTTAGTTCCGCCTTAGACATGACATAGCTGGGCCAGACTTTGGGCCAGTCACGCTCTCTCAGCCCTAGGAAGAAAAAAGTCTTCAAAGACTTTCTTGCCAAGAAAGCTGCAGGGACTTGTCCAGGCTGTCTCCAGAAATCAACAATGACTCAAAGGTGCACATACACAGACAGATAAAAACAGACACACACACACACACTTACTCACTCACACACAAACTGGTTAAGGAAAGTGATTAGTGTAGTTTAAACTCTCTAGCTTTAGTACACTCTCTTTTTTCTGATCAAGTGGTAAAGCAAGTAATGAAATACCCACCAGTCAGGACAATAATACACGAATGGGTTTGGAAGATGGTGTTTTGACAGGCAACTCAACCACATCTCTGGCTTTAGCATGTGTGTCAAAGCAACATGACACACCTGTCAAAGCTCACCAACTCCGTGTGTTCACTGAACAGTTGTTCAGCAGAAGGCAAAAGGGTAAGTTTGGACAGATGCCCATTCCTGTTTTATTACACATAGGTCCACTTACCAGCTTTACAAATCTGCTGGACAGCTGCTCAGTGGCTACTTTAGAATCTGCTTATGTTCTCAAATGAAATAACCTCATTCTCAAAACTCAGCAAAGAATGCCAGGTGAAGTGTAGTTCTTTGGGCTTAACCTCTTTACCTGGCTGTTCGGTATGTTGAAGGAACTTCAAAGTGTCATGCAGCTATGCCCAGCTTGTTATATTAGGAAAATGAAAATCGTGGCATCATGATAATTTAGCAGAAAAAGATTGCCATGCATATTTGTTCTATGTTTAGATGCAAGGTTGTTTCAGTCATAGGCTGGGGATCAAGGCAGCAGCATGCAAATACAACAAGAAAAAGACACTGTCAGGGAATATTTGTGCCCTGGTTAGATACATCTAGAAAAAGGCCTTCTGTCTCAGTACTTTCACATGGTACTGTTTCTGTTCCCCAGTCTATCCAAACCATAAGGTTGACTGTTCAATCACTTTCATTGATGCAGATGTCAGAATACAGAGAACAGGCAGGGAACACCTAGTCATTCAGTGATTACTCCCCAACTGAGAGGGGAATGCAAAAAAATATGATTCATACAGTATTCTGATCCAAGCGTAGTGGATCCACTTTCTCCATGCACAATGGATTTTTTTTTTAAATGCTGCTCTTCCTCCAATCCATGTTTCATTGGCTATTTGCAAAAAGTACAAAGGATTGTTGTAAGTGTAACTGTGAATAACTGTGAACAACTTACCATTCCTATATGCTATTTAAAAGTCTATTGCTAATTATGAAATGAAAAAGCAACCTGCCAACATTGCAAGGTTTTCTCAGTAGCTGAAGGCTACTGAGGTTGCATATTGCTGGAGACGAGGAGAGAAAAACAGTATAATAATGTTTATATGCAACCGTCATGAGGTCTGAAATCTGCAAAAGAAAGAGAGGTGACCCTGGAGCTAAAATGTACACCTTCACCTGCACAAAATGGAAAGATAAAGGTCATACTTCTCTTTCTATCTACAAAGCAGACCTTGAAACCATAGTTTATGTAGCAATGTAAATGTTTTGCACAGAAGGAGGAAACAGAACTTTTATCAGCTTCATTTCTACTCCCTTTGCTTGAGCTAATTTACTAGGGAACAGTTTCAACACTGTACAAAAAGTCTGAACAGTCTACATATGGTAGATAGCTACCCTGTTTCCCCCCAAATAAGACATCCCCCGATAATAAGCCCAATCGGGCTTTTGAGTGCATGGCAATAAGGCCAAGTGCTTATTTCAGGGTTCAAAAAAATATAAACAGGGTCTTATTTTCGGGGAAACACAGTAGCAGGTAACTGAAAGGGGGAAGAAGAACAAATGGGGGAGGGGGAGGAGAGGACACATTAACTGTTTAACATTCTTGGCATCCACAATAAAAATTACAGTGAGAAACAGCAAAAAAAGAAATGTATTTAAGCCTACTTACCGGTATACATTAAATTACTTTTACCAACATTGGAAAGATTGGTTTTTCAGACACAAGAATGTGGTTAGGTTTGCCTTCTCTGTGTAATTGATAAGATTTTGTTAATTTCAGGTAGCAGGGCAAGCCAAGGGAACTAATCAACTAGTTAAGGTCATAGATCTAAGCTTGTCAACTTGTAGTTAGCACTTATTAGGGAAGCGCTTGGGGTGGGGAGTTGTTCAGGAAGAGATGCAGTACTCAAAAAGCAAATGGCAATATTTGATTTTAAGGCTATGCCTGCCAGATAGAGGAACAAAAGGAGAACATGCCCCCCCCTTTGCCAGAGATCTGGTAACACTAAAACTACATCAATCCTAGTTATTTTCATAAATTGAAATTACCAGCATGAATACATTCTGTCAGATTGTATGGAAGAAATGACGTTATCCATTCAGTTGTGTCAAACTCTTGGTGATTCTATGGGCCAGGTCAAAATTCAGATGGCAAATGATTCATATTTATGACCAGTTGCAATCTCCTGGGGTCATGTGATCACCTTTTGTGACCTGTCAAGCAAAATCAATGGGGAAGCCACATTCACTTAGCAACCATGTTACTAACTTAATAACTGCAGTGGTTCACTTAATAGCTGTGGCAAGAAAAATGGGGCAAAATTCATTTAACAACTCTCTCACAAAGCAACACTTTGTAGTTGTAAGTCAAGAACTACCTGCATACAAAGATAAGAGCAATAGCTAGGCAAATGGATTGATTTTGACTTTGACTAGGATTTACTCCTGAAAAACATATATCTTTCCCACCATGATGGATTTTGTAGAATAATTATAAGAAATACAGAATTAATTGTAACTACCTATTGCAAAATGGCACCACTTAACCAGCAATAAGAGATATAATGGGGCAGCACCTAGGAAGATCAGAGCTATTAGAACAAAGAAGACTGTATTTTCTAATACAGGCAATTTCTAATGAGGCAATTTTCTCAATTGCCTCATTAGTTTTAAAAGAGCAAGTGGGAGTGGAGAAGGTAGGAAGTGCTTGGTTTTAAAGGGGAACAAAATCCACCATCCTCAAGTATTTCCTACTTTTTGATGGGGTAGGGAAACATATTCCTTCTGGGAGCCTTCGTGGAAGGCTGTACCATCCAGCCACATTACAAAGTAGAGCAGACGAGTTACAGGACTATCTGATACTTGACTGGCTGCCCAGAGGAGTGAGTGCCAAAGCTGAGAGAGAGGAGGATGCTACCTGAAGAAGCCTGATGGCCTCAGGTTTCACCATGACCATTTGAAGGCAACAGCAGCTGTTCTGCCAACAGGCACAGCTCGTCTCCAAGCTCCACTCCCGAAGCCAGTTAGAAGGGAGAGAAAATTGGACCCTAAAAGGGTCTTTGGTGGGATATTGCTCACACCGTCAAACAGTAAGTAGGCAACAAAATCTCAGTTGCTGGCTGGCAGCTTTCATGCCTCACAAATCGTCTTCTGCTCTTTCCTCTCCCTGGTACAGGATGAGTTCCTTAACTTCCATATCTTCTTGCATGGCTGATTATTCATGTCTAGCTTTGATTGCCCTGGGGAAGATTATATGTTGCTACTGCTGCTGCTGTTGCTATCACATCTTTGGCAGAAGGAATGTTTGGCTATGTGTGTGTCCCCCCCCCCCCAAAAAAAACAAAGCAAAAAAAAACCCCTTTCTCCTTTAAATCCCGGGTGGTTATAATCACAATCTTACAATGTGGAAAGGAAAAGAAGGGCCTGAGGAGAGAAGTGGGGAGAGGGCAAAATAGAAGAGAGCAAAAAGGGGTGTCTGTGGACCAACTCCGTGTGCAAGAAGAGGTAAAGGAATGGCTGAGATGTCAAAGAAACTGTTTAGGACTTACAAAGTGCCAAGACTCCATCCTCTTCATGCTTCACAGAATGACTTGAATCTTGGCTTTAAAAGCAGAAATACCCCAGCTCCGGGCGTCTTCATCTATCACTCTAAATATAAATACAGGCCACACGGGTTTACATGGAAGGACGTATAAGTGCTATTTGCTAAGGCAGCATTTAGAAAGTAGGATATGTTCTGAATCTGGATTTCATCCGTGAAAGCATCAAGTTAAGAATTCTGCTATCCTCTTGACCTGAAAGTCTCAGAAATCAACTAGGTCGTCCAGTAGCTGCTACTCAAATAATGGACAAAAGAGACATCTATCCACGTTCAGAGACATTCTTCTCTTTATTGTTTACTATATGTTTGAAGGATGAGTGTAGGATTGAGACCAATATCAATTTGAAATCCTGGGGGAAGAGGGAAAGTAAATGAACTGTTCTTATATTGGGTGAATGTTATTTCTTGCTTGGATATTACTGATATTCCCTGTATGTGATTTGATATGAGTGGATCAAAAGTGCAAGAACATTACTCAAATGTTGTGGTGCATGTGAGGTCTCATTAAAAAAAGGGATCTTTGTGCCCAGTTATGGCATGATTTGATTCATTCAAGTGCTTAACGGAGAACAAGTGAACTTATTTTCTGTTTTTGAACTGTGGAGGGCATGACACGTTTCAACCCGGCCCTTTGGCTTGTTGATGGAGGAAGGATACAGTTTCTGTAGGTTTCCCAAGGAGTTCACCTCCACTCTGCATTGGAAGCTGAACTAGTCAAGCTCTTCAACTGCTCTTCAACTGCTCTTCAACTACCCCCCTCCTGGACCCTGTCAAAGTGGGAGGGGAAGCAATAGTAGATACCTTTTTTGCCTTGATGGAGAATTTTGGGCTAGGTGACTTAGCACTTTCCCACATAGAATATCCAGAAAAGAAAAGAATTGTTTATGTGATAGCCCTCTTAAATAACAACTGTAATTCTTATTTTCCTGAAATAATAAGTGCTGGGGCTCAAGCCACTGTGGAATTAGGTGAGGAAAGTATTCAGCATTAGATCAAAGGTACTTTAAAATGCGCACATTGCTCAGTTAAACTAGGCTCTTGTTGGAGTCTGCTAGCAAATCATTGTTTTAGTTAGGACTCATTCAAACACCCTGATTGGTAAAAGTGGGGGGGGAGGGGGGTAGACGATATAGGAAGTCTTTGACTTACGACACAATTAAGCCCAAAATTTCTGTTGCCAAGCAAGATAGTTAAGTGAATTTTGCCCCATTTTACAACCTTTCTTGCCATGGTTGTTAAGTGAATCGCTGCCATTGTTAAGTTAGTAACATGGTTGTTAAGTGATTCTAGCTTCCCCATTGACTTTGCTTGTCAGAAGGTCGCAAAAGGTGATCACATCATGACCCCGGGACACTGCAACCGTCATAAATAAGAGTCAATTTCCAAGCATTGGAACTTTGATCATGTGACCGTGGAGACCGCAAGTTTGAAAAACGGTCAAAAGTCACTTTTTCAGTGCCGTTGCAACTTCGAACAGTCACAAAATAAATCGTTGTAACTCAAAGAGTACCTGAATATTAATCTGTTCATTTAACTACTGTACTTCATGCTGATATTTCCTGTATCCTTTCAAAGAACTTCAAGAATTATTATATAGAGAAATGCTAAGAATCTATATACTATTAAAACTCTACTGTTTGCTTGTAACCTTCAATTACAGTATTGCTTCATAGGAGAACAATTTTTGAATGAATTGTATCTCAGATGAGTTATCCTAAAAAATCCATCCAAAATCTGGGAATCGTTACTCCCATTGGATTGAAAATTCGCAAAGCTGTCAATGTGATCATCATTTCCAATGCTCCCTTCCAGCTTCCCACAAGGAAAGTAAATGTGAAAGCTCACAGGAAGTTGGAAGTCACTCCTACTCACACTGCTGTTTTGCTTGCCCATGTCAGTTCTTAGTTTAGCTAAGGAAATATCTTTGAAACAATGACCCAACAGATCACGTTTGTCTAGTTTTCTATTAAAGACCATCAGACCTTCAGATCCTGCATTCAGACAATACGCTAAAGTAGGCTAAAGTATGGTTTATATGTTAATTATGAGAATCTAGCAATTTCTAAAAATGGGAAGTAGTCAATCATATATTATACGTATACTATAACTGTATGTTGCTAACCAATGTTTGAAGTTCCAACACATTGCATAAACTCAGTTTGAGTGCTTTAGTTCAGAAGGAGCTCTTCTTATAGTTCTGGAGTGCTTCTCAAGGTTTCCTTAAACCCAATGTCAAGGTTCCGATGATGAACCCAACCCAACCAGCAAGTCGAGACGATCAGATCTCTTTAAGCATAACTTTACTAAGTACATCATTTCGGTACGCATGAAGCAGAACCAACTCTAGCTAGTTCCCGCGGTTTTTACCTAATTAAAGAATGAATTATTTCCTCCCTTCCTTTGTCCAGGTCACATTGTCCAGTTAGGTGTTCTGGTGTCTCTATGGTAGCTCCTTCAAATCCTTGCCAAACATCTGTTGAGATGACCTTAGCTCCCATGGGATGATTTCTTATTTTCATCTAGGCTAGCATTCTAAACCTTTCCCTCCCCTCATAGTCTATGGCAAACTGAGAAATGAAAAGATGGGTGTGACAGCATAGGCACATTTCGAAGTTGATACCCTGCACACTACAAATGCTGAGAACCAGTTCATACAAGTATCAGAGCAGTGTTTATAATGTGTTTATAATGCTTCATTTTCAAGGCTGCCTTAGAGAAGAGAAAGATTTATGCATTACTGTTGTAATGTCCAGATATAAATTAAATATAAGCATATTCTAACTAACTTGGAACAGGTTCGCAATTTGGGAGTTCTCCTAGATCCACAGCTAAAATTAGACCAACATCTCTCAGCTGTGGCTAGGGGAGCTTTTGCACAGGTGCGCCTGGTGCACCAATTGCGACCCTACTTGGAGAAGGAGGCCTTACTCACGGTCACTCATGCCCTTGTCACCTCACGACTAGACTACTGTAATGGGCTACCCTTGAAGAGGGTACCCTTGAAGAGTATCCAGAGACTGCAATTGGTGCAAAATGCGGCTGCGCATGCTGTGGTGGGTGTTCCAAGATACACCCAAGTAACACCTATTCTCCGCCAGCTGCATTGGTTGCCTATTAGTCTCCGGACGCAATTCAAGGTGTTGATCATCATCTTTAAAGCCCTACATGGCTTAGGACCAGGTTACCTCCGGGACCGCATCCTACCACATACCTCCCTATGACCGGTTAGGTCCCACAGAGACGGTCTCCTCCAAGTCCCTTCAACCAAACAATGTCGGTTGGCAGGACCACGGGGGAGAGCCTTCTCTGTGGGAGCCGCAACTCTCTGGAACCAACTACCCCCAGAGATCTGAACTATCCCCACCTTGCTGGCTTCCGAAAAGCTGTCAAGACATGGCTCTTCCTGCAGGTGGGGTGATAGTGACACCATTTGAATACCTTAGGTCTCCCCCATGTATGAATGATTATGCTTGTAACTTTTTTAAATTTTAAATTTTTATATTTATATATTTTTAAATGTTTATTATCATTTTTTATAAAATGTATTTTCCATGTTGTAAGCTGCCCAGAGTCCTGCGGGAGTTGGGCGGCCTATAAAAACAATAAATAAATAAATAAATAAATAAATAAATAAATAAATAAATAAATAAATAAATAAATAAATAAATAAATAAATAAATAAATAAATAAATAAATAAATAAATAAATAAATAAATAAATAAATAAATAAATTCTTGCTGTTCCTTGAGACTCCTGTCTAAGAAGCAGTCCCAAGTCACGTACAGTTAATTTCTTATGAAAATTTCCAAAACTGAGAAAACAGTTTATATGAAGAAAAGCTTTCCTTTATATGAACACTCATACATTACCCAAAATAAGGAAAGATTTAATGTGAATCTTCTTTTGATGAAATTTGGAAATAAATTCCAAAATTTGGAAGTAATTACTGTAATTTAACTAGAAATATAGCACATTCACAGTATGAATAAATTCTTTGACAGCAGTCCTGGTCCTAACTGTTTATGGGCAACTTCAGAGTTCTTCCTCTTCTTATTCAGATCTGCATGACCTCTGTGTTGGGCAGATGGCCTTTCAACATAAGTTTTTTCCTGGCTATTTAGCACTTTATAAAACAAATTTCCAGCATCAAGTCTGGAAACTTTAAACAGAATATGAACCATCAGTTCTAAATTGGACCATACGATACAAAGCAGACCAACAGCTTTTTGTGTGTGCATAGGGCAAACACACTGGGAAGCTGCAAATATTTGAAATGGATTTATAAATAGAGTGCCTTTTTGGAAACAATTAATTAGTTTTTGATTTGTGAATGTATTGAATGTATTAATTCCGGACATGGTTTCTTGCTTGTCAAAAGGAGGAGCAAAGTGGAAGACTTATGGCGTACAAAACCATGTGAAGCATCCCCAATATTCCAGAATTTATAAGAATAAGGCAGATGCAAACTTAAAAATTGATTTTGTAATGATAAAATATATTCAGTGAATTGTAATAATAACATGCAATACAGCAGATAACAAGTGAACTTAAAAAAGTGTTTTTTAAAATGGCAGAATAATTGATAGATATAAGAATGGGAAAAGTGGACCAATGATTTAATTTTTATGAGAATCAGCTTTATTGTATTTTTCATTCCACTCTCACGCCTACTAGAGCCGTGATGGCACGCGTGCCACAGGTGGCATGTGGAGTCATATCTGTCAGCACAAGAGACATTGCCACAGATCATCTCCAGCACGCATGTGCATGCTAGCCAGCTGATTTTTGGCTGGCCACGCCCCCTTCCCCTCCCAGGAGTCTCCACATGGCCCATTTTGAGGTAAGTAAAGGGCTCGCTCTGGAAGGGTGTTTCTGGCCTCCAGAGGGCCTCCCGGGGGGGAAGGCTGTTTTTGCCCTCCCCAGGCTCCCAGAAAGCCTCTGGAGCCTGGGGAGAGTGAAAAACGGGTCTATGGTCCCACCGGAAGTTGGAAAATTGGCCGTTTCCGGCCTCCGGAGGGCTTCGGGGGTGGGGTGGGGTAGGCCGTTTTTGCGCACGCATGCGTGGGGAGCAGGGTACATTGAATTATCGGTGTGGGCAAGTATGCGTGCAACCCCCACGCTCCCCCCGCTTTTGGCATGCGACAGCAAAAAGGTTAGCCATCACTTTACTAGAGGTATAGTTTCTGTCCTGACAGGAGGGTGAGGCTTATGCTCCTGATATGGTTGTTTTTAAACATTTCCTTCTTTCACCTGGTGAATGCAGTGTGTTCCATTTTGGGGAACTATGATTTGCAATGTTTTTATTTCAATTTTCCCTAAAAATTCAAAGACAGAGAGCTATAATTAAATATTACACCAAATAAGGAAAGGTTATTAGGTAAGAGATCAAGAGATTAAATCCTTGCTACTAAGAGAGGAAATATTAATGTTATCATAGGAGTCAATAAAACATTTGAGTACATTTTCACCATCAGATCCATTCATTTGCATAGTCTACAAATATTTAGGGAGAGCTGGTCATTTTTTCTGTTGCAGGATAAAATAGCAATCCTTTAAAGACAAGCTTCATGAACTTGGCATGCTGATGATGTATTCGGCTTGGTTTTCACCAATCTCAGTACACATTAAGTAAACACTTCTGAAATACACCTATGTGAGTAAGAATGCTCCTTCTGAAAGACCCATAGCTTTTTAAAAAAATATATTTTGATTATTTTTTAATGTAATACACACCGTACATATTTTGTGGACAGTGTATGACTGGGTCAAATCTTTTTTAAACAATGCTAACAACAATAATAAAATAAGTATACATAATCCCGATCATCCAACTTCATCAGTACCATTCTCTCTTTATAATTCTTTATAATTTTTCCATTATTCATTTAAACATAAATAACATTTCTTTGCACCATGTATTTGTTATCCCCTACTATCAGAACAGAACAGAATAACAGAGTTGGAAGGGACCTTGGAGGTCTTCTAGTCCAACCCCCTGCTTAGGCAGGAAACCCTACACCACTTCAGAAAAATGGTTATCCAATATCTCCTTTAAAACTTCCAGTGTTGGAACATTCACAACTTCTGGAGGCAAGTTGTCCCACTGATTAATTGTTATCGCTGTCAGGAAATTTCTCCTTAGTTCTAAGTTGCTTCTCTCCTTGATTAGTTTCCACCCATTGCTTCTTGTTCTACTCTCAGGTGCTTTGGAGAATAGTTTGACTCCCTCTTCTTTGTGGCAACCCCTGAGATATTGGAACACTGCTATCATGTCTCCCCTATTCCTTCTTTTCATTAAAGTAGACATACCTAGTTCCTACAACCGTTCTTCATATGTTTTAGCCTCCAGTCCCGTAATCATCTTTGTTGCTCTTCTCTGCATTCCTTCTAGAGTCTCCACATCTTTTTTACATTGTGGTAACCAAAGCTGGGTGCAATATTCCAAGTGTGGCCTTACCAAGGCATTATAAAGTGGTATTATAAAGTGGTATTAACACTTCACGTGATCTTGATTCTATCCTTCTGTTTATGTATCCTAGAACTGTGTTGGCTTTTTTTGGCAGCTGCTGCACACTGCTGGCTCATATTAAATGGTTGTCCACTAGGATTCCAAGATCCCTCTCACAGTTACTACTATTGAGCAAGGTACCACATATACTGTACTTGTTTTTCTTGCCTAAATGCAGAACCTTACTTTTTCGCCATTGAATTTTATTTTGTTAGATAGCACCCAATGTTCAAGTCAAGATCCTTCTGTATCTTAAGCCTATCTTCCAGAGTGTTGGCTATTCCTGCTAGCTTGGTGTCATCTGCAAATTTGATGAGTTCCCCATCTATCCCCTTGTCCAAATCATTGATGAAGATGTTGAAGACATCTTAGTAACTAAGTTACTAATATTTAAGATTTTGAAAATTACTCATTATTCAGATTATCACGTACCACTAATAACCACCATAACCAAGAAAAGCAAACTATCCATATCAATAAGGAAGCTACAATCCAACAAAAAATATCCCTCTGGAGAAAAAACAAAACAGGCTACTATGTAGCTAACTTCAAAAACTGCTACAAAAATATATGCCACCAAATAAAGATGGAATGCTCCATCTATCACAGCAAACAAGAGGAAAACCTTCTGCGCACAACTTCGTAAATAGCAAACTCAAGGACTCCAGACCCCTCCCACCACTAAAAGGACCCAACAACAAAGAATGCTAAGATGAAACAGTCAAAGCTAACCTCTTCAACACATTCTTTGGCTCAGTCTTTGTAAACAGCAATGGCTCATGCCCAAAGTTCCCTAGTCATACCACAAATAATCACAACAATTTAACACAAATAGACTTCACTGAAGACAACATTGAAAAAGCATTTCGCGACCTAAAACCTTCTCTGTCAATCGGACCAGATGGACTATGTGCATACTTCCTAAAAAAGCTCTCCACAGCCATAGCTGAACCACTACGCATAATCTTTGAAAAATCCTACAGGACTAGTTCCCTACCAAACCTATGGTCATTAGCAATGGTCATCCCCATCTTCAAAAAGAGAGATCCCAGTCTAGTAGAAAACTACAGACCAATCTCTCTATGCTGCGTCACATGCAAAGTCATAGAATCAATCATAAATCAATTCATTACCCTCCACCTAGAAACTAACAACCTACTTTCAAACAAACAATTCGGTTTCAGGAAAAAAATTATTCTGCAATCTATAACTACTACACTGCAAAAACATATGGACCTCAAAACTTGACCCGGGCAAAACAATAGACACAGTTTACATTGACTTCTTTAAAGCCTTCGACTCAGTGGTTCATGATAAACTACTTCTGAAACTGAAATCCTACGACATCACTGGACCCCTACATGACTGGATAACTGCGTTCCTGTCAAACAGACAACAAGTGGTCAAAATAGAGAGTGCCCTATCAAATCCCATTCCTGTTAACAGCGGTGTACCCCAAGGCAGCGTACTAGGACCTACACTCTTTATACTCTATATAAATGACTTTTGCAATCCCATTACAAGCGACTGCGTTCTCTTCGTCGATGATGTAAAACTCTTCAACACCACCGACAACACTGCTACCCTCCAAAAAGACCTTGACTTTGTGTCAGAATGGTCAAACATCTGGCAACTCCAAATCTCAACCAACAAATGCTCTGTCATACACATTTGCAAAAAAACCCAGAACACTAAATACAAGTTGAATAGACAAGACCTTGCAGACGACCTTCACTCTGTCAAAGACCTTGGAATACTCATATCAAATGACCTAAATGCCAAAGTCCACTGCAACAACATCACCAAAAAGGCTTCAAGAGTTGTTAACCTAACCTTATGTAGCTTCTTCTCCGGTAATATCACACTACTAACCAGAGCATACAAAACATTCACCAGACCAATCCTCGAATACAGCTCCTGTCTGGAACCCACACCGCATATCGGACATATATACATTAGAAAGTGTCCAGAGATACTTTACGAGAAGAGTCCTCCACTCCTCTACTAGAAACAGAATATCTTACGAAACCAGACTCGAAATCCTGGGCTTAGAAAGCTTAGAACTATGTTGCCTTCAGCATGACCTAAGCATAACTCATAAAATTATCTGCTACAATGTTCTTCCTGTCAACGATTACTTCAGCTTCAGCCACAACAATACACGAGCACACAACAGATACAAACTCAAAGTGAACCCCTCCAAACTTGACTGTAGAAAATATGACTTTAGCAACAGAGTGGTTAATGCCTGGAACTTACTACCTTACTTGTTTCATCACCAAACCCCCAAAACTTTACCCTCAGACTATCCACTGTTGACCTCACCCGATTCCTAAGAGGTCAGTAAGGGGCGTGCATAAGTGCATCAGCATGCCTACCGTCCCTGTCCTAATGTTCCCTCTTATCATTACCCATCTTATGTATATAAACAATGATATATCTATGTATATTACTAACACGCACTTGACAAAATAAATAAATAAAATAAATAAAAAGTAATAAGGCCAAATATTAACAAAATTTAATCAATCCTGGGAATATATCTCAAAATCCCCACAGTTTCTAATCTTTAAAAGTTTAAGTTCACAATATACTTTAACAACTATTAATATTAGTAATACAATTAGATTACCTAATCCTAAACTTTTACCTACTAAGCTTAGCTTATTTTTAATTATAATAGATTCTATTATCTATTAATATGTATGCTACTATTTCCCCTATTTTTATTTTCTATTTTTTATTAATATATTTTATCATTATCCATCATCTCTTAACCTTTTTGGAGTTCCATCATTTATTGATTTTTAATCACCCTTTAATTTCTCTCTCTTGGAGTCTTATAACTCTTTGATATTTTTATATCTTCTGGACATTTCCTTCAGGTTGCCCTTTGTCTCTTTCTGCTGTATTATTTGAATACCCATCAATAAGACTTTCTTTTTTTAAAGAAAATTTTCTTTTTTTTCTCTAAACCTTTCTCTTTTTTTGAAGAGATTTTCCTTTCCCCCCTCTGTTCTATTGTAAGCTTTTAAGGAATTATCTGATTGATTCCTACTTATTAATTCTTTCTCTTTATTATCTTTATCTTCTTGCATCTCATCTTGATTTTTTTCCTTCCACTGCTTCTTCTAATTTCTCATCTATTTCCTGAATATCATGTTCATCTTCCCCCCCCCAATTGTTGAGTGGGTTCTACACTCATTTCTTTATCTTTAGACAATCCCCTTGTCTCCTTATTGTTCTTTTTAGTTTCAGGCATGTTTTTGAGCATCAAAAGACCCATAGCTCTTGATTGCCCTCATAGTTCTCAGTTGTTATTATGATTCCTACATAGCACACATTTTTAGAATCAGAAGAAAAATGATAGTTTTTAGCATTCTAGACAAATCTTATTGCATTCTTTGATAAAGTGACAAAATTAGTAGAGTAGAGAAATGCTGTGGATATAATTTACTTGGACTTCAGTAAGGCATTTGATAAAGTAAACTACAACCTACTACTTGATAAGATAGAAAAATGTGTGATAGACAGCATCATCACCAGATGGATTTGTAACTGGCTGATCAACCACACTCAATATATAGTCCTCAATGGAACTGCATCTACATGGAGGGAAGTATGCAGTGGGGTACCACAAACCTCTGTCTCAGGCCAGTAGTCTTCAATATTGTTACGGTGAGAATAAATCTCATAGAGGCGATGTGGATCTTTTCTTGGAATTCAGACATTTAGAAATAAAGCCGAGATTAAAAGTCTAATAGAAAATATTTATTTCGATACAAAAACAATAAATCATATAGTTACATCTTGCTAATAAATCGTGACCGCTCCGGTCAGAATCAAAGGCAGAAGAGAATAATGGAGAATCAGGAATGCACACATGCGCAGAAGATCACATCATGTGTCCTGCTTGTATTGGAATGTACTATAATATTAGGATAAGGATGCATCACCCTGCATAGACATACAACTGACAATATTCACTACATGACAAATATCTTCATCAATGATTTAGATGAGGGGATATATAAGGAACTCATCAAATTTGCAGATGAGACAAAGCTGGCAGGAATAGCCAACACTCCAGAAGATAGGCTTAAGGTACAGAAGGATCTTGACAGACTTGGGGGCTATCTAACAAAATGAAATTCAATAGTGAAAAAAGTAAGGTTCTACATTTAGGTAAGAAAAACCAAATGCACAGCTATAGAATACGGGTTACCTGGCTCAATAGTAGTAACTGCGAGAGGGATCTAGGACTCCTAGAGGACATTCACTTAAATATGAGCCAGCAGTGTGCTGCAGCTAGCAAGAATGTCAATGAAATTCTAGGCTGCATTAACAGAGCTATAGAATCAAGATTACATGAACTGTTAATACCACTTTATAATGCCTTGGTAAGACCACCCTTGGAATACTGCATCCAGTTTTGGTCGCCATGTATAAAAACATGTTGAGACTCTAGAAAGAGTGCAGAGAAGAGCAACAAAGATGATTAGGAAACTGGAGGTTAAAACATATGTAGAGTAGTTGCAGGAATTGGGTATGTTTAGTTTAATGAATTTCTTCATAGATTACTGCCTTGTTGTGGCGAAGGGGCTTGCATAGCTCAATGAAGCTATGAACTATGCTGTGCAGGGCTACCCAAGATGGACAGGTCATAGCAGAGAGCTCTGATAAAACGTGATCCACTGGAGAAGGAAATGGCAACCCACTCCAGTATCTTTCCCATGAAAACCCAATGGAGAGTACCAAAAGGCAAAAAGATATGACTCTGGAAGATGAGCCCCTCAGGTCGGAAGGTGTCCAATATGCTACTGGGGAAGAGCAGAGAGCTAGTACTAGTAGCGCCAGAAAGAATGAAGCGACTGGGCCAAATCCGAAAGAACACTCATGTATCTGGTGGTGAAAGGAAAGTCCGATGCTGTAAAGATCTATATTCCATAGGAACCTGGAATGTAAGATCCATGAATCAAGGCAAGATGGATGTGGTCAAACAAGAGATGACAAGACTGAACATTGACATCTTAGGAATCAGTGAACTAAAATGGACAGGAATGGGTGAATTGAAACTCCACATTAAGAAAACTTAGATCATGGCATCTGGCCCTCTCAATTCCTGGCAACTAGATGGGGAAGAAATGGAGGTAGTGACAGATTTTATTTTCCTGGGCTCCAAGATCACCGCAGAGACACTCTAAGATGCTTGCTCCTGGGAAAGCTATGGCAAATCTAGACAGCATACTAAAAAGCAGAGATATCACCCTGCCAACAAAAGTGCGTATAGTCAAGGCTATGGTTTTCCCAGTTGCAATGTATGGCTGTGAAAGTTGGACCATATAAAAGGCTGAGCACCAATGAATTCAGGCCTTTGAACTATGGTGCTGGAGAAGACTTCTGCGAGTCCCTTGGACTGCAAGGCGATCAAACCAGTCAGTCCTAGAGGAGATCAATCCTGACTGCTCTTTAGAAGGCTAGATCCTGAAGATGAAACTCAAATACTTTGGCCACCTAATGAGGAAGGACTGACTGGAGAAGAGCCTAATGCTGGGAACGATTGAGGACAAAAGAAGAAGGGGATGACAGAGAATGAGGTGACTGGATGGAGTAACTGAAGCAGTTGGCATGAGATTAAATGGACTACAGGGGATGGTAAAGGACAAGAAGGCCTGGAGGAACATTGTCCAAGAGGTTGTGGTGGGTCGGACATGACATCGTGACTAATAACAACAAAAAAAAGTTTAATTAAAGGAGGACTGAGGTGATATGATAGTAGTGTTCCAATATCTAAGGGGCTGTCAGAAAGAAAAAGGTTCAAGCTATTCTCCAAAGGACTTGAAGGCAGGACAAGAAGCAATGTATGGAAACTAATCGAGGAGAGAATCAACCTAGAACTAAGAAAAAATTTACTGACAATTAGAACAATTAATCATAATTCAAGGAAATTGAAGGCAGAGTTGAAAGTCCTAGCCCTTTTCATAAAGACAGTAAAAAAAAATCAAAGTGATGGTTGCAATCATGGCATGATCAAAGTTCTTTCTCTTTTTAACATATAGCACTATTTTTACACACATACCAGCAGTGGGTTGCTCCCAGTTCGGCCTGGTTCTGCAAACCGGTGGTGGTGGTGGTGGTGGTGGGAGGCAAGCGTGTGCATGAACCGGTAGCAATGGGTTTTAGAACCCACTACTGACAGATACACACATACATGGATGCCCCTGTCCATCTCTAGAAAATCAAACTGCATTGGCCTATGCTGGAGAAAAATTGAGATGGGGCAAGATTTGCACACATCTTATATAAAGTTGTCCTTCACTCACATGATCTGCTCACACTGTATCTCTCTATGAGGTGCTTCTTTAAATACAAAAGTCCATATCTTCTTATCATATTGCCCACCATAATGTGCAGTGTTACATTGATAACTGTGAACAGACTGTCTTCTATACCATGAGCATGAGCTGTGCAGGTAGCTACTGTATCAATTATCAGAACTTTGTTTTCAAATTACTGGTAATTTCCAGGAAATTTTATTTCTGATTATTTGCACTAATCGTTTACATAATTGTAGTCATTGTTTTGCAAAGATGCTAAGATGTTATGGAAAAGTGGAACAGAAAATGAGTAAGATATAGAAATTATGGCTTTGTTAAATGCCTGCTCCAATCCAAACATTCATTAACAGTATTTGCTTCTTAATTAAGCATCCTTGGTAATTGTGGATTTAACATTCTTTTATCCTGTACTGTATTTATCTCAGTACAATTTCTTCTGCAATGAGAGGCTTGCAAGATCAGTCAGGTTATGTCCTGGTGTTACTTTTTAAACTGTTCTCCGGAAGGGTATTTTAATACTGGCTCTTGTTTCACCTCTAAGATTCTCATCCGTTAGGAGTTAAGTCCGCTTCCTTCAAGGCATCACATAATCTCAGAAACCTTTGTGCAGGTTTCAGAGCAGGAAGTTTAATGTCTGCCCACAGAATCATAGCAGGAAATAGACACAGTCAACCCATATTGGGTTACAGCAGAGGTGGGATCCTACCTCTGATTGCCGGTGCGGTTAATCACTGAGTTCGGCGCAGAGCCGAAGACTCTGCTCCCATTCGTGGAACGGGAGCTTTCCCCGGGCGCTTTCCCCGCCCGCATGGATGCCGCCAATTGCGTTCTTTTGCCCTCTGCGACTGCCCAAAGCGTTCCGCATGCGCAGAGGGCAAAAGAATGCAATTGGCGGCATCCATGCGGACGGGGAAAGCGCCCGGCTCTGCGCCAAACTCAGTGATTAACCGCACCGGCAATCAGAGGTAGGATCCCACCTCTGGGTTACAGGGACATTTTAGGTTTGGTGGAAGTCTGCTTTTTAGTGTTGCCCTTCAATCCAATACTTGAAGTTAAACTTTCGGAAACCTGACTTCTTCCTTACTGATTTTCTTATTTATTTCCTTACTGACCTGTGATTGTTCCCAAATGTGTGATCTGGTTATACTGTACTTACAAGTTATACAAGAAACTCATATAGTGTTCACAGTGAAAGATATTTCCAAGATTGCTTGATTAAACCCAACAATGGTTGTTTCCCAATCTGTTCAACACTCCCTTTTTTCCAATCAGCTAGAAACAGAATTCAATAAAGATAGTCCTCAACTTTTGACCACTGGTTGTATGACCTTTTTTACCAGAGTTGTCAAACAAATCGATGCAGTTGGTAAGTGAGTCGCACAAATTTTAATCATGTATATCTGTGGATGCTGTGATGGTCATAAGTGTGAAGTGTAATTCACTTTTTCCGTGCCATTAGAACTTCATACAGTCGCTAAACAAATGACTGTAAGATGAGGACTACCTGTAATGATTTCATGTAACAGAATATTGCCATGCTATTTTGCAATGTCCATCCCATGAGCAAGATCTATCTAAAAGGTTTTCAGAATTTCAGCTCAGAGAGCTGCAATGCTAATTAGTAGCGATCTACTTATAGCTGTGGTGCCTTTTATTTATTTCTATTAGATGAATAGTTCCTGATTAATTAGCAAATAATAGTTTTAGAAAGACAATTTAAACTTGGTTATCTCTTTTATTTTCAAAACTGCCCAAAACATAGTGACTGAAAGTATACGTTATGTTAAGAATATATATCAAAACAGATATAGCTGAAGGGTCTGATCTCCCTTATACTACTTGGAGGATCTTGAATAGATTGAGAGTTGGAGTGCCTAAGTGTAAAACCAATAAACCCAATGGAAGGCTCTTAACAGATAACAACATGCTGTGTGAAAGACGCAGATCCTGGCCCATCTGCTGGTATATCAGCTATTGCCAGATACCAAGATATAGAAATTCTGGCATTGTTAAATGCCTGCTGTTAGATTCACGCGTAAATGAAGAGGTGAGTCACAGGAATAGTTCAGCACCTTTATTGACTATTAGCTAGAACTAATACGGACTGCCGTCAGGCTGCAAGAAAGCCGCTTTTAAGGGCTTCCCTGGAGCCTGCTAGCCACTGACAGGAGTTTATTTCTCTTGCCGCTAGATTAGCCAATCAGCGGCGGCTATGCAAATAATCACTACATACGTCCGTATATAACACCCCTCCCCTCTTAGTTTCTGGAGTGTCCAATCAGGAGTTCATGAACGTTACATAGTCCCATAAGTAAACAGGTCGCCTGACAGTCCTACTGGGCTTGCGCAATTCAGTTCCTCGGGAGTCTTTGACTGGAGCGGACATGCCTCTTGCTGCTCCTCCGTCATTCCACGGAAAGATCTGGAACTGGCCTCCAGCATGGTGGCTGAAGTCTCTGCTCTATCATTCTCCGGTCTTGGTGACCTTGCTGGACTCCGGCGATGACTGGTAGGTGCTCACGCTCCCTCTCCGGGCTTGAGAATAGGGTCGCTTGTTGTCTCTCAGTCAGAGCCTGGTCCTCGCCATGGTTTTCTGTGTTGCTTGTGTTGGATAGACTGCGGGGCGTAGACTGTGTTGTTCTTGGCTCTCAGCTGCTGTTTCGGTTGACGTCGTAGCCTCTGGTTGACGAAGGTAGGAGTCTCCCAACCTGTTTCTGAGTTGGTAGATATGTCTTTGCCACTCTCGCCTGTCATCCAACTTTACTTTGTACGATTTGGGGCCATTGATCTCTATTACTGTGGCACTAACCCACTTGGGTTCCCCTGCATAGTTTTGTGCGAACACCAAATCCCCCATAGCCAGTGTCCTGGTTTGTTTGTTTGAGACCAGAGGTGTCTCCAGTTTATAGGTGGGGTTAAGTCTGTCCAGTTGGGACCTTAGTTTTCATCCCATCAGCAGTTCTTTTATCCCATCAGCAGTTCTGCAGGGTTGGTAGCTGCACATGGAGTAATGTGCTGGGTCAACAAGAACTGGTCAATTCATTCCTGCCAGTCTCCCAGACCCATTCTGGTTAAGGTTTCTTTGGTCAACCTCACCATTCTCTCTGCTTGGCCATTGCTAGCCAGACTGAATGGCGAGATGAGCACATGTCTTATGCCGAGGCTGGCCAGGAATGCTTCCATGTGCCTGGCTGTCAGTTGTGGGCCGTTGTCTGATACGAGGACATCTGGCAAGCCGTGAGTTGCAAACAGCTTCCTTAGGGCTCATACAGTGGCGTCCGTCATCGATGAGTGCATGTTGATCACCTCTAGCCATTTCGAATAGACATTGACCACTATGAGGAAGGTGTGTTCTGCCATAGGCCCAGCGAAGTCGATGTGCACTCTTGACCATGGCCTCTTGGGGTCTCTGATTCACATGGTGTGGTTTGCAGTGGAGCCGGCCTGGTTTCTTGACATGGCATGCAAGTTGCTACCCACTCCGTAATGTCCTTATCCAGTTGTGGCCACCACAGGTAGCTCCTTGCTAGTGCTTTCATGCACACTATGCCAGGGTGACTTATGTGGAGAGTCTTTATCACCCTTCTTCGCAGGCTCTGAGGGATTATCACTCATTCCCCCCACAATAGGCAGCCCTTTAGAACAGAGAGTTCAGCCTGTTTGTTTTTAAAGGTTTTGAATTCTTCTCCTTCCCCCTCCTCTTGTGGCCATCCCCTCAACACCCAGTTCATTACTTTAGTCAACACCTTGTCTCTCGCTATGTGTTCTGCGATGTCCCGAGATGTGACACGGCTGGTCTGTTCGATGTCGACTAGTAGTATTTTGGCCACAGGAGTGGGATCGTCTACGAATTTGGGGTCTGGGCAGTGGCTTAATGCATCTGCATGACTAATGCTCTTCCCTGGTCTGTGTTTAAGGGTGTAACTGTACCCGACAAGAATATAGACCAACGAGTCAGTCGGGGTAACATGTATTGCAGGGTTTGTTGGTTCCCCGCAAGCAGATCTAATAGTGGTTTGTGGTCAGTAATGAGTTTGAATTTGTGGCCGTAGAGATATTCATGGAACCTCTTGATGTCAGCCACAGCTGCAAGCGCTTCTTTGTCCAGCTGACTGTAGTTCCGTGTCTGCTGGAGATAATGTTTTACAGTAATAAGCGATGGGGGCTTCTGAGCCGTTAGGTAGTTGGTGGTTGAGGCCTGCCCCCACTTCAAAAGGTGAAGCATCGCACGTTAACACTAGGGGGAGGGTCTCGTTGTATTGCATCAATATGCTGTTTGAAGAAAGTAGGTTCATTACGGCGGCAAAAGCATTGGCCTCTCTTTGTCCCCAGGTCCACATGGTTGTCTTCCCCAGGAACCTATGGAGGGGCTCAGCAATGGTCACCTTCTGTTTCAAAAAGATGGCATAGAAGTTGAGTAACCTTAGGAAGGCTTGCAACTCTGCCTTGTTCTTGGGGGTTGGGGCTTCTTTTATGGCCTTTACTTTGGCGTCTGTTGGGTGAATGCCGGACCCGTTGATTAAGAACCCCAGGAACTCTATACTGGTGACCCCAATTTTGCATTTGTCCTTCCTGACTTTGAGCCCCCTTTCTTGGAATTGCCCTAGCACTTCACACAGCCTGGCTATTAGTCTTCTGAGTCCCCTGAGATAAGGACATCATCGAAGTAGGGGACAACTCCAGGGATGCTGTGTAAAAGACATTCCATCATGCTCTGGAACAGTCCTGGGGCCACACTGACCCCAAATTGCAGGCGGTTGCATTTAAAAGCCCCCCTGTGTGTTACTATAGTCTGTGCTTCCCCTGTGGCTGCGTCCACAGGCAGTTGCTGGTATGCCTGTGCTAGGTCGAGCTTAGCGAAAATCTTTCCATTGCCCAGCAAGTGTAATAGAAGCTGTACAATGGGCTGCAGGGCTTTATTGATGGTCCCTTTGTAGTCAGCGCACACCCTAATTGAACCATCTGGCTTCATTGAGGTTACAATGGGTGTTTCCCAGGTGGCGTGGTCAACTGGTTCCAGGATCCCATGGGCTACCAATTTGTCCAGCTGCTCATCCACTTTAGGTCGGAGTATGAATGGGGACTCTGCGGGGCTTTAGTCTAATAGGGGTTACACTGGGGTCTAGGTTAAATGATATGGGGTTGCCCTTATATTTACCTAGCCCTCCATTGAAGATGGTCTGGAAGTCAGCCATGAGCTTGTCCAGCTTGTCCCCTTTTATTTGATTCAGTCCCGTGATGCGGGATTCTGCGGCTCTTGCTTCCTTGACCATGTCTTTAAAGGTTTCTCCCCTCCAGATCAGCAACTTCTTTTGTAAATTAAGGTCCCTCATGCCTAGGATGATTCTGTCCTTCATCATTTCCTCTGGGTTGATAAACTCGCATTTGGATGCGATTTCCCAGAGTTTATCCCTGAAGTCGTTGATGGATTCGCCTTCATGCTGGTGCCAATGGTAAAACTCATTTCTGCTGACCATCAGAGGGGCTCATAGTGTTCAGCTAGCTTGGTGTATTAAGGTTGACCAGGAGATGGACTCGATGTCTGTTGGTGCCACAGGGGTTTGTGCCATCTTGTATGTTTGTGGCCCGCAGTAGGTGAGGAAGAGAGCCTCTTCCTGTTATCCGGCAGATACTGGAAGTTGTTTGCGTCCAGGAACATGCGGAAACGAGACATGTATGTTCGCCATTCTTCTGTCCTTGGATCGAAGAAGGCTGGAGCTGGAGATGTCTGTGTAGTCATCCTCTAAGTTGGCCGGAGCAATTTGGGGTTTGCTTCTTAAGATGGCCGCAGATGCCACGAGGTGCCTTTGTTCTGTGGTTCTGCTTCCACTACCTTCGTCGCCAGTGTTAGATTTGCACGTAAATGAAGAGGCGAGTCACAGGAATAGTTCAGTACCTTTATTGTCTATTAGCTAGAACTAATACAGACTGCCGGCAGGCTGCAGGGAAGCCACTTTTAAGGGCTTCCCTGGAGCCTGCTAGCCACTGACAGGAATTTATTTCTCCCGCCGCTGGATTAGCCAATCAGCAGCGGCTATGCAAACAATCACTATGTCCATCCATACGTAACACCTGCTCCAGTGCAAACATTCATTAACAGTATCTGCTTCTTAATTAAGCATCCTTAATGCTGTGGATTTAACCTTCTTTTGCTAATAATGTACTGATGTACATTCTCAGTACATTTTCTGTACTGATGACTTATTTTTGGCCAAGAATGTGGCTTTGTTCTGGCAGTTTAAAGTGTGAACTAGACATGGAAGAATCAGAATCAGATACTTATCAGTTTCTCAAGTTCTGAATCAGAGAGGAGGGGTACATTCTATGTCGCAAACTGAGATTGGGAAAAGTTTAAATCATGAGTTTAATACAACATGCCATTTTAACCATTTGGCTTGTAACAGAAGAACAAAACATATAAATCAGCTTTTCTATTGTGAATATAATACAGGCTAATATTCATAATACAGGCTGAAAATATATACATAACACAGGCTGAAATAGGGAGAAAGTATCTGCTGTTCTTCCAAGAACCATAGGCTGAATTATTATGGTCTCACATAATGTTTGCACATATTCAGTTTTCTAAAGGAGAAGATTCAGTTTCAGAATGATGCCAACCGGGAATTTTCTTCTAGTGTAAATATAAAGTGTTTCTATCTAGATCTCCTGGAATTAATGTAAAGTGGCTGCCGTGTTGCACTATAGGTCCAAATATCCAAAAATATTTAAAATATAGTTTTGTCTCTTTAGCCTACATTTAAAAAAATTCTACAAAGAACAAAATTAGGTTATTGATATTTTAAAGAAATGCTAAACTCTAAATATTTAATTTCAAGTACATAATTGACTTGGAAAATGAAAGCCATATTAATAGTTAAAAAACAACCATGAAAGTTATACAAAATAAATTAAAATATAGCTACAAAAAATTAAATACCAGAAAAGTTTTGCACCTAGTGCCAAAGTAGTAACAAACCTCCTTAAAGAGAGAATTTCTGATGTTGGAAACCCCAATAAATGAGGGCCAACCTCTATTTTTAACTCACCTTACTTTAGAAAATCAGAAAGATCCATATAGATATAGAAATTATTAACATCTCAAATACCCTGGACAGAATAGTTAGAGGTAACTATTCTGGCTAGAGGTAATAGTTTAGCAATTATTACCTCTAGCCAGGTAGGCTAACTCTGGGATGTTGTGTACTCTACTCCATGGGGAGATGTTAGCAGCTAGGGGAAGGCAGGTTTTGCATTCATAAGTAAAAAAGAAAAAAAACTTGTTCTTTAAAAAGACCCGATCAAAAGGTGAGATATATTATATCTATCTCTTCATTTTGAGTATGTATTTTTGTATCTGTTGAGATGAACTTGAGGGTATAATCAATGGCCTTAGAAAGAGAAAATAGGGAGGAACAACATAATATAGATGTGAAAAATCAAGTGTTTAGCATGTATGAAAAATTAAAAAGGTTAGAGAATTTACACCATAAGATCTGGATATCATGGTTATTATTGGTTCTGTATGGAATGATTATAAAACGAGATGGAAAATTTATGGTTTAAAAGCAATTTTGGTCTGAAATCTTTAAAGGGATATTCTTGCTAAGTATAGGCAAATAGTTGCCTATTTTTTATTTCTGAAATGGCTGCTGGCAATTCTGTTGCAGATCTTAATTACCTGTGACCAAAGCTGAACGCTTGTGTGGCAATAAGGGCTTAAATCCTGTTCTTGTGTTACAAATGCTGAAGTCACTGCATTGACATCCTTTTGACTAGGGATGGTCTTGCTTTCAGTCTGAATCTCTGCAGCAAGGAAACTTTAACAATCACACTTATTTTGGCTTCCAACTGCATCTGGATCCCTGTAGCGAAGACCCTACCCATAACTTTATAGGTCTCCTTGAGCCTTCATTTATACAGTAATTGCTCAATATTCATGGTATCTATTTGTTTAGGAATTATTTATCCTCTCCTTTTTTAAAAATGAAGCTGTTCTTTTTAGCTAAGGAAGATTTGAAAGGACATGAGTAAGCTAATAAGCTATAGCATGCAATAGCTGTGGTTTGTGAACTGCACATTATATGGAAAGACCACAGGCAGCTGGGTAAAGCAGGATATGAGTAAAAGGGAGAAGGGGAAAGCAGCCTAGGAAATGGACCGCAGGTGGGGCTGTCAAGTGGCAGGGTAGTGAGCCTAGCCTTGTTTTTCTTATATATGGCTCCTCCTGCTTCTGTCCTTTCCTTCTCTTCCTTAGGAGGAATGGCCTGAGTCATCTTGTTGCTGAAATCCAACACTGCCTATGATGGCTCACAACAGCTGGAGAAACAGCAAAGTGCAAAAGTCTCTCCAAGGCTGACTGCCTAGAGAAGGCAAGACACATACCACCAACTCCCCTCCCCCATAGAGTTTACTTTGTCATGTCTAAAGGAGGGAGAATTCCCTCTGCTATTGGAGGCCCTGTCTCTTTTACAAATTGCCCTAGATAGGTCAGGTTCATAAATTTAGCATCAATACAACATAATATTCACAAATATACAGTTGTTTACATCTTTAAAGAGCTTTATGACCTTTATTGACTTCACACACAAACAATTTTCTTATGTGATAGGTCACTGTTACTCTGACTTCTTAAGTTGGGTGATGAAAAGCCTTTCTCTTTCTACATAATACCTTTTGCTTGGTTTTCTTTTGCACAAACAAAAGGCACAGTTACTTGTTTCCTGTCCGTTGTACATATTTTGCATGAGAACTGGAGCTGGCATAAAGTTAGATCAAATGTTTGAACTACGGTATGAATAAATTTCTTCAGACATGAGCTTAGCTAACACTTGGTTCTCTCTGCCTCATTTCTACATTGGTGTCTATAGGATAAGGTGACCAGACGTCCCGATTTTGGCGGGACAGACCCGCTTTTTCATCATTTGTCCCGCGTCCCGCCCGCCCTCTAAAAAGTCCCGATTTTTTCAAAGTTTGCCCGACTAGGGCATTCTTTCAAAAAATCGGCCTGAAAGGCAGCAGGCCTCTCAGCTCGGGCCGGCCGTGGGCGGCGTTGCCGGCGGGCGGGCGTCCCGCGTTGTTGACTCCTCCGGCGGTGGCTGGAAGCTGGGGGGAGGGGGAAGGGAGGCTGCTCCTCCTCTCCTTCCCCCGCCCCATCCCTAGCCCCACCCTCGGAGGCGCCACTGCTGTTGGGAGGGGTGAGGGACGAGGAGCCGTCGCCGCTTTGAGTTTACGAGCGGCTCAAACAGCCCTTCCTCGTCCCCCTCCCCTTTCTTCCCCCCGTCGCCTCGCTGCCGCCGTTGCCCTGGGGCCAGGCGGGCAACCGGGAGACCGCGGCGCTTGGATGCTTAAAGCAGGTAAGCTGCCGGCTGCCTCCTTTCCCCGTCTCCCGCCTCCCGTTCGTTGCTTGCCAGCCTGGCCGAAGGGAAGGCGGGAGGCGAGGAAAGGCCTCCCGAAAGGAGGGGAGGCGAGCCAGCCCGGCCGAAGGGAAGGCGGGAGGCGAGGAAAGGCCTCCCGAAAGGAGGGGAGGCTTCGGGAGCCCGCCTCCCTTTCAGGAGGCCTTTCCTCGCCTCCCGCCTTCCCTTCGGCCGGGCTGGCAAGCAACGAACGGGAGGCGGGAGATGGGGAAAGGAGGCAGCCGGCAGCTTACCTGTCGCGAGCTGCAGGCATCCAAGCGCCCTCCCGCCTCCCCCCCCTCCCCCCCACCTCACCTGGACGCCGACATTTGCTGTTTTGCCCTCCGCGCATGCGCAGCGTTCTGCGCATGCGCAGAGGGCAAAACAAATGGCGGCGCCCCGGCGCCCCCCCGTCCTGCTTAAACATAAAAAAATCTGGTCACTTTGCTATAGGAGTAGTGACTGCAGCCACCTAAAATTATTATTTGAATAAAGATTCAAACTGATGCATTGAATACTTGTAAGCACTTTATAAATGCTTATTATTTTTATAGCATTTTATTCAGGAATTAGGACCAACCCATCTTATGTCCCCCCCCTTATATTTGTATATCTTTCACTGGATTTCATTTGCAGATTAGGGATGGCATTCTATATATCATTAAATTACTTTGAGCTGAGAGTAGAATAAAATTGCCTTTCAGGTTTTGTGAATCCGAAGACTTCTAGAAAAATTTGGAGACATTTCTAAAATAATATGTTTGCAATTTCTATAAAAGAAATTTACAGCAATAGCAAATCTATAGTTTATGGTACTCCAACAGCATTCTTTATAAGAATAGTCCAGTGAGAACAGTGGGAGTACCAGTGTGGTGGGAGTACCACCACACTCAGGCTACTCCTGTAAGGGCCACTGGAATCCGGGTTCACCTGGCCTTCTTGGTATTGGTATGGTCCACACTGGTCCCTTGCTCAGGCATCTCTACTGGCCTGGTTCATGTAGTTGAGTGGTGGTCAGTCTCCTCTCAGCAGGCAGGTCAGGTGATGAGATGCTATTCAGGTGGCTGGTTGGCCCTTCTCCCTCCCTCCCTCCCTCCCTCCCTCCTCCCCCCCCCCTGCTGGGCTCTCCTTCCACTGCCTCTGTTCCTTTGTGGATTCCTCTGCTTGCCCCACAGAAGCCTCTCCTATCTTATCGCCTTCTCTCCCTCAGGCTTGCCTCACAAAAGCCTCTCCTATCCTCATTATTGCCTTCACTCCTGCTTCCTTTTCCCAGGCCTCTTTCTCCATTTCCTCTTAAGCCTCTTTTCCTATCCTCTCAGCCTCTTTTTTCCCCTTTCTCCAGGCCTCTTTTCTTATCCTCTCAGGCCTCTTTCTCCATTTCTCCCTTAAGCCTCTTTTCCTATCCTCTCAGACCTCCTTTTCCCCAGGCATCCCTTCCTATCCTTACCTTTTGGCTTTCTCCACAGAAAAACCCCACCTTCCTCCTCTCACACTCCCCCCCTCTCCTCCTTTCCACCAAAACCTCCTTCTTTTCTTCCCTTCTCCCCCCTCCCGCTACACCAGTAAAGATTGATGCTTTAAAACAAAGGACAGTGAGAAATGCCAAACTCACACAAATACAATCTATTGCAGGGTTGTCAAACTTGATTTCATTGAGGGCTGCATTGGGGTTGTGTTGACCTTGGGGACTGGGGTGAGTGTGGCCAGCTGAATGTCACTTGTGTCCTGGGCGTTTGTGGTGGCCTGAACGCTCTGCCTGTGAAACTGGGCTCCCGAACTCCATTTTCAGCTGTGATGGCCTCCTGCAACCCTCTGCCAGTGAAAACGGACAGGACAACCTTTAATCGCTGATAATTCATGTTGCTGTACATAAAATGGCTGGAGATCATCTCCTGGCCCCTTTGGCCACCCCCTCCACACCCAGTTCAAAACTTGTGCCAAAGTTTTATCGTTGGAAAAATGTCTTGTTATCTTGGACAATGTAATAGGGCCAGATGCAAAATCCTTGATCAATAGTATGGGTGCGACAGGGGCAGGGTCTTCTACAAGTTCAGGCACCGGACACCAGCTGAGGGTGTCTGTGTGGCCCAGGGACTTGCCAGGCCAGTGGATTAACCGGTACTTGTAGGCCGCCAAGAAAATCATCCATCTTGTCATTCATGGTGATAAAATGGTTGGGTGGGCCAGCAGGCCCAAAAGCGGCTTGTGGTCAGTTATCAGTTCAAAGTCTCTACCATAGATGTATTTGTGAAACCTCTTGACCCCCACCATTGCAGCCAGCGCATTTCTGTTCAGTTGGCTGTAGTTCCGCTCAGCTGCTGATAGAGTCCTGGAGTAAAAGGCGATCAGTGCCTCAGTCCCGTTAGGCATTCGGTGGCTGAGAACAGCCCCGACGCCAAATGGGGAAGTGTCACAAGTCAGAATGAGACTCTACCCATTGTATTGAATTAGAATGCTATTAGAAGACAATTCTTTTTACTTCAGCAAATGCGGTGATTTCAGTCCATCCCCAGGTCCATTTCACCTTTTTATCAAGCAGCGGTGTAGCGGCTCAGCTACTGTCACCTTCTCTGGCAGAAAAATGCTATAGACATTTAATAGGCCTAGAAAAACCTGGAGCTCCGTTTGATTGTGGGGTATTGGGGCTTCCTTAATAGCTTTGACTTTAATTTTTTGGGGGTGTATTCCGTCATCAATTAAATACCCTAAGAACTCAACCCTTGGCACTTTGGCACTTTTCCCTCTTTACTTTAAGTCCGGCCTCTCGAAACTGACTAAGAACTACTCTGAATCAGTTGATTAGTTCTTCCTTATTGGCCGTGGACACCAGGACATCATCAAAGTAGGGCACCACCCCCGGAATGCCCTGTAACAAGCATTCCATTATGCTTTGGGAGAGTCCTGGGGTTATACTGATGCTGAATTGCAAATGGCGGCATCTAAAGGCACCTCGATGGGTCACAATAGTCTGTGCCTCCACCGTGGCATCGTCGACTGGCAATTGCTGATATGCTTGCACCAGGTCGAGTTTTCCAAAGATTTTTCCCCTTCCCAAGGAATGTAATAAATGCTGTACGATCGGTATGGGATAGGCGCTCTGCTGAAGTGCCTTGTTGATCGTACATTTGTAGTCCATGCAGATGCAGACTGAGCCATCAGGTTTTATCGGCATGACTATAGGGGTTTCCCACCTAGCATGGTCTACCGGCTCCAAAACTCCGTGGCCAATTAGCTTGTCTAATTTGCTGTCAATTCTGGGCCGGAGAGCAAAAGGGACCCTTCATGGTTTCAGCCAGATAGGGGCAATTTTGGGGTCTAGGCTAAAGGAGATGGGCGTCCCCACATACTTGCCCAGGCATCCATTGAACATGTCCATGAACTCCTTGACCAGCTCAGCTGTGCTGTTGTCTTGGCTGGCATGAATGCTGGTCATCCCCATGCTCAGGGCTTTGAACCAGTCCAAGCAGAGCAGGCTTGGCAATGCGCCACCAACCACAGTTAGCTTCAGCGGCCCGACAAACTTTTTAAATTTGATCTGGAAGGTCCCGCTCCCTATGACGGGGATGCGATTCCCCTGATAGTCTTTGAGCTGCACTCTTTGAAGTTTCAGGTGACTTTTTTTGATCCTTGGCACCACCTTCTTGATGGTCACCCAGGAGACTACAGTCATGGATGGCCCTGTGTCTACCTCCATGTCACATGGTGACCCCTCTATGTGGACGGTGACATGTATTTTCTTGGCTCTGGGGGCACTTGCCTGTCTGATGGTCTTTTGGTATGTATCTTTCGATTCTGTGGACCGATCATCTTTACACCATCTCCAGGACAGTGTCTTCTGTGGTTCTGTCTGGGTGGCAGGTTGCCGGGTGCAGTATGTGGCAGGCAGGCTGGCACGGCAGATCCTCGCCAGATGCCCCTTTCAGTCACATCTTTGGCAGATGGCTTCCTTGTATTTATTTATTTATTTATTTATTTATTTTGGAATTCTTATATGCCGCCCAACTCCCTAAGGACTCAGGGTGGCGTACAACAGTGAGAAAATACAAGAATAACCAAAATCTAAAAAGTTAATTAAAAGCAAATATAAAAATTAAAACATAATATAGAAATCATCACCAACCATTCAATATCATACATACTTGGGGGGTGAGCTCGAGTGAATTAAGCTCTACCCCCGCCTGCAGGAAAAGCCATGTCTTAACAGCTTTCCGGAAGGCCAGCAGAGTGGGGATAGTTTGGGTCTCTGGCGGAAGTTGGTTCCAGAGCACAGGGCCAGCCACAGAGAAGGCTCTCCCCCTTGGGCCCGCCAGCCGGCATTGCTTGGCCGATGGGACCTGGAGGAGGCCAACTCTGTGGGCCCTAACCGGTCGAAGGGAAGTATGAGGCAGAATGCGGTCCCGTAGATAACCTGGTCCCAAGCCATGAAGGGCTTTAAAGATGGTGATCAACACCTTGAATTGGACCCGGAGACCGATGGGCAACCAATGCAGCTGGCGGAGTATCGATGTCACGTGGGTGTACCTTGGCACACCCACCACAGCACGCGCAGCCGCATTTTGCACCAACTGAAGTCTCCGGATACTCTTCAAGGGTAGCCCCATGTAGAGCGCATTGCAGTAGTCCAAACGAGAGGTGACAAGGGCATGAGTGACCGTGAGTAGAGCCTCCTTCTCCAAATATGGCCGCAACTGGTGCACCAGGCGAACCTGTGCAAAGGCCCCTCTAGCCACAGCAGAAAGATGATGGTCCAATTTTAGCTGTGGATCTAGAAGGACCCCCAAGTTGCGGACCTGGTCCGAGGGAGTCAATTTCGCTCCCTCAAGGACCAAGGAGGGACAGTTGTCATAGTCCTTAGGAGGCAATATCCACAGCCACTAAGTCTTGTCGGGATTAAGTCTGAGTCTGTTCCTCCCCATCCAGATCCTAACGTCGTCCAGGCACCGGCACATTACATCAACTGCCTCACTGAAGTCAGACGGGGTGGTGATGTACAGCTGGGTGTCATCAGCGTACTGATGGAAACACACCCCATGTCTGCGAATGATCTCACCCAGCGGTTTCATGTAGATGTTGAACAGGATGGGCGAGAGAACCGACCCCTGAGGCACCCCACATGATAGGGGCCTAGGGGACGATCTCTGCCCCCCTGCCAGCACCGACTGCATCCTATCAGCGAGATAAGAGGAGAACCACCGCAAAACGGTGCCTCCCACTCCCAACTCGCTGAGACGATGCAGAAGGATACCATGGTCGATGGTATCGAAAGCCGCTGAGAGGTCAAGTAGCACCAGGATGGAGGAGTTCCCCCCATCCCGGGCCCGCCAGAGATCATCCATCAGAGCGACCAAGGCAGTTTCTGTACTGTAGCCGCGCCTGAAACCCGACTGATAAGGATCTAAATGATCTGTTTCATCCAGGAGCTGCAGAAGTTGAGTAACCACCACCTTCTCCACAACTTTCCCTAAAAAAGGTAAGTTGGAGACCGGACGATAGTTCTTCAAGTCGGCTGGATCCAGGGAAGGCTTCTTCAGGAGGGGTCGCACCACCGCAGCTTTTAACGACTGCGGTACGGATCCCTCTCTCAAAGAAGCGGTGACCACCGCCTGGATCCAGCCGCGTGCTACCTCCCTGCTAGCCGAAACCAGCCAGGAGGGGCACGGGTTCAATAAACAGGTGGAGGTACCCATCGCTCCCACAGCCCTGTCCACATCCTCGGGAGAAACAGGCCCAAACTCTTCCCATAATGATGGACTAAGACTAGCCCCTGTCAACTCAATGGACTCTGCCCAGCCGGAGTCCAGATTTGACCGAATCTGAGTGACTTTATCCGACAGAAACTCAGCGAATTCCTCAGCTCTGCCTTGTAAGTGTTCCTCGCTCCCCCCTTTAGCAAGGAGGGAGCGAGTCACCCTAAACAAGGCGGCTGGGCGAGAATCTGCAGACGCAATAAGAGCGGAAAAATAGGATCGTTTTGCCGCCCTTATCGCCACTAAATAAGATCTGATGTAAATTCTTAATAGTGTTCGATCAGACTCGGTTTTTCTGGCCCTCCAGCGGCGCTCCAGACGTCTCTTCTGGCGTTTCATCTCCCGGAGCTCCTCGGTAAACCAGGGAGCTTTCCGGAATCCACTGCCATAGAGAGGTCGCTTAGGCACAATTCGGTCTAGAGCCCCTGATGCTGCGGTGTTCCAGGCAGCCACCAGGGAGTCAGCCGAATTGTGTACCAGGGTTTCAGGTATTTCCCCAAGTTCCCTCTGGAATCCTTCTGGTTCCATTAGGCGCCTGGGGCGGAACCACCTAGTCGGTCCCGCCTCCCTGCGGGGGAGGAATGGGGCTGCGAAATCCAACCTCAGTAGGAAATGATCTGACCATGACAGTGGGGTGATGACTAAGTTCCTTATCTTCAGATCATCTCTCCACTGCCCCGAAAGAAACACTAGGTCGAGCATGTGACCGCCCTCATGAGTCGGACCCTGGATTACTTGGGACAGGTCCATGGTTGTCATGGAATCCATGAACTCCTGGGCCGCCCCAGAGGTTTCACCGACAGATGGCAAGTTGAAGTCCCCCAGCACCATAAGCCTGGGGAACTCAACTGCCAAGCCGGCTACTGCCTCGAGCAGCTCAGGCAGGGCCTTGCTTACGCAGCTGGGAGGCAGGTACGTTAAGAAAAGGCCCACCTGTACCCCTAAGTCCAACTTCAAAAGGAGCGTCTCACACCCAACAATCTCCGGGGCAGGGATCCTACGAGGATGCAGATTTCCACGCGTTATTATTGCCACTCCTCCCCCCCTTCCCTGGGGTCGAGAATGGTGCTGCACCGAGAAACCGGCTGGGCATATCTCGGAGAGAGCTACTCCCCCCTCCTGCCCCAGCCAGGTCTCGGTAACACACACCAGGTCTGCCCCCTCCTCTGTGATTAAATCACATATCAAGGGGCTTTGTTGACGATTGACCTGGCTTTAAGCAGCAGCATCCTGAGCCCAGGGCCCTGAAAGCCCTGGTTGCCAGGTATCCGGGTTGAGCAAGATGGAACCGGATCGGAGGGGCCGGAACAAGGGATCGCTTGTAAACAGCGAGGTCTTATTCCCCGAGAGTGGCCCACCCCTCTGCTCCCGCCATATCTGCCTCTTCCCGTTATGACCGAGATGGTCCGTCTCTCGCCTACACCAGAGACCCCCTCCCCTCCCCCGCTGGTCTCCCTCCCTTCCTGCAGGCCATACATACCATTCTCACAAGAAAGGGTAGCCTGGTCTCCCCCCCCCACTTCTGTTTTTACACTCAGCGGGGGGAGGGACAAAATCCCAGTCCCTAGCTTTTCCATTTTCACACACTTTCTAATACTCAGACACTCATCTCATTCTACCCACATTCAACCACACCCATATCACATCTCAGAGGGGAGGATACAATTTCAAACGGTTTCTAAAAAGTTCTAAAAAGGCGGCAAAATCACAATGGTGGCTTTGAAAGTCTAAAGTCCTATACCCCTCGGTGCTTGATCGAATTCTGGCCGAGGGGGGGTTCCACATCTTCGCCTTGGTTGCTTTGGTCGATAGAGCGACTAGAAGCGTCCACAGGAGCCAAGGTGGTATTAAAAGAAGCATCTGGGATAATTATAGTCACTGTACCTTCCAGAAACTGCCTTCCAGATGACAGGCAGGCAGTAATGGCGGCTTCTCACGATCTTTCCAGAGAAAAAAGAGTTTTTACAAGCCTCCAAGGACAGACGTTAAGTGCACAAGATGTATCTACGCCCCCTCGATAGCATGCTGCTCTGGAATGATTATCCCCACAGCTGGCACACATGGGATGCCTGTCATCTGCTTCAGAGCTGGCCCTCTTCTTTTTGGCCCAGAGGTGGAAGACTTCTTCGTAGATCGACTCCTCGTGCTTGGTGCTCTCACGATGTACTGTGGCAGCTTGGTGCAAAGCTGGTGGACTGCCAGTTTTCTGAAGGGCCGCTGCCGATCTGTTAGATGACTCGGTTGCTCTGGCCTCATCAAGCGCTGTTTGCAGAGTGAGGTTAGGCTTTGCTAACTGTCACCTTTGCAAATTGATATCCCACACTCTGCAGACGAGTCTATTTAACAGCACCCCATCCAGCTCTCTGAATTCACAGTATGCTATGGCTTTTCTTAGCCCCACGACATATTGGTTTATCATCTCACCTTCCTCCTGGGCTCTGCGGTGGAATTCATGCTGCCTCACTATCTTGGATGGCATGGGCGCATAATGCATTTTAAGTGTTCTCTGGAGTGCAGTCTAGGGCACTGTCTGCATGGCTGCTGGTGCTGTAAGTGCCTTGGCTGTCTCAAACACTTCTGGTCCACAGTAGCTGAAGAAGAGCACCTTCTTCCTATTGTCTGAGAGTCGCAGGAGGTCATTTGCCTCCATGAAGCATTCAAAACATGTTAAGTAGGAGTCCCAGTTCTCCGTGGCTGGGTTGAACGCAGTTGATAGAGCATGTGTAGTCATCTTGGTAGGCCGATGCAGATTTTGATTAGTTGCGATGATGGCTGCTGATAACTTCGCGGATGCCCGACTTTTGCTTAGCTGTGATTGGGATCACGATCACGATCAGCTCTTTTTGTTTTTAGTCCTCTTCTGATCCCATCCTCATCGCCAGTGTTTGACAGGGCGATAGAAGAGGCAGGACACTGATTCATTCAACTAACAAAGGCTCTTTATTCGGTAGATCAGTATAACCCAGTAACTTGCCTGTCTGACAGCTCGCCCTTTTATAGGGAACTGTCAGACGGCTCAACCAATGAAATTCAACTATTTTTTCCACTGGAATGGCAGACCTGGGTGAAGCCTTTATACATAGGCTTCACTGTCTTATTAGTACATAACACTATCACATAAGTAAGTTTGCTAATAATGTGTAATTGAGTCCAGTCCAAAATTCAACTTTTACTCTTTTTTCTCATTAGTCTTCCTTCCATTGTTTTGTGACTCTGCATAAAATTGATCCAGGAGCAGAATGCAAAGATGGCAGCCGTGCCCCACATCCCAGGTCCGGACTGCCTACGCCCTTTTACCCGTGAGTCCCTTAAGGCTATAGAGAAACGAATTGCAGAGCGGGAAGCTGAGAAATTGAAGAACCAACATGAGGAGGTTCTTGATGAAGAAAACCAGCCAAAGCCCCGCAGTGACTTAGAACAAGGAAAAAACCTCCCACTCATTTACGGGGACCCTCCTCCAGAACTCCTTGGAGTTCCTCTGGAAGACTTGGATACATTTTACAGTGATCAGAAAGTAAGTATGAAATGTTAAAGGGAAAGATAGAATTCAATAATAATAATAATTGCAGAAAGTGGCTTTACTCGGAACAGCTTCCATTCCCATTCTGTGGCGATATCTGTAATACCATCAAACGTCCACATCTACCCATACCAGGTCCTTGGTAAGGACTTGATAGGTAGACAAAAATGCCAAACCCAGTCTGAACATCTGGATGACTGTGTGGTGGTCACTACTACTACTACTACTACTACTACTACTACTACTACTACTACTACTACTACTAATAATAATAATAATAATACTAATACTAATACTAATACTAATACTAATACTAATACTAATACTAATACTAATAATAATAATAATAATAATAATAATAATAATAATAATAATAATAATAATAATAATAATAATTAATAATAATAATAAGTGGTATTATGAAAGTTTTTCCCTGTCAGCCTCCAAAGTAGATCAGACTGGAAACATGAACAGTATTAAAGTATAGAATATAAAGTAAGGAATTATATTCAGGGGTGGGTTCCTCCCCGTTTGGACTGGTTTGCCCCAACCGGTAGCAACCCACTGGTGACGTTACGATGATGTCGCCAAACCGGATCAGTTGGTGCCGGTCTGTGGGTGCCACCATCTTTTTTTTAAAAAAAATTATTATTATTTTTCCTTCTGAGCATGTGCAGAAGCCAAGTTCTAGCACTGTGCATGCAGTCGCCATCTTTTTTTGGCTTTGTTTTTATGCCACGCGGTGCGGGATGGAGCAAACCGGCAGCGAGGTAAGTTAGAAACTTGCTTCCAGGGTCCCCCACACCCCTTTTGGCCTGCCAGAGGGCTGTAGGGAGGCTTGCTAGCCCAAAAGGTGTGCGGGGGGGTGCTTCAAGGGAGAAAGAAAGAAAGAATCCCTCACTGTTTGGGGATCCCCATGTGCACTGAGTTTGAGCTGAGAGCTTATTGTAAGTGGCTGCTAAGCTATCCTTGCTCAGGCTAAGCTAATCAACAGTGGAGCTGTAAGAATGCCAGATGATCAATGGGCATGTTCTCAGTTTCAAAATGTCTGGTTTTTCTTCCTGCTACCAAAGGCCTTCTGGGGTTCTTCACAGGAAGAGAGAAAGGGAGGGAGGGAGGGATTGAGGGAGGGAGGGAGGGAGAAAGAGAGGGAGGGAGGGAGGGAAGGTTAAACCCTTTTACTCACACTTCATCCTCACTGTTTGGGGATCTCCACGTGCACTGAGCTTGATTGAGAGCTCATTGAAAGTGCTGTTAGCTATCCTTGCTCAGGCTAAGCTAATCAACAGTGGAGCTCTAAGAATGCCAGATGATCAATGGGCATGTTCTCAGTTTCAAAATGTCTGGCTTTTCTTCCTGGTACCAAAGACCTTCTGGGGTTCTTCACAGAAAAGGAGAAAGGGAGGGAGGGAGGGAGGGAAGGACGGAGGGAAGGAGGGAGGAGAGAGAGAGAGAGAGAGAGAGAGAGAGAGAGAGAGAGAGAGAGAGAGAGAGAGAGAGAGAGAGAGAGAGAGAGAGAGAGAGAGAGAGAGAAAGAAAAAGAAAAAGAAAAAGAAAAAAAAAGAAAAAGAAAAAGAAAAAGAAGAAAAAAAGAAAAAAAGAAAAAAAAGAAGAAAGAAAGAGAAAGAGAAAAAGAGAGAAAGAGAGAAAGAAAAGGAAAAGGAAAAGGAAATGAAAAAGAAAAAGAAAAAGAAGGGAGGGAGGGAGAGAGAGGCCAGAAAGAAAAAGAGAGAAAGCAAGAAAGAGAAAAAAGAGAAAAAGAGAAAGCAAGAAAGAGAGAGAAAGATAGAAAGAAAAATAAAGAGAAATAAAGAGAAATAAAAATAAAAATAAAAAAGAGGAAGGAAGGAAGGGAGAGGAGAGAGAGAGAGAGAAGGAGAGAGAGAGAGAGAGAGAGAGAGAGAGAGAGAGAGAGAGAGAGAGAGAGAGAGAGAGAGAGAGAGAGAGAGAGAGAGAGAGAGAGAGAGAAGAGGAAGGAAGTACCACAAACCCTGCCACTAGACGTGGCTTCAGAAGACACTTTGAAACAACACAGCAATTTAGGGCTGGAAGATATCTCGAAGGTCATCTAGTCCAACCCCCTGCTGCAGCAGGAAACCTTACATTGTCTGGATTGTTTTGGTGCCTCTAACAGAGAGGAAAATTTCCAGAAAGGAGAAGGAGTTTACTAGGACAAGGCTGCCATGCAGAGGAAGGCAGAGATAGTCCTTAACTTATGACCACAATTGAGCCCAAAATTTTGGTTGCTAAGCAAGAGCAATGTTAAGTGAGTTTCACCACATTTTACTCAATCCATGACATTTCCTGGCTCTAACAGTCATGTGCAAGCTAAGGAAGAACATCTGAAGGCATGTGTAATGTTCTAATGTACAGAAGTTATGCAATATATAGCAATAGCACTTTTCTTATATACCGCTTCATAGTGCTTTACAGCCCACTCTAAGCGGTTTACAGAGTTCAGCATATTGCCCCCAACAATCTGGGTCCTTATTTTACCGACCTCGGAAGGATGGAAGGCTGAGTCAACCTTGAGCCTAGTGAGATTTGAACAGCTGAACTGTTGAACTAGCAGTCAGCCTGCAATGGCTGCATTTAACCACTGCACCACTTCAGCTCCTATGGTTAAAAGTGTGGCAGAAAGTGGACTCTGGGTGTGTTTTTCCAAATGCAGTAAGTGAGGTTGAATGTGTAGTTTTACAAGGTGTGTGTGTGTGTGTGTGTGTGTGTGTGTGTGTGTGTGTGTGTGTGTACATACACATACAGTATAAATAGTAGATAATGTATATTTTTGTGTGCCTGTGTGAATTATGTATGTACACATATGGCATATATACATAGGATTAAATATATCCTATGTATATATGCCATATGTGTACATACATATTGGATGTTCAGTAATAGTAAATAAAAAGGAAAATTGTATCTTGTTGAGGCCTTTGAGGCGAGGAGAGGCCAGGCACCCTAACCCTAACACTTGATGTGAGTGACGTCAAGTAGGCCATGCCCACCCAGTCATATGACCACCCAGTCACATGATCACCCAGCAACCCCCCACCCAGTTACATGACCGCAAAGCCACTCTCACCCAGTCACATGACCCCGAAGCCATGCCCACTGTCACATGACCATCAAGCCACGCCCACAAAATAAGCCATGCCCACAGAACCTGTAGAAAAAGTTTTTAGAACCCACCCCGATTCTATTGTATTGTAAAGTTGCATTAATAGAATCTCGCAAGTCTGAATATACAAATTTCCCACTGTCTCTTTTTACTGCTTGATAAATTAGGGGTGGTGGTGGTAGATCTTTCTTTTTTCTGCCCATTATTCAGTTGTGGACCCTCCCTGCTTTTTATCTGTTCGTTCCCGAGGTAGCATCTCTTTTCCTCATTTCTCAGAGTCATTCATTACATCCCAGACCTGCACTCTCCATATATATTGGTCTACAGCTGTCATCATCTCAAAACATTAAATCATACACATTTGGAAAGCAGCAGCTTGCGGAGGGCTGTAGTATGGTAGTATGGCCGTATCAGAATGATGAAGAAAAATATAATAAAGTATATGCCTCAGTCTCTGCTTTGTGACTATTTGTACCCTGAGGTCATTTCTTCAGGATCAAACATACTAAGACACCAAAGCTATACAGTCCAATGTTACTTTTATTATAAAGATATAGTAACAGAATCTTGCAAGGGTGAATGCACTTCCTCCCTTCCTTGCTGCCACACTCTGCACCAGCTATAGCTTCTGAATGCTCACCAAGGATAGCCCCATTTGGAGTACATTGCAGTTGTCCTGTTGAGTCCCGATACTGAAGAGTCAGGAGGCAGACGTAGTGACAACAGCTCTTTATTAGGTTAAGTGAAATTCCAGCAAAAGCCCAGCCGTCAGCTCCTGTTTAAATTGGGAGCCTCAGCTGCAAGGAACCAATCAGCGTTCAATGTTCTCCCACTCAGAAGAGCAGACCTGGTTGGAAACATTCTGCTAGTATGCAAATCCTAAGACATAATATCCCTCCCCCCCTTGGTTCAGCTCAACGCATTTACAAACAAAGTCCTTTAGGTACACAGGACGTTTGGTAGTTCTAGTGGACCTGCGCAGTTCAGTTTAGGCATTAGTTTTGGGCGTAGAGGACGGGTTTGTTTTCTCTGGCTCCATCTGTGGAACCTCCTGGAATGGCTCGGGCGTGGCTGCTGACGATGGGAACTGACTCAAAATATCTATGCCACTTTACTTCAAATGTTTCTATTTCAAAATGCTGATAAATGCTTATTGCCCTCTTTGACATTACCGTACTTGTATCCGCCATTGACAATCATTTTGGAAACATAACAGTCTACTTTTATCTCATTTGAGTGTATGAATATATTTCTTACGTTCTACTCTAATGTGCCACTGCCAATACATGTTTCAGACTACATACTTTCATTTAAAATTACTAAAAATTGTGGCATTTATTGGTGGCATACTTTGATCATATCAGCAATATTTTTCTGTATTTTACTATCCAATATTCTGCTAATGATACTGCTAATTATTCATGGCTGCTTATTAGATAAAATTATGCCACATCTAACTATTATTTCTTTTTTTTTTAAATTAAATTTTATTGATTTTCAACATTTTTCTTTAAAAATAACAATTTCCATATTTCCTAAAGCATTTCTACAATCATACACAGTATTTTCATTTTCACATATTCCTTATTACAGTTAGATTCTATATCGCTTATCTTAATTACACATATAGTTTAATTTACATATTTACATTTTACAATCTATAATTTCACTGTTTCTTTTCTTCCCTTCTTAATTTAATCCATTTGTACCATTTTTCCCAGATATTGTAATAATCCGAATCACTTTGGCCCTTTAAGTACATTGTTAATCTTTCCATTTCTGCACACTCATAGATTTTTTTAACTATTATATTTTCTGGAGGTATTTCTGTATTCTTCCAAAATTGTGCGAAGGTTATCCTAGCTGCTGTTGTGATGTGGAGGACTAAATACTTAATATCTTTGTGGTAATCTTTTTTAAATATGCCGAGGAGAAATAGTTCTGGAGTGAATTCTAATATCTCATTGAATATTTCTGATAGCCATTTATGAATTGTGTTCCAAATTTTTTTTGTTTCTGAGCACAGCCACCACATGTGAAAGAAGGTACCCTGTGTTTTTTTGCATTTCCAGCATATAGGATTCAAATTTGGATAAATTTTTGCAAGTCTAATTGGGGCTAAGTGCCATCTATAACTCATTTTGTAAAAGTTTTCTTTGTATGCTACTGACCTAGATATTTTAAGATTTCTATTCCATATCTGTTCCCAATCTGCCAAGTGGATGTTATGTCCTATGTTCTGGGCCCATGCTATCATAGGACCTTTTACAATATCTTCAAATCTTTCCTGCTGCAATAAATAGTTATATAATTTTGTAATAATTTTGTTTTCTGGGCCAATCAATATTTTATCTAATGGTTTGGATTCCAATTCAATTCCGTATTCTTCTATATCTGTCTTGTATCTAGATTTTATCTGCGAGTAAGGCCACCAGTCTATGTTTATATTTAGTTTTTGTAGTTCATCTCTGTCTTTTAATTTACCAGTTCCATCCAATATGTCTTTATATTTTACCTTTTTACTCTTATCAGTTGTATTTGGATATATAATTGCCTCTGTTATCGAAAGCCAATTTGGAATTTTAATATAGTGTTTTCTTTTTATTTCTTGCCAGGTTGTAATGAGCGCGTCTCTAATTGCATGTCTCCGGAAAATTTTTGATATATTCCCTTTATTCCATAGGCATGAGTGCCACCCCATAAGCAAATCGTGGCCTTCCAAAGTTAGAATACGGTTATTATTTAAATTGATCCAGTCTCTTATCCATACCAAAGATGCTGCGGTGTAGTATAATTTCCAGTCCGGGAGTCCAAAGCCGCCTCTACTTTTACTGTCTTGTAGGTCGATAATTTTAATTCTTGATTTTTTGTGTTGCCAAATAAATTTGGTGGTTATCCTATTCAGATTTGCAAAAAATTTAGAATTTAATTTAATTGGAACTGTCTGAAATAAATATAATAGTTTGGGCAAAATATTCATTTTAATGATAGCTATTCGGCCTAAAAAAGAAATTTGTAGTTTTTCCCATTTTTTAAGATCTAATTCTATTTGATGTACCAGTTTTTTATAATTATTATCTTTTATAGATGAGCATTTGTTTGTTAAATTAATACCTAAATATTTGATTTTTTTCACTACTTGTAGGCCTAATTCTTTTCCTAATTGTCCCTCTTGTTTCCTTGTCATATTTTTAGTCAATAATTTAGTTTTTTGTTTGTTTATTTTTAGTCCGGCTATTACTCCATATTTTTCTATTTCGTTAAATAAGGCTATTCCAGATTCATGTGGATCTTCCAGAAAAAATACTAAGTCATCCGCAAAAGCTTGTATTTTGTAATTTTCTCTTTTGATTTTCGTTCCTTTAATGTCCAAATTGTCCCTAATTTTATTTAGTAGTATTTCCAAAGACAGTATAAAAAGTAGAGGCTACAATGGACATCCCTGTCTTACTCCCTTATTTATCTGAAAAGTTTTGGTTACACTTCCATTCATTATTACCTTGGCAGATTGGGAAGAGTATATTGTTTCTATCATTTTTAAAAAATTGTCGCCGAATTCCATTTTTTTAATTAGTAATTTCATGTACTGCCAATCAACGTTGTCAAACGCTTTCTGCGCATCCAGGAAGACAAGGGCCATTTGCCTTTCTGGATGCGCTTCATAGTATTCCAAAATGTTTAATACGATTCTCAAGTTTGTCCTGATTTGCCTCGTGGGTAAAAATCCATTTTGGTCAAGATGAATAATTTTATTTAATACTTTTTTCATTCTTTCCGCCATTATGCACATGAAAATTTTGTAGTCAGCGTTTAACAACGCGATTGGCCTATAATTTTGGATCAAATCTGGTTCGGTACCCTCTTTCAACAATGTGGCGATGTGTGACTCTTTCCATGACTCTGGAATCTTCCCTTTAGTCAAGACTTCGTTATATAACTCTAGTTGTAATTGTTGAGTGGTTTCATTAACTATCTTATAGAACTCTACTGGAAGACCGTCTGGTCCAGGAGTTTTGTTATTTTTTTGTTTCTGAGTTGCCATTTTTAATTCTTCTGGGGTTATTTCATTATTTAATATTTGTTTATCTTCTTCACTTATAGTTAAAATAGATGTTTGCTTGAGATATTCTTCAATCTTATTTATCTCTGTTTCCTCCTTTTTATAGAGTTGTTCGAAAAAATCTACTGCTATCTCTCTCATTTTTTCTTCCGAGTTTTGTAAGTTTCCTGTTTTATCTTTTAATTGATGAATTATTCTATTCCCTTTCTCTTTTCTGATCTTATATGAAAGCCATCTGCCAGGTTTATTTGCATTCTCAAAATAGGATTGTTTTACAAATTTAAGATTCCTTAAATATTCTCTTTGTTCTATAAGATTTAATTTATGTTTAGATTGCATTAGTAATTCTTCTATCCTTTTATTTCCTGGCTTTTCCTGTGCTTCCTCTTCTAGTTGTTTAAGTTCTCTTAATATGTTATTATATTCTTGCTTTCTTTCTTTATTTTTTTTTGCTGTATATGATATTATTAGACCTCTCGTATATGCTTTCAAAGTGTCCCACAAGTTTTGTGTAGATGTTGGTTGTTTTTTATTTTCTAATAGAAATAACTCTAATTCTTTTCCTATCATTTTTGTGAAATATCCATCTTGTGTTAATTGAGTATCAAAAGTCCATCTTCTATTGATTTGCCTTGTGTGTTTCCATATTATATTGATAGGGCTATGGTCAGCCCAGATATTAGGTGTTATCTCTACTTTTTGTACTGATTTGTTAAGTTCACTTGATAACAGGGCCATATCTATTCTCGTGTATGTTTTATGTGGGTGTGAATAAAAGGTAAATTGTCTTTCCCTTGGATTGTGGGTTCTCCAGATATCAATGAGATTTAGTTCCTCCATCATTTCAAAGAAGGTTTTAGGTAATGTAGATTTTGTCTTCTTTTTATCCCCAGCGTGATCTTTAACCCCGTCAATTATTCCATTAAAATCCCCAATTATACATATATTTTTATGCTCCGTTTGTAGAATTTTTGTATGTAGTTTTTTGTAAAATTCTTTTTGCTTTTTATTAGGGGCATAGATGTTTATAATTAGGATATTTGTATTTTCTACTTCTACTTCCACCATTAATATCCTTCCCTTAGGGTCACTATATATTTCTCTGCTTTTAAATTCCTTTTTAATATAAGTTGCAACTCCCCTTTTCTTTTTGTCTGTTGATGCAGTATATAACTCGCCAAGTTTCAAGTATTCTAAAAGTTTTCTATCTTTTCCTTTTATATGTGTTTCTTGTAAACATACCATATCTTTTTTTTGCTTAAGTAGTTTTGCTAGTGTTTTCTTCCTTTTAATGGTATCATTTAATCCCTGGATGTTAAGAGATATTAACTGCATTTTCCTTAAGTTTTCTTATTTCTTCTTTCTGCTCTCGGTACTAGTTTACTTTATTTGCTTTCTGCGCTCTGGTTCGGGCTGTCCTTGGTTTCGGTTGTTCTACTTCTTTGGTTTTGTCCCCTTCCTCTTCCTCTCTTAGATCGTGTCTTCCCTCCTGAATGTTTGGTTCAGATCTTACACTTGCCTGGGAGTCCCCCTCTACTTCTCCTATCTGTTCAAAGATTTCCATTGCACTTTCTGTTGTTTCTACTTTGATTCTTTTCCCCTCCCAGGAAATAGACATTCCTTCTGGGGTTAACCATCGGAAGGGAATATTTTTTCTGTTCAGTAAGTTAGCCAAAAATCTATATTCTTTTCTCAATTCCCTTACGCTTCTTGGTATTTGTTTCAGCACTATTATTTCTTTCTCTTTATACGTGATCGTTCCCTCCCTTGTTTCCATATATACCAAGTCTCTAATTTTTTTCCTTGCAAACCTCACATGGATTTCCCTAGGGAGTTGATGTCGTTTAGCATAGCTTGTAAATACCCGGTAAGTTTCATCAATTTCATTTATCACATCATTTTTATCTTTCTGTAAAATCTTTGCAACTATTCCATTCATCAGTTCTTCTAAATCTTCATCCTTAGTTTCTATAACATTTTGAAAATGCAGGTAAAATGCTGAACGGTCCATTTCCAGATTAATAATTGTATTCTCTAACTCCTTTTTTGTTTTCATAAAATTCAAATCTAAGTTTTCTACCTTTTTTTCTGTCTTATCAGCTCTAACTTCTACTGATTGTATTCGTATTTCATTTTTTTGAATTTCACTTTGTATAGTTTCTATTTTTCCTTCTAGTCTTTGAAAGTTCATATTTGTTTCTTTCTGATTTGCTGACATCGTTTCCTGGAATTTTAACATTGTCTCTTGCATCATATTTAAAGTGATATTCATGGATTGCATCAAAGATGCACTGTTACTCTTTTCGCTAGTCAGCATTTCGTCTATGGAGCGTTGACTTGCTGAAGAAGGTGTTGATACCGTTGGATTCGAAGCTGCTTTTTTTCCTGCTTTTAAGGATGTGGTGGTTATAGTCGACATTTCGTTAATTATCTTACTTTGTTCCCCTAGTATTTCTGTTATTCTACTCCAAATTCTCATTCAATAATATTAATAATTGATCCAACAAAATAAAATGTTTCTTTTCAATTGTTTAACATCTAATCTTATACTCTAGAGTCTTATAATTTTCTATATATATTAAAGATATAATCTATTACCACAATCTGTTACAAAAAAACTCTTAATCCTAAAATGAAAACTGATAAATCTATCTGAGAGTACAATCCTATAATATCAATATTCAATCACTTTAGATTTCTATATAATTCTATATAATTCTATTTCTAACTATAATTCTAACTATAATTCTATTATATTAAATGCAATACGTATTAATAAATAATTTTTCAGAGAGGAAAGGTAGAACTGGAAGAAGAGGATAAACAATTGATAGTTATGTATAACTTAGAGATAAAATAGATAGGGTTGGTGAAAGTAGTAAAGGAAAGGGATAAAAGTCAGAAAAGAGTAAATATAAGGAGCTGAGGTTGGATCAATAGAGACAAGTTCTTATTAATTACTTTTGAAAATATATACGTAAATAAATTTTCTCAGTTCGTTATTAATAGGAACAGTTGTTATTATTATTATTGTTTTATGTTTTCACCTTAATTATGTCCAGTGAAACTTAGCACAGAAGATTTTCTCCCCAAAGTTTCTTAGTCTTTAGAAACTATTAGTCAGCAAAAGTTCAATCAATATGGAGTCTAGCCTCAAGAATGTCTTTTCCAGCTCCAACTCCAATTTCCGCTTTTAGTTATAATCCACTGGGTATAGCTCTCCGTTTTCAATTGTCAAAGTTCCAAATTTTCCCTGGTTTGATTTTAAATCCCCACAAATAATCTCCTCCTTCTCCTTTCAATAATCCTCCGTATTGAAGCTCTCCACTTTCACTTCGGCAGAATCTTACAGTATCTCTCTGCTCACCCTTTTGCTGGCCAACCTGTTCCTTTCAGAGCTGATATATTGTTGCCGCCAAACTTTCGCTTTTCACTTTCTCTTAAGGCTCCGCTTTTCTGGGAATCAGGCACTTCTCTAAGCTGGAGGATTGTAGAATGCTCTGTATATTTAGCTTCCTCTATTGGGTGACAGGCTGAAGCTTCAGACCCGCCATGCCTAAGCACGAACGAGTGCTTCGATCTTCAGTTAGAGAGAGAATCCCCTGCTGCCGAGCAGCTGCCCTCTGCCTCCGCAGCGTCCAGGACGCCTCTCCTTCTCCGCAAAATCCTCCAGACTTCTTGCGCCTTGAAGGGTCACTAAAAATCGAAGAAATCCAGAGTGTAGAGGACGAGCTTCGCCTTCTGCCTCCTTCCCCGCTCAGCACTGTCACCGGAAGTCCTAACTATTATTTCTTAGACATTCCACCATCTACAATCTAGTGAATGCATTTAGTAGTGTTAAACCTCAGTCCAGGACATTACCAAAATGTTGAACTCTATTAATAGATGTTCATATACAATATACATAATTATCAATAAGAGATGTCATCAGCATATAAAAGCAATTAGTATAGATAATGAGAGTATTCCATTTGTAATATACATAGTTTCAGAAATTTCCACTGCAGCTTATTAAAGACATTTTGTCACAAAGCAATCATCACAATTTTAAATTTTCTGAATGTATAATATTCAGTGTTGTCATATGCTTGGTGATCTCTTACAAAATTTGACTGGGTAGAAAAGATGATTGAAAGTAATATTGTGCTAGAGTCAATGTCAATATTTTGTGTCACCATTTAACAAGAAAATTACGGTAGCTGACCATCTGCATAACCAGCAAGAACCTTCACAGCCCTCTAAATCAAACTTGTTTTTTTCACTTACAGATGATTTGGTATTATACAATAAAGAGCAATAATTATTTATTATGATTGTTCTTCTGAGTTGAATCACTAATTTTTTTATCTGCAGTAACTTTAATTACTATAATGTCACTTTGTCATCTGATTGATTTTTTTTCTTTTTTTCTTCAGACATACATCATCCTCAACAAAGGAAAAACCATATTCCGGTTCACTGCCACTCCGGCTCTCTACATGTTGGATCCATTCCACCCTATCCGGAATGGTGCTATCAAAGTGCTTATACATTCATATCCCTCAGAAAGAATGCATATGGAGTGGTTCCACATTGGGTGGAGGTTTTGGGGGCTTCTGGTCAGTAAAATATGGGATATCTGTGGCCAACCTTTACTACTGACAAAGCTGGCTAGATTTGTTGGAAGTCGTAGTTCATCAAAACCTGTTTTGATATATGTTCTCTGCTATGGCAGATTCAAGTACCTGATTGAAGGGAAGCAGTTGCCAAGGTTATGGGTTTTTAGGGAAAGCAGATGACTCAACAGAAGATCACAAGTAGGCAAAAAGTGGGAAATGCTTTAAACTACCCATACAATGGCATATATATGACTTGTATATAAAAAGGAAAAGCAGAGGAAGGTGTGTATGTGTGTGGGTGGTGGTGTTATAGCAGATGTTGCAGAACATGCTGCTGAATAAGATATCACCTGGTAAACAAGTGAAGTATAGCTTGCAAGCCCAATGATTAAGTCCTGGACAAGAAGGAAAACCAGGAAGAATATATTGGAGCAATTTGTGAACACATGAAGAGACCAAGAAATCAGAGTCTGTCCTATTTAAGGAGTTTTAAATATTAGTAAAACTGAGTTAAAGGATTAAAGGTTTTGTTTAGTAGTCAGGAGAACTCACAAGTATTCCATTATCATCCATTGATATCACCAAAAAAAAGTAAAAAAGAAGCCAAAATACAGCACAAGGTGTTACGTACGGACGTACGTAGGATTATTTGTATGTAAGCCGCTGATTGGCTAATCATGCAGTGGGAGTTTTAAATGACTGTTAGTGGCTGGCAGGCTCCAGGCAAGCCCTTAAAAGCGGCTTCCCTGTAGCCTGCCGGCATTCCGTATTAGCTACAGCTAGGAGATAAATAAAGTGCTGAACAGTTACTGTGACCTGTCTCATCAATTATGCGTGAATCTAACACTGGCGTTGAAGGTGTTAGAAGAACACAGAACAAAAGGCACCTTGTGGCATCCGTGGCCATCTTTGCAAAGAACCTCAACTTGCTTGGCCAACCTTGAAGGATGACCACCCAGACATCTCCCGCTCCAGCATTCTTTGACCCGAAGATGGAGGAATGGCAGACCTACATGTCCAGATTTCACATGATCTTGGAGACAAACAACTTCCAAGACTTGCTGGACAACAGGAAGAGTGCTCTCTTTCCTCACATACTGCAAGCCACAAATCTACAAGATGGCCCAGACCCTAGTAACGCCAATGGACATCAAGTTCATCTCCTGGTCAACTCTGCAAACCAAACTCACCAAACATTACGAACCTTCAGCCCCTCCGATGATCAGCCGGAACGAATTCTACCATTGGCGCCAGTGCGAAGGAGAAGCGTTCAACGATTTTGTGGCCAGCCTCTGGGAAATCTCAGCCAAATGCGAATTCATCAACCTGGAGCAGATGATGAAAGATAGAATTATTCTAGGAATGAGGGATTTGAACCTCCAAAATAAATTGCTAATTCTACAGGGAGCTACGTTTAAGGACATTGTAGAGGAGGCGCAAATGGCTGAAGTCTCGTACACATCTGCAGCCGACATCCGGAAAACAAGCTCAGGGGTTCACCGCACCCACCCCCAGACCGATTGGATGACCGAGGTCTCAGAGAACGAAGAGGAGGACTATGACGAAGATGACGACATCCACCACGTCATGAGCCAAATGAAGGGTGAGCCAAAGAACTTTTGACCAAAGGCAAACCCGCTGTTCTGGATGCCTGGGAAATCACACCAGGGCTGCCTGCAACTTCAGGGACGTGGTGTGCCACCATTTCCAAAAGAGAGGCCATATTGCCAAAGCTTTCAGGGCAACACAACCATCATTTTACCAAACTGCCCCCTTCCAACCCAGAGCAACCACGGGACCGGGGAGTCAACAACAGAACTGACCGGGTGTATAGAGGGGCAGATGCAGGGACAATGATGCTAGCCAAAACACGAGAAGAATTTACCACACCATAGGTCATTCCAAGGCTGACCAAAGTGAGAAATTCCACATTTGGGCAACAATCCTGCAAGATGGAGGTAGACATAGGATTGACCTTCACCATCATGGCGTGGAGCACCTTAAGGAAATTCATGCCTGAAATAATCAGACAACATCTAAAGCCTCACCACATCAAACTGAGAGACTTTCAAGAGAATTCTATCAGAGTACTGGGCAGAGTGGAAGTGCCCCTCCAATTCAAAAACTTAAATGGTGTCCTCCCACTAACGGTCATTGATGGACCAAGGCCAACCCTCCTTGGAGTCAAATGGCTGAAACCTCTGGACAGCAAACTAATAGGGCTGAACCATGTCTCTGGAAGCAAGCCAGACACTTTAGCTTCAGAATTCCAGATGGTTTTCGCTGATGGACTAGGTAAATATAAGGGCAAACCCATATCATTTAACCTAGATCCTAGCAAAATCCCAATTAGACTCAAGACTCGCAGGGTCCCCCTACCACTCTGCTCTAAGGTTGATGAGCAGCTAGATAAATTGATCGCCCAAGGAATCCTTGAGCCCATTGACCACGCAACTTGGGAAACACCTACTGTAACCCCAGTAAAGCCCGATGGGTCAATAAGACTCTGTGCTGACTATAAGGCTACAATAAATAAAGCCCTGCAACCCATCGCATACCCGGTGCCAGTTGTGCAGCAACTTTTACACTCGCTTGGCAACGGGTGAATTTTTGCCAAGCTCGATTTAGCCCAGGCATACCAACAATTGCCTGTAGATGCAGCGACAGCAGAGGCACAAACCATAGTGACCCACAGGGGGGGCATTTAAGTGCAACTGCCTGCAGTTCGGGGTCAGTGTGGCTCCGGGGTTGTTCCAGAGCATGATGGAACGCCTGTTGCACAGCATTCCAGTCCAGCATTCGATGACATTCTCATCTCAGGGGACTCTAAAGAACAACTACTGGAAAGACTAAGGGAAGTCCTGGGGTGGTTTCAGGAAAAGGGACTTAAGGTCCGGAGAGACAAATGTAAAATTGGGGTCCCCAGCATGGAATTTCTGGATTTTCCATCAACAGGTCCGACATACACCCAACAGACTCCAAAGTAAAGGCAATAAAAGAAGCCCCAACCCCCAGAAACAAGGCAGAACTACAAGCCTTTCTAGGGTTGCTGAATTTCTACGCTATTTTTTTAAAGCAGAAGGCAACCGTTGCTGAACCCCTCCACAGACTACTGGGGAAGACGACCACATGGACCTGGGGACAAAGGGAAGCCAATGCATTTGCAGCTGTGAAGAACCTCCTATCTTCAAACAGCGTCTTAATGCAATATAGCGAGACCCTCCCTTTGATGTTAATGTGCAACACTTCCCCTTTGGAGTGGGGGCAGTCCTCAGCCACCAACTGCCAACACCAACATGGGTGTTCAGAGGCACCCATTGCCTATTATTCAAAAACCGTATTCCCTGCAGAATGGAACTACAGCCAGCTGGACAAGGAGGCGCTTGCAGCGGTAGCTGGCATTGAACGGTTCCATGACTATCTATATGGACGCAAATTTGTTTTAATAACAGACCATATGCCGTTGCTAGGTCTACTCTCAAGGGACAAACAAACCCCACAATATATGTCTCCCAGACTAACCCACTGGTGTCCATCTTCCTATTGGGCTACAGTTACACCCTCCGCCATAAACCAGAAAAAGACATTACACACGCAGATGCCCTAAGCCGCTGCCCAGACCCGGAACTCGTCAAAGACCCTGCTCCTGTGGTCAATATACTATTAGAGGACATTGAGCAAACCAGCCCTGTGACATCCAGAGACATCGCGGAGAGTACAGCAAAGGACCAGGTACTATCCAAAGTAATGAACTGGGTGTTGAGGGGGTGGCCACAGGAAGTGGAAGAAGAAATTCTGAACATTTAAAAATAAACAAACATAGCTATCGGTATTAAAGGGCTGACTGCTCTGGGGGGAAAGAGTAGTAATCCCCCACAATCTAAGAAAAGGGGTCATTAAAACATTGCACACAGGACATCCGGGCATAGTGCGAATGATTAGCGAGAAGTTATCTATGGTGGCCACAACTAGACAAGGACATCACAGAGGCATATGGTGGCAATGTGCACTCCGTGTCAAGAATCTAGACCAGCACCCCCAAGATCCACACCTTGCAAGTTGGAGTTTCCTAAAGGACCCTGGTCGAGAGTACACATCGATTTTGTGGGTCCAATGGCCGGCCAGACATTCCACATTGTGGTCGATGCCTATTCAAAATGGCTAGAAGTGGTCCTGATGCACTCAGCAATGACCAGCACCACTATATGGGCATTAAGGAGACTCTTCGTGACACATGGCTTGCCAGACATCTTTGTGTCTGACAACAGACCGCAACTGACAGCCATGTAAATGGAAACATTCCTAGCCAAGCTCAGAATAAGGCATGCCCTGGTCTCGCTCTTCAGTCCATCTAGCAATGGTCAAGTAGAACACATGGTCCAACTAACCAAAGAGGCTCTATCCAGGATGGGTCCCAGAGACTGGCAAGAAAGAATTCACCAGTTCCTTTTAACCCAACATATAACACCATGCGCTGCCACAAACCGGAGCACTTCTGATGGGGAGAAAGTTAAGATCCCAACTGAACCCAAATTATAGCCAGGAAACACCTGTAAATTCAGCCAAAACAACCCAGATGCTAGAAATGGGTGACCTAGTGTTCACTCAGAATTACATAGGCAAACCCAAGTGGGTGAAAGCAACCGTGATAGACATCACTGGACCCAAATCTTATAAAGTAAAATTGGAGGATGGGTGAGAGTGGCGGAGACACATAGATCAGTTGAGAACCAGGCCTTAACTGGAAATCAACCTGAGGACGTATACTCAATCCTGGAGAGGGAGCGCAGGCACCTACCAGCAGTTCCGGGAGTCCAGAGGAATCCATTGGCAGGGGAGAATGGCGGAGCCGTATGTTCAGCCTCCACGCCTGGAGGCCAGTTCCAGATTTTTCCATGGGACACCCAAGGAGCTCAAATAGATAGGTCCGCTCAGCTCAAAGACTCCAGAGCAGAGGTGGCCAACTTTAAGCATACCGTGCACCAATTTTTTCACAGACGAGTGCAGATGCGCCATACAACTCAAGCACGATTTTACCTTCTTACTTTCACATTTGGGGTTGTAAAATAGGGATAGGGGTAGGATCTGCTTTGTTTAAGGGAGGAAAAGGAATAACTCAATCACACAATTCAATTAATTAATTTACGCCATTTCAAAATTTGACAAACGTAATATATATTTAATCTTGAATCTGTCTTTCAATGACTCTCAATACAAAAACCACCTAGTACACTCAATAAAACTTTAAATTCCACGCCACAATGGCTCACTCAGAACTGACTGACCATATCAAACGCTTGCCGCTCATTCGCACGTGACTTCAAACACATGATGTGTTGCTAGTGCGCGGTGTTTGCGATCGTTTGAGCAGGAACGCACAATGGCAACACCGATAAAAATATTCGGACGTTTGTAAACCCGCCTAAAGTAACATCTCACAAGTTCTATTCTAAGTTTCAGACACCGAGAAGTTGAACATTACCGAAGGCTGTACGAATTGAACTGAGATCACTTTGGTGCACTGTTCCCTCTAAGGTGCGCGGCCGCGTGGCCGCACATGTAATGAGAGAACGCCGCACCGAAGTTTCTAACTTCCGCCCGGCATTTTCTAATTGCAGAGGCTGTGTGCCTGTGTGGCCGCGCACATGAAAAGAAAATGCCACGCGCCATTTTCTAACTTTACAGGGAACATTGCTTTGATGTTGAAAATATTAAGATGGATTCAGTTATGACACCTATTTTTTTAAAAAAGTAGGCACAGGATGCAATGCACCACTTATAATCATCCAATTCGCCACGTTTGGTGCATGCGCCACGGTTTGGCTACCCCTGCGCCAGATAAACTGAGTTGTGCAGGCCCAGTAGAACTGTCAGGCGACCTGTGTATTTATGGGACTACATAACTTTTATAAACTCCTGATTGGACACTTGAGAAACTAAGGGGGGAGGGGTGTTACGTACAGAAGTACGTAGGATTATTTGCATGTATTATCTGATCGAACACTACTAAGAACTTTTATTAAGTTATCTAGCAGCGATAAGGGCGGCAAAATGTTCGCATTTTTCCGCTCTCATTGCATCCGCAGACTCTCGCCCAGCCGCCTTGTTTAGGGTGACTCGCTCTATCCTTGCTAAAGGGGGAGGCGAGGAACACTTGCAAGGCAGAGCTGAGGAATTTGCTCAGTTTCTGACAGATAAAGTCGCTCAGATCAAATCCGGACTTTGGCTGGACAGGGCTAGCCGAGGTGACAGGGACAAGTCTTAGTCCGGTTTTATGGGACGAATTTGAGCCAGTTACTTCTGATGATGTGGACAAGGCCATGGGAGCGATGAGCTCCTCCACCTGTTTATTGGACCCGTGTCCTTCCTGGCTGGTCTCGGCCAGCAGGGAGGTATCGCAGCTGGATCCAGGCTGTGATCAACGCTTTTTTGAGGGAGGGATCCATACCACAACCCCTAAAGGTTGCGGTGGTGAGACCCCTCCTTAAGAAGCCTTCCCTGGACCCAGCGGATTTGACGAACTTTTGTCCAGTCTCCAACCTACCTTTTGTAGGTAAGGTTGTTGAGAAGGTGGTGGTGCTCCAGCTTCTATGGTTATTGGAGGACACTGATTATCTAGATTCCTTTCAATTGTGTTTCAGGCTCAGCTACAGCACGGAAACTTCCTTGGTCGCCCTGATGGATGATCTCTGGTGAGCCCAGGATAGTGGTCATCCATCCATCCTGGAATTATTTGACCTCTCAGCGGCTTTCAATACCATTGACCATAGTATCCTTCTGCGCCGACTCAGTGAGATGGGAGTGGGAGGCACCGTTTTACGGTGGTTCTCATCTTACCTCTCCGATAGGACGCAGTCGGTGTTGACAGGAGGACAGAGGTCATCTCCTAGGCCCCTGACTTGTGGGGTGCCTCAGGGTTCGGTCCTCTCACCAATCTGTTTAACATTTACATGAAACCGCTGGGTGAGATCATCCACCGACACGGGGTGAGGTTTCATCAATACGCTGATGATACCCACCCTGTCTCAATTCAGGGAGGCAGTGGAGGTGATGTGCCGATGCCTGGATGATGTTAGGATCTGGATAGGAAGGAACAGGGTCAAGCTCAACCCCGACAAGACTGAGTGGCTTTGGATATTGCCCCCTAAGGACTATATGACTGTCCATCCTTGGTTCTTGGGGGAGAGAAATTAACTCCCTTGGAACAGGTTCGCAATTTGGGAGTTCTCCTAGATCCACAGCTAAAATTAGACCAACATCTCTCAACTGTGGCTAGTGGAGCTTTTGCACAGGTGCGCCTGGTGCACCAATTGTGACCCTACTTGGAGAAGGAGGCCTTACTCATGGTCACTCATGCTCTTGTCACCTCACGACTAGACTACTATAATGCACTCTACATGGGGCTACCCCTGAAGAGTATCCGGAGACTGCAATTGGTGCAAAATGCGGCTGCGCATGCTGTGGTGGGTGTTCCAAGATACACCCACGTAACACCCATTCTCCGACAGCTGCATTGGTTGCCCATTAGTCTCCGGACGCAATTCAAGGTGTTGATCATCATCTTTAAAGCCCTACATGGCTCAGGGCCAGGTTATCTTCGGGACCACATCCTACCACATACCTCCCTACAACCGGTTAGGTCCCACAGAGTTGGTCTTCTCCAGGTCCCTTCGACCAAACAATGTCGGTTGGCGGGACCACGGGGGAGAGCCTTCTCTGTGGGAGCCCCAGCTTTCTGGAACCAACTTCCCCCAGAGATCCGAACTATCCCCACCCTGCTGGCCTTCCGAAAAGCTGTCAAGACATGGCTCTTCCTGCAGATGGGGTGATAGAGAGACCATTTGAATACCCTAGGTCTCCCCCATGTATGAATGATTATGCTTGTAATTTTTAAATTTCTAATTTTTATATTTGTATATTTTTAATGTCTATTATCGTTTTTTATAAAATGTATTCTTCATGTTGTAAGCTGCCCAGAGTCCTGCGGGAGTTGGGCGGCCAATTAAAATGATAAATAAAATAAATAAATAAAATTTAGGCTGCTGATTGGCTAATCACGTGGCGGGAGTTTTAAATGACACTCAGTGGCTGGCAGGCTCCAGGCAAGCCCTTAAAAGCGGCTTCCCTGTAGCCTGCCGGCATTCTGTATTAGTTACAGTAGCAGATAAATAAAGTGCTGAACAGTTACTGTGACCCGTCTCGTCAATTACACTCGAATCTAACACAAGCCAAAGTAAGAAAGAATTGAGAATTAAGAAGTATGAACACACATGTGCATGCACGCACACTCCCTCCCCACATATTTAATATACCTATTACATTTCATAAATATATTTCACTTGTATATTTAGCTCATGCTATTATATTTGTATAGTGTATACTGTATCTTAGTGGTTAGAATAAATTCCCTCATTTGTTTATGTCAGAAGTGGGGAACTATCACACTTTTATGACGTGTGGACTTCAACTCCAACCACCATGTCTGGCTCAGGAATTCTGGGAGTTGAAGTCTACAAGTCATAAAAGGGCCATAGTTCCCCATCCCTGGTTTCAGTGCTGTCTGTGTATATATCTATAGGAGCTCCCATCCTGACCCTCCCTCTGACATCTACCTTTATATGCTGTAGAACAGGCTGTCAACACATGTTATGCCTACAAATGACAAGGATTTCTTTTAACATTAACTTTATCATATCATTTCCTTATCTAGCACTGAATACCAGCTATGGTGTGTAGAAGTGGTATAACGGTCATAAATTCCAATATGTAAAACGCAATAAATTGGTTATTTCCTTTACTTTAATTCGCCACCATTTCCATCTCATATTCTTACATCACTTTTCACCATCCTTGTTGGCTCATATTTTTCAAGGTAATTATATTTTTAGGGTTTCTTCCCCAAACCCCAAATCTTTAACCTTAAACTGTCTACCATTGACCTCACCCCATTCCTAAGCTGTCTGTAAGGGGCGTGCATAAGCGCACCAGCGTGCCTACCGTCCCTGTCCTAAAGTCCATGTATTCAAAAAATATCATGTACTCAAAACCATGTTTGTACTTATTATATATTCATATTAATGTTTATACTTTACCTGTAATCATATGCATGCTTGACAAAACAAAAACAAAAACATAGCCTTGAGCTACATTTCTAAACAATTTTTCTTTTCTTTGAAAATCTGTTTTGCTGTTAGAAATGTACATTTTTTTTAAACAAGCACAAGCCCAAATCTTTGTTTATAGCTTTAGTTTAATGCATTGAACTGTGAATTTTTGGACTCTGGCTAAAAGTCCACAAAGAATGTAGTTCTTAAGAAATAAGTATTTTGTGGGGAAGGGCTATTCTCAGTAGAGGCATTTCCTTGACTTTGTATTCAAATTGTTCAGTATGTTTATCATGATAACCATCTTAGCCAACTGTGTCTTCATGACTCTGAGTGATCCTCCAACGTGGGCCAAAGATGTGGAGTAAGTATTCTCCTTTCCCCCCTCCATCTTTAATGATTTTATGCCTGGTTTTTACTGCTTAGAATAGATGATGAAGAAAACTAATCCAGAAGGACAAGAATTCACAAGAGAAAGTGAGACCCATGTGACATGAATGCTAATCACTTTAACTTTTACCAACATTTGCCCACATTTCAGATATCCAGTATCTGAACTCAGTTTGCATGAGGGAAAAGATGCTAAAACAGATTTATTTTTCAAACCTAGAATATCTTTGTATCTTTATGAAAGATGAATTTGGACAGAGTATTGTATCTACCTCCTTTCTTGGAAAGGAGGCAGATACAGTACAATCTTTTGCAAAGGCTCACAGTGCATTTTTAATGATAAAACTTTTTTTTATTTTTTTATTTTTTCCAACATCTCCACATAAACATTCATACATATACCATAAATCATATCAATATATATATATATATATATATATATATATATATATATATATATATATATATATATATATATATATATATATATATATATATATATATATATATATATATATTTATATATATATATATATATATATATATATATATATATATATATATATATATATATATATATATATATATATATATATATATATATATATATATATATATATATATATATATATATATATATATATATATATATATATATATATATATATATATATATATATATAGTCAGGGCCGGGTTCCTAATTTTTTTACTACCACTCTGTGGATGTGGCTTATTTTGTGGGTATGGCTTGCCAGCCATGTGACCAGATGGGCGTGGCTTCTCAGACTGCTGAAGGGAGGGGAACTGAGATAGGTCCTGCTGCCCATTCCCCCTCCCCTCAGCAGCTCGAGAAGCCTCAAATGTGCAAAAATGCCTAGGATCATCACTGCGCGTTTGTGGCTTCTCGGACTGCTGAAGGGAGGGGAACTGAGATAGGTCCTGCTGCCCATTCCCCCTCCCCTCAGCAGCTCGAGAAGCCTCAAATGTGCAAAAATGCCTAGGATCCTCACCGCGCGTTCGTGGCTTCTCGGACTGCTGAAGGGAGAGGAACTGAGATAGGTCCTGCCGCCCGTTCTTTCAGCATCTCACACGCTCCCTCAGCCATCCTCCCCTGCTTGGACTCACTGTGGGGTAGGAAGGCAGCACATGAGCAGTGCCGGAAACTCGGCGTCTGGGCATGCGCAGAAGAAAATTAAAAAAAAAATAATTTTTTTTAAAAAAATGGCGGCACCCAGGCACTGGCAACCGACCGCACCGGTACTGTGACATCACCAGCGGGCCGTTACCGGTGCTATAGAGTGGACCGCACTGGTAGGAACCCACCACTGATATAGTTATACATTTCTATCCAATAATCCATAAACAAACACCTTAATTTTGTACCTTTTGTACTTTTATCATCCATCTGTTTTCCCCCAATATTTCATAATACTCCACTCCATCTATCTTCCTCTCTTCCATCTACCTTTTTTCCATTATCTCCCTCTTTCCTACTTCCCTCCTCTTCCTCTCCCCTTCCTTCTCTACTTCCTCTTCCTCCCTCTTTCCCTTTCCTGAGTAAATCTAATCATAACTCAAATCCCTAACTTCATTTAATCATCGGTGCTACTCTTAGACTTATATTATCCCATATTTATACATATACATTCCAAGATGGCGCCAACGAAGGTGAAATGTTTTCAAATGGTTTCTTTATTTTCTATTATTCACTGTGATTATGGATTTCATATTCATGCGACCATCTGCTAAGAATTAAGGAACATTTCTTTAAGGAGCAGCTCTCTGTAACCTAACACCCTTGTTTCTTTACAAACGCGGAGGAGATTCTAACATGGGAGGAACTATGGATCACCAAAAGCAAACACAGACGGCAGAGATGAAGAGGTAAAAGGGCGGGAATTTTAAATAGACTAAGGAATAAGGGAATTTAAAAAACCCCACTCCCTTCAATCTTTCTTACAAATTTACGTTCACTTGCTAACAAGGTGGATGAAATACTCCTTTTAAACAGATGCAATTCTGATTTTCACAATGCATCTGCCCTATGCTTTATTGAATCCTGGCTAAACAAGGAAATTGCTGACAATAGCATTCATATACCAGGGTTTCAGATACTTAGAGCAGACAGGATTGTAGAATTATCAGGAAAAAAAGGGAGGAGGCTTATGTATATATATCAATAACAGCTGGTCTCAGGACATAACTATAACACAAAAATTATGTGATGAAAACTTGGAGCCCTTACTTATCAATTGCAAACTCTTTTATTCTCCTCGAGAGTTTATTTCATTTCTACTAATTGCGGTGTATATCCCACCACAAGCCTGTGTAAACAAAACATTAAGAACTCTAGCTGATCAGATTATGGAGGCTGAAGCCAAATACCCCGATTCACTGGCCATTATTTTGGGACATTTAAACAAGGCAAACTTAAGGAAAGAGCTACCAAAATACTTTCCGCATGTCAATTGTCCCACTAGAGGCAAGAATACTTTAGATCATTGCTACACAACACTAAAAGATGCTTATCTGTCTTTACCACGAGCAGCTGTGGGACACTCTGATCATTGCATGATTCACCTTGTACCTGCTTACAGGCAAAGACTTAAAACCACAAAACCAACAATTAAATCAGTGAAGACTTGGAATGAGGAGGCAAAGTTAAAGCTACACGCTTGCTTTGACTGCACTGATTGGAATATTGTTGAAGATACCTCTACAGACCTGGATGAACTCACAGATACTGTAATATCATATGTCAGCTTCTGTGAAGACCTATGTGTACCGACCAGGAACTTGCGAATATACAACAACAATAAACCTTGGTTCACAGCTAAACTTAAGCAGCTACGTCGTTCCAAAGAAGAAGCCTATAGAAAAGGTGATAAAATACTGTACAATCAGACCAGAAATGTATTAACAAGGGAGATCACAGCAGCAAAAAGAAGCTACTCTGAAAAGCTGAGGAATCAGTTCTCAACAAATGAACCAGAAACATGAGGAAAACTCTTAAAAACATCACCAGTTACGGCAAAACTCCTTCCCAAGCTGAAGGAAATCAGCAACTGGCAGATGATCTGAACGTGTTCTACTGCAGGTTTGAAAGGAAACTACAGCCACCTATTTCCACAACCTCCATCCTAGACACACCAACAACAGCCAAACCTCCTACAACTGACCCCATCCCATTGGGTTCACAACCCCTGTTGATCACAGAAAAGGAAGTACAAGATCTATTTCACAGACAGAAGCCAGGAAAAGCACCAGGCCCAGACAAGATAACTCCTTCTTGCTTAAAAGTCTGTGCTGACCAATTGGCCCCCATCTTCACCAAAATCTTCAACAAATCACTAGAGATATGCCATGTTCCTTCTTGCTTCAAACGTTCCACTATCATACCAGTGCCGAAGAAGCCCTCCATCAAGGAACTGAATGACTACAGACCAGTTGCTCTAACATCTGTAGTTATGAAAATCTTTGAAAGGCTAGTGATGTCCCACTTGAAAACCATCCACTGTTAGACCCCCTACAATTTGCATACCAAGCAAATAGATCGACAGATGATGCTGTTAATATGGCTCTGCATTACATCCTATAACATCTTGAATCTTCAAAGACCTACGCAAGGGTCCTCTTTGTAGACTTTAGTTTTGCATTCAATACCACCAAAGCAGACATTCTTCTAACTAAACTAAATCAGCTAGCGGTACCTGAACACACTTGTAAGTGGATCACATGCTTCCTAACAGACAGGAAGCAGCAGGTGAAGCTAGGCAAAAATCACATCAGATAACTGTACAATTAGCACAGGGGCCCTCAAAGGCTGTGTACTCTCACCATTTCTCTTCTCTCTATATACCAATGCCTGCATCTCAAACAATCCATCTGTTAATCTACTTAAGTTTGCAGATGATACAACAGTGATTGGTCTCATTCGAGGCAACGATGAAACAGCATACAGATGGGAGATTGAACAACTAGCCTCGTGGTGCAACCAGAACAATCTGGAACTGAACACACTCAGAACCGTAGAAATTGTGGTAGACTTTAGGAGAAACCCTCCCATTCTACCACTTCTTAAAATACTAGACAACACAGTATCAACAGTAGAGACCTTCAAATTTCTATCATATCTCAAGACCTAAAATGGTCACCTAACATCAAAAACATGATCAAAAAAGCACAACAAAGAACGTTCTTTCTGCACCAACTCAGGAAGCTCAAACTGCCCAAGGAGCTGCTGATACAGTTCTACAGAGGAATTATTAAGTCTGTCATCTGCACCTCTATAACTGTCTGGTTTGGTTCTGCAACCCAACAAGATAGACACAGACTTCAGAGGATAATCAGAACTGCAGAAAAAAACAATTAATGCCAGCCTGCCTTCCATTGAGGACCTGTATACTGCACGAGTCAAAAAGAGGGCCATGAAAATATTTACAGACCCCTCACATCCTGGACATAAATCACCTCAACTCCTACCCTCAAAACGACGCTATAGAGCACTGCACACAAGACAACTAGACACAAGAACAGTTTTCCCCCGAACACCATCATTCTGTTAAACAAATAATTCCCTCACCACTGTCAAACTATTCACTAAGGCTGCATTGCTATTACTATTAGTCTTCTCATCGTTCCTATCACCCATCTCCTCCCACTTATGACTGTATGACTGTAACTTGTTGCTTGTATCTTTTAAATTTATATTAATATTGATTGTTTCCTGATTGCTTATTTGTACCCTATGACAATCATTAAGTGTTGTACCTCATGATTCTTGACAAATGTATCTTTTCTTTTATGTACACTGAGTGCATATGCACCAAAGACAAATTTCTTGTGTGTCCAATCACACTTGGCCAATAAAGAATTCTATTCTATTCTATTCTATATATTGTATTTTTTCTAGGTATACTACTTCTATCATAGTGCTGCCTCCTTTACTACCTATTTTTGTCGCCTGCGTCTACTACTTTTAATTTCCCATTTTCTTCCAATTTAATCACTATTGCTTATCTTTCATGCATATTCATTTTCTCTTATACCTCATTTCATATTTCCATTCCATCCTTTTTGTATTTTTAATCTTAGGCCATACTTCTCTTTTTCCTTAATTTTTATCTTTACTTATTTTATTTTTATTCTATCATCTCTGAATGCCCTAAATTTCTAATCTCTTTTAATGATAAAACTTTATTGGTGAAACACATGTGTGCTATCATTCAACCTCAGATTATCTACCATTGACCTCACCCCACTCCTAAGAGGTCTGTAAGGGGCGTGCATAAGCACACAATCGTGCCTACCATTCCTGTCCTAATGTACCCATATATTCATATTTCTTGAACTCTTAATCATTCTTGTACATATGTATATATATATATATATATATATATATATATATATATATATATATATATATATATATATATATATATATATATATATATATATATATATATATATATATATATATATATATACACACACACACACACACACACACACACACACACACACTCACGTTTATACTATGCTTATAATCATATATGCTTGACAAATAATAATAAAAAAAATTTAAAAAAAATGAATGAAGATTTCAGCATCAGGTCCACTACTTTTTCAATGCTTCAAGTGGCTCTCCAGTTTTCTATATTATATCTATTAATTCATCACCTTATTAATATTTTAAAATATATCATCAATATATATTAAGCTACCCAGTGTTGCAAAGGAGAGTGTACACACATAGCATCAGCTGCTCAGTTTTTGTGCAACTGGTTTCTGATGCACTTTGGGAAAGATATGATAGCAATAGCAATAGCACTTATATACCGCTTCATAGTGCTTTACAGCCCTCTCTAAGCGGTTTACAGAGTTCAGCATATTGCCCCCAACAATCTGGGTCCTCATTTTACTGACCTCAGAAGGATGGAAGGCTGAGTCAACCTTGAGACGATGAGATTTGAACAGCTGAACTGCTGAACTGCAGTGCTGCACTTTAACCACTGCACCACCTCGGCTCACACAAGGATGACATCAGCAGGGGAGGTAGGATAAACATTTCTGGCTCTTTGTAGGCCTTTTTTTGGGGTGGATAGTTAATCAAAGTATGAAGAAAGCCTATTTTGCTGATTGTTTCAATTTTAACAAGTTTGAAAAAATCACTCCTAAATTTCAGCTATCTCTATAGCTTGCAGAAAAGGTATAGTGGAAAGTCATGAAGTCCTATTTTGTCCATTTTTTAATAGAAATTCTTTAGGTTTGATAGTTGAATAGCTGCAAATTAGAAGGCTTTTGAAAGTGAAATTTTAACTGTGAAGTGGAATTACAACTAGGAAATAAATATCAACCAACTTTCTTCTGCTGTAAATTATTTGTAATTTTATCTTATTTTTGCTGCTTTTACTAAAATAGACTGTAAAAGCTGGAGTTTTGTTATGTCACCTTTAAAAAAATATCAACCCTTGTTTGTTCACAGATATACCTTTACTGGCATTTATACTTTTGAGGCTACGATCAAGGTATTTGCTCGGGGATTCTGTATTGACAGCTTTACATTCCTGCGAGATCCTTGGAATTGGCTGGATTTCATTGTCATCGTCATGGCGTATGTTGCATTCTGCAAGTGTTTTATGAAAATCAGCCGTGGGAAATTGAATAGGGGTCAGCATGGGAAAAACAATTCCCTGTGATATTGTATGGATATAGCAATCCATGAAACCACAACTCTTTAACCTTATCCCCAAAGTGTATTTTTCAAGGAAGTATATCCTGTTTTCTAATCAAAGCAGAATTAAAGAGATGTTGCTCTCTAGATGACTGGCTAGGATAGCTTTATTTAGCTCATGCCATTTTTTAAATACTCCCTGATTTTATATTGTTTTGCTTTTGTAACTTTGTAACTTGTTTGTTCCATTAGAGTTTTTAATTAAAAATTGAATTTTTGAGAGCTCATTAAGCTGAAGGACAACTCAGTGAATAATAAATATACAATAAATTAACAAAACCAATTAAGAAAATTTAGTAAGTTGACCCTTCCCATTATACTTATACAGCCCAATCTGATAAATAATGATGAAGGTTGGTCCCTAGGTGATCTGGTTGGTCTCTAGCTAAATTAGCTCAGAATATATTTTAATATAATTTAAATCATAGCCACTGTTTAGGGTGATGTCTGTAATAAGGTAGGCCTGGCAGAGCATGCATAAAAGTGCTTTATAGCAATTTATTTAATTTAAGATGGATGGATGGAACTAAATAAATATAACAGAGGATGGCAGCAGGTGGCATTGTCTCCTTTCTGTTGTCATGCCATCCAGCACTTCTTCAGTTTCCCTTTAATTTACTGTCAATAATTTAATTTATTAACAATTTACATGACTGTCAAGATGACGGTGCTATTGATATAAAAAAAGCAAATTTATTTTAAAATTGAATTATCATTTATTTCTAACATATAACAAGCAAAAATTATACATACAACCTTGTATCAATAAAAAAGAATATTTGTAGTCAGGATTGAAATGAGGCATCCTTGGTACCCTCTGAGTTGTTTTCTTGCATATGTTTCATTATCATAAACCTGATATTTTCTCTCTCTATTTCCATACCTAGCTAGCTAGCTAGCATTAAGTGAATGGTTAACCAGCACGTCATAGTTTTCTGCTCACACAAGGATGAATAGATGGCATGTTAACCCTGACTGTTAGATAGCTAGCTATCCAATTTTCAGGTATTGGCCCTAAACGTACAAGGATCCCAACAGGATTTCAGCAGAGCCAAATAGTAATGTGAGATTGTACAAATAGTAGTTTTCAAGTTGAACCTAAAGAATAGGTGAATTCTGAAATTACTTATTCCAACCAGTGACCAAACCTAAAATAAATGCCCCAAGAATGTATAAAATTAAACCCACATTTTCCACAGGCAATTATAAAATGGACACCCTACATATAAAGCTCAAATGTGATTTAAATTTGAATAAAATATGTGAATCCAGTATATATAATTTCAAAAATATATAAAATATTTTAAAAACTTTCATGCAATAAAAATCCAGATAGGTTGGATTTTGCCTACCGTATTTTTCGGAGTATAAGACGCACCGGAGTTTAAGACGCACATTAGTTTTGGGGGAGGAAAATAGGGGGGAAAATCTACATACCAGGCTAGCGTCCTTAGTCTGTTCAGCTTCAGCACATTATTCTATCCTCTAGTTAGGGCTGAAAAAGCCTTTTTCAGAGAGAGTAGGAATGAAAGCAAGCCTGCAAAGACTTAGGGCAGGAAAAACTGCTTCGGAGGGAGTAGGAATAAAAATAAATGCAGCAAGCCAGGAAGATCATTAGCACCGCTTTAGGGCTGAAAAGCACCACTTTTTCAGAGGGAGTAGGAATGAAAACAAGCCTGCAAAGACTTAGGGCTGGAAAAAACCTTCTTCGGAGGGAATAGGAAGCCGGGAAGATCATTAGCACCTCGTTAGGGCTGGGAAAGAAAGCTTCGAAAAAGCTACATTCAAAGTATAAAACGCACCCAAATTTTCAGCCTCTTTTAGGGAGGAAAAAGGTGCGTCTTATACTCCGAAAAATATGGTAATTAACACAATTATATAATGTTAAATTACCAAAATATGCACTTGTAAGTATCAGTAATCTGTAAATACACGTTTAAAGAGATATTCACATGTTTAGTTATACTTAGCCTATAATTGAAGTAAGCAAGAATGAATCCTTGAATTGTTTTACATTTGTTGAATGCAGTACTTGTACTTAATACAGGTCTATATGATTTCTTCAAAATAAATGATTAATAAAGAGTATTGTGCTGATTTTTTAAAATGTTATACATTCTGACATTTCTTCTGTAAATTGACTTTATATTAACAGCTTTCTGTCCTTTTTGTTCTAGTTATGTCACAGAGTTCGTAGACTTGGGCAATGTCTCTGCTCTACGGACATTCCGTGTTCTTCGAGCACTAAAAACTATCACCGTCATTCCAGGTACGTCATGGGGATGGATGACAAAGCTAAAGATGGTTTTAGGGATTTTGCTTTTTTATACAAATCAACTAGGCTAGTAGAAAAGTGAGGTAGACACATCTCTTTACTGGACCAGGAAATCTGTAATTAATATTATAGTAAAAAGAAGAATTTTGGTTGCTTTTCTAAAAAAAAAATAATTATGGTATTGAAGGCAAATTCTATATAGTCATCATCTGGAATTATGAGAATTAAATGAATTTAAAGCACAGCAAAAATGACTTGCTCCTGCAGCTATTGGATGACACTGATTTTCTGGATCCCTTTCAATCGGGTTTCAGGCGCGGCTACAGTACGGAAACGGCTTTGGTCACCCTGATGGATGATCTCTGGCGAGCCTGGGATAGTGGTTATTCCTCTATCCTGGTGCTACTTGACCTCTCAGTGGCTTTCGATACCATTGACCATTGTATCCTTCTGCGGCGTCTCAGAGAGGTGGGGGTGGGCGGCACTGTTTTGCAGTGGTTCTCCTCCTTCCTCTCTGACAGGACGCAGTCGGTGTTGACAGGGGGGCAGAGGTCGAGCCCTAGGGCCCCTACTGTATGGGGTGCCGCAGGGCTCAGTCCTCTCGCCCATCCTATTTAACATCTACATGAAACCACTGGGTGAGATCATCCGACGACACGGGGTGAGGTATCAGCAGTATGCTGATGATACCCAGTTGTACATCTCCACCCCGTCTCAATTCAGGGAAGCTGTGGACGTAATGGGCCGCTGCCTGGACGATGTTAGGATCTGGATGGGGAGGAACCAGCTAAAACTTAACCCTGACAAGACTGAGTGGTTGTGGATACTGCCTCCTAAGGATTTGATCAACTGTCCCTCCTTGGTTCTTGGGGGGGGGGAGAAATTGGCCCCCTCAGAACGGGTCCGCAATTTGGGTGTCCTCCTAGATCCACAGCTAAAATTGGAGCAACATCTTTCAGCTGTGGCTAGGGGGACCCTTGCACAGGTACGTCTGGTGCACCAATTGCGACCCTACTTGGAGAAGGAGGCACTTCTCACAGTCACTCATGCCCTTATCACTTCCCGGCTGGATTACTGCAATGCGCTCTACATGGGGCTACCCTTGAAGAGTGTCCGGCGACTGCAATTGGTGCAAAATGCAGCTGCGCGAGCTGTGGTGAGTGTACCTAGATACACCCACGTAACACCTATCCTCCGCCAGCTGCATTGGCTGCCCATTAATCTCCGGATCCAATTTAAGGTGTTGGTTTTAACTTTTAAAGCCCTACATGGCCCAGGGCCAGGTTACCTTCGGGGCCGCATCCTGCCGCATACCTCCCTACAACCGGTTAGGGCCCACAGAGTGGGTCTCCTCCAGGTCCCATCGACCAAGCAATGCCGGTTGGCAGGGCCGAGGGGGAGAGTCTTCTCTGTGGGAGCTCCCTCCCTCTGGAACCAGCTTCCTCCAGAGATCAGGACTATCCCCACCCTGCTGGCCTTCCGTAAAGCAATAAAAACTTGGCTCTTCCGGCAGGCGGGGTGAAAGTGAGACCAACCAGACTAGATATGGGTCTCCTTCCTTTGGTTATGAATGTTAGATGCTCTTTTTAATTTTTGTAGTTTTTAAATTGTTGTGTCTTTTACATTGGAAAATGGATTGACATGTTGTGAGCCGCCCAGAGTCCCCTGGGAGTTGGGCGGCATATAAATCCATTTAAATAAATAAATAAATAAACTTGGCATAGTTTGTGTAACTAGCCTTTCAATTCTTTTCAAAATATTTTTTCTTGAAATATTCCTGCTAACAAATATAATTCATAAAAGATTTTTTTTAAAAAAAAATGAAATTGGAAGAAGATCCATTTTATTGCCTGAATAAATGAAAATTTCTGTTCTCTCTCTTCTCTGACTCCTCCCACCAAAAGGTCTAAAAACAATTGTTGGAGCTTTGATCCAGTCTGTGAAGAAGCTCGCTGATGTGATGATCCTCACTGTGTTCTGTTTGGCGGTCTTTGCCCTCATTGGCCTGCAACTGTTCATGGGAAACTTGCGACACAAGTGTGTTCGATGGCCACCTTTTCCCAATGACACCCTGCAGGATGCCTTAGGCCCATCCTTCACCAATGACTCCCTGCAAGATGTCTTATGGAGGGATCCATTTGACAACAGCACTCTGAATGACAATTTTAGTCTCACTGGGAATGGCACCTTTGACTGGGATGAGTACATTCACAATGAAGGTAAGACTACTATCATTCAAGAACTGTACAATTTTAATTAATAAAAAAATTGAAATAAATTCAGTTATCAAAAATAAAAATGAAAAACCAAATCAGTGAGGAAAAAGGGGGGAGAAAAAATAAAAGCAAACAATGTGTGTCTCTCTGTGTGTGTGTATATGAGAGAGAATGAGAGTGAGTATGTGTGTGTGTGAGAGAGTGTGTGTGTGTGTGAGAGAGAGGGGGGGGAAATGCACATAGACATATATATGAATACATGTTTTAAGAAGATTTATTTAACTGCTCTGGAAAGTAAACAGGAGAAACATAGCTAAGTAATAAACATCAAATCAGAATAATTAGCTAATAATTTAGCTAATGCTAAAAATATATTAATATATTTTGGTTCAGTGTTCTACAAGAGCAAATTTGGCAGCCAACAACAAAAATTAAATTATTTCCCACGCTGAACAAATTTTCAATATTTGTGAAACAAGGACACTATTTCAACACAAGTTATTACGAGTTATTGTTAAAAGTTATTTATTTATTTATAAATAAAATTTATAGGCGGGCCTAATCATAACCCTTTCTGATGTTCTTCAATATAACATTTGACCAAAATGACTATATGGACATTGCCATTAGGATGATCATATAGTATGATCAATTTCAATTAATATCTTCTGAGACAAACTTAAACAGTTGTAATTAATATACCGTATTTTTCGGAATATAAGACGCCCCGAAGTATAAGACGCACCTTAGTTTTGGGGGAGGAAAACAAGGAAAAAAGGCCTCTGCCTCCCAGCAATTTGCCAAACAGCAAACAGCACAGATGATATACACTGTTTGCTGTGCAGTATATTAATCCCAGAAAGTTTTCTTAAATGTAATCACACTAACGCCTCCCAATTATTTAAATAGATCTACTCCAAACATGACTAAGTCAGGGTTTAATTCAGCTGCCTTATTTTATGTTGAGATAGCAATATAAAATCACTGCGTGACATTTTAATACTAATACTTAATACTAAAACAGGACATTTCAGATTATACTTTTACAGATTTTTAAAATTGATGTGGCTTTCTGGAAGGCTTTCTGCTATTTAAAAGAAGATACAATAGCACTGGGCCTCTTCAGAGCAAGAATTTATTTTAAAAAGCTTCTTCATTTTGTTAAGTTGTCTAGAACAATAATAAAGCAGTCTTTAAAAAATAAGTCTTATAATTTGAACACTCTACAAACATTTAACAAAACAACGTATTAACAGAATCTGCCTCTACCTAGGATAGAACTCACAACCTCCTGACTGTGAGGCAAGAGTTCTACCTCTAGGCTATAGCGGCTGTAGCTTACCTCCTTGCAATTTCAGCAGTGTAACATTGCCAGCAGTTTATCTCCCAGCATTTTGTCTCATTACAGCCATCGTACCACGTGGCTTGCAAGCCTGTCAGCTGTAGGTCGGGAGGCAAGTAATCTCTTAGTGTGCTAATAAGGCTTTGCCCTGTTTGCTGCAAAGAGGTAAATTGTTGGCAGGCAGAGGCCAAAGGGTGGAGGTGGCTGGGTGGGGCTACATTCGGTGTATAAGACGCACCCAAATTTTCACCCTCTTTTTGAGGGTAAAAAGGTGCGTCTTATACTCTGAAAAATACGGGTAATGTAATTGTAGAGGTCTGTAGTACAATTTATGGGTTTTAAGTCACTTCTTGACAACCTTCTTGATGACCTTGATGAAAGATTTGTGAATTTGTTCAGCTTTGCCATCTCAAAAAATTCCAATATGCATTTAATCTCCAAGCATTTAACCTCTATTCATTTAATCTCTAATTAGATACATTTTCTAAAGAACATGGATTTAACAAAATCCTGGAATATCCCTAATTATTAAATACAAATTTAATTTGTTTACAAATATATACAGTAAAACATCCCTTTGTTATTAATGATATATTCTGCCTTTAATACCAGTTTTGGAATGGCAGAACAGAGGTACAGTTCTGTTCTTTAATACTTCACTATCACTACCACCCCATCTTTTCAGTGTTAGCATCTAAATTGGCAATCTAACTTTTCCCTCTGTGTGAAGCATCCAGATCAGAATCTCCATGGAAATTCTTTTCACTAATCCCTAAATCCACAAAAACCAGGTGAAAGTATTCTCTGAAGACTAATTGTTGTTTTTCCTTCTCCTTTTCTATGTACTCAGAAATACTCATATATATTCCCAATTTTCTAATATATGAACTTTGTCTTTGAAGAAAGAAGTCACTAAATTACTTTAGATTTTCATTTTTGATTTTATTCAATTCTTTTGCACTCAATTTCTGACCTTTCTCCAAGGCAGTTAGATTGCTATGGCCAAATAAATCTCCATTTTAAAAGAATCCTATGAAACAGATAAAACGGAAAAAAAAAGATAATTCACTCAAAGTAGTGACTTTCATGATTATGGGGGAAGGAAATATGATGGGTACTGTAGATGCAGCTATATGAGACCCAAGAGATGCTTGGTTAGAATTTTGAATGAAAGTTTATTTTTGCTTTTAGTTAAAAGCAGCTATAGGGAAGGGATTCATTTGTGATAGTACAGTACTGTACCTATATATTTAACCTCAAGGCCAAAATAAATATATACTCCCATTTTTCAGTGTCATGGCTATAGTTCAACTTGATTAATTCCTACTCATAGCATCTGCATAGCTGTTTTACTTCCTGCTTACAAGTCTGGCTCTCCTCCTGATTCATAATTTATTTTGTATTCTTCTGGCCATTTTTAAATGAAGTTGAAAGTCAAAGTCAATTCTCATTCCTGCTTTTTAAAATGTTATTTTATTTTTATTTTATTTTTTGTTTGCTCATGAAGACAATTTCTATTTCCTCGATGGTGCACTTGATGCTTTGCTCTGTGGGAACAGCTCTGATGCTGGGTAAGTGAGGTCTCTCTCAATGGTTGGATCTTTTTTGGAATGAGGAGTGGGCTTCATGCCTGAGAAAAGAATATGAGATCCAGTTTGGTTCAGTGAAAAGTTGCTGGCCTAGAAATCAGGAGAATGTGAGTTCCAAGCCTCACTTAGGCATGAAAGCCTGATGAGTAACTTTGGGCCGGTCATTTTCTCTCAGCCCAACTTTCCTCATAGGATTGTTGCTGTGAGATAAAAAGAAGGCAGGAGCGTTAGGAATGCTCACCACCCTGAGTTATATATAAAAAGGTGGAATAAAAACTAGTACTGATGATAATGGCTCCTAGCAACTATCTAATTTATGTTCCTTTTGAAATATATATATATGGAATTCCTGGTTTCCCAAGAACCCATAAAACCGACAACAACATATTGTAAAAATAATTTCAAACAATTGGGTTTTGAAATTAATTGCTAGGTAAAGCTACATACAATATGATAATTGTCAGGTCATTGTACAATATTAGAAGGCAAACATATGTAATAATGCGCCTAATCTATAACTTGGGACAAGAGTGGTTATTGTAGCTATCTAGATTATGCCTTAGATTTAGGAAGAAAATGCTTCTCTTATAAAATGATGTTATATTGGAATTTTTGTATAATCCACTGTAGACAATGTCCAGAAGGATTTCTCTGCATGAAAGCTGGCAGAAACCCAAATTACGGCTATACAAGCTATGACACCTTCAGCTGGGCTTTCCTTTCACTCTTTCGCCTCATGACTCAGGATTATTGGGAGAATCTCTTCCAATTGGTAAGTTTATATATTGTTACTTTTGCAGGAACTTCCTTTATTAGTTCCCCTGCATTTTTGCCAGTATTTATGAAAGTTTTTGATCATGTGCTGGGATTGCTTTTATTTCCCCAGATAGAATCAACCCCAATTAGAGAAGAGACTGAAGACATTGGTCCAGATATTCTGAGTTTTAAACTTTTCTAAACATGTATGGGATGCATGCAGGTGGAAGGGTAGAAAGACTTCTTCCTCCCGTGCTATTTTTCCAGTTAAAATTTCTCCCATAAGGTCTTGTATGCGGATCCCTCTTAATTTTCCTTAATAGGAGAAATTATGGGAACCAGGTAAGGAATAGCAGGATGCAGGGACCCAGCACCAGTCCAGATTCCTCTCCTTTGATTGTTTTACAAAAAGATGAAGAGGTAGGAGCTCCACTGACAGATAAAAATGTAAGGATCCAGTTGGGTCAATTCAAAGTCTTTTGTACTCTGCTTCTTTTCCATAATGACCACCAACCATCATTTTATTTAGTTTGATCCTAAGTCTGAGAATTGTATTTCAAATGCCAAGCAATTTGTGAAGTATAGCAGGGAGATTTTGAATATCTTCAAAGTACATTGCTTAGACTAATGACTATCTAGAAAGGGTATATATGAGAATGGAATTCTGGATTTCCAGGTACCAAGGAGGGTGAAATTCTTCTTTTTCTCTAGACCTTGCGAGCAGCTGGGAAAACATACATGCTTTTTTTTGTTGTGATCATATTCTTGGGCTCTTTCTATCTCATCAATTTAATCCTGGCTGTGGTGGCAATGGCCTACGCAGAGCAGAATGATGCCACCTTACAGGAAGAAAAAGAAAACGAAGAAGAGTTCCAGCAGATGGTGGAACAACTGAAAAAGCACCAGGAGGAGCAACAAAGAGTGGTTAGTTTTTTTTTCTTTATGTCTATTTATTTTAATTTATCCAGTTCTAGAAGTTTTAAGCATATATAGTTTTCCTTCCTCAAGGGATTCAAGGCAACTTTGATAGTTTGACTTCAGGGAGAGGATACTTGCACCAACTCTGAATCAGCTTAGGCCTCTCATAATATTCCCTACTTTGGAGACTTGAGAATAGTGCAGTGTTGCAGTTCCAATTTATATGAAACCATAGCGAAGCTTTTTCTTTTCTTTTTGAATCATTGAGCCTCTGCAGTTCTAGTAGTGGGAGAGGAGGTGATAAACTTTTCTTTTTCCCACAGTTTTCAGCAACTACTTCATTTTGAAAAGCTATTTCAACACAGGCCACTTTAGATGTGGCAGTTAACATGCCTTGTTATGTAGATAGTAGATCCAGAGGAGGTGGACTTAACACTTTCTCAGTCTGCTTTCCTCCAACAAAAATCTAACATGGTTATTTACTTTTTTAAGGAAAACCTCAGCAACAAATCGGAGCTCCTATTAACCCTCAGCTCTACCTTCAAATAATCCCATCCCTGCAAATAGCAACTTCAGGAATTTATTTCTATCGGAATCCTATCAGAGACGAGTTTGAAGAACTTCTCTTTAGCCTCATGTTGATCCCTGAGAGGGCTCATCCTATTAAAACTGGCAGGCCAGGCTACTGTATATAAACAGGCAGCGAATCCCACACTCACTTGTGCTGATGATGTTGCTTACTTGGGTAATAAAATGTTTGCAGGCAAAGAACCAAGCTCAGAGGGTACCAAGAATTCCACAGGGTTTACTGGTATTTCTAACCAAATTCTAATCCGACTAATTATTAGCTGAATACTCCATTTTTAAAAGTGATTTAATCACTTCTGTTGGCTTGAACAAATTCGTGTGTGTGTGTGTGTGTGTGTGTGTGTGTGTGTGTGTGTGTGTGTGTGTGTAGATTTATTGAACTATTATTTGGTGTAATGTGGATAGATTAATTTTAAAAAGAAGAGTCAGTCCTTCTGGAATTCTTAATTATCTTTTTACATTATTATTTGGCTTGCTGATTATTTTGAGTCATTATGGTTGGTTGTACAGTCAATCAGATATTTAGACTGGATCTGGCATTTTTATCCACCTATCAAGTCCTAGAATAGACAGATGTCGTTGTTTGATGGTGTTATAGATACTGTCACAGGATGTAACTGTTCCAAGTAAAGCTGCCTTTAGCAATTGATTGATGGTGATTTTGTCAATGCCAGTAGTGTTCAAGGGCTGCTCCAGAGGTTTTGGGATTATACCCAAGCTACCTATCACTATTGGTACTGTCTTTGCTTTCTTTTTTGCCATAGTCATTCTACTTTTATTTGCAAGTTTTTGTACATTGTTATTTTCTCCAGTTCTTTGAAGAGACCTTATGGCACAGTGATTAGAATGCAGGCTAATTCTGCCCATAGTCTGGAATTCAATCCTGATGGGCTCGAGGTTGACTCAGCCTTCCATCCTTGTGAGGTTGGTAAAATGAGGCCCCAGATTGTTGGGGACAATATGCTGACTCTGTAAACTGCTCAGAGAGGACTGGAAAGCGGTATGGAGCGGTATATAAATTTAAGTGCTATTTCTATTGTTTTCTATACTATTCTGCTGACTCCAGGTACTACCATATCCATTTTCAGACTTTTTTTGTCTTTCTTATTGATAGTTGTTAAGTCTTGGATGTTATGTGGTAGGTGTTTGTTTGTCTGAATTCTAAAGTCCCAGAGCACTTTAGCTTCTTCATTTTCTGTTACTTTGACTATTTTGTAGTACCACCAGTTCTTGCTTGTAAGAAAATCACATTTCTTGGAGATATTCCAATAGGCCATTGTTGTTACTTTGTCATGCTATTTTTGGTATTTATTATTATTTTAGTACAAAGTCTGTGAGAAATTGATATTTATAACACACACACACACACACACACACACACACACACACACACACACACACACACACACACACACACAGGATTGCCCACTCCCTCCTCCCACTGTTGCTGCCTTTGAGTTTTAAACATCAACTGTGAGCCAGCAATTTGCTTGCTATTTCATTCCTGAGCAGTGACATAGCTTCCCAGACTCCTTGCCAGGTTTACTGACAGGATTGCCAATAGGACTGGCTTCCTGGAGTTGCTTAAATAGAACACATAGGTAATATCTTTATCCCTTCCATAAATTCCCCTGCATAAATATTCAATGTAACATTCTAAAGAACACAGAATAGAGTGCTGGTAATCCTTATTTAGCAACTGACTTGCACACCAACCGTTCACAATTATAACCATCATGACCAGTCCTTGCATTTACAATCTACAAAAATCACTAAGCAAAGGAAAGCTGAAGATAATCTCAGTCATGATTTTACTTGCAAGTGCTTTGCTTAACAACTGAGTTGCTGGTACTAATAATCAAGGACTACCAACCATGCGGTGGCTCAGTGGCTAAGACGCTGAACTTGTCAATCAGAAAGGTCGGCAGTTCGGCGGTTCAAATCCCTAGCGCTGCGTAACGGAGTGAGCTCCCGTTACTTGTCCCAGCTTCTGCCAACCTAGCAGTTCGAAAGCATGTAAAAATGCAAGTAGAAAAATAGGGATCACCTTTGGTGAGAAGGTAACAGCATCCCATGTGCCTTTGGCTTTTAGTCATGCCGGTCACATGACCACGGAGACATCTTCGGACAGCGCTGGCTCTTTGGCTTTGAAAAGGAGATGAGCACCGCCCACTAGAGTCGGGAATGTCTAGCACATACGTGCGAGGGGAACCTTTATCTTTACCTTTACCAGCTATTTCTGATATCCACAACAACAAAGCCCTGCATCCTTAGCCCAAATTACCAATATAACTCATGCCAAACTATCAACAACATCAGACACTCTTCCTCTAACAAAAGAGAAACAATTATTTACCTATTTGTTACTTTAAAAAAAACACAGTTTGATCATGTGTGTGATTTCCAGGATCTGTCATATGCTGCTGCTTATCTTCAGGCAATTTCTGTTGACAGGCCCCTGCAGCATGTCCAAAGCAGCTCCATATTGCCTTCGTTCTTGAGCAGCTTTGGAGAATGCTCTTCCATAGCTTCTACAGTCTACAAAACCTCATGAAAGTACACCCCATTTTTGCATGATTTTTAGAGACTCTGGAGACTGTGCAAGAGCACAGCTTTCTCAATACCCGTATTTTTCGGAGTATAAGATGCACCTTTTTACCCCCCAAAAGAGAGTGAAAACTTGGATGCCTCTTATACACCGAATGTAGCCCCAGCCACCCCCACCCTTTGGCCTCTGTCTTCCAGCAATTTACCTGCTTGCAGCACACAGAGAAGAGCCTGTTAAGACAAGCAAGTCATAAGCAGCTTCCCGACCCCCAGCTGATTTCCCACGTGCTAAAATGAAACTGAAACTAGCTGCAAAGAGGCAAATAGCTGGGAGAGACACACAGATTTTTATTTTCTGCTGAACTGGATGGAAGGGGGTAAGTGAATAACTATAAATGTCTGTAGAATGTTCAAATTATTAGACATTTTTTAAAGACTGCTTTATTATTTGCTTTGCTGACTGCTTTATTATTTGCTTTGCTGGCTGTGGAATTCTGGGAGTTGAAGTCCACAAGTCTTAAAGTTGCCAAGGCTGGAGACCCCTGTCAATCTAGACAACTTAACAAAATAAAGAAGTTTTTTAACAGAATAACAGAGTTGGAAGGGGCCTTGCAGGTCATCCAGTCCAACCCCCTGCCCAAGCAGGAGACCCTACATTTGCCTCTACCTAGGATCGAACTCACAAAATAAATGCTTGCTCTGAAGAGGCCCAGTGCTATTGTATCTTCTTTTAAATAATAGAGAATAATGTATACTTCCAGAAATTTTAATTAATTTTAACAGTTCTGTACAAGTATAGTCTGAAATGTAACTGTCCTGTTTAGTATTAGAGTTAAATCCTGACTTATCTTGGAGTAGATCTATTTAAATAATTGGGAGGAGTTAGTGTGACTACATTTAAGAAAACGTTCTGGCATAATGTACATTTCTCCAATTCTTTGCTATTTCTATGGGTCAGGCACACATGCACAGAAATACACAGCAAACAGTCTATATCATCTGTGCTGTCTGCTGTTTGGCAAATTGCTTGGAGGCAGAGGCCTTTTTTCCTTGTTTTCCTCTCCCAAAACTAAGGTGTGTCTTATACTCCGGTGCGTCTTATTCTCCGAAAAATACGGTAATTTCCAGAGGGTCCAGAAGGCACAGAAAAACACACCCCATTTTTGTGTGGTCTCTGAAAATTGCATAAGAACAGGGTGTGCGTTCAATAATAGTTGTCGAGTGTTGATATCAGCTTTGATAATATGTGTCATAGGTTTACCATCATTACCTTAGAGTGTAGAAGGCCTTTGTACAACTCTATTTAGTTTGCCAGTTGTACTCTTTCCTAGAGTGGAAGGCCCTTCAGACAATCACTCATGCCGTGGTCACCTCAGTCTACATGCACTGTCCTTGAAGACCATTCAGAAAGTTCAACTGGTCCAAATGAGGTGGTGTGAACAGTAATAGGTATGTGTATATATGTATGTATGTATGTATGTATGTATGTATGTAATATGCTTTTGAGTAAGGTGACCAGATTTTTTTTAAGCGGGACACCATTGATGGGGGGTGGGTCCCATGCGCCAATTGGCCCAGGCGCTCCAGTTGGGCGGGCCCGCCTGGATGCCGCCATTTGAGTTTTGCCCGCTGCGCATGCGCAGAACACTGTGCGCATGCACAGAGGGCAAAAGAACGCAAATGTCAGCATCCAGGCGGGTGGGGGGGAGGCGGGAGGCCTTTCCTCGCCTCCCGCCTCCCCTTCGGGAGCCAGCAGTGGCTTGGGCTGGCTGGCTGGCAAGCGAGCGAGCGAGCAAGGCTGGCTTGGGAAGGGGAGCAGCCCGGAGATGGTGCTCCAACCCAGCATCTCTTGGCTCTCCTGCTCCCCCTCTGCCAGCACTGGGCTGCTGGAGTGACAGGGGGAGAAAGGAGATCAGGAGGCGGCGGCGGATCACAACAACCCCAGCAGCAGCTCCGCTTACTGTTGCTTTCTGCCCAGGAGTCCAGAGCGGAGCCGAAAGGCGGAAGCCTGGGCGCGCTTCCCTTCCCTTCGTGGAGCCCTTTGGCTTCTCCATCCACGGCTTCTACCGAAGGGGTCACCCAGGCAGCGGGGGCAGCCGGTTAATGGCTGCGTGCCCTCTGGCGCGAAGGGCGGGGGGGAGAGGGAATTCGCGAGTCTCTTCCGAAGACGCGCCGGCTCTTGCCCCTTTCGGGCTGAGAGGTTAGGCCTGCGTGGGGGGGGATCGGAGGCGAGACGCCACAGGGAAAGCACTGCACACGGGCGCAGCCCCCGCACGCCCTTTCCTCCCTCGCGCCGGCTACCCACGTTCGCTTTTTGGCTCTGCTGCCGCTGCCGGCTGCCTCCTTTCCCCGCCTCCCGCCTCCCATTCGGGAGCCAAAGGGCGTGCGTCTCGCCTCTGGTTCCCTCCCCACGCAGTGTTTGTGTGTGTGTTCGCGACCGCGCGCGGTGGAGTGACTTGCTCACTTGCTTCTCTCTCTCTCTCTGTCTGGAGCTGCCGCTAGGGTTGTTGTGAGCCGCTGCCGCCACCGCCTCCTGATCTCCTTTCTCCCCCCGTCACTCCAGCAGCCCAGCAGTGGCGGAGGGGGAGCAGGAGAGCCAAGAGACGCTGGGTTGGAGCTCCATCTCTGGGCTGCTCCCCTTCCCAAGCCAGCCCCGCTCGCTAGCTCACCAGCCAGCCAGCCAGACCAAGCCACTGCCGGCTCCCGAAGGGGAGGCGGGAGGCGAGGAAAGGCCTCCTGCCCCCCCCCACCTGCCTGGACGCTGACATTTGCATTCTTTTGCCCTCTGCGCATGCGCACAGCGTTCTGCGCATGCGCAGAGGGCAAAACTCAAATGGTGGCGTCCAGGCGGGCCAGCCCAACCGGAGCGTCTGGGCCAATTGGCGCATGGGAGGCGGGGAAAGGAGGCAGCCGGCAGAGCCGAAACCTCCCACCGCCCCTTCGGCTCTGCGCGCGGCAAGGGGGAGAATCTGGGCAGGCAGAAGCCGCTGGGTATAGAGGGAATCCTCTACGGCTGCTCTTTACCTGGCGGCTTCTGCCTGTCCTGATTCCCTCCCTTGCTGCGACGGGCATCTCGCGGTGGGGAGAGCGTGTCCTACCTGAGACTTATTCCGTTCCTCAGTATTGTGTCCAGGGCAGCCTGTTCTAAAAGAGAAAGTCTCGCAAGGTTTAAAAAGCGGGACTTTTTTGAAACGCCGCGGGACGCGGGACAAATTGCTAAAAAGTGGGTCTGTCCCGCCAAAAGCGGGACGTCTGGTCACCTTACTTTTGAGCACTGTTTTGAATATGCCTATATACAGTAACACTTCTGCTTTACAAGCTGCACTAGTTGCCAATTTGGCAACTGGGTGCTTTTTGTTATCAATAAAGCTCCACATGGCATAGGGTCTCATTATTTGAGGGTCTGCTTATTTCCCATAGCATTTCCCTGCCTGATTTGATCTGCTGGGTTGGCATATCCATGCTCTTTTGAACAATTTCATCTGTAGGTGTTTTGGCCCACCAGTGGCCATCAGAGCTGGCAGCAGATTTGGACAGTGAGAAGGTTGGGGAAGAATATGGGCCAGTCCTGGAGTCTGGGGAAGGCTCGGACGAGGGCTCTGCGTTGGAGGCAGAGAGGGAGCCAAGGCCATCTGGCAGTTATCAGCTGCCTCTGGAATCAAACATCAGCAAGGCAGAGGAACAGCTGCAGCCTCTTCCCAGTGTGTGCATGCGCAGAGCTGCCAGAAGACAAGAACAACTAAGAAAGCAGGGTTGACTTGGGAGTAAAGCCACATCTTGGAGATGATTGGCCCCTTCCATAGGACATAAAAGAGGAGCGAACAGGGCATGGGCTTTTGCAGGAAACAATTAGTTTGTTTGGTCATTTCAAGAGTAGAAAGTTCTGTTTGTGACTCTAATAGACTCCGTGCCAAGTTTTGCCTTGCCCTGCATTTGGAAACTAGTTCTCTGGCAGCGTTCCAAGTGAGATAAAGTTTGTGTTGATAAATATTCCTCTGAAAGACTGTTTGCCAAGCCTTGTGGACTGTGAATGAAAGGAATTCAGTTGTGTAAATTAAAGAGGTTTTGCCTGGACTAAGACTTTGCTTCATGCTTTCTAAAGAAGCCTAGGTCAGAACAATAGGGGCCCTGAAATTGGGCATTCTCTATAGTAGCTCTGGGCCACTAGATCTGGATCACCTGACTTTGCTGCTGTTGTTGAAGAGTGGTGAAGATATGACTCTTCATCCAGGCCTTTGGTGAGGGAGAGTGAGAACCCTACTCATTCTATCTTGTTTGTCATACTTGCAATCTTTTATCTTTTATCTTTAATTGATTTTATTGTAATTTCTTTGATTATTGTAAACCATTGAGATTTGGGCAATTTACAAGTTTAATAAATTATTATTATTTATTATTTGATGCTGTTTAATGCACCAACAGATTGCACTTGAACAGTGGAAAATTGGCCTGTGGGAAATTAATATATAGATAACTATTAAATGGCAAATGATCTAGACTTGTTGGAATCATGTATATTTACAAGCAAATATACAAAAACATGTTGAAAAATATCTTGTTTTATCATTAGAAATCAAATAATTTAAACAAAAAATAATTATATGTTACAATATTTTATAAATACTGAGTTGATAATTACAGAATTCTTTGAATACTTTAGAATGCTGTACTGGATGAATTTCTAGCATCATATTTGTTACTCCAACTCATCTTCTCCAACAATAATTTTCATAGAAACAGACATTTCTACTTGTCTGTCTTGCATCCTTGAGTTTTGTGGCATCACCACCAGACTTAGTAACTTGGCTATCCTGTTGGCTGGGGACAAATGGAAATCGCTGACCAGCATAACTAAAAGGGACCAAGTAGTACTGTATCAAGCCCTAGCTTGATTTTTTGGGGTGGGCCTAATATAAGCCTGGGGGTGGGCGTGGCCAGTATGAGAGGTGGTGAGCTCATGGGGACTGATGGTGTCTGGCAGCAGCCACAGCCCACTGGCCCCTTGGCACAGTGCAAATACCGGTAAGTCCGAGCATAGCGGCAGAGGTGGGGAGCGGGAGGAGAAGACAGGCGATCCAGACATGCTACATGGCTGCGTGACTCAAAAGAGGCTCATGGGAGGCTTGCGTGGTGGTACTGGCAGCAGGTGGAGGCAGAGGCATGGGGGTTAGGGGAGGCAGGTGATCCCGACATGCCGCATGGATGTCTGGTTGGTATGGCTGTAGGCAAGCCGAGAGATGGTGGAACGCAGTGGGCAGTATGTTGGGGTCACCTCTGCCTCCGCCTGGCTCTGCTGTGCACTTTTCAGCCAGAAGGAGCTGAAGCTTTGTCTGCTTGCAAAGGGGACACAGAGTGATTAACTCCATTTCAAAGTGTCTCCTTTGCAAGCAGAGGAAGCTTTGTCCCCCTCTGGATGATTAGTGTTTGGGTAGCTACCACCGGCCCCGCCCTCTCCATCCCAATGTCTGCTTATCTGCGGCCTCAATCGGGGCCAAGCTCTCGGCATGCCCCAGCCTCCACCCACCCTGCCAGGAGGGCGAAGAGCCCCCGCAAGGCCAGCAGCAGCAGCATGGGCAGCAATTTGGTGGCCAGTACAGTGCCTGCTGTGGACGAGAAGTGTCCCAGCAGCAGCGGGTGGAGGTTGGGGCAGGGCGGGTGGAGGTTGAGACATGCTGAAAGCTTGGCCCATTGCAGCTAAGAGGGCGGGGCCAGCAATAGCTATGCTCCCATTCCCATCGGCCCCCACGCTCGCTGCCTCCTGCACTTAAAAAAAATAAGACCTCCCCGAAAATAGGCCCGAGTGCTTATTTTCAAACCCAAAAGAAAATAAGACCAGGTCTTATTTTTGGGGAAACATGGTCGAAAACTTGAAAAATGTATCATAAATAATATAAATATATACCATATGATTTCAAAATTCAAGAGAAAAGCTAGCAAATCACCATTTCAGTAATGTCAACAGCCTTTTCCTGGTTTTCTTATGCTAAATCTGTTATATTTTTGTAGCTTCAAGCACAGGCAGCAAATAACAGCTCTGCAGAAAGCATTATAGTGGAAAAAAAGCAAAAAGGAGAATTAGATGAAAAGGCTCAGAGTGATCAAGAGGGACCAAAAGATTGCAATGGTCGAGTCATCCCACGTTTGATGTTGGAGAGATCAGCTACAATACGTGAGGTATGTTCTCCATGGACCAGGAACCAAAGATAAAAACATAATCCATACCGCTTGTTGCCTATTCAATAGTTATAGAAATCCTCATTAGAATTGTATTGATACAAGCTAATGTGTGGATGCTTCTAGAAAAGATTAGCAATGGACTGCAAGTGGCCCACCTCATGGCTTTCACAACAGGCTTAGGCAGCAAATGTTTATGACACTGGACTGAAAATGAAGACTGATCTGAATTAGAGTCAGACCGCATTGCTGAACTCAAAAGATAGACAGTCTCTCACAGTTACAGACTTTGACATGTGTTTGAAAGGACTAAAACCTTGGCCCATTGGACCTGCTCCCTCTCCTCTCTTCCTATTTCTGCATGGAATGTCTTCCGGTCATCTGTACCCTGATGCTAGAGAAAATTATATGCACAGATTAATCCAACATATGAGGAGGGATAGCCAATTGTCCAGATGTGTGTGGAGTCTATCAAACAGGACGTTTTTATTTTCTGTACTTCTATCCCAATGTAACTGGAAATCAGCAAGATACACTGATGAAGAAACATAGTTGTGAAAGCAGAATGATGTTGTAGGGAGTAAAGTTTGTAGTAAAGATAGCTTTTTTGCCGAGTCTGAGACAGAGCAGTAAATGTTACCCCATCCAAGTCTGGTTTCATATTTTCAGACATCAGCTGAATTGTTTTGGTGCTTGAGGCATCTGGCACTGAAAATATAGCAATAATAAATTTAATAATTAAGTAATTGAATGTGTAGTTACTTGATGTTGTTTAGACCTAGCAAACCCTGACAGTGAAATTCTTAAAAAGTTCAAGGAGTATCAACAATAATTTTTTTGCTGGTACAAAGTGACTTCCTTGGATATATTTACTTTTGAACTCTAACCCTAACCCTAACCCTAGCCCTAACCTTTCCTTTAAATAGTGTCATATCATAGCAAACAGCTTGAATTACGTCCTCATTAGATCTCTAATTCAAGTGCCACTTCAGATTTATTTATTTATTTATTTGTGAGATTTATATACCGCCTCACAGTACTAGTACTCTCTAAGCGGTTTACACCAGTAAGCAATGTATATTTATATTGCCCCCAACAATCTGGGTCCTCATTTTACCTATCTCGGAAGGATGGAAGGCTGAGTCAACCTTGAGCCGGTGAGATTTGAACTGCTGACCTGCGGATCACAGTCAGCTAAAGTGGCCTGCAGTACTTCCTCTAACCGCTGCACCACCTCGGCTCTTAAGAATTAAGATTCTAATGCTTATGGCCATAGAAGTTTTTTTAAATTCAAAAACTTACATTTTTGTCACTGTTTTTTTTAATCTTGGATCTCATTTTTTTATTACAGTCAAATCCAAGGGAAGAACATGAGAAATCTGATCAAAACCATTTGTATGTGGATGGTGTTGAGGGGAAGGGTTTGGAGAAGCGAGTAGGGAGTGCAGTCAGTGTGGTCTCCAGTACTCTTGAAGGTAAATGCCTTGACTAGGTAGAAACTAGATTACTTTTGAATTAAAAACAGATATTTTAATAATATTTTCATGTTTAGTGAATTGTAGATTGCTCTGAAATATAGTATAAGAGTTGGAGATAAATTAAGTAGATTCTTTGATAAAGGCTATAATGTTTAGCCAGAAATTTTACAAATGGACAACCTGTTAGTTTTTTCCAGTAACCGATGAAAAAGTAGCTTCAGAAACATTTGACATGCTGATGAAAGAGTTTTGAAAGAGAATAGCTCTCTGCCATAAGTCTTATGCCTTTTTCAACAGCCTTCGATAATAGAAGAATGAGTCCCTCTTATAAATTATACGCTATCCACACATGATAGTTCAGTATTAAAATATGAAATAGTTGTAGTTCTATTGGCTGTTTTGTGCAACAATCCAACAACCTCAACCCAGCATAATGAGGAGATTAAAAAATTCCTTTCCAGCAGACTCGATAAGCAAATTCCAATAATTTCCACAGTACAGAAGTTGTAATCCTATACTGTTTTAAGTGCCAGTTTGAGGAACAATGCATCAATCAATCAATCAATCTCATTGATTAGTTGGCTAAAGTTAGCACTCTTAGTAATTCATGATTTACCTCTAGTGGAAATGATTTTGATTTTTGTTTTTAGAACTGGAAGAGGCCCGCCAGAAGTGCCCACCATGGTGGTATAAATTTGCCCACGCTGTATTAATATGGAACTGTTGCCCAATTTGGGTGAAGCTAAAGCACATTGTTAAGCTCATTGTCATGGACCCTTTTGTTGATTTGGGGATCACCATCTGCATTGTCCTCAATACTGTCTTCATGGCCATGGAACACTACCCAATGACCGAAGAGTTCAACAATGTACTGAATGTGGGCAATCTGGTAGGAGAACTGCTCTTCATTCTTTGATTTGATAGGGTGGCAATTCTGAGGTGCTTGCAAGAAAGAAATGACCACTAATACCACAATAATCTAACAATTGGCAAGATGGAACAATTAGGTGGTACCTCTGTTTTCAACAGTAACCAATCAGATATTTTAGATATATATCTTTGATGCCTAAAACAATTGGTACACCTGTATCCTCCATGATGCTTGCTTGTTTGTCAGCCTTACTATTGATCATTTTCATATTGTTTGGGAATGAATAGCAAATTGCATAGATATCTTATTAAAAGGTGTTTTGTCTTGTCTTTATTTTGATCATAATCAATTGGCTGACAGTGACTATTAGTTCTTTGAGAACGAGTAAGAACTTTCATTATATTAATTACACTTTTATTAATCTACACGCAACACTATTCTCCATAGTGGGTGGAGCTAGCCGCCAAGATTGGGTATTGGCACAGCCTTCTAGCCAATTATGACTGAGTCTGGAAAAGTATAAAAGGTGGCTCTAGGCCTAGATTCCCCCTCTTTTGACTCAGTCACAGCCATTGACTAAGTACCTTTTTCATCATCTATCTTCCATTAATAATTGTAAGTTTTTGGTTCTATTCAGAATTATTATTATTATTTTTATCCTTTCCCTTTCGAGCTCCTCAGGCCCCCCTTTTCTATATGGCTATACCTGGGTGAAGCAGTTGGCCGCAAGTCTGACTGCTGCTCGCCCCTCCAGCCGAAGGCCCAGCAAGATTTTTGTTTTTTCTTTTTCTCCATACATTAATTTCCGGCTGTGGAGGGAGTGGGAAAGGGCCCCCTTATCACCACAGGGGCAGCGGTGACCTCACCGCACATCTGGGCGTGGAGCGAGGCTTGTATTTTTCTTTTTCTGTCTCCTTGCCAGACACCAAGGGCCAACCTGACAGGTGAAGGCCTCTAACGTTGGTTTTCACAGCTGCTAGCCTGCCTGGGAGAGCCGAGGGGCCGAGGGGCAGAGCATGCTGCCAGATTAAATTTTTGGGTGCCTTGGCATCTGGCCGGTCCAGCGCAAGCGGTCTGAGCCACTAACGAGCCTTCCGATCCCCAGCTGACTCTCAAAGATAAAGGGATCGGAAGCGCCGAAGACCTCGCTCGCAGCCAGGCCGGATTCGCGCAAGCCATCCGGACCGTTTTTGATGCTGCCGATAAACAGCTGATTGTAACCTTGGCCAGACTTGCGCAAGCGGTCAATGCCTCAAATAGCCTCTGAACACCAGCTACTGTGCCCGAGAAGCTGACAGACAATTTGGCCAGACTTGCGCAAGCGGTCAGCGCCCAGCCAAGCCTCCAAACGTCAGCTGGAGACCTTCAAAGAGCTGAAAGCAATATTTTTGCTGGTTCCTTTTTTGCTCCCTGTCTTGTGCCTGCTTGCAGAGGAAGCTGGCAATCTGGGTGCTGCTTGTTGAGGGCTTGTTCCCTCTTTTTTTGCTTGAAACTTCAGAAATCAGTCAGTCTGCTCCAGGGGACTCAGAAACGGACAGTTAGTGGCTAGGCCTTAGCAGACTCCTTTCTCCTCGGCTGGAACTAATTGCCTCAGGAGACAGTCAGCCATTTTAGGAGTGCCTTGTGGGTGGCCGCCATTTTGAATTACACAGGACCACCCACTTCAAAAAATTTTCTCTTTTCTTTTGAGGCCTCCTTTATTTAACTTGCCTTCTGTGCAATGGCTGACAAGAGCCAGCAATCTGGCAAGGCTCCTTTGATCCAAGGCCCTGTCGGTACCTGTCTCTAGTGCCTGGGCCGTCTGCTTCCATTTGAGCTCCTCTGCATTGCTCGGCTTGTCTTCAGCCTGGTAAGTGTGCAGGCAGTCTTTGAGAGTGCCGGTGGCCATCTTGAAGTCTCCCACAGGGTGGCAGCCATTTTGATTGCCCTCAGAATTGAAGGCACTAAGGGCGTGGCCTTTTTGTTTCAAATACCAAAAGTTGGCAGAGACCATATTGAAGCCACATCAAGGGCGGTGGCCATTTTGGATGCCCTTTCTTGCCGGTGGCCATTTTTAAGGCCTAGTATGGGCATTGGCCATTTTGAAAGACCAACTAAGGGCAACTGCCATCTTGTTGACCTCATTTAAGGGCGGTGGCCATTTTAAGTGACTGTTTGGACCTACTAATTTACCCAGGCCTTTCTGAGGCCTACCTTGTTGACAGAGGCCTTAGATAAATATGGATACTATTATTCTAATTGAGCTGACAAAAATTCAGACTAGCTGCCTGTAGGTCTGCCTCAGGAGTACCTGAAGATTCTATCTATATTTTAAAAATGCCTTGAACAAGGGCTTTTCAGCAGAATTTAGAAGTAGTAAGCTACAGATCTCACATAAAAGGAACAAATGAGCCTAGTGAGTAACTCCAGTAACAGTTTAAAACCAAGCTTTTTTTTCTGGAGTCTGTGAGCCCAGCATAACTGGAACTATATACAATGTATATAACTTTATACAAACTATCAATTTTTCCAGTATTTGAAAGTATCAGTTTTTCATGAACTGAACTTTAAGACAAAGAGACCATGATTTGTAAATTGGAGTTGATTTTAAAATGATGCCTTTTACAAAGGATATTGCCCCATCCAGAGTACTCTGCCCTACTCATTCCTACCTAGCATCCCCCAGGAAGGATGCCAGGGAATTCTCATTAGCTCCCTCTGGCATTTGGAACCAGACAGCCCCACACTCCAGACAGCTCCACCCACAAGCCAAAATCAACCTACTGCTCAATCAGCAGCAGCTCAAGCGGATGTCCAAGCTAGGTCAATGGAGTCCACGGTGGTGACGCGCCGGATGGCCTGGCTTGCAGCTGGCCAATTGACATGCGGTACAGGTGGAAATTAGCCTCTGCCCCGATCACCGGGCAGTCCTTGTTTGGTGAGGCCCTGAATCCCATCCTGCTTGAGACTAAGGACAAGCGCAAGGTCCTTCCCTCAGCCACCCGGAAAGCCCCTTTCCGTGTCACCCCCTTACCAAGGAGGGCTTCCAGGGGGGCCTTCCAGTCTTCCAATAGACATCAGGGTAACTACTAGGGACAGTATCAGGGGCATAGCCAAGGGCAATGCAGTTCCCATCAGAGATTCTCTTCGGGCCAACCCTTCAGGGGTAACCAATTCATACGGCCCTTTAGAGGGGCCGGTGGTCGCCCTTTCCACCAGAACAAGTAACCTCCGGCCGATCCTCCCACAGGGGGTCGCCTGGCTCCCTATGCCAGTGGATGGGAGGAAATCACCAATGATGCATGAGTTTGTGAGACCCTGGCTTCAGCGCTCTCACTTGAATTCATTTCCACCCCCACCCCCCGAGGTTCTTCTCCGCTGCCCCTTGTCATCAAATTCTGCAAAACGGGTCCTCATGAATCAGGCCATCCAGCACATCCTGGACATTCGAGTTATCCACCAGGTGCCTGAGGACCAACAGGGGCAGGGCTTCTACTCCATGTTGTTTGTAGTGCCCAAATCCTCGGGAGGATGGAGAGCCATTTTGGACCTCAAGTGTCTCAACAGGTATGTCATCCATTAAAAAAAAAATTTCAAAATGCACACCCTGAAATCAACTCTGGCAAGTGCTCGGAAGGGAATCTACTCACATCCATAGATCTCTTGGAGGATTACCTCCACATCCCAATTCGGCCATCTCACTGCCAATACTTATGGTTTTGCTATGCAGGGGTGCATTATGAATATGGGGTGCTCCACTTTGGCCTGTCCTCAGGGCCAAGGGTCTTCACCAAGGTCCTGGCAGCCTTGACCGCTCACTCAGATCCATTTCCATCAGGATCCAGTGCTATCTGGACAATATTCTCATCTCCTCAGCCTCCCCTTCTCAGGCTGAGAGAGATGTCCAGGTAGTGCTTAACACACTGGAACTCCATGGCTTCTTGGTCAACCGATCCAAGAGTCAGCTTGTCCCCGCCACCAGAATTGTCCATCTGGGTGCAATCATTGATTCCCTGGGGTGTAAGGTGTACCTGTCCCAGGATTGGAGAGACAGTCTATTGGCTTTAACCCAGCAAGTTCTGAGGCAAAACTCAGCTCCACTGAATTTGCTGTCCTCCCTCCTGGGCAAGATGCTTTCGGCCATTCACATTGTCCCATGGGCTCACTTACACTCCAGAGACCTCCAATGGCTCCTTCCCTATCAGCGTCAGGGAAGGGCCCATTCCCCAGTCAAAGTGAGACTCCAGCCCTCAGTCAGGAAGTCTCTGATTTGGTGGACCACCTCTGCTGTCCACAGGGGCACCTGCTTCCTTCCCCCAAGACAAATCTTAGTCACCACTGATGACAGCCTATCGGGTTGGGGGGCACACGCGGAAGCACAGGTGGCACAGGGCACATGGTCGTTAACTGAGACAACTCTAAGCATAAATGTTTTGGAGCTACGGGCTGTGTTCCTTGCTCTGCAGCAGTTCAGACCTTTTGTGGAGAACTCTCATGTCATGATACTTACTGACAATGTGGCCACCAAGGTCCACATAAACAGACAGGGTGGGACCATGTCAGGACAGCTCATGTCAGAGGCCATGTGGTTGGGGCTATGGGCAGAACAATACCTATTGTCTCTTTCTGCTGAACACATCTCTGGGGTAAGCAACGTCAGGGCAGACTGGTTCAGCCGGAACCAGATAGACCACTCAGAGTGGAGCTTACACCCAGACCTTTTCCACCAACTTGTGGGTCAATTCGGTCAACCTGTGATGGACCTTTTTGCCACCCCGGGAAATGCCCAGCTGCCCAGGTTTCTGTCCCAGTATCAAACTCAGGGGGCGGAAGGGGTGGACGCCCTCCGCTGCACCTGGCCTCAGGGGTTGCTTTACGCTTTTCCCCCCATCCCCATCATTCCGCAGGTCATCCGGAAACTCCTGGAAGAAAGAGCCGAGGTGGTACTTCTGGCACCCGACTGGCCAAGGAGAACCTGGTATGCCGACCTGGTCTCCTTGTCGTTCTCACCCCCTTGGAGGATCCCTCCGACAGAGTGGTCGCTGCTCCAGGGGTCAGTGCAGCATCCAGAGCCGCACTGGTTGCAACTGACCGCCTGGCACTTGAGCGGCTCACTCTGAGGAGCCGCCAAATCCCTGAGGACGTTATGGAGGTCTTGCTTGACTCTCGCAGACTGTCCACGCATCGTATTTATGCAGCCTCTTGGAAGGCTTTCTGCTCATGGTGTGCTAGGGAGGGTTATTCCCCACTGGATCTTTCGGTCATAAATGTCCTTTAATTCCTACGCCAGGGGCTAGCTAAGGGTCTTTCCCTGAGTACCCTCAACTGCCAGATTGCTGCCCTGTCCATGGTGCTGTCTTGTCCCTCTCTGAGGAAACTCTCTGCTCACCCCTTAGTCTCCAGGTTCCTAAAGGGTGCAATGAATAGATGCCCTCCTGTAGTGCATAGGTATCCCACCTGGGACTTGTCCAAAGTGTTATTAGCACTCATGGGGGACGCCTTTGAGCCTTTGCACTCCGTCTCTCTGGCCCACCTAACATACAAGGTGGTTTTCCTGGTGGCTGTCACCTCTGCCCATCGCATTTCCGAACTGGCAGCCCTTTCCATCAGGAGTGACCTCTGTGTGTTCCACCAGGACAGGGTGGTTTTGCGGTTGGATCCACTTTTTTGCCAAAGGTAAACTCTTACTTTCATTGGGCTCAGGAGGTGGTATTACCTTCCTTTTACCCTTCTCCATCCTCAGACATTGAAAGACAGTGGCACCTCCTGGACGTGAGGCGCGCACTGGACACTTACATACAAAGGACCTCTGCCTTTCGCAAGACTGAGGCCTTGTTTGTCTCTTTCCACCACACTTCCTTGGGGAGGAAAGCATCCTCTGTCATGGTGGGTCGGTGGATTCGTAATGTCATTAACACTGCATATGAACAAATGTCCTTGCCACGACCCACCAGGATTACGGCCCATTCCACATGCAGTGCAGCCACCACTGCGGCTTGGAACACGAGGGCTTCCATCGAGGAGATCTGCCGGACTGCCACGGGCATCTCCAAAGCCATTTGTCCAGCACTACAGACTGGACACTTTCGCCTCTCAGGAGGCTGACCTTGGGTGCAGAGTGCTGGAACAGGTAACATTGGAGGGCGGTGGTCCCAGCCAGAATCAGGAGGCCCTCCCTGGGGACTAAATTACTTTGGTATGTCCCAATCTTGGTGGCTAGCTCCACCCACTATGGAGAATGAGACGTTGTACTTACCTGAGACATCCATTCTCGTAGGGTGGAGCTAGCCGCCAAGTCCCTCCCTTCTAACATGTTCTGGCTGGACGAGGAGCCTATTACTCGTATAGTCATTAGGTATCTAGGTGTATTAGTGTACATAGTTATCTTCTCTCTGTAGGTAGTTAGGTTAGGTAGTTAGGTCTCTCACATATCAACTCATGTGTAATTTTCTGTGATTGGACAGTCAATAAACTTGTTAGATTGATGGCACTTGAGTCTGGCATTTATCCCTCGTCAAAAGAGGGGGAATCTAGGCCTAGAGCCACCTTTTATACTTTTCCAGACTCAGTCATAATTGGCTAGAAGGCTGTGCCAATACCCAATCTTGGCGGCTAGCTCCACCCTACGAGAATGGACGTCTCAGGTAAGTACAACGTCTCATTTTCTCATTTTTTTCCTGCTATGGTCAGAGCCCAACTCTATCTTAAAGTTGCCAAATTTGAGAAACACCGGTGTACACTTCTCCTTCCTTCTATGTGGTCGTCACTGCTATGGCCGGCTAAAATGCTGGTTGCTTTTCTTATCGAGGTTGAAGGGTTTATCCTTGTCCTACAAGGCAATTGCGAGTTGCCTCCTGGACTCCGGCTCTTCCCCTCTCCACCGTTCAGTCCCTCTGAGTCCGAACGTGCCATAAAAGGCCCCCGATAAGAAAATAAAAGCTTTGGGAACAGAGCCCTGTTCCCTCGCTTCCTTGCACAGTGACATCACGAACCGGAAGCCAGGAGAACCAGTTGTTAAATTACTTGAATCCCACCACTGGTACTAAGAGATGTTGCCTAGAGAAGAATCAAATAAAAGGTGAAGGGCACCCAGAGCTGAATAACAGCAGAGAAAGAAACTTAGAAAGGAACCACCCATCTTATCAGATTGTAAAAAGAGATGGCGGGAGATCTGTATTTTCAGTTTGCAAGATTATATTAATGTAGCCCTACAATAAAACAGAATTAAACATCTTGTCGAGTTTCTTGTTTGAAGCTGACACTTGTTGCAAGATGCTAGGATATGTTTGATGGATTCAACCCAAGCACCTGATGGACCCAGATGGGATTCAGAGGGAGCTTGGGGTTATACCTATACCTGGTATCTTGGTGAATAATTTTGGGGAGGAGGGGAGGGAAAACCTCTGCAGTGTTCTCTAGTAGCTCCCTCCCTGGAAAACTATCAAAATGTTGCATGTCATCCACTGAAAATATATGACGTGTCTGCTGTTGTTAGTTGTAGTGTATAGAAGATGATTCAGGACTTCCTTTTGAATTTAATATTTTTCACTGGCATGCTTTTAAAGAAAATAAATTCCCTCTTTCTTCCCATTTTTATGTCAAGTTTATCTATTCCCTTTTTCTGCAGGTATTCACAGGGATATTCACAGCTGAGATGGTGCTTAAATTGATTGCTCTAGATCCTTATGAGTACTTTCAGCAGGGATGGAACATCTTTGACAGCATTATTGTTACTCTCAGCTTAGTTGAGCTTGGTCTTGCCAATGTTCAAGGTCTGTCTGTACTACGATCCTTCCGTCTGGTAAGTGACCTTATGGGAAGTTTTCTGCAGCTTCAATATTTGATACCACACAACAGAGAGCAAAAGTCCTTCTTGGCATAGGATCAGATCATCTGAAAGACCACTTCTCCTGGTTACATCACCCATCTCCACTATATTTGGGAAAGTGTGCATGTTATGTGTACCATCAGCCAAGAACCTTCATTTGATGGTTCCTAGGAAATGCGCCTTCTCTTCTCTGACACCCACTTTATGGAACATTCTTCCCTCTACCCCTTTGGATATTCTGAAATGCTCTCAGGTATTGGCCATGTTGTGGGGCCTGGGGTTCTCAGGTGACTAGATACCTGCTCAGATGGTTTCCATTATTGAGGTGGCCATTTCTATCCTCCCTTTCCTATGGTTTGCATTTTCACTTTTATGATATTTATTAATAAGGTTTTATATATTGTACATTTTTGTTGTTTTTATTTATTGTTCCTATTGATTCTTGTTCACTGCAGAGTCATCTTCAGTGAGATGGGTAGCTCTATAAATTTGATTGATGATAAAGTAAAATAAATATTTTTTTCCTCCCTATACTACATTAGATAGGGTTATGATGTTTGCTGCAAATTGGGAAGCAGTGCAGAGAATTACAGATTAAATTGTTAGTGTGAAAACTGGGAAATGCTTGTCTGAAGATAGTCCCTTGGCATGCATTACACTAGCTGCATGATTGCTGTTACTGTCGCATTGCTGGAAATAGCAAAGCATCTGCCATTACTGTAATAATGGCTTAACAACAGTTCTCCAAGAATTGTCTGGAGACCCCTGCCACAATCCTTTCAGGGAGTCCACAAAGTCAAATAAATAAATAAATAAATAAATAAATAAATAAATAAATAAATAAATAAATAAAT